>BSBK01003857.1:0-647500 GCA_027943335.1 Chamaecyparis obtusa | reverse complement strand
TCATGTTAGCTTGTAAAGGGTCCTATTAGGTCATGTTAGGTCTTAAAGGGTCATATTAGGTCATGTTAGGTCTTAAGGGGTCCTATTAGGTCATGTTCAGTCTTAAAGGATCCTATTAGGTTTTATTAGTCATGCTAGGTCTGAAGGGGTCATGTTAGGTCTTAAAGGGTCCTATTAGGTCTTGTTAGGTCTTAAGGGGTCCTATTAGGTCATGTTAGGTCATAAGGGGTCCTATTAGTTCATGTTAGGTCTTAAGGGGTCTTGTTAGGTCTTATTAGTCATGTTAGGTATTAAAGGTCCTATTAGGCCATGCTAGGTCTGAAAGGGTCATATTAGGTCTTATTAGTCATACTAGGTCTTAAGGGGCCATGTTAGGTATTAAAGGGTCCTATTAGGTCTTAAGGTGTCCTAATAGGTCATGTTAGTCATGTTAGGTTTTAAGGGCTCCCATTAGGTCATGTTATGTCTAAAAGGGTCATGTTAGGTCTTATTAGCCATGTTAGGTCTTAAGGGGTCCTATTAGGTCTTGTTAGTCATGTTAGGTCTTAAAAGATCTTATTAGGTCTTAAAGGGTCATATTAGGTCTTATTAGTCATGTTAGGTCTTAAGGGGTCATGTTAGGTCTTAAAAGGTCCTATTAGGTATTGTTAGGTTTTTTTAGGTCTTAAGGAGTCCTAATAGGTCATGTTAGTCATGTTAGGTCTTAAGGCATCCTATTAGGTCATGTTAGGTCTTAAAGGGTCCTATTAGGTCATGTTAGTCATGTTAGGTCTTAAAGGGTCCTATTAGGTCATGTTAGTCATGTTAGGTCTTAAGGGGTCCTATTAGGTCATGTTAGGTCTTAAAGGGTCCTATTAGGTCTTATTACTCATGTTAGGTCTTAAAGAGTCATATTAGGTCTTATTAGACATGTTAGGTCTTAAGGGGTCATGTTACCTAGGTAAAGGGGTCCTATTAAATCATGTTAGGTTGTAAGAGGTCCTATTAGGTCATGTTAGGCTGTAAGGGGTCCTATTAGGTCATGTTAGGTCTTAAAGGGTCCTACTAGGTAATGTTAGGTCTTAAGGGGTCCTATTATGTCATATTAGGTCTTAAAGGGTCCTATTGGTCCATGTTAGTCATGCTAGGTCTTAAGGGGTCATATTAGGTATTAGTAGTCATGATAGGTCTTAAAGGGTCCTATTAGGTCTTATTAGTCATGTTAGATCTTAAGGGGGCATGTTAGGTCTTAAAAGGTCATACTATATATTGTTAGGTCTTAAGGTGTCATATTATGTCATGTTAGGTCTTAAGGGGTCCTATTAGGTCATGTTAGGTCTTAAGGTGTCCTTTTAGGTCTTAAAGGGTCCTATTAGGTCACGTTAGTCATGTGAGGTCTTAAGGGGTCCTATTAGTTAATGTTAGGTCTTAAGGGGTCCTATTAGGTCAAGTTAGGCCTTAAAGGGTCCTATTAGGGCTTATTAGTCATGTTAGGTCTTAAGGGGTCATATTAGGTCTTAAAGGGTCCTATTAGGTCTTATTAGTCATGTTAGGTCATAAGGGATCATGTTAGGGCTTATGGGGTCCTATTAGGTCATGTTAAGTCTTAATAGGTCCTATTAGGTCATGTTAGTCATGTTAGATCTAATGGGTCCTAAGGGTTGATAAGGGGGTCCTAATTGCTTCTAACATTTTTTCTAATGTTTTTTTATGTTATTTCAAATATTTTCTAATATTATTTCTAATTTTTTATAACATTTTTTGTAAGATCCTAATAGGTCTCGTTAGGTCTTAAAGGGTCCTATTAGGTCTTATTAGTCATGTTGGATCCTATTAAGGGTGCTATTATGTCCTATTAGGTCTTATTAGGTCTTAATTAGGTCTTAGGGTCTTATCAGGTCTTATTTAGGTCTTATTAGGGTCTTAAGGGTCTTAATTAGGTCTTAAGGGTCTAATTATGTCTTACTAGGTATTATTATGTTATATTAGGTCTTAAGGGTATAATTAGGTATACCTAGGTATAATTAGGACTTAAGGATCCTATTAGGTCTGATTAGGTCTTATTAGGTATTAATTAGGTCTTAAGGGTTTTAAGGGTCTTAATTAGGTCCTATTAGGTCTTAATTAGGTCCTATTAGATCTTAAGGGTCCTATTAGGTCTTATTAGGTCTTAATTAGTCATGTTAGGTCTTAAGGGGTCATGTTAGTCATGTTAGGCCTTAAGGGGTCATGTTACGTCTTAAAGGGTCCTTATAGGTTTTGTTAGGTCTTAAAGGGTCTTATTAGGTATTATTAGTCATGTTGGGTCTTATTAAGGGTCCTATTATGTCTTATTAGGTATTATTATGTCCTATTAGGTCTTAAGGGTATAATTAGGTATAATTAGGTATTAGTAGGTCTTATAAGGTCTTATTAGGTGTTAAGGGTCTTAAGCATCTTAATTCGGTCTTATTAGGTATTTATTAGGTCTTATTAAAGGTATTATTAGGTATTGATTAGATTATTCAAGTTTAACAAGATCTATATTAATATAAATTGATTAGATTGATTCTAGGTAAATTAAATTTAGATCTAGATTAGATTGAACATTAGTTAAAGGTTGATTAGTTAGGTTTCAATTAATTGATCTATATTAAATAAATTGATTATATTGATTCTACCTATAAATTAAATTTAGATTGATTAGATTGAACATCAATTAAAGATTAATTTTGAATTTAGATTTTAAAGATTGATTAGTTAAAATTTTAATGATAGATTATCTATTGTTCAAGTTTTTAATTGATCTAGACAGTGCTTAAGGGTGCATATATTAGCTTGATTAATTTTAACTTGATTGATTATATTGTTCAGTTAGATTGATTAATTAGTTTTCAATTAATTGATCTAGATAGGGCTTAAGGGTGCTAAATAGGGGTTAAGGGGTCATATTTTAATTTATCTCAAGGTTCATTTAGATCAAGATTAGATTGAACATTAGTTAGATTGATTAATTTTAGGTTTCAATTAGATATGTCTACACAAAAATCAAACATGTACACATCAATGTAAATGGCTATAGACGAGTTTGTATTTTTAACATGCATCAAAAAACAAACATGTAGATCAATATAAATGTCTATATCACAAAAATCAAACATGTAGATCAATGTAAATGTCTATATATCACAAAATCCAAACATGTATCAATGTAAATAAATCAACATACAAAACATGTGTTCATATAAATGCAAATGTCTATATCACAAAAATCAAACATGTAGATAAATGTAAATGTCTATATCACAAAAGTCAAACATGTAGATCAATGTAAATGTCTATATCACAAAATCCAAACATGTAATGAAATGTAAATAGATCAACGTACAAAACATGTGTACATATCAATGTAAATGTCTAGATATCACAAAAAACAAACATGTAGATCAATGTAAATGCCTATATAGATCAACGTAGACCACATGTATCAATGTACAAATGTCTATATATATCAATGTAAATGTCTAGATATCAATGTAAAACATATATCTAGATCAATGTAAAACATATAGATCAATGTAACATATATCAATATAAATGTCTATATAGATCAACATAAATGTCTAGAAATAAATACTCTCTAGTACATGTGTACTAGATCAAAATCAATGCCACAAATCTAAATCTATGAACACATCAACAACATCAATGATCACCATCACGCGTTAGATGTCTGGGCCTATGTGGATCCTCATCCTATTGGAGTTGAGTTTGTACATGTAAATAAATAATAATTTACAAATATTATATATATATATATATATATATATATATATATATATATATATATATATATATATATATATATATATATATATATATATATATATATATATATATATATATATATATATATATATATATATATATATATATATATATATATATATATATATATATAATGTCTTGAGCTTAAATTAAAATGTACAGATTTAAAAACTCAACAAATAAATTATAATTTAATTTAAATTATTTTGTACCTCTGTATCCTAATGAATTAGATCAGCAGGCTCCTCTAAATATCCATATACAACACCCATCGTAGTGTCTTGTAGCTGGTTTAAATAAATTTAAATTTAAATAAATACAGAACTATATGTATATATATCTAGATATAAATTGAAATTAAATCCAGTTTCTTACTTGCTGTAATGCACGTCCAAGGTCGGATAACTCAGACGAGTGAAAGGAAACTGCATCAGGATCAATGGCCTCATCCATAAGAAAATCTGAGAATCCACTGTGAAATTGTGAGGGCGTAGCCTGTGTTTGCTGTACGTGAGCCTGTGTATGATGTGGAGGTAGTGTAAGATCATCCACATCCTATCTGTAGGTACCTATCTCTGCATCTCCCTATCCTCGACTATTTCTTGTGGAGGATCTACAATGTCCTTCTCCAATGAAAATAGGCATATCATGTGGCTCAATCTCATGCAACGTAGAAATCCTCTGGTAAGCTTCTAGGAGATCACTCACTAACATAGAGCTAATCTTGCACATGCGATCCTTGGGTAGACATCCCATCTCATCTAGAGTAGCAAGATCAAATCTAATGTAAGGGTCATAAAATAGACTAGAAGGTGATACGGCTACAGTCATCCATGATCTAATCATGTACCTACCCACATGATCAGATGAAAACTCATCGACCCAAGTCACAATGGTGGTAATGCTAGAATACATATCTACATGTGCATCCTCAACTACAACCCGCCCAACTTTAGTATAGGTCTCCAAACCTTTTGGAAGAACCAAAAGGTTTTGACCCACCAATGCGCTCTTACTAGGGGGTTGTGGCATATTGGGTCATCTACACTTATCTTGATATCTCTCTTGACCTTGACCCTGATTAACATGTGGAGGTAAATCTGTGTAGTTGACATCGTAACCCAAATAAAACTCTACAAACAATTGTTTGTAGAAATATAGTGGCACCTCATCCTTTTGGGGTCATATATGATGGGCCGACAACCATATAGTATATATAATAGGGGCCACTAAGTAATTTGTACATTTTGTAACCTTGTATGCTCTTACCACCTTATTTTCTATGTAATAGGACCCAAACACATTCTTAACCTGAGTGACTAAAACATCTGAATTAACTATCTTCCAACCCACTATCTCTGTGACAGTGATAGAGAGGCTATAATAAAAAGTATCAATCGATACATCATCATATGGATTGTATGATTCAAGCTTCTGAATAATACTCATGAGCTTAGTGCGTATAGATGTCAATTTCTCCCTATTACAGAGAGTAGTACTATTCTGCCGTGTCCACTCTAACGTAGTTAGAGTGACCTGCATCCTAGAGATAGTCTCATCTCTACCACTATCTCTACCATGTGGGGCATGGGTACCATGCTGGTCTAAGGGAGCTCATGATCCCTGACTCTTATGGACACTATGCTCTAAACCACTAGAAGCCATGAATGATGTGCACACAAAGGTACTATATATATATCTCTAGATAAAAAATGCTCACTGCAAGTGGACACATACACATATAAATACGTTCATTAGCAAATCAATTGATATATATATATATATATATATATATATATATATATATATATATATATATATATATATATATATTAAAAAAAAAGTTAAAAAGATAACTTGATTTACATACACACTTCAAGTGAACATGAAAACATTTAACTTCAAATATGAACTAATTTTCAAATGCATTTACATATTTAAATTAAATATTTAAACATTTAAATTCATGCATTTACATATGTACATGTAATATTTAAATAAATAAAAACATAATTTAAATTCATGCATTTACACATGTATTCAATCATGGTACTAGAACTAATTCATGCATGCATATTTAGTAATTCATGCATATACATATTGAAAAGCGCATGAGAAAAATAAATTTAATATAAATTTCCAAAATCTATCTAGATTCAAGTGACAATAATTTTGAGATAAATTTTAAATCAGTTTACTAGAGTTTGAATGTAAATTTCCATAACTAGGGAGGGAAAAACATTATAAATACTAAAAGAAATGGTGAAAATATAATAATCTGGAAAGCGGTTCATTTGAAAATAATTAGGTATTAGATGAAATCATTCAAGTCCATGAAACAATGAATTTTATAAATAGTTTTTTGCACTTTTTCCAAGGACAAAACACTTCCATGCAAAGCATAAGATAAAACATAGATTTCTCCTTATGAAGTTTAGGAGGGGGAAAATGATCTAGAGTTCAAATACTTAACCCATTTTGCGCAGAAGATAAATATATTATTAGTTGAGTTAGGATCACCTCCAAGGTTTCATTATTTTAGCTAGAGGGGATATCTAAGGGTCTTAATTAAGTCTTAAGGGTCTTATTGGGTCTTAAGGATCCTATTAGGTCTTAAGGGTCTTATTGGGTCGTATTGGGTCTTAAGGGTCTTAATTAGGTCCTACTGGGTCTTAAGGGTCCTATTGGGTCTTAAGGGTGAACTATTAGGTCCTATTAAGTTCTATTAGGTCTTAAGTGGTCCTATTAGGTCTTAAGTGGTCCTATTAGGTCTTAAATGGTCCTATTAGGTCTTAAAGGTCCTATGATGTCTTAATTGGTACTATTAGGTTAGGTATTGGGTCTTAAGGGTTTTATTGGACATCCTATTGGGTCTTGAGGGTCCTATTAAATGTCGTAAGGGTAGGTATTATATGTCTTATTAGGTATTATTATGTCTTAAGGATTCTATTATGTCTTAAGATTAGGTATTATTAGGTCTTAAGTATAATTTTGTCTAAAAAAATATGTAAAGGATTTTAGATGTATATGTTCTTGATATATATTTATTTTGGAAAATAACTTATTGAGATATATATAAGTTATATCTCTTAATCATTTTAAATAAATTTTATTAAAAAATTGTTTAAATTAACTGTATTATGTACTATTTACATATTTTTAGGTTTCAGTTTCAGTTTTGGGTAAATTATATATGTTTTTAGGTTTTAGGTTTGTACGTTTAAGTTTCAAACTTATTTTAGTTTTGTACATATTTAGGTAAATATGTTTTTAGGTTTTGGGTTTATGTTTACATTTATTTCATCAATAATATAAATTTCAAAAATGAAAAAAAAATAATATTTAAATTATAATGCTAAGTAAAAAAAATGACATTTTTTTGCATATAAATACAGGAAAAAAAATTTAAAAATACAAAAAAATAAAAAAAAATGTTCCTTACCTAGTAGGCATTGTTTCTCGCCGATCACCAATCCTTATCCCCTCAATGTGCAAATGAGGGGCTTTGGGGTTTTTTTTGGGGTATTTAAAATACTTGTTAGACTCGGCCAAGTCCTACTCAGCCGAGTAGGACTCGACCGAGTCTTCCATACCACGTAGGTGCCATTTGGCACCACGTGGTGCTACATATACTCAGTCGAGTGTAAATCAACCGAGACTCTCTTTTTAGTCTAAAAGGAGACATTATATTGTGCATCTACCCTATTAATGCAGTAAGAAAAGGAGCAACTCTAAATTGGTTTCTTAACAGATTGGTAGAAAAAATAATGGAAATTTAACCAACCATCCCACGCTATACAATTAATCATATATATAGAGAAGGTAATAAAATAATGGATCAATTGGAAAATGAGGGAGCAGATGGCATTGATAAATAAACCCTTAGCCTAGCATAGGTGAAAGATAGTACTTTAGGATTAGGTTAAACATCTTGGATAAGGAGAAGAACCTCCCTCTGAAAATGGAACAAAATAAGGAAAGATGAAAGCTAATAATAAAACATTAGCTATTTATAGGAGGACATATGACTACATAGTAGTCCTAAATGAGTGGCAGTAGGTGAAATAAGTATGTTCATCGTAAATGAGTGGCAGTAGTCAACACAGAGATACCTTCAATGTTCATTGTAACCTCAGTTTAGGTGGTTTAGGAGAAGGAAGATATTGGTAGGTTATGTGCTCGTATCTTGAAGAGAAAAATTCTTGGAAACTTGGATAAGGTTATCAAAAATATTAGAAATGATGAAGCCTAGATTCTATGAATTGCCATGTTGGATGGAACACCAATCCCCTCTTCCCCTATATTGGTTACAGATGATGTCAATATGCTGTGTTCAAGACTTCCAATCATAAAAAGGAATTTGGACTTATGAACTTTATGCATGTGTGATCACCTAAGAAATAAAATTGGTTTTATTTATATTGGAATGAGGATGAGGTAGGGTAAGTAGATAGAGAATGTTTCAATGACTGGGGGTTAGAGGATTTAGTGGAGGAATGATTGGAGGAAGGCATAAATAGGAAAATGATAAAGAAAAGGAAAAAACTTTCTTTAGATCCTCCAACTATGGTGTAGTCGAATGAGAGTGGGAGTAATGAGTGATAATATAAATCCTATGTTATAAATAGGAGATCTAAAACATGTTTTATGTTCTTTTAGAGGAATTTTAATTCCTGGCAATTGTAACACGTTTATTAATAAATCAATCAGAGTATTTATTTCTGAATCATTTTTTGAGCAAAATCCTAGTAAAAGGTAGAATCCTCATTAGTAAAAATCAGACCAAAAGCATGGTAGTATTGGAAAATAGGAAAGAGAAAAGGCCCCAAATCAAATTTACCTCAATATTAGTACATTGGTAGATTCTCAACAGTAAACTTAAAAAAAAGTCTTACTAAGCCTCCCTGTAGGAATATTAGAAGGCCCACTTTTATTGAACAAATCAAAACAAGTAAACATTCACTATAAATCAGCAGTAACAATGTTTGAAGTACAAAGAACCCTAACATAATTATACATGTAGAAAAGGAATAATGTTCTTAGTTCAAAGTGTTTGAGGAACTGATTGGTGAACTTACTGTGTCATTTTTTCTCTTTGTTAAATCTGGTATATTCTTTTCAAATGAGGTGTATGCTAATGAGTAAGTATGATACTAATCCAATAAGAACTTAAAGAACAAACATGATTCATATAAATGAAGGTATAGATACATATATTTATGGATATACTTTCTTAAAATATGGACAAATTTATGCACAGACACATAAACATTAATGTTTCCTTAATGGAAGTTAGTCTATATGGAATTATTTGGAAGATCAGATGATCATATATAAGGTGTATATACATGAATAGCTGAATAAATACCTATATTTACATTTTTCTTCTTTCTTTTATCACAATTTAGAAGATAATCTAGTATTCATAAGGAAAATGAAGAGCTTTCCCTTTTATGAACAATGTAATCTCGATATCTTGATTCCCACGTAGGGACGCAATAATTAATAATAGAGTAGGCTAGTCTAAGGATCTTAGAAACTCATCTTTTACTAAGACCTATTCAACTATATTTACACTATTTTCTTATTTAAGGCCTTCCCCAGGAGATTAAATTTAGAAAAGTGGTCAATTTCCCAGAACAAGAGAAGTCAACATAAGCCCATAAGGAATAAGTAGTATATTTGTAGTAGTTAGATGACATCTAGAAAAGGAAGTGGGGCCTAAAGGTTTTGGCCAGGAAAGAGGAAGTAACCTATTTGAGCAAGTTAGTCATGCATGCACCTAGCTGAAATGAATTTAGTATCCAATAAGGTAGGAATTAAAATAGGTTAAAGAATCAGGATAACAATGTATCCCTAATCTATAGAAAACATGTAGTATTAGTAAAAAAGAAAACTGACAAACTAAACACTCTCTAGATAGGTATCCTATAATGGGACTATGCACCAACAGAATCAGATTCTCTACAAAAAATTTTTTTTTTTGAAAAATGTTATTGGCCTTCATTATTAATTTTAATATTTAATACATGCATGATTATAGGAACCAAACAATGTAGATATCTCCTGAAGATCTCTTATCTTTGAAGTCAGTACATACATATTGAAATATGTAAAGACTTTAGGATAGGAATCCTCAAGTCTATATGATGCATGAGCATCCTAGGATTCTTGGTAATCCTGTATCAACCAAAAATATGTTTGTCTTTGAAGGCAGTTTGTTAGTTTTGATCTTGGTTTGGTGGAGTACTTGCTCGATTTGGGAGACTGGTTGCTCGGTTTTAGTGTTTACCAGGGTGCTCGGTCTCTAAAGAACGCTCAGTAATTGAAGGCATTGGTTCACTCATGCTTGATGATAACTGCGTTCCTCAGTCATGCTTGGCATGGTCGGTTGACTGATGCTCGATTATTTCCTCTATTGCTCAGTGTTCTTGCTTGCCGACTTGGTTTTTTTGGATGGATCATCTTGGCCGACTGGTGTATTTAATTAGGGTCATGCTCCTCAAGTTATGGATTGACCATTGGACATGTGAGGACCTAGATCTAGCGTGTTGCATTCTTCTATGTAGATCTGATGATCGTTTGGGGCCATCTTGGAGAGTTTATTTTGTTTGTAAGGCTATTTGAGAGCCGACTAATGTTTTAGCATTTAATATTTATTCGTAAGGGTTTATTGTTTCATTAGCTAACTTGTGGCTGGGAATCAATATTTATAGGATTCTTGGATAGTTTTTTAGGGTAGGACATAGTGGGGAAGGATAGTTGGTAGCATGCGAGCTTAGGAATAGGAAGATTTATTGGAAGTTTGAGTACAAGTTTAGATCTTTCCTAGATGCCTACCAGGGTGCTGTGTGTTGTATACCTGGGCTAGCTGAATAATGATGTTGTAGAGAAGAGTTGGATCCTATGAGATCTTGTAGACTATTAATTTCTTTGTATCCATCTATAACTAGGAAGGCCTTACAGCCCGACACATTTCATGTAATCGATGATTTGATGATTAAAGACTTCTATTTTATTTCAGATTTCTTGTTGTTGTTATGTATTTCTGTTGCATATTAGTTTGGCTACAAGGTTGGTAGTCCTTAATTGGATCCACCAACCTTGACTCCATTAAGTGGTATTAGAGTGAAGTTTGTTCCTATTTGAGCGAAGTCTATTCCTGTTGGAGCAGAGTAGATCTTGCATGTTTGCATCTAGATCTTGATTTGAAGATGTCTCTGAGGAGAAATCATGAGATCTCAGAGGAAGAGGAAACTACCAGAGAATTTAGTCTTGATGATTTTAGGGATTTGCAGAAACAAGTGCAAGACCTAGAAGAGGAATTGAGAAAGAACAAGCCTACCTTGAAAGAGGATAGTGATGATGAATATGAGGAAGATCATTTTGAAGAAGCTAGAGATCCTGAGGAGAATCGAATTCTAAAAGCTACGTCTAAGATTGGGAAGAGACCTAAGATTAAAGTTTCTACATTTGCTGGAAGCCTTAGGCTAGAAGAATTTATTGATTGGATCAATGAGATTGATGAGTACTTTGAGTATGAAGAAATAGAAGATCCTGGTAGAGTTAGATTTGTAAAGACTAAGTTGAAAGGTCATGAAAATATCTGGTGGAGAGAAGTTCAGTTGGAAAGAGGTAGAAGAGGAAAAGAAAAGATCACTAAGTGGAACCGAATGGTTGACAAGTTGAAGAAGCAATTCATTCTGGTGGATTATGAATTGGACATGTTTAAGAAGATACAAGCTTTGAAGCATACTAACAAATCAATATAGGAGCATACCGAGGAGTTTTATAGAATCCTGATTAGGACTGGTCATTCTGAAGCTGATAAAGAGAAGGTTGCTAGGTATGTCTATGGTTTGAGACCTACTATTCAGGAAGAGTTACTTACTATGCGGATGACAATAATCGGTGATGCTTATAAGATGGCATTAATGATTGAAGAGAAGATGAATAAGAAGTTTGACTGAAAACATAATAATAGGAATCGAGGTGGTAAAAATGGTGAGACAGTTGCTGAAAGTAATGTGATAGAGAATCCTAAGTTTGATGTGGGATCTAGCAATGGTCAAGTTACTAGGAATTTTGGATAGAGAGGAAGGTGGAAGAATGAGCTCACTGGTACTTGTTATAACTGTGGTGAAGCTGGTCATAGAAGTTTTTATTGTCCTAGGAAAAGGGTGGCACTGACTGCTGAAGAAGATATTGTGAATGTTGCAGAAAAAGGTGAGACACTTATCACTAGGAGATTAGCTGTATGTGTTCATGAACTAGTACAAAGGAGAAATTTTTTCAGAACTAGATGTAAGTATAAGGATAAGGTATGTAATGTCATAGTTGATGGTGGTAGTTTTGAGAACTTTTTTTTAGATGAAATGGTTAGTAAGTTGAATTTGGAAAGAAGGAAACATCCTAATCTTTATCAGATTAGTTGGATACAAGATGTTTCTAAGGTTAGAGTTGAACACCAGTGCTTGGTTAATTTTTAGATTGGATCTTACCAAGATGAGATATTGTGTGATATATTGCCTATGGATGCTTGTCATCTGTTTCTCGGTAGACCTTGGCAGTTTGATAGGAATGTTTTTTCTGATGGTTGTGCTAACACTTATGTGGTTAGGTGTGAAGGAGCTCAGTATACGCTGATACCTTTATAAGAAACATGGGTTAAGGGATGTGGAGTTATTAGGTGTTGTCCTTATGACAAACCTCAGGAGCAGAGGATTGATGAACCTATTCCTGCAAAGTCTAGTTTGAAAGAGTGATATATCGAAAGAGTTTTTTGAGATTAAGAGGTAGATGATCTTACTGATAGAGATGGTACAATAAATGATGACATTTGTGACACAAAGAGATGTAGAAGATATTGAGTTAATTGAGAAGTCTAAAGAGGATGAACCTTACTGAGGCACTGATGTGATCAGTAGTGGTCAGAGTCAGTTTCTATCAGTTTTTGACTGGAAGGATAAGAAAAGTGGAAAGAAGAAGAACTTGCTACAGGGAGAGATGAATGAAGTAAAGACTACTTGGGATGAAGGACAAGAGGAGATATGGGTGAAGAACAAATTTGACATACCTGTTCTAATTCCCTTAAGACATTCCTGATTTCCTTGTGAGAAAATCTCTTACCTGGGGTGTCTGATGTAGGAGCATCCTAGGATTCTTGGCAATCCTATATCAACCAAAAATATGTTTGTCTTTGAAGGTAGTTTGTTAGTTTTGATCTTGGTTTGGTGGAGTACTTTCTCAGTTTGGGAGACTGGTTGCTCGATTTCAATGTTTACCGGGGTGCTCAATCTCTAAAGAATGCTTGGTAACTGAAGGTGTCGGCTCACAAGTGCTCGATGATAACTGCATTCCTCAGTCATGCTTGGCATGGTTGGTTGACTAACACTCACTTATTTCCTTTGTTGCTCGGTGTTCTTTCTTGCTGACTTGGTTTGTTTGGATAGATCAGCTTGGTTGACTATGCATTTAATTAGGGTCACACTCCTCGAGTTAAGGATTGACCGTTGGAAGTTGAAGGACCTAGATCTAGTGTATTTCATTCTTCTATGTGGATCTAATGACTGTTTGGGGCCATCTTGGAGAGTTTATTTTATTTGTAAGGCTATTTGAGATTTGACTGATGTTTTAGCATTTAATATTTGTTTGTAAGGGTTTATTGTTTCACCAGCTAACTTGTGGCTAGGAATCAATATTTATAGGATTCTTGGGTAGTTTTTTATGGTAGGAAATAGTGGGGAAGGATAGTTAGTACACTGCAAGCTTAGGAACAAGAAGATTGCTTGGAAGTTTGAGTACAAGTTTAGATCTTTCCTGGATGCCTACCAGGGTGCTGCATGTTGTAGACCCGGGCTTGCTAAATACTGATGTTGTAGAGAAGAGTTGGATCCTATGAGATCTTGTAGACTGTTACTTTCTTTTTATCTGACTATAACCAGGAAGGCCTTACAGCCTGACACATTGCATGTAATCGATGATTTGATGATTAAAGACTTCTATTTTATTTTAGATTTCTTGTTGTTGTTGTGTATTTTTGCTGCATATTGTTTTGGCTGTAAGGTCAGTCAGTCCTTAATTGGATCCACCAACCTTGATTGCATTACTATACCATGACCATGAATGCTTTGTGTGTAGGTTTTAGAGTAGCTAACAATGTGTTATTATAGTATTAATTTGGTTTAAATATGGTTTGTTGGAGATTTTCCAGCAAGCTAGTGCTGACTGTATGTTTGTCATTGATGAAAACATATGGTAAGTAGCATGTGTTGAAAACTTATGTAGTAAGCTTTGAGTATATGTTGCATGGACATGTTATCAGCATGATATCATGGATGCAGAGGTTAACTATTAGTACAGACTATTATATAGCAGCTTGTCTCAGCAGTGTTCCTGATAGAGTTACATGTAGTGTTCTTTGAGTGATTGTCTGTATAGTCATCATGGAGCCTTGCACCTTTGGATATGTGATATAGACATATTAGTGATGTTACATTCATGGACACAGACTCTGATGATTAGTATAAGTGAAGTTATGTAGTCGCTATTCACCAGTAGCAGTTTCCCATGTTTATTCGCAAGAGCCGACATAGATTATATTGGTTTAGGAGTTGCGCCTATCATTTTGGTAGGCACAATTGGATTAGTGCTTGGAGAAGAGTTAGTAATGTTTGGTTAAGAGTGCATGATGTAATTCAATTTGTGGAGAAAGTTTCAGTTCATTTGGTAGAGCCGACAGTATGTAGCGTGTGTCTAGATTTATTAATATTGGACAGGTCCCAAAATGTGTTGCATGCTTAGTAGAGCTGACATAATTATTATTGGAGTATGTTATGATTTCTCTAATATGATTTCAATGTGGTTCTAATAGGCTGAATTGAGTATATCATTTAGTGGAAATATATTTATGGGCAGTCATTTGTGATTGCTAAGGTGTGGTTCAAGGTTAATTGTGAAGAGTAGAGCAAAGTGTGCAAAGTGTTGAGCCATCAGCAAAAGGTTTATGTGACCAAGTAAAGTGTTTGTGCTATACATTGGAATTGATCTAGATAGCAGGTCAAAGCGTAGTTCACCAAGATCCAGATATAGTGTGTATCTGTTATTTATAAGGTTGTAGCCTTCACCCCTTTGAGTAGTGTGCTCTCAGACAGTGCGTCCTCACCCCTAACAGGGTTAATGTAAAAGACTCCTAACAGGGTCTGACCCTTGACTAGGTCACTGTACTAAATATATTGTAAAGCAAATCCTAACAAGGTTAAGGATCTTCTAACAAGGATCATAAAACACCAGTGCAGATTATTAATGGGTGTCAATTCCCATTGGGGTTTTTACCTATTTGGGTTTCCCCATAACCAAAATATTGGTGTTGTGTTCAAGTGTTCTTTCATTGTGTTTATGCTTTATGTTTAAGTATACTTAATTGGATAAAGAATTGAAACTTGTAGATAACTAATTCACCCCCCTCTCTCAGTTATCTCTTGGGACTATTCCTAACAATTGGTATCAGAGCCAAGTGCCTTGCAGAGAAAGTTTAATAACTTGAGGTTGATTAGATGACATTCTTTAGAAAAGATAGTCCCAAGTTTGATGGAGAGAATTATCTTGATTGGAAGAACAAGATGATGACACATTTGCAGTGCATTTCTTTTGATGTTTTCGAAGTCGCTATCAAGGAAGTTGAGATCCCCTCTCTAGCAGATCTTGTAAAGAATGATTCTACAAGAAAGTAGAATGATTTATTCCATTAGAATGCAATAGCCAAAGAAGCCCTTATCAATGTCCTATCTAATAGTGAGTTTTTAGAAATAAAGAAAGTAGATACAACCCACAAGATATGGAAGCACCTAGAAGACATATTTGAAGGAGACAAATAAGCAAAGGATGCACATAGAAAAAATTGGAAGAAAAGATACAATGGATTAGAGATGCTACCTGAAGAGAACATCATAGTTTACAAGCAAAGGATTAATTAAGTAGTTGCAGGAATCAGGAATAATGGTCGAGAAATCTTGGAAGAAGACATTATGGATAAGTTGATGACCACTCTCATAGTAGAGTATGAAAACAAGATCAACATCCTTGATGAGATCATGCTGCTTACATAAAATTTCAAAAGAGAGACCTTGATCAACAAAATTTAAGCTTTTGAGATTTCAAGATTGAAGACAGAACCTAAAAGTGAGACAACCTTCAAAGCATCAGTCCATGGTAAGAAATCTACAAGCACTTCTGGTAATTTTGGTGATGATGATGAAGAGAAAACACTAGATGATTTCATTGCTATGATTGCTAAAAGAGAAAAGAAAGGAAAAGGGAAATATGAAGGTCAATTTCCATTTAAATTCTTTTCATGTAATAAGATTGGTCACTTTGCATCTAAGTGTCCTACAAGAGTAAAAAGGTACTAGAATAACTACAAGCCTAAGTATACAAAGGAATGCTACTATGCTAGAGATGGAGTATCAGATGAAGAATCAGAAGAAGAGGAAATTGGATTCATTGCTCTTGAAGATGATAAACAACCACAATAATTAGCTCTGATTTCATAAGCTGACATCAGGATAGATTGGATCATTGATAGTGGTTTCTCACATCACATGACAAGTGACAATGATAGATTTTTTCATTTGGATAGATATAGAGGAGGCATGGTCAGATTTGGAGATAACACTCCTAAACCTATCATTGGTAGAGGAGCCATCAACCTGAATGGAAAGAATAGCACTGATGATGTTCTTTATGTTGATGGTTTGAAACATAACCTACTGAGTGTTGGGTAGTTTCTTGACAAAGGCTACAGATTGGAGTTCAATGGAAACAAGTGTATCATTAACAACAAGGAAGGAGAAATAATTGCATCAGGATCAAAGACTAAAGGTAATGTTTTTCAGCTTAATCCAGAAGCAAGTTGTTTTATTTCTAAAGTAGATGACAGTTGGCTATGGCACAAAAGACTATGTCATATCAACTTTGATAACATAGTTAAGATCTATAATGTTAAGGTAGTTAGAGACCTACCTTGCATAGAAAAGCTAGTTGGTACTATATGCAGGGAATGTGTAATGGGAAAGCATGTGAGGAATTCATTCAGGAGCAAGCATAATTTAGTAGAGAACAAGATGGATTTGATTCATACAAATCTATGTGGACCAAATCAAACAATATCATACTATGGTGAAAGGTATTTCATTTTGTTTGTAGATGATTATTCTAGAATGATGTGGGTTGCATTCTTGAAAGATAAGTCAGAAGCATTTGAGAAGTTCAAAATATTCAAAGCTAAGGTTGAGAATGAATCTGGACTTAAGATAAAATGTCTAAGAATGGATAGAGGAGGATAATTCACCTCTGATAGATTCTATGAGTATTGTGCTGAACATGGCATAAAGAGATAGTTAAGTGCACCTAGAACACCTTAGCAAAATAGGATTGCAGAGAGAAGAAATAGGATTATCCTTGACACAGCAAGCACCATCATGATTGAAGGAAAAGTTGCACACACCTATTGGAGAGATGCTATCAATACAACAGTCTATACAATCAATAGAATACAATTAAGGCTTGGCATTGACAAGACACCTTGTGAGCTATGGTTTGGTAATGTTCCCACAGTAAAATACTTCAGAATCTTTGAAAGAAAGTGCTAAATCAAGAGGGATGAAGAAGTGGGAAAGTTTGATGCAAGAAGTGATGAAGGTATTTTTCTTGGTTACTCTACTAAAAGTAAAGCTTATAGATGTTTTAACTTAAGATTGAAGAAGATCATTGAAAGTGCTCATGTTAAGATTGATGAAAATTTTATGGTTCAAGAAAGATATCATGATTACTCACCTATGATTGAAGAAGAACCTAGACCTTCCACTAGTGAGATAGTTGTTGAAAAGATGTTTGACAATATCAATGTATTGTTCAATGAACCTGAAAAAGTGAAGAAGAAAATCAGAAGGAAGATGAGACAGTATCACCTAAAGTTCCAAAGTTTACATCTAGAAACCATTCCAAGAATGACATCATTAGAGATTAGAGCGGCAAAGTCTTAACAAGATCACAAGAAAAGACTTTAGCTAACAATGAGGCGGTATGTTTACTATCTTAGATTGAACCTTTAAGTGTTGAAGATGCATGGAATGATTCGAATTGGCATGATGCTATGAAAGAAGAACTAGATTAGATTATCAAGAACGATACTTGGGAACTGGTCCCAAGACCTAGTGATAAGAATGTGATTGAAACAAAATGGATATTCAGAAAAAAGATGAATGAAGATGGTACATTAGTAAGAAATAAAGCAAGGTTAGTATGTAAGGGATATGCTCTAAGAGAAGGCATTGATTATTTAGACACATTTGCACCTGTGAGAAGATTAGAAGCTATTAAGTTGTTTCTAGCTTATGCAATAGTCAAAAACTTCAAAGTCTATCAGATGGATGTCAAGTCAAAATTCTTGAATGGAGAATTGAAAGAAGAAGTAGACATTGAGCAACCAGAAGGATTCACCTTATCAGACATGCCTGATATGGTATCTAGATTGAAGAAAGCCCTCTATGGACTTAAGCAAGCCCCTAGAGCATGGTATGAGAGAATGGATGGATATCTAACAAAGATTGGATTCAAGAAAGGAGCAACAGACTGTAATCTATTCGTAAGAGAAACATATGAAGGTTTACTACTTGTAGCTATATTTGTTGATGACATTATCTTTGGAGGTAATGACAAACTTAGTGCTGAATTTGCTAAGGAGATGCAGAGTGAATTTGAGATGAGAATGATTGGACCTATCAAATACTTTTTGGAATTAAATGTGTAACAGAGAGAGAAAGGTATTTTCATTAATCAATCCAAGTATGTGAAAGAGATATTAAAGAAATTCAAGATGGATGATTGCAAGCTAGTAGGGACACCTATGATAACTAGATGCAAGATTACAAAAGAAGATGACTCACGAGGAGTAGATATAACATTGTACAAGTCTATGATTGGAAAACTCATTTATCTTACTCCAACTAGACCTGATAATTCCAATGCAGTTGGCATAGTTGGAATATTTTTAGCAGAGCCTAAACAAAGTCACCTTATGGCAATAAAAAGAATATTTAGATATTTGCAAGGCACTATAAACTATGGTCTATGGTATCCTAATTCAGAAAATGTTGAGCTTCATGTATATATTGACGTAGATTGGGCAGGATGCATTGATGATAGAAAGAGTACATCAAGAAGAGTAGTATTTCTTGGTGACAGACCTGTCACTTGGACAAGAAAGAAGAAAAATTGTATCTCTCAGTCAACAACAGAAGCAGAGTATGTTGCAACAACCCTAAATTTTTCTACAATTATGTGGATCAAGCAAATGATAAAGGATTTTGGAATTTAGATTGATTATCCTATTGTTATTCACTATGATAACACTAGTACTATCAACATGTCAAAGAACCCTCTAATGCATGCAAAGAAAAAACACATTGAGATAAAGTATCACTTCCTAAGACAAAAAGTAGTATAAAAAGAAATTAAGTTGGACTATGTGAGTACTAAAGATCAGCTAGCAGACATATTCAAAAAACCCTTGCCAAAGGATACTTTTGAGTATCTCAGGGAGAAGTTGTGAGTAATTCCCTTCTTTGATTTTGGCTAGAAGAAAGAAGAAAGAGCATCAGTCCTCAGGGACTGATGGATGGTTGACTACTCTACCTCAGGATTAGTACCGATGCTTAAATTTTTGCACACCCTTTTCCATTGATGTCAAATGGGGAGTAATATATAGTCATAAAAAATAGAAGTTAAAGGAGTAATATACTAAGGGGGAGTAGTATTCAGTTATGGAAGTGGTTCAATTGAGGAAATGGAGAATGTTGAAGAATATTGCAACAGATGGAGGATTCATCCTTGGGGGAGTTTTGTTGAGGAAATGGAGAATGTTATAAAAGAATATCTCATTTGGGTTGGTAGTGTTTTTCATTCCATATGTTGCCATCAATGCCAAAGGAGGAGATTGTTGGAGATTTGCTAGCAAGCCAATGCTGACTGTTGTTGAACTACAACTGATTTGGAATTTGATTGAAGAATCTATGATTAAAGATCACTGAGGAGTTGCTGATTAGATATGTAATATGATTAAATCAGTATTATGTTGTCATTGATGTCAACTAGTTTGACATAACTTATCTTGTAAGTTACTATACCGAGACATCTGAAGAAAGGTGAAAAGAGATGAAGAATAGAGAAATCTACATGAGGAAAGATGTACATGACAGATGAGGATAAGGAACACATTGAGTAACTTGTTGATGAGTCTATGACTTGATGATATTGACTTTATTATGTTGCATTCATCTATGATGAAGTATAGAGTTGAAAGACACAAAGCAGTGTTGTCAGTAAATGAAGCATTTCTAGTATACATTGACAGAGTGTAGTGTATACCGATCAGAGTATTAACCGAGTAGTGTTCACCAATGCATTTCTTTGTTAACCGAGTGAAATAGAATGAATTAAATGATTAGTTTAGCCGATAATATTGATGAGCTGGCAAGAGTATAACATCAAGGTAACATACAATGTTTGTTACATAGATCAATGACTGATGAAATTCAAGAAAGATCTAAAGGATGAGAATCAAATGTGTTATCGACACAAGTGCCAAGAAAGTTTGAAGTGGAAAAATCTATGAATGTGGTTAAGCGGCAAAATTTGATGGTGGAGAAGAAAATGATTTACTCGTCTATATAAGAGAATAAAATTTCTTTATGAAAATGTCGGAAGAAGTAGAAACTACAGGAATATCGTCTGAACAAGGTTTTCATGCATTCTGATCATACTGGTTAGTAAGAACTGAGCTGCAGAAT
Organism: Chamaecyparis obtusa; assembly: GCA_027943335.1. Taxonomy (NCBI): domain Eukaryota; kingdom Viridiplantae; phylum Streptophyta; class Pinopsida; order Cupressales; family Cupressaceae; genus Chamaecyparis; species Chamaecyparis obtusa. The sequence goes on along the minus strand of BSBK01003857.1, from coordinate 626,867 downwards.
AATTACTGAGCTACAGAGAGCAATTACCAACGGATAGTAAGTTGATACAATATTGAATCTGAAGTGAAATATTGATCAGAAGGATTTGTATGGACTAAATATTGATCTGTAATCAGTAATTGAATTTGTATTAAGGTAGGTCATTTACTGTTACATATTTAACCATTGTATATAGTCAAAATATCTTAACTGAGTGGACTCTGAAAGTCTTATGATGTATCATTCATAGAATGAACATTGTTATCCTGTCAACCCCATAGTGAATGCTGGTTGGATGATAACTTCTAGTCTAAAATACTCTAACAAGGTCACACCTAACAGTGTGTTTGTAAACCTTTAACAGGGTTGGGTCTTAACCGACCTCACTTCAGAAGAGTGAACAATTTTGGGTTGCCAGTCCCAGGTGGTTTTTCCCTTTACGGGGTTTCCATATTAAATGTCTTGTGTTATGTGTTGATTGTGATATCTGTGTGTTATTATTCTTTACATGTTACATGTTAGATTTGATCGGTAACTGTTATGATATTAGACTGGTAATTGGCAAAAGCACAGATAGTGAGAGTTATTATTGTTTACCGAGGAGCAGAAATTGAAGAAATAGTTTTGAATTATACATTTTGTTTTGGGACACTGGATAACTGATTCACCCCCCCTCTCAGTTATTCTAACAACTATATGTTTGTCATTGATGACAACATATGGTAAGTAGCATGCATTGAAGACTTATGTAGTAAGATTTGAGTATATGTTGCATGGACATGTTATCAACATTATATCATGGACATAGAGGTTAACTGCTAGTACAGATAGTTATATAGCAGATTGTGTCAACAGTGTTCCTAACAGACTTACAGGCAGTATTTTGTGAGTGATTGTCCATACAGTCATCATGGAGCCAAGTGCACCTTTTGATATGTGATATAGACATATTAGTGATGTTACATTCATGGACACAGAGTCTGATGATCAGTATAAGTGAAGTTATGCAATCGCTATTCACCAGTAGCTATTTCTTGTATTTATTCAGAAGAGTTGAGAGAGATTATATTGGTTCAGGAGTTGCGCCTATCATTTCGGTATGTGCCCTTGGATTAGTACTTGGAGAAGAGTTAGTAATGTTTAGTTAAGAGTGCATGATGTAATTTAGCTTGTGGAGAAAGTTTTAGTTACTTTGGTAGAGCTGACAGTATGTAGCGTGTGTCTACATTTATTAATATTGGACAGGTCCCAAAATGTGTTGCGTGCTTAGTAGAGCCAGCAGAATTATTATTGGAGTATGTTATGATTTCTATAATACAATTTCAAGGTGGTTCTAATAGGTTGACTTGATTATATCATTTAGTGGAAATATATTTATAGGCAGTCATTTGTGATTGATAAGGTGTGGTTCAAGGTTAATTGTGAAGAGTAGAGTAGAGTGTGCAAAGTGTTGAGCCATCAGCAAAAGGTCTATGTGACCAAGTAAAGTGTTTGTGATATACATTGGAAATGATCCAGATAGTAGGTCAAAGTGCAGTTCAACAAGATCCAGATATAGTGTGTATCTATTATTCAGAAGGTTGTAGCCTTCACCCCTTTGAGCAGTGTGCTCTCGAATAGTGTGTCCTCACCCCTAACAGGGTTAATTGTAAAAGACTCCTAATAGGGTCCGAACCTTGACTAGGTTAGTGTACTAAATATATTGTAAAGAAACTCCTAACAGGGTTAAGGATCTTCTAACAAGGATCATAAAACACTAGTGAAAATTATTAGTGGGTGTCAATTCCCACCGGGGTTTTTACCTATTTGGGTTTCCCCGTAACCAAAATATTGGTGTTGTGTTCAAGTGTTCTTTCATTGTGTTTATGCTTTATGTTTAAGTATACTTAATTGGATAAATAATTGAAACTTGTAGATAACTGATTCACCCCCCCTCTCTTAGTTATCTCTTGGGACTATTCTTAACATGGTTTTCAATCAAAACATTTGTGGATTAAAAAGGAAATTTTTTAGAGATTTTAGAGTAGTGTATCAGAATTTATAGTTACAATTTAAAGATAACACACACACACACTCGTATCAATCATAGTCTCTTTTAGTTTCAATATGTAATAAGATACATATGAATAGCTCACAACAAAATGGTGGGAATCAATTTACGAATTTATAGATACAATAACAAAAATTTGTAGAAACATATTGAATAATTTACAGTTATATTGTTCATATCATTTTGATACTAGGTTGCTAAGAAACAATTGATAAGAAATAATCAAATTAAAACTGGCTTGAAATATGATTCAGTGTTTACTAACAAAGATATAGTTTTGAAGATTAATATTCAAGACAAAGCATTCTTGAGGTTTCTAACCTTCAGATCAACCTTTCTCTTTGTGTGTCATTAGGAATATTCTCACCCAGTAATGTTTCTTTTCAATCTATTTGAAAAAGTGGTTTACATTTCATGATTGATACTACGATAGATAATAACAATGGCTATTTTTTATAAAACTATAAAATCTTGACCATGGAGCAAGATATTATTGTGTCTGAAAATCTGGTTATAGTTAAGATCAAGATTAAGTAAATGACCAAGTAGCAGTAGTTTCAGCCGGCTTAGGCAAATAAAAATAATTTTGGTTTTGTATCTCTTTCCAACATTGTTATCGACAATACAGGGAATGAAAATATCAAAGGAATATCTATATCAATATGAAGGTAGTGAAAAATATTGGTTCTCAACATGTATAATGGTAAGATTATAATCAAATTTTAAAACATCCATATTTACACTCGTAGATATTTATTTTATATCTTCCTTTTCCTTTTTGGACAGTAATTTTTTTTTATAGAATATTACTCTCAGCTCGTATACAATTGTACCCTATTCAAAAGAAATCCTAGCAAGAACCTTTAAAGTACTAAAATAGATTATGACATTCTTTGGGTCATGGGCATTGAAAGATCTGGTTTAATTTAATTGTACTGTTATCTGATAAATTCCTATTCATTGTTATCAATATGGTGATTGGCAAGGATTTCTAATTAATATTATCATGATGGGTCATTTAGACCCAAATTTGGATTTCGGTCAGGATTATCTCAGTATCAAGGAAGTATATGTAGAACAAGACACCACCTTGTTAATTTCAGAAACTTATAAATATATTTATAATTAGGTAAACTTTCAATCATTATAATATAAAATTACACACTTGAATACCCAATAAACAATATAAAAAATATAGATCCATATACATATATACCTCTATATCCATATATACACTAAAATGGATATATATAATCTCTCTCTCTCTCTCTCTCTCTCTCTCTCTCTCTCTCTCTCTCTCTCTCTCTCTCTCTCTCTCTCTATATATATATATATATATATATATATATATATATATATATATATATATATATATATATATATTTAAGCATTCTAGCCCCATAAAGATATGAAGTTTATATTTATAATATAGAATTAGATATCATTTTTTGGGGGTTTTTGAAATTTCTTGTTGCAGTTTTGTGTTTCCTTTGATTTGTATTTTGTATTTGAGTGTATTGCTCAGTTTTTTATTCCCTTCATTAGAAGGAAAGGAGTAGGTACCGGATTGTTTAAAATAAGGATGTATAATTATCAAAGGAAGATACTAGAGATGAGGTCTTTTATGCTATTACTTGTCTGTTCAACTAAAGGAGTAATCATTCCATTCTCTAGTCTAGGGTGCTAACCAACAATGAATACATGTTGTTTACTAATATATAATAAGTTATGATAGATTTAATTTGATGATATGACATCTAATAAATTTTACTCATATACACTAACTAGTTGGTGAATGCAGGGAAGTGGGGTAAGTTTTCAAAGGTTCCTTTTTTAAACAATTATTATTATAGTAGATTTTCCTTAAATTTATCTATTCAACTAGTCTTTAGAATAAATGAGAATGATATTCCCTTGTTGTCCTAAGGTAAACATAAGGATGTATTAATATTATGGAAATTATGCCAATAAGTGTAATGAGGAAAGGCCAAGTGATTGAACATGATAAAATTAAGAAGAAACTTTGGATGAAGACTATCTACCTCAGCTTATCTTCAAAGATAGTTGTTGAATAATACAAGGTGTGATGCTTAAGGATTGGATTGTATAGTGTATTATGTAACAAGCTATGCAACATATATTATGTAAACATATAAATTAATCCTCAATAAGATTTTTAATTTGGGAACACCCTCTAGATCGAGCATTGTAAATAGGGGAATGCCCCTTTCATTCTATTTTATGTAATTAGGGGAATGCCTCTATCTCACTAGCTTTGTAAATAGGGTAATGCCCTATCTTTAAAATGCTGGACAGATGTCCCAGGTAAGACTGGAGGTTTTCTTCTCCATTATTTCCTACCAGTGCTCACACTGAATGGAGACTCATGTATCTTACTTAAAATAATTAATAAAATTAATCATGGCCTCGGCCTTTTATAGATTAATATATATATATATATATATATATCTTGACACGAAGAAATTATTCTATTTTTATGAATATTTAAAAATTATACCTCAAGTGTCTAAGCTACCCATGCACATCTAGTTGAACAAGCACTTAGTGGTGTGCTCATAGTATCACCTGCTACACCCTGCAATGCATATTATTAATATAAAAATTTAATTTGTTCTCTAAATAAAGATTTATTTACTTTAATAAGATTTAGGTGATTAAAACTAATAAAATGTCAAAATACAAATAAACATACATGTGCCTGTCTCATAGAAAACACCATCATAAATAGATCATTTGTGAGGGCCACATCCTCAACAACAAATGTCTAGCATCTACTCCCACAATGTGTACATGAATGGGATATTGAACCATCCTCATTTGTGTCGATATCTACCCCGACACATATACCCTGACAGTTGGGGAACATATGCTCAATGGGCTAAGCTGAGCCAAATGGAGCATCTGATGATGATGGAGGTGGTGTAGGTGCTGATCCACCCTCTTCATCGACTAACTATGTGCCATGGTAAATAATGACATCATTCAATGATGTAGCGGTCTGTAAATACATAGAATCCTTTACTATTTCTAGGACCACAACATGAACTATGGTTTTTTTAGCTAGATGCCTCCTATGCTGTAGCTCTACCACCCTATGGGCCCCAACTCTATACTGCATAGAGCCTCTCCCTCTACCTTGGAACTGCCAAATGTCAAAATAATTTGGCTTCTCACTGAGGATAAATTCACAATATAGCTTTCTCAAAAAATATAAAGACACCTCCCAATTATTACAGGGTACTTGGTCAAAGACCATATACCACCTATCCCAAAATGAAACTCTCATCCTATTATGAACACACCAATGTATGGGAAAATGATTCGTAGTTACTTCTAGGGAGTTACTACTAATAGGATCAGTGAAAAGAGCACATATGTCTTCTTTAAGTATCCTTTTTTTTTTTTTCACTTGATCATATGACAACCCATCAACATAAAATGCATGACATCTATCCCTCCATGAACCCCATGCTGTAACTTCCTTAGACACCTCATTCACACTATTGACCATTTTTCTAAGGAAGTCATTAGGGATAAGTGGTGCTCAAAACTAGAGGACCCCAACTTATTAACCAATATGGATATTTGGATGATTGATAAGGTCATCTTGTGTGGCATTAATGTGACCTATTGGAGGATGCGGGGGGTTTGGATTTGGGTTTGGTGGCGGGTTTGGGTTTGACAGTGGATTTGGGTTTTTCTCAGGGTTTTCTTGTTGCGGGGATACATTTTGAGGGTTCTCTTGTTGTTCATTTCAAACATTATCAATATTTTCATGTGTTTGAAGAGGTCTTTGCTGTCTCTTTTGTGTTTGGGGATTGTTTTCCAAATCTAACATCAAAATAATTTAAAAACTTAAATCAATTCTACAAACCCCACTCAATCAAAATTGAAACAAAAATATATAAAAAAAATTCTTACATGTTCGGCAGCATGGCATGCTTGTAAAATGATCAATATGGCAACAAAATTCAATAACAAGAAGAACCCGCTTGAGTTTTGGCATTTTCTCTTCCCCCTCTCTCCTCAAACTCGGTTTTGGCATGAAGAAAAATAGTCAAAAAACAAGTTTTTTGAAAAATATTATGACAGTAAAAAAACGTACGGGTTTTGTAAAACATTTTTTTCTTTACAAAATGCGTATGCATTTTGAAGAAGTTATGTTTTTTTATTATTTTTTGTGGCTTGGCAAAGGCTCAAGTTTGCCAAGTGTAGTTTTTCAAATTTTGAATAACCCGAGCGGGTTATGAAAAGTTTTAGTTTTTTTTAGGAGGTGGCCACTTTTTTGCACACCATCTTGGTGCACTTACCCTATATAGATAGTAATATTTAATTTTAATGGATTCAAGACTAGGATGAGTGAAGAAGGGTATTTGATGGATGATACATTAGTTTCTCAAGATTTAAATAAATTTTCAAGATGGATATACTATACAAAAGAATACCAAGACATGGTAAATTTGTAAACTGTATGTTGAGATAACTTCTTGTCTTTCTCTGTCAAAATAAGTAGCTAATTTTGTATTCTATTATAGGTAACTCAAATAGGAAGTTGTCTCCAATAGTCTTCCAATTGAAAGAGAAAGTGGGATTTAAAAAATTCAAGCTCTTCACATTCTAGCAAGATGGATTTGTTGATTTCCTCACGAGATAGATATTGTCTTTAGCAATGTACCCACTATCCTCAACTCATGCCTAATATCAAAATGATCCCTAGTCTTATGTGAAAGTGGACATAAGTGGTGATTTTAAATTGCTAACCATATTTAAAAAGGCTACAAATCTAATTGTAAAGTTTTAATTGTCCAAGTTAGATTCCACATTTAGATACAAGAAAATGATATTAATGTTACATGAGGAACTAGAGCTTTACTACATTAAATTATTGCAATAAATCCTCTTAATACTCTAGGGAGTGATATTTTATTCATTTAATGAGTGATTAATTATAATGAATAATTTTTAGTGGCTAATATTTTCCTTTTGGTGATTTTTGGGAAATATTTTTGGCGGAATTGGTGAATCACGCATGGTATACGATGGCCCAAACCACCCAATCTTGACACGGTAATGGTTAAATATTCATTGGAATCACGAATAATATTTTCCATTTGATGAGGTTGACCAATATATTCTCCTTTTAACCAATCTGACGTGGTTCTTTTAACAGTCTTTTATTCGCCAAGGGTATTAATTATGAATTGCATATAAAATCTAAAATAGCCAAATGGTTTATAGTGTTATCTTTAACCATGACCTATTTCGCCACCCGTTAATTAATTGTTATATAGACCACAACCTATTTTTCCAACCGTTAATTAATTGTTATATTGACCACGACCTATTTCACCAATCCTTAATTAATTGTTATATTGACCATGATCTATTTCACCAACCATTTGTTAATTCCTACACTCAAGTCGACAAATTTTTGCCAAAAAGCCCAGGAATTAAAAAAATGGATATTTGAATCATGGATTGATATAAATTAATATGAGATTTTTTAGTCTTTTAGTTTTCGTGTCCCGTTACAAAATTTTGGATGGCTAGATTTACAAATAGAAATCTTGCAATAGTAAACAGAGGATTCAACATTTTAGAGAATCAGAATTCAGAGGAAGCTGGACCAAGGTAAGTAATTAATTTTTTTCACATTTCATAGTATTGCTATTAATTTCCTAGTGACTAGTGAGAGGTCAAGATGTCAAATAAGGGTGACTATCTTGAGTATCCTCAGGCTGCTGAAGGGATTGAGATGTTAGGGGAGGTTGAACTTGAGACTTAGACTTCTCACTATGGTCAAGGCTGTGAAGGGATTGGAAAGCTAGACAAGGGTAAGACTCCTGATTGTTAGGGTAGTGAAGGGCAGGGTAAGACTCCTCAGGGAAGTGAAGGGTCTAGGAAGCCATCAAAGCACCCAAAACTTAAGGATACTACCATAAAGGATTTCTTTGGAGTTGGCAATGTTTCTTCTCCATCAAATTCTACAATTGCAAGTGCAAAAGCCATTCATAGTAGGTCACTAGTACCACTACCACAAGCTGGGGTTGTCATTGAGTTAAATGAAAATCAAAATGCATCAAATGAGGATAAAAATGGTGGCATGACAAAAGATGTTATAAGGGATACATAGAACTAGTTGGATGAAAATGCTAGCAATGAAGATAATAATGATGTTGGTAGGAAGAAAAGAAAAAGGGAAGTAAAAATGGGGCAGGAGTGGGAAATGACAAGAAATTTTAAGGTTGATTGGGTAGCAAAGTACTGGTTCATTGAACTAGTCCTAAACAATGATGACCAACCAATAGAATGCAGGTGTAAGATTTGTATTTGGAAAATAAAAGAGAGAAGAAGTTGCAGCTAAAGCTTGACACTATAAAAAAGCATATTGGTAAGGTTTATGAAAAATAGATCATAGATGGACAAGAAATATCAGTAGTGAGATGGAAATCAAAGGAAGAATGTCTTCATGTTAAGTATGCCATATAATATGAAGAGCATACCAAGAGAAAGGCAGCAATTGCTAGTAGTGAAAATCCAATCAAGGCTTGGTTTAAACATGTAGCCAATGAAGCAAATCTAGCAAAGACCATTCAGATGAGTGTTGTTTTTCATATTATGTCTAGAGGGCATCCTATGAGAGACTTCTTAGAATATGGTAATTTATTATCCTTTTTGAGAGTTCCTCACTATCCTATGTCACATTGGTCAACAAACGTTGGATGGGAAATGGAAAACTGTCTTTTTGAGGTGGAAAAGTAAAATTTACAAGAGAAAGTAAAACAATCCAGATTCATTTCATTATCCATAGATGAAGTTACTATAGTAGATAACACTTCTTGGGTCTGTATGCATGTTTATACAGTAAAAGAACATGACCACCAAGATCATCTACTATGTGTTCATAAAATGAGTGGAAATTCAATAGCAGAAAACTTATATTTTGAAGTGAAGAATGCTTTGAATGAAGTTGCTGGTATGGATGATTTGACAATTGGCAAGAAGTTAGTGTGTGTTGGAGCTGATGGAGCTGCAGTAATGCAAGGCCAAAGGAATGATCTTTTTGTAAGATTACAAACTAGTATTGCACCTTACATGCTTGGCATACATTGCATGGCCCATTGAATGAATTTAGCATATAAAATTGTAAGTGATTTTCCTACAGTGTCAAAAGTTGAAGATCTAGTTCACGAGTTATACTCTTACTTCTGCAGAAGTCCTAAATGTTTTGTAGAATTTAATATTTTTTCAGAGGGAGTAACACCAAGAAACAAGCTTCTCAAGGATGTTGAGACCAGATGAATCTCTTTGCATGGACTAGTAGAAAGAGTTCTAATAGAATATCAATCCTTGATTGGACTAATATATGAGCAATGCCTCACAGTAGACAAAGCTCCTAATTTGTTACATAAGTTAAGTGATATAGAGACCCTGTTAACTTTAGCCAGTCTTCTCCCCATGCTAGATTTAATGAAAAAACTTGTTAAGAAAGACCAAGATAGAACTATGTATATCCATGAGTATAGCAATTTATGTAGAATGACATGCATTGCCCTAGATTGTTTGTACTCAGATATGACAACAATTCAAAACCCAATTTTTTTTCAGGTGGCAGATAATTATATATTTGAATCGTGCCAAGAATTTTTTACAATTTAATACAAAAAATGATTTATGTGTGTTTGTGAAAGGATATGAAATACCAATGCACCAATCTAAGATGTGCAAGCGAGGCAGACTACTTCCAGTTAAAAGGGCTGATTTTGATAGGATTGTTAAATCTGTTATCATGATAATTTGAAGTCAATTTCCTACCAACTTACAAGTGAGATTCATGAAAGATTCCCTTGAGAAGAAATTCTTGAAGCCATGGGTTGTGTGTTTCCTCATTTTTGGAAAAACTTCGGAGATAAAAAAACTGATGCACATATCTTTCATAAAAAAATTGATGAATTGATTAGAGAGTTTTCAAAACATGCAAATTGCAATGGACAACCAATTGAAGGAATTTTAGATTTAGCTAATCTTTAAAAAAATGTAGACAATTTGCATCATGTATGAAATTGCAAATAAAAAAATTGGAGAATCCATTTGAACCTGACCTACAATAACCAGGCTTTGGAAAAGTATAGAGTAGAGTGAAGTATTGCATGATTCAATATTAGAATATTTCAAACTTGCTGATTTATGTCAAACAATGATATTGGGGTCGGTGGAAGATGAAAGCGTTTCAGTGCATTGGGGTTTTTGAAATCAAAGATCAGAAATAAACTAGATGGAAATTTGGAAACTTGCTTGAGGTTTTTTGTAACTCAGTCCAATGTTAGAGACTTTCCTTATGATAGGGCATTGACAATTTGGAATTCCATGCATGAAAGATGAGGGCTTTTGAACACTTCAAAACCTGGTGGTACTGGTGCTACTGCTAGTTTTGAGACAAAAAATGGATCTTAGTCCCAAACTCAGAATGAAGATGAAGAATTTTTTGATTTTTAATACCCAACTCAAAATGAAGAAGAAGCTCTTGCTAGTAGTCAATTTCAGGAGCTGGATTCCATGTGGGATATAGAAGCTATAGACTGCTCACTGAGTGAGTCAACTGATTTAGAATTAGCATTCAAATTTTGGTTAATAGGTATTCATACATTGTATACTTAATACTCATTACCTTTTAGTTATTACTGTACTTGTTGGACTTGAATATTGACAATTTGACTCATATTACAAGTAATAAGTATTGTTCATGATTTTTGTAATTTGTAATTTGATTTCATGATTTTTGTAATGTAGAATGTTCATGAAATTTGAAGTATATACTATAATCATATAATTATTAATGTCCTTTTTCCTCACTGTAAAGTGTAAATGCCTCGACCCTCAATGCCCCATAGTCATGCAACCATGTTAATATGTTATTTCAAGAATCAAGAATCAACATTCAAAGCTTAAGCTAACCTGGTTCCGAAGTTACACAAATAGTTCATCTAACCCTGTCTCAACTTTGCTACATGTAAATTAGAGGCCTTTGGAACCCTTCCAAAGTTACAGTGACAATCTTCTTAACATCTCTGCTATCATATAACCTTGTGAAGTCCTGCACAAAGTCTTTCGTAACATCTGAACTGTTTAATCTTGTAACTGATTAACCTTTCCCAAGTTACGCCAATCTGCCAGATTCTTCATTGCAACTTCATAATCACCAACACTAACAATCAACAAACCCTCATGAAGCTCCACAACCACTTGATTATTACTATCATAGGTTTGGAACTATTCCTAAAAAAGTGACAAATATTAATCCGACCATTGACACATGCCACAGTCCATTCCTCGGTGCTTTCTACGTGGCATGCTGATGCAACTTACTCTCACTTTTCAATACCTTACAAAGTTATGCATGAAGTTAGTCAGGACTTTAGAACCCGTAACCATCATAAAATTTAACCATTTAGAAGTTATGAAACAACCAGGTGTAACTTCTGAACCCATCACCATCATAAAAACTTAACTGTTGAGAAGTTACGAACTTGTGAAATAGCTAGGTGTAACTTCAGAACTCCTAACCATCATAAAAACTTGACCGTTGAGAAGTTACAAAACAACCAGGTGTAACTTTGGAACCCATCACCATCATAATAAATTAACCATTGAAAAGTTATGAAATAGCCAGGAGTTACTTCAGAACATTGTTAGTGGTCAAAGCTTCCGAATTTCCTAGAAATTGTCAATTTATTATTTGTCATACTCATTAGTCATTCCTGAATCCTAATTTCCTAATACTAAGCATTTACTTAATTCCTTAATTCCTTGAAGAAAAATCATTTAATTTAATAATTCCTAAATTCCTAATTTCCTAAAAGCAAATATTAATAATATGACATTATACATTATTACATTCAATTTTAAACAAATTGCAACTGTGATCTTGAGCTCTTTAAAAAAATACACAGGCATAGAAAATTACAAAATATCATTGTATTAACTTCCTTGAAATTTATACATCAATGATCAAGATTCAATGATCATAGTACTAGAGACTTTTGCTTCTATCACAAAATTACAAAATATCCTTGTATTAACTTCCTTGAAATTTATACATCAAATTCAATGATCAATGATCATAGTACCAGAGACTTCTATCAGAAAATTAGAAAATATCCTTTTATAATTTTATTAACTTCCTTGAAATTTATACATCAATGTCAATGACTAATGATCATACTACCAGAGAATTCTATCAAAAAATAAAAAACTAACATTGGTAAACAAGTTTGGAAATAGTTATAAGAGCGACAGCTACCAACTTGGATTCTTCAGAATTAGTCTTGGTTTGCACCAAAGGTGTATCCACAACAGGTGAACCGCAAAGATAAGATACCCTATTTGAATTAACTGACCTCCCTCTATTGGCTCTTCATCTAATACCATAACTGTCTTAACTACTTCCATCATCCATGTCAATTTGACAAGGCTTGAATCTCTCCAATGTTTTCCCACACCATAATTTCCCTCTTTGATGGCCAAGTTATCGCTCTAACTGTATCCAAGTCTTCAAGGCATCTATTCTAGTTGGTATCCGTTATGGCTCGAGATTTAGAAATAAACTTATTCATGTCAATCTCCTGCTTGTAAAATCCATCCACAACTTCATAAAAAGTTGAAATGTCAGCACCACCAATAAAATAAGAATCCACCTTGCTAGCATCCAAAATTTTATTGAAAGAATCAACCCACTCATGCCATCCCTTCAAGTGTCCCTCTGTATCCACAATAGCAGGGATATATCCTTCAAACTCTTCAGCAAAAACTTTTAGCTTTGCTTGAATGATTTGTAACTTGCCAGTGAAAAATGTATACAAATCCTTTACTAATAACACCATTTCCTTAACATCAATTATCTTGTCAGGTAACTCCATTTTTTTTCCCATTAGTAAAACTAACCTATCAAAGAATTGCAAGTATGGGCCCCAAGTATTAAATAATGGGGTTATTGCAGACAAGGCATTAGAACATTGATATTCTATCCCCTGGAAAGAAATGAAAGTACCATGAAGGATTTGAGACTTCCCTTTTAAAATATTTACTCTGTGCAATAGAACCTTCATCAAAATCTCCTTTTCAGCAATTCTAGTATCAACAGGTTGATCAATGTCCATTATTATCTTTTTTGCTGCAAGTTCTGGAGCTAAGCCCCCCTCATACTTAGTTTGAACCCCAACATCACATACCTTTGTAAATGCCCTGGACTGATTTTTTAGACTATTTATTTCATCTTTTAGCTCCTTCACAGTCTTATTGAGGACAAAATTCTTCTTCAGTTCCTCTTCAAACTTTTTCCTAGTTGACACATAATATTTGAATGTCCTTGCTAGCCTGTTCTCTAAGTCCTCAACCACTTCCTTATTCATGGAGGATGCATGATGTAGGAGATTTTCTATCTCTGATCCTGTAGTGTCCTACAACCTCCATATTAATTGGCTATCCTGTGCTGTATCTTGGATGTCAACCAATCTAGGCTTATTAGATTCTGGGACCACACGCCATACTGCTAGTGTCTTACTGTCCATATTGAATCCATAACCCCTCAGTAGTCCACCAGAGCCAAAAGCTTCATAAGCTATGACTTTATCTTGCCTCTTGATTTGGTCAATTAAGAATGAGGACTCCAAGTTCCATCCAGAGATCAACAACATGCCACTTCTCTTCACAAGATCTCTTGCCTCCTCCACAGTTAATGTTTCACTGTTGGGATCATAGGCCTGTAATTTTTCAATCATTTCAATAGTCTTTTCTTGTGATTCCCCTGGTTTCAAAGATAATGTTAATTCATTCTTCTTAACTCTAAAGAGAAAAATTCTAAACTCATCAGACTTGATGAATTCATCATCATCTATAAACTCTTTAGATTGGATGACCCTGTCGTCCAATCTAGCTGCAACCAATTCTAACTCATCTAGGGCCTTTTCTCTCTCTTCTGCCTGTGATGCCAATTTTTTTTTCTTAAGTCAAAAAAGTAATTGCAATTACCTGGTAGGATTTGTAGTGCCTTTTGCCTTGCCTTTTGTGGTACATTCATCAACTTTTGTTTCTTTGATGGCCCCTACTCAGATGTGGATGGCTTAGCTTGTTTTGTTTCTACCATAAACACTACATCGGGTTCAACTTCCTTAGGGTTTATTCTGTCCTCCTCCTTCTCCTTAGGGATGTCTGGAAATTTATACATAATATCTTTGTAATTATCTATACACATGTCAATTCTCGGTATGTATTTGAGATCAGGAAAGAGACCAGGGAGGGTAGGGTCCGCCTTTTTCAATTGTTCCTCTACCCTTACAATATTTTTCCATTTAAGGGTTTTCTCCTCATAGATATCTTCACTGAGCACATTTCTAATAACATCCTCATCTACCATAGGCTGATTTTGAGCCAAATTGTGATTCCTCATTTCTCTCAATGCTCCTCTAATGAAGTCTTTAGGGTCATACATCATTGCACTAGTAGAGGGAAATCTGAATTGTCTCATGAATTCATGGATTTGGTCCACAACATCTTTACCTATAGAGAAATCCCCTATTTGGAACCTCCTTACTAGAAAGGTTCCCTTATGTCTTTTAGGGCCTAAATGCTCTCTATCCATCATGATAAGATGCCACAAGAATTCTACTATTGCCAATATTTTTGGGACATATTTTGGCAGCATGTGTGGAGGTTGAGGGTAAGCATACACTCTTATAACAGAAAAATTATTAAAAAAAATACATCACCCCAATTGTGGTTAATTTCATTGTCAATTTTAAATGTTAGGGGCCTAAGCAATTTTCAAACTAGTAAAGGAAATGTATTCCTCACAATACCTAACATGCTCATTATTGGATCCACAAAATCAATATAAAAAGTAATGGAATTAGAGAAATGGTGACTTCTATCCCATAACCTGGTCTAGAGATGAAGCAGAATAGTTCCTACTACATTCTTGGTCTCATTGATGAACTCTGGGTTGATGTAGCCATTATTGCAAAAGAGGATCAGGTGCATCAACATGTAGTGATTGAACTTGAAGCTTTTCAAATAAGTCTTTGCTGTCATCAAATCACTGTGCATTTCATTCATTATGTGCCCCACATAATCAAACTCCTTGTTGGTGTATAGGTCCTGAACATCTATAGAGTTATTGTCAAACGTCCATCTATTCCAATAACTTTGTGTAGACCATAGATGGTATTTTGGAAATAGGGGAAAAAAATCTCAATATCAAATGAATCTGTAACCTTCTTCGGCAACAACCCTACCTCTTTATTTTGTCTAGGAATATGCTTCCTCATAACCCTTCCAGTGTAGTAACTTTTCTATCTATGAAATGGGGCCTCCTATTCTGCTAGGTTAATATCCATGCTCATAAGTCCCTGAAAGTCGAAAGCTTGAATAAAAGTTTCTCTATCTAGCATGCAGAGTATAGACTTGGCCTGCCCATGGAAAGCTTGTGTCACTGGATTGTATGCTTCAATTAGCGCTTTCATGAGGTCTACATCCAAAAATACCTCAGGTACTATCAACTTTCCCAAGTTCCTATCCCATGGGTTTGAAACAGGAGGGCCTCTCAATCTATTATTATAGAAATACATGAAGAGCTCATACCCTGTTGTGTTTGGGAAGACAACATCCCTACAGAATGCATAAGGGTCCCTCCATTCATAAGCGTTAGCTAATTGAAAATTTGAGGATCCAGGCAACAGTTTCATCCATTCTTCAGCATCTATGTTTGGCCTCTTTGTTCTTGAAGGAAAAATCTTTCCTGGTACTACAACAACATCATGAGATCCTTGTTCTATCATTCTTTATGTATACTAAACTCTAAGTAGTAAGCTCCTTTTCTGCACTTAAAGGTTTCAACTCTTTATTGCTCTTCGACTCTGAAAATTATGGATGCTCTGTGAAGTGTAAACTGTCTTTAATAACTAATAAGCAACTCACAACTAGCCACTAGGCCACCTACTCTATTAAAAATTAAAATCTCATCAAGCGCACATGCATGAAACTAGTAATTACCTTTTTTAGAAAAGTGTCACTATCAACTGTCACTTCCAGCATATATTTGGCAGTGATCTGAGAGAAAATAATTGGTGTGTTGCCAAAGTTGTGCTAATGGTACATCTAACCCTAGGTCCCTATCTCAACTTTTCTAAATTGCTACTTGCATATCAAGGGCCTTGGCCCTTGGCCCTTGCCCTTTGAATTTGAAATCCTAAATGTTTGAGACTTGTGAAGTCACATAACACCTATTCAAAACTTCATGAATGTTAAATTGACCAGGGAAATGAAACCTTGAGATGTTACGACATGACCTGGCATGACACTTGTACTTTGTAAGTTATAACTGCCATCACAAATAGCTAAGAAACCCTACTGAAGCTCTGTAAACATTCCATTCTTTAGCACTTTCCATGTGGCATGGAACTTACTCTCACTTTTCAACACCTTACAAAGTTATGCACAAAGTTAGTCAGGACTTCAGGACCCCTAACCATCATAAAAATTTAACCGTATAGAAGTTACGAAACAACCAGGCATAACTTCAGAACCCATCACCATCATAAAAATTTAACCATTGAGAAGTTACGAACTTACAGAACAACTAGGCGTAACTTTGGAATTCCTAATCATCATAAAAACTTGACCATTGATAAGTTACGAAACAACCATGCATAACTTCGGAACCCATCACCATCATAATAAATTAACCGTTGAGAAGTTACGAAATAGCCAGGCGTAACTTCGAAGCTTAGAGTGGGTTCCAAATTTTCATGTGCCATGTGGGATTTAGATTTTAGAAGTGTCAGACTTCTCATTCAGTTAGTGAAGTGAATTGTGATTTAGCATTTTGAATCAGTTAATAGGTATTTATAATTTTATACAGAATCATAGTTCACACTCACAGATACTTCAAAGTTCAAGTTAATTAATAATTACAATTTACATATTTTTCAATTTATAAAACTATTCTTCAATTTCATGATTCACGTAACATGTTACTATATTGACTATTTAGTATTGAAATTTGAAGCATTAGCAAATTGAAATAACACATAAAACTAAAAATAGTAACATTATTTGAAAAAGAGTCTTCTAGTTCTCATATGTATATAGTATTACTATTAAATTCAAAAACTGTTATTAGGTATACATACTACTGGTAACTGAATCACTGATTGAGATTCACTGAGTGACTGAAGTTCTGAATGGTTGTGGTTTCCCCAGAAGAAGTGACAAGCTTCCAACCATTTCCAAAACCAAAATGAAAAGTACATTCAAATTTCGTATTTACAAATTAAAACTAACAAATTTTTTCCTAAGATCCATTGAACTTTCAGAGGAAATTACAAAAGCCTAGTCTGATAGTAATAGTAATTTGTTAATATGTTATAGTATAAACTATAATATAATAATACTATCCACAAAGAAAAAAAGATTAGTCGATGCGCAGACCAACAAATAACTCGATCATCTCCTCCTAGAACCCCTCCTGGTCGAAGCCATGATTGTAAAAAATGGCGTGCATCTCCGCCTTGTCATATTCTACTTCGAGTTCGAACATGTCACTTTGGTATCTAGCGTAACTGGTAGCATGATCCCATGCTACAGACATAAGATGACTGAGGACATCCTATTGAATCTCCTCCTCCATATCCAAATATGGTTGCATAATAGGTTTTGGGTTCTCATTTGATGATTCCTCAACCACTGGAAGACCCATTCTGTCATCCAAGATTCCAAATTTAGAAATTTAGAAAGCGCCATGTGTTCTACAATTTCACTACCGGGGAGTATATAAAGAAAATAATCACCAACTTTCTAGGTGCAATAAATTTTGAAGGAATGTTTCAGGTAAGGTGGCTTGCCTCAAAAAAGGAAATTAATGAATATTGATAAACAAAAATTGCCGACATTTGTATCCTATGTAACTTGGCTCTAAAGTCGAAAAGAAAAATAATGAATGTTGATGAATCACATCTCATATCCTGTAAAATTATCCTTTTTAATGTCTAATCAAAATCTTGGCCTGGATTATGTACTACTCAAGTTACGCAGACTGCCAACGTGTCCTCAGAACCACCATATCGTAGCTCCGATTTTAAATTTTGAATTGACAACTTGGCAACCTCATTAAATTTTGAAGGAATGTTTCACGTAAGGTGACTTGACTCCGAAAATAAAAACAATGAATGTTTACAAATCACAGCTCATATCTCGTACAAATTATCCTTTTCAATGTCTAATCAAAATCTTGGCATCAATAAGTCTCATTAATTGCACTTCAGTGGTCAATGTCACTATAACTTTGCGGTGAAGTTACGCAAACTGCCAGCGTGGCCTCAGAACCCCCATATCCTACCTGTGATCATAACTTCCGAAGTCACGCACACTATCAACCTGTCCTTTGTGTATCTTTGTGGCCTTCAACTCCAAACTGCCAACATAACCGCCAAAGTCACCCATGCCGTCAAATTGACCATTACGTATCTTCATAACTGTTAGCATCGACCCTCATTTTAGCCTGCTGAAGCTACGCATGTTTTGAATATTCGCCAATATATATTTTTTATACTATAAATACTATTTTGAATATTCACCAATATATAATTTTTATACTATAAATACTATTTTTTATTCGCCAATATATATTTTTTATACTATAAATACTGTTATTTATTTGCCAATATATATTTTTATACTATAAATACTATTTTTTATTCACCAATATATATTTTTAATACTATAAATACTAATTTTTATTTGGTAGTTCTTAAACAAAAACACAATTCCTCAAATGAGATTATTTATTTTCTTTGAACAGAAAAAATTTTCGCCAATAAAATTAATAATTTCCTCTGTAATTTTCTAAATTTTGCTAGTTTTTCACACCTTTTTTGAAGGGGAGATTTCTTAAAGATGACCACACATACACACACACACACATACACACACACACATATATATACACATACATACATATATATATATATATATATATATATATATATATATATATATATATATATATATATATACACACACATACATATACATATATATATACACATACATATATATACATACATATATATACATACATATATATACATACATATATATAGATATACATACATACATACATACATACATACATACATACATATACATATATATATATATATATATATATATATATATATATATATATATATATATATATATATATATATATATATATATATATTGTTGGAAATATAGATGGAGTAACTAAGAGGGGGGGGTGAATCAGTTAACCACAAAAATATTACCACAGATCCCTTAGATGTTTTATTAAATCATTTACTGCTGTTATATTGAAAACTCGGTTATTGCAGTGAGTATTAATTATAATTGTTCTTAAGCATTCATCAGTGATTAACATACATGAATAAAGAAAGTATCATGAACACAAGAGACACCAGATTTAACGTGGAAACCCAATATGGGAAAAACCACCAATGTAACTAGTTACTATTTTTCACTCTTCTGAAGTGAGCCCTGTTAGGAGCCAACCCGGTTAAAAGTTAGAAAACACACCGTTAGGTGTGACCTTGTTAGAGGATTTAATCACCCTATTAGGAGTGGCCTTGTAAGAGGTCTTGAAACAATTCAATAGAACTATCACCTTGTTAGAGGATTTACAAAATGGCTGTTAAACCAACTCGGTTAGGAGATTTTGAAATCACTGCTACAATGGTAAGAAAGTAATAATGAAGTGACCTGAATAATGATGCAACTGAATTGCTGATTACAGATCTTTGTTCTCCTTCACTAGATCCTTCCTGATCAAATATATCTCTGCTGCTCTTCAAGGATATCTAATCATCCTTCAAAATTCACTCACACTTTCCTTCTTTTCACTTGCACACACCTTTTTTTAATTCACAACTTGACCTTCTGTATATACCATTCAGATTGTCAAGTCGGCACTAATAACATTACTAATCATTACAACAGTCGGCTGGAATAAGCAAACTTTATTTCTCAAAATAACAAAATCCTTCACTGGGCCGACCTTTTTCGGTAAACACTAATTTGAAGAGATTTCCTTTGGTGACCAAGAGAATGCGGTAAGCACTATGAATTCTGCAACATCCTTTGGAGACTGAGTGAACTCGGTAAACACTAACTTTCTTTTGATAACCATGGAAGCTCAGTTAACACTATTTTCTGCCATACTTTTCTTTGACGCCCGAAATATCTGAGTAGATACTGAAAACCGCCTGCAGACTGACTGAGCTCGGTAAATATTGGGAACTACTTTGCTGACCGACTGAGCTCGGTAAATGATATGACATTTGTGTGACATCAAAGAAAACACACAATTAATCCAACAATCTCCTTCAGACAATTGTATCCAACAATATATATATATATATATATATATATATATATATATATATATATATATATCCAAATTTTATTTCTATTATATATTTTATTATTATTATTTTTTTAAATTTATTTAGACAACATAGTATATATTAAATATACACCATTTGTGTTGATGGTAATATGCATTCAAAGATTCTACGTAAATGCTTATAAAACAATGTAGTATGTTTAAAGTGAAATAGTGATAACTAAGAATGAGTCTTTTTATAGTTGAAAAATTATTTAAGAGTAAGTGTTTCCAGATAAAACCTAGTATATTAAATATTTTGGCATTATAAATTATAGGTATAAATGTTCTCAATAATTCTTTTTAAACTTTATTGCCACAAGACACAAGACACCATTCTATAGATTTTTATCACAATTTAAACATATACATGACATATGTTTTAAAGTGTAACTTACCCTTCTTTATTCTTTATTTGTTCAAGATTTAAGGGTTCATGATATTCTCTTATTGGTTACTCCTTTTAATACTTTCTCTCATTTGTATATGGATGGTCCAATTTTCTACAAATTTTGAATTTCTATTTTAATCTCATGACTGATCTATTTACACAATATGTATTAGTGATAGAAAATTGAGTTTATTATTGGGTCTTAGGGGCCTAATTCAAGATTGGATGGTTTCAATTCATCTAATAAAAAATATTTTATCTTTGAATGCTTATTTAGTCATCCAATGCTTCACCTCTTAATCTTTTTAGAAAAGCTTGAGTTGATAACAAGATTATTGTTCCAAGCTTAACAAAGCTCAAACTCTAGGAGACAAGATTTTTCTTCTATTGATTGGTTTGATTAACAAACTTTTATTTTTATCATAAAAACCAACTAAAGTATAACATAAACCTTAGAACTTTTAAGAAAATTATTTGACAATCTCCTTGGAAATATTGATCTTTGAATAGAGGACCTGTCAATAATCAATCTTTATAACTCTACAACCTCTAACATGTTCTCAACATACAACATTTAAGAAATGGTGGCATCATAAGAAAATACAAATAGAAAATAAAAAATACTTTTAAAAAAAAAAAACAACTTATTTTTAACCATTAAAAAATATTATCATACAAAATTTCATCCAACAAATTAAACAATAAATATATTAAAAATATTTTAAGATAATTAAATACATAAAAAAATATAAATAAAATTAATAAAAATATTCTAGAGAGGGCAGCTCATACTAAAGAAATTATAATTCTACATGAAGATTTTGTTCTTTTGAATTTTCCTTTGCAGCTTCCACCGGATATTGATTCTTCTGTGATAATTATTGCTTGTTTAATGTTGTTTAATAAAGTCAAGGAATTAAGAGTTAGTGCGAAAAGAGAGGAAAAGGTGCTGAGTAAATACTATTCATCTTTGAAAATCTATATGTTTCGAGCTTTTTTCTCAATATGAACTCTCTTAAATGCCTCACAAATATATACAGATACTGCCGTGTAAGATTGGGTCTCCCCTTGACCACTCCTACCACCTTGCAAAACACGGTCTTCTCTTGGAAAACTTTGAGAATACTTTATCATAATGGAAACTTCCTTGCATTTCCCTACAAGAAAACTTTGTCAAAGTCTACTCTGCACTCTTTCCTCTAATTTTCCTTCCTCACCCATTTTCTCCTTTTTAAGCCCATCCCTGCTTCCTCTATTTCCAAGCTCCTCAACTCACATTCAGAGCCAATCTTCCTGTAGAGAAAGTAATATAGTTTTCTTTCTTGTGTGTTAGAAATGGCACTGAGTAGGGTTGTTATCATGTTGGTGGTGCTCATCATTGCAATTGTTCTTCCACATATTTGTGCTGATACACATAGCCCCGCCCCTCTCCCTGCCAGCCATGGTATGGTTATAGATCTATGTCCCATTCTCTTTTCTATTTGATGCTCATGAATCTGAATCAAAGATCTTTAATAAATTTCAATATTTGTGATGGTGCAGGAGTGGGAAATAACCAAGGCATTGAAGGATACATGTTTATGATGCTGGCCTTCCTATTTGGGTATCTTGTCAATGGCGTGTTTTGAACAGGCTATGGCTATGCTTCCACTATGAGCGATTCTGGATATTAGGAAATGTATTACTGTATTGTCAATCAGTTCTTGAATATTTGTGTGAGGCAGTTTGGTTGAATTAAGGTCCACTCTAATAAGCGTGGTAATGTTCAGTGCTATATCTCATATAAAATTTCTGGACCTTTTTATGATTATTTAAGATGAATTCTTCTATTTTTGCCCAAGTTGGGAGTAGACCAAACTTGATAATCCTCTCTTCTCCATGTATGTTTTGAAAACTATCTCTCTGGTTTACATGTTTTAAGTAAAATTAGGGTTTTTTGGTTTTCTTGTTTGAAAGGATTTTTCTTGTAAGATCTTTTCCTTTGTGGTGAGTCTGGTGACCCATCTCAAACACAATTCCACAGAAAGGAGACAGAAAGTGAGTAGTACAGTTAGAGATCGATATTCATGTTTTTGACTTTTCTTAGACCGAAATCTGAGTTCATTATATTCCATAAATATGTAAAAGATTAATGCGTACATGAGTTAATTGGTAGATATTCAAGCTCACTATCTCACAAGAATTTATAGATAATAAGTAAAAATTAAGTCCCTTAAATGTATCCAAAAGGCACATTGGACAGCACCATAATGTTTATACTTGGCTAATTTTGTTGACTTATCGTTTTAACCCCCGGGGTACACCTATTCATATTATAATGTTGTCTTACAGAATGTTTATTTATACATGAAAGAATACTCTAGAGAAATTTATTTAATCGTCACGAGTGCTAGTATGCAATGTTTGCTCATCATTGTAAGGCTTCAAGGGGTTGTCTACAAGAGTTCACTAAGGATATAATAGTGAGATTAGGGAGACCACTTATAAATTATTGATATTAAAAAAGAATTGGCTTTCAAAAAGAAGTTCAATCATATTATAAGTCAAATAGTGAATCTTAATTCAAAATTTAAAATTTAAAATAAAAAATAAACATTGAAATTGAATGACCACTAACTAGTGAGAATGAAATCTATGCATTCATAATTTTTTATTTCAATTGAGGCTTAACACGTTTAAATTTTGTTTTATATACACCAAGACATAATGGATGGATTTTGATATTTCTTATGAAACCTAAGATAACATGGCATTGACTAACAAGATTATGTTATTATCACACCTTAACATGGAGGCACTTTCACCTGAGTATTAAATACACAAGTTAGTCCATGATAGTGTACTACTATGATGGTGACAAAATACATTGACTAATACTATATATGTTTATGCATATTCTTATATATGCATAAGAAACAACACCCTAGAATTCATACAGGTACATGTTATTTAATTGATTTCAAATAAAATTTTCCCAGTAGTATAACATGCTCATAAAATATTGACAATAATAATAATAGATGGTTTCAAAATCACATCTCAATTCACTTCTAACATTAATTTCAAATTCATTAGAGAATTAAAAAATTCTTCCAATGACTTTAAAATAAAATTGCTACTTAGAATGCAATGTGTGTGTACTAATATTTTTAAAAGAAATCATCACATATATAAATGATAAACATATATCCAAAAATGTTGGGTGGATGGGGGTGGTGTGATTAGAGACAGGTGTGGAAAAGTTCTCTTAGCCTACATAGTTATCTTGAGGTTACAAACTGCCCATGTGGCAACAACTTTTCATGGAATTGAGTTGGGAGTTAATTATGGTTACAAAAAGCTTATTATTGAGGGTGATGCCCTTAATGTTATCATGATAATGACGAGAGAGATTAATGCGGGATGGGAAATCAAAGATTTAATCATCAAATGCAAAGGATTATTGGCCACACTAGATATTGTTAGATGCTAGCACACTTACCGCGAAGGTAATGGAGCCATTGATAGGTTGGCTTCCATGCTTAGATTTACAAACTCCATTCAAATTTGGTTTGAAACTCAAGAATTACCTCAATAGGTACATTAGGTGAAACAAAAAAATTGCCATCATGCTTATATGTGATTCCTTTGAAACATGAAAAATTTGCCAACATTTTTCTACTTTTAAGGGAGGGGGATTTCTTAAAGTTATCCCTGATTGCGAGACTGACCACCTTCCATGGGATGACCATGGTTTCGATTTGTGACATTCCCAAAATTTTATTAAGAACTTAAGTAAACTCACAATGTCCCGACGATGTATTTGGACTTGGGTGGAACATTGATTTTGTCACTCTTTTGACTCTACATTTTGATATTTGATATTTATGTATTGATTACAATTTTATGATTTTGGTTTATAGGAATTTTGTTAGTATCGTAACTATTATTAATCTTTTACTTTGGATATTGAATGCTCCCGCTCTGAATATTTTGAATGTTGTGGAAGCTGTAGCTCCCACCCAGTTTGCACCTACTTTGGATGTTGGGTTAGCTGCTACTTGTGTCCCTCTGTCCACCATTGCTGCTGGTGATATGCCCCCAGTTGGTGTTGCCCCTACTTATCTGGTGTCGGGTGTGTTTGGGATCTCGGCTGCCAAGGGCTCATCCATCTCATATGCCGACGTTGCTGCTTTTGAAGTGGGCATTTCGGGTCCTGGTCCTACATCTTTTGGGCGTAGGGGATCCCTTCCCTCTTCCCTTGTGCCTCCCGTACCTATGAGTAAACCCATTAGGGTTCTTCTTGACTCTGATACTGTAGATGAGATTTTGAAAAATAAGGAACACTTCTCTTCCAATGCTGCCATTTTTTCATTTCAGGGGTATTTGGCCCTCATTTTCTAACTTGCATGCTTGGATTTCCAATCATTGGGAACCCATCTTAACTGATGTTGTTCAGATTTACCCCATGGATAGGGGGTTCTTTATTGTTAAGTTTGATAAAGCTGAAGATAGGAATACCATTCTGTGTAATAACTATTTTATGTGGGAGGAGCGTTTCCCCCTAATGGCCAAACCCTAGTATGTGGGGTTTGATCCTCTTATTGATTCCTTCAATAAAATTCCCTTATGGGTTAGACTCCCGAATCTACCTCTTTATCTCTAGTTAGATTCTATTCTAGAAGCGGTGGGTGAGGCTATTGGGGATTTCCAAATGGTGGATCCTGATTCCTCTGATATCTTCAAAAAAACTTATGCTCGTATTCTTGTGGAGGTTGACGTCTCCAAGGGTCTCCCTGAGAAGATCACTTTGGCTTCTTCTTCGGGCTCTTGGACATAGACTCTTGATTATGAGGGTATTTCATTCCGTTGTTGGAATTTCCACATGACTGGTCATCTTGCTGCATGGTGTGGTTTAGAAAAGGTTTAAACAAAGAAAACACCTACTTGGTGGTTGGGGTTGATTCCCATCATTATACAGTCCGTAAAGCCCCTATTATTGAGGGTTTAGATTCTGTCTCTCCTCCTTCTAATAATGCTTTGGATGATGCTTTTGTGAAAGTCCCAGATGTCTCTGTTGCTGTTGTCACTGCTTCTGATATGGCCTTGGATCACGCTACTGCTGTCCCTGTCCAAAATGTTGCTGCTAGTCTTACACTATCTTCTGATGCTGTTGGCCAGGATATTGTCTCTAGCATGAGTGTTTGACGGGTTGTCTCTTATTCTACCGCTATTGATGTGGCGCATTCTTTGTCCCATGTTTCTCCAGTGAGGGTTTGGAGGAATGGTCAGGGTGCTATTCTTGCCCCTTCTGGGTTTTCTGATGTTACTTGCCCTTTTGTGGGCTTTTCCACCTCTTCTAGAGTACAGAAGGCTATTGGTAAGATGGAGGATGGATGGACTTTTGTGAAGGGAAAGAAATCTAAATCATCCACTCCCTCTTTTGATATGAACTTACATTGAAAGAAGAATGGGATAAATTGCAAATCTTGATTGCCCTTTGTTGTACTTGGTTTGGACTTTTTATCCATTTGATAGGAACTCTGGTTTATTCCTTTGGTTTTTTTTGGTGGGGCACCATAGATGTTTTGATCTTTTATTGATATATCTTTTCATGCTCTTGTACAAGGTTTCAGATCCTTTCAAAGCCTATTTTTACGTAATCAAAACTATTATTAATCTTTTTTCAGTTATTATGATAAATAAAAGAAAATATTTGATTACCAAAAAGTATTTTAATAAATAATTTATTATGCTAATAAATTGATATGTAGTAGTCTTTGTTGGTAGTTTAGATTCTAATCTAACAAAATTTGCATACTATGCTGATTTCTTAATAGGGAGCATATACATCTTACCATGTTCATGGAAGACATAATTAATTTGATGGATGTTTGTTCGTTAGCCATGGATGAAGAGTCTAAAAATATAGGCAAATAAATAGCTACAACAAGAGAGCACTCTAATAACTAACAAATAAAGAAATAAGAAATAAGAAACAAATGAAACATAGGTCAATGAGTTTGAATCATAAAAAAAGCTATACAATTGAGTTCTGATAGAAATATCACATCTACTCATGAAACATCATTTAATGAATTTGACTAAAAAAAAAGCTACACAGTTGAATCATGCTAGCAATATCATAACTAAAATTCTATTTTGTGCTATATCAAAAAAATGGAAGAAATCCAAAATAAACCAAAATAAAGGTTGAAAGAGAAAATATGGTTGTGGTCCTCTACTTAGCCAAATTGTTTTAAAACTTATTTCAGTTCAATTTTGACTATATTGATCTTCAATGGAATGTGCATGGTTTTGATATGTCATATTTCTAGAATTAGATTAAAAATTTATGTAAACCCTAGTTCTCGCGATTTAATTTTTCCTTGGGTGAAACTCTTAGATTGATTTTATGACTAATTCACGTTAGTTATTGATTATGATTTGTGAAGCAAATTTCTAGATATTTATTAATTTCATTTATTAAAAATCACATGTTAGATAATTATCTATTATTTTGAATTTCTTTTATTTGATTAAAAACATTTTTTTATTTATGTACTACACATACTTTTAAAGAAAAGGTTTTACATAAAGAATTAGTTCTGATCCTAAATTTTATATTAAAGTCTTAGATAATTGTAAAAAATCATTAATACAATAAAGTATAATTTATCCTTTCTTATTCATTCACCATGTCTATTACTTTTAATTTTCTCACATTTATGAATGGATGATCTCCATTTTCTACAAATTTTAGATTTCTAGTTTAATCTCAACATTGAGTTATTAATATTGACTTTATTATTGCTTCTTAAGGACCTAACTAGATACTAGATGGCTTCCAAATGAACTAATAAAAAAATATTTGATCTTTGAATACTTATTTAGTCAACTACAATACTTCACTTCTTAATCTTGATAGGAATTCTTGAGATCTTCATAAGAATATTCCTTTGAGCACTCAAAGTCTAGGAAACAAAACTTTTTTTGATTGATGGACCTTTTTGCCCAACTTTTTATTGTAGAAATTGGACAAATCTTTAAGTCTAAAATAAACCTTAAAATTTCTAAGAATTTTTTTTAATGAATACTTTGAAATGCTGATCTTGGAATAGACAATAATCATTCTTTATAATTACAAAATCTAAAACCTATTCTAAACCTTCAACATTTTGTAAAATGCTTTAAAATAGAACACTTGAAAAATGTTCAAGTGTTTGAAATGTGTATATACATAAAAATACAACTATAACTTTTATTACAATGTAGAATTAAACAAAATGACCAATGCTAGAAATAGGAAAAAAACAGCCTTTTAACTACTAAAAATTTAATCATACAAAATATTATTAAAAACATAGAATTAAAAAATATTAAGAATATAAAAGATAATTAAATATATTAAAAAAATAGAATTAAAATCCTTACAGATGTAAAAGGCGTAATATTCTTGAGAGGGCAGCTCATAATACGGAGGTTACAATGGTGCACATTAAAATTTTGTTTTGGAGGTCCCACAGCACATTGATCCTTCTGAATTTCGCATTGCAGGTTCCACCAGATTTGTTTCATCTGGTAGAAAAATTAATAATAACGGTTGCTTGTATAATGTTGTTTAATAAAACCAAGGAATTAAGAAAAAAATAGGAAAAGGTGCTGAGTAAATACTTTTCATCTTTGATAATCTATCTCTTTAATGCTTTTCAAATATATACATCTACCTCATCTCTTTTCTACTGCCGCGTAAGAACTGTTCTTTCCTTAACTTTTCTCCTAACACCGTGCAAAACAAGCTCTGTAGAATACATTTTCTTGTAATCGATTCCTTACAAGAAAACTTACTCAAGGTCTTTAATCCTCTAATTTTCCTTCTTCACCCATTTTCTCCTTTTTAAGCCCATTTCTGCTTCCTCTATTTCCAAGCTCCTCAACTCACATTCAGAGCCAATCTTCCTGTAGAGAAATAAATACAGTTTTTTTCTTCTTGTGGGGTAAAAATGGCAATGAATAGAGTTTTTATCATGTTGGTGGTGCTCATCATTGCAATTGTTCTTCCACTTGTTTCTGCTGATAACCATAGCCCTGCTCCTGCTCCTGCTCCTGCCCCTATCAACCAGGCCCCTTCTCCTGCCCCTACCAATCATGGTATGATTATAGCTCTATGTTCCATTCTCTTTTCTATTTGATACTCATGAATATGAATCATTGTAAGATTACACCTATATCATTCATTTTCATTTCTAACTGGTTTTAATGACTCTAAATCATCATTTTTTTAATAAATTTCTATATTTTTTATTGTTGCAGGAGTGGGAAATAGGCAAGGCATTGAAGGATACATGTTTATCATGCTGGCCTTGCTATTCGGGTGTCTTTTCAATGGTGTCTTTTGAACATGCTACAGCTGTTCTTCCACTATCAATAATTCTCGATATTGAGAAATTTATTACTGTGTTGTCTTTTAGTTCTTGCACATTTGTGTAAAGCTGTTAGCTTCGACTTCGATACTAACGTTTTTACGCAGCCTGCAACTTTCGTTCGACATCATCTTCCAAGTCATTGTTCAGCCCGCCTTCTCTTTACCTATCAGGTTCCAGCGACTTCGGCAGGGAGGCGGTTATTTTCTATGTAAAATCCTGCGCCCTTCGCTAGCAGAACACGAAGAACAGATCACCTCTTTTCTAAACTGGTCTGAAAGGCGTGTAGAGAAATCATATATATAGTCCTTTATATTTGGTTTGATTTCACTGCAGAATTCATCTAGAGAGGTCGGATGTTTGAATGTCATTGCAACATTGGTCAAGCTCATTTCATCTTCGGAAATTGTTTGCTTCTCTGTGGTCTATATCTGTGAAATTCGAATGAATTCTTCAACACCCAAAATGATGAACTTCAGCTTTTAATGAAAATGGAAGTGACTAACAGCAAAACAAGACACTCGAAATTTTAAAAATGGCGACCGTTGCAAGCTTCCGCAGGAACACTAACGGCTTCCATGAGGAGAAAAGATACCAGAGATGGAAGGGAAAATGGTCCTCAGAACGGAAGAAGGAAGCAGACCAGAGAAGTCGATGGCCTCACATCCGGGAGAAGAATTGGAATGCAGACTGCGACAAGCAGGGAATCTCCCAGGTACGTCACTCTCGTCAATACATTAGAACTCAACCATTCCAACATAATAAAATAGAGTTCTATCTGCATAGGGGATCCCATAACAAAATTCCTCAGTTTCACGCCATAGTGAATAATCGGTCTTTTTTTAAGTTTTCAAAAAATGGGTTCAACCCTGCATCAGGGAGAGACAATACTCTGAATCCCAACTTAATACCCATATTCCCAACATCTTCAAGGGGCACTCCTATCAATCCTCCTCTGCCAAAAAAACCCTGGACGGACACTTATTGGAAGATTCATAGAAGAAGACTTGCCCTGTTAGGGAACCTGAACCGGAATCCTCAGAGTCAGGGAGCCTCTAAAAAATGGCTTCAGATTTGGAGACCAATCCACAAGGAAGATACCCGAAAGGGATTCAACGAAGATCCATTGGACCAAGATGGAGAAGGCAATAGAGTAGATTCTTTACATATTGCAATGGAGAAGCCAGTATCAACAAGGGACCAAACTCTTTCGATCACCTTTCTGGAGGAAATGCTAGCTGAGAGGAAGGCATACCTCTTCAAATACGCAATCATTTGCAAATTCTGGGAAATCAACATGGAATATGGTGTATTCCACGGTTGGGTATCTACAAACTGGTCAAATTCTGTCCAGATTTACTCTTTAGATAATGAACTAGGATATTTTCTAGTCATTTTCGAGGATAAAACGTCTCGAGATAAGGTTTTCCAAAACAAAAAATGGTTCTACAAATCACAGGGTCTACATATGCAATACTGGACGCCCAACTTCAACAGCAAGGATAATGTCATCAGGTTCATACCCGAGTGGATCACATTACAAAACTTACCTATGGAATACAGAGGAAAAGAGATCATTCATATACTGGCTAATAAAATAGGAATTTATCTCGACCATCACATAGACTGCTCTTCTGCTTCTGTGAAGATATGTTTGCTTGCAAGTCTAGAACGGGAATTCCCTGCTTCACTTAAAATTATTTCAAAACAGGGCAATTGGATTCAACTCATTACCCAAGGGGTTGAGAATCTTCCCATATCTAAGAAAAGACACCAGCAGATGGAGGTGGATAAAATAATTAGGGAGCTCCATTCAGGTTTGGCAAGAGATCAAGAAGCTAATACCAATCTCTCATTTTCTCATCAAGAAATGGAGATGGCCGGAGACTTACATTCAGAAGTTACAGAAGTATCAGAACAGTCACTGAACCACAATGTTTGAGGAGGCCATTCAAGCTGGGAAGAGTCAATGGTCTTGGAGTCTTTTATTCGAGTGTTAGGTTGGGTCATGCACAGGTTTGTAAAACAACCCCATCATCCTGGTCTTGCAATAACTTACCCAGACAAGGCTTCCAATAGTTGCCAGGATACTCTTTCGATCAAGAGTCTTCAGGACCCAACACTCCCTCATATTTCTGCCTTGATTCTGGGTTTTCGATGCTTTCCTGAATCATCTCCACTTTTTCCCTTGCATAAGGCCATTTCCTTAAAGCCTTTCAGGTTCAATCTTTTAACTTTACAACAACTCATTCTTCAATGTGTATTGGAAGTCCAATTGGATTTGATAGAGGAAATAGCAGATCAAGTAATGAGCGAGGAGAAATCTTCAGATCGACCCCTGCAGCCAATGGAGATGCTATTGGAGAAGCCGACGTCCTCAATTGATTTGGAAAAGGAAAACTTAAATGCAGAAGAAGCAACAGAAGAAGATGACATTCTTAAGATTAAGTTATGTGACCTCAAAGCCTCAACCAAAACAAAAAGTTTGGCCACAACATCTTCTTCACCAACCTTTCAAGGGGTTAACCTTCAAACTCTTGATTCATCATCTTCTTCATACTCGGGATGGAGAACATCCTACAGACTGAGACTCAAAGAACAAAA
Source organism: Chamaecyparis obtusa (assembly GCA_027943335.1). Classification (NCBI taxonomy): domain Eukaryota; kingdom Viridiplantae; phylum Streptophyta; class Pinopsida; order Cupressales; family Cupressaceae; genus Chamaecyparis; species Chamaecyparis obtusa. Next base: position 594,948 of record BSBK01003857.1, on the reverse strand, counting down.
AGAGATGACTAAGTTGCTAGCCCCTCAAATGGAGAAAACCTCATCCACATTTAGAGTCAAAGGAGGGTTAATTAATCTCAAACCATTAGAAGCAAATATGGATCACCTCAAAATTAATAATCTACAATCAGACAGAGGTGTACTTTCTCAAGTGTATGAGGAAACACAGATCTCCCTAGAACTTCAGGCAATTTATGATCTTTTTGGTGATACAACATTAGAACAACCAACCGGGGATACTCAGAAGTTAACATATGTGGAAAGGCTTCTAGATGAAGATTATATTGAGGATGAAGAAAGACTACTAGACATCTCAGTGCTCATCCAAGAAGAATCAGAGGAAGATCACCGGCAAGATTTTTCACCAAAATGCAACAACCTAGGGGTAGTGCAATCTATTCAAGATTGTCACATGGATTGTGGAAAGATCAAAAAGAAGGGGAGAGGAAGGAAATATAATGCATCACTCAGGAAGGAAGTTGGAGAGGAATCAGATCAAACCAAAATAACATCATATATTAATGTAGGGAAGGGGAAGTTCCTTCCCGAGTTGCAATGAGAATCATCTCCTGGAATGTTAGGGGCCTCAATGCCCCTAACAAATAGTGTTTGGTCAAACGTTGTATCATATCATCTAAAGTAGAATTAGTTCTACTTCAGGAAACAAAGATGGACAAAGAGCAATTGGAAATATTCACCAAGAATTTAGGAGATTGGAAGGCTCATAGTGTAGATGCAATAGGATCCTCAGGTGGCTTATCGGTCTTATGGAATTCTAGGTTTTCTTCTTTCATTCCAATGGATCATGGACCAAATTGGATAGTTGGGAACCTAATTAGCACCAAATTCAATTTAAATATTCATACAATGAATGTATATGGCCCCATCTCACACAAGAAGAAGGCAGAATTATGGGCAGAAATCTCTAATTGCTTTGCTCAATGGCTAGAGGACAACTTTATAGTGGGGGGTGATTTCAATGCTATGGTTTATGCATCAGATAAATTAGGGGGATCTCTAAGAACCTCTCAGTCACAGAATGATTTCAGGGATTGGTTACAAAAAGAGTCTTATGGAGGTGGAGCTGCAAAATGGCTCCTTCACATGGTCAAACTGAAGAATGGGCATATGCAGCATCTCAGAAAAACTGGATCGTTTTCTATTTAAAGGAGACCTTACAGAATTCCCTTTTGACTTAAAAGCCTCTATCACTCCAATTTCAGGATCTAATCACTTCCCTATTCAACTTAACATTCTCGAGGCCAACAGACCCTTGGGATGTCCTTTTAAATTTGAAAATATGTGGCTTAAAGAGGAGAATTTCTTGGAGCTCATAGATGAATGTTGGAAGGATTTCAAAGTTGAGGGTTCTAAGTTATTTTGCTTTGTCTCCAAACTGAAATACATCAAGCAAAACCTTCTCATATGGAATAGAACTCATTTTAACGACATCTTTGCATCAAAATTGGAGATTGAACAAAAATTAGAGAATCTGAATCTAAAAATAATGCAATCGGGATTGGACCATGACAGTTACTTAGAAGAAAAATCTCTCTTAAGGGATTGGGAAGATATCCTAGCTAAAGAAGAAATATATTGGAAACAAAAATCTAGAGAGTCTTGGCTAGCTGAAGGAGACAAGAATACAAAATTTTTTCACTCAAGTACAAAACAGTGGAGAGGCATTAATAGGATTTCTCAACTCAAGGATGCTGTTGGCTCTATATTGGAGGATCAGAAGGAGATCATCCAAGAAATCACCCGATATTACTCTCAACTTCTCAATTGCTCTATCTCAATTCCCTTGGAGATTCAACAAGGGTTATTGGAAAACATCCCAAATATCATTACTGATGCAGATAATTAGATGCTATCCAAACCCTTTCAGGAAGAAGAAATCTGGCATACTATCTCCCAAATGGCTCCAGACAAAGCTCCAGGACCGGATGGCTTTCCTCCAAACTTCTTCCTTCATTGCTGGAGCATTTTGGGCAAAGACCTCACTGATGCTTTGGAGGCCGCAAGAGCTTCAGGTAGATTTCTAACTAAAATCAATAATGCTTTCATAGTGTTAATACCTAAAAAGGAACAAGTCATTAATTTGGATGAATTCAGACCAATTGCTCTTTGTAACACAATTTACAAAATTCTCTCTAAAGCTCTAGCAAATAGACTAAAAAAGGCCTTAGTTAAACTAATTGGGGAGGAACAGACCGGTTTTGTCCTGGGTAGATCAATTCTAGATGGGATAATCATAACCCAAGAAGCAATATATTCTATCCAGCATAATAAGCAATCCAGCATGATTATAAAATTGGATATCAAGAAGGCCTATGACAAGGTCAATTGGAGATTCTTGATTAAATGTATGGAGCGATTTGGGTTTTCTAAAGCATGGATCAATTTGATATTTTATTTTATTTCAAATCCTAAATTCTCTGTCTTGGTAAATGGATTGCCACAAGGCTTCTTTGAAGGCTCTAATGGCATTAGACAAGGAGATCCATTATCGCCATTTTTATACATAATTATGGCTGAGGCATTAGGGAGAAGTATGATCAATATGCAGGATCAAAACCTAATCAATGGCATTACAATATCCTCATCCATTCGACTAGTTACTCATCAACAATTTGTAGATGACATCATTCTTATGGGCCAGGGAGTATCCAGGAAGCTAAGCAGATTTTCTAGATACTAGATCACTATGGACAAGCTTCAGGGCAACTAGTCAATAAAGAGAAATCAGTGGTCTTCTTCTTTCACACAAAAAAGAAAATCCAACAGAAAATTGTAAAAATTCTAGAATGTAAATCAGGCTCTCTCCCATGTCCATACCTGGGCATCCCAATTGACAAATCCCTCAGAACATCATCAGTTTGGAAACGTCTCAATGAAAAGATGGACAAGAAGATGGATAATTGGAAAACCAGATGGCTATCTTGGGCCGAGAGATTAGTCATGATCAAAGCAACATTATCAGCAATACCAATATACCTAATGTCTTGCCTTTCACTCACCATAGAGGGATATATGGATATGGTGAAGAAACTTAGGAAATTCTTTTGGCAGGGTACAGACACTAAGAGGAAATTTGCATTAATCTCATGGGATAAAATATGTAAACTAAAATCTTCTGATGGCATTGACATTAAAAATCAATTATGGTAGAACCAAGCTCTAGGTGCAAAGCTTTATTGGAAAATAGTGAATAATCAGGATTTCAAATGGATTAGAATTCTCAGAGCTAAATATTTAGGCAACTTTAATAAGGAAGATATAGTCAGAATTAAAGAGTTCCCAAAAGGCTCGAGAATTTGGAACTTCATAGCTAAGTCAAGACATATTATTAACAATAACATATCTTGGAATATCAAAGATGGAAAGGAAGCAAGATTCTGGGAAGACTCTTGGGGTGGGCATCCAACCATCAATTCACAGTTAGGCCCCAATCAGATCAATCATATTTGTACTTCATCCTGGGGACCATATCTCAGTGACTATATCATTCCTTTGTCCTCTGCTGCTATAGATGGTTCTTGGGAGTGGAAAGACTTCTCATCACTTCAATTAGATACAAGAGAGGTAGATAACCTCAAAACATTGATCAAAGATAGGCCCTTTCTTCTCAAACAAGGAAAAGATGAAATCATTTGGAATGGGGAAAAATCAGGATCCTACAGTGTCAAAGAGGGTTACAATCTTATAGCCAAATCATCCACATCTAAAATAGAAGAGATCCCTGCACAATTATGTTGGAACAAGGTTGGACTCCCAAAAGTTGAGTTATTTATGTGGGTGGCATCCCAGGGTAGAATTTTAACTGCAGATAAATTTATTAAGATGGGATATCAGGGTCCATCCAGATGCATTATGTGTTTTAAGAATGAAGAGGATGTAAGTCATCTATTATTATCCCGTCCCTTTGCTAAAGATTGTTGGTATTGGCTTTATTCAAGATTAGGATGGTCATCAGCCCCCCAAAATAATTTACTCCAGCTTTTGATATCATGGCCACAAATCATGGGAGGAAGTTTATTCAGTAATCTATGGATGATCTCTCCATCAATTCTGATTTCGGAGATTTGGAAAGAAAGGAATAGAAGATTATTCCAGGATAAATTTTTGAAATTTGAAACTATAATTAACAAATTGGAGGCAGCCATAGTTGAGGTAATGAATTCCCAGATCCAAACTCAATCAGCACAATACAAATTCTTTACCAGTTGGGATGATCAAATGACAAAAAATTGGTTTGGGTTAAAAACTCCAATCACCATAGGCAGAGGATATAGAAGAAATCAAGAACTAAGGAAGGCATTTGTCTAGAAACCCCCTCCATTTGGATGGTACAAATTAAATTTTGATGGAGCTTCTAAAGGTAACCCAGGCCCCTCAGGACCAGGATGCATCATACACTCTACAACTGGGAATGTGATTGCCAAACAAGCCATACCATTACCCAAAGATACCAACAATATGGTAGAATTTAAAGCACTATTGTCTGGACTGATACTAGCTCGGGAAGTAGGGATCTCAAAGCTTGAAATTGAGGGAGACTCGCTGATTACCATCAATGCAATCAAAGTCAGATCAACTCCAAATTGGTGTCTTATGGCAGTTTTAGAGGTAATCTTACAGTTAATGGAAAATTTTGAATCGAAAACCATTAACCATACTTTCACAGAAGGAAACACTGAAGTGGATGAGATGGCTGACATGGCAGCTAGAGGAACAAATTTGAAAATTCTATCCGACGTCAGCGGAGTTTCAACAGAGCTCATTGAATCTAACCACTAAATCAAAATGGTCAAATCAGGTCCTGATATATTTTTGCCTCAGAAGTTGACAGAATGGTTCCTTGTGGTGATAAGATGGGCGTCTTCTCTCATAGCACATAGCACGTGTAGGAGTTTAGAACATTAAATGAGGAGTAGGATTAGGACAAGAAGAGTAGATACCTATTGTCCATTGAAGAGTGACAGCGTTTAGACATGAGTTATCTTTTGATGTCGAAAACCTTGGTTGTTTTCGGTCACTTGTCTCTGTGCAGTTAAATCTCTGACAACAACATTTCCTATGTGCACTGCTACGATTGTGTGGGGCCCAATTCTTTATCATGTTAGTCATCGCTAGGTCAGGGAATGAAAGAGTTTGCCTTTGTTGCTGAATCTCAATAATGGGACCTAGTTTCCGGATGAGTTAGATGGTCCTGACATGTTAGAGCATCAACGGTGGTCGCTAAAGCGCAAGGGATTTGTCAGAGCTATGCGAAATCACGCCGGTCGTTGATTCTTCTTTACGGTGTAGGGTGTCAAATTGTGGGTCCATGGTGACACGTATGCACAAATGGCACTCCACTATTGGCCGAAGGAAATACAGAGGTGGAGTGTTGTTAGCGGGGCTTGTGTTAGAGATTTTGATCGATGGTTGGCATGTGATCGCATGGAATATTATCATCCCATGTGATCATGCACCCACCGTCCGATAAGGAAAATATGAGGTAGAGTGTTGTCAGTAGGGCTTGTGTTAGATTTTTTGATCGACGGCCGGCATGTGATCACATGGAATATGCTCTCCCCATACGATCATGCATCCACCATTCGATTAGATGCCGATGGTTTGCCTGCAGTGGGATCACGTGATGATTCATCACCGAGGTGTCAAGTTGTGATTGGCTAAGCTGGAAAGGGAATGTTGACACATCGGTGGGCCCAGAATTTTCAGTGGGGTCACAACATGGATGATCTGATGGTGGCGGTTAATAGTGGTAAAGGGCTACGATGTGTCGCATGTTCGCATAGCCCTTTTCCTAGCTATGCGATCATGCGACAACTATTGAAAGACACTGTTACAAAATTAAAGGTGGGTCCGTGTGTCAGGTCTTGCCGATGTGTCCCTTTCTGATCGACCAGCAAGTGCTGAGATGGATATGCATCGTGGGTCCCAAAGATCTGAATTTTGCCAAAGTGTCAAAAACCTACGATGTTTTCTATTTGGTCTACATGAATACGCTAGTTATTTTTGACCTTGTGCCTTCCCACATTTGTGCACTTATCTTCTGGCATCGAAATCCTTGGATGTTTTCGATCTTTCACCAAAAACCCAGGATGTTTTTGACCTCACATTTCTTCCCTTTTGCCAGCACTCCTTGTTCGTCGGTCTTAACTATGCAAGTACGATCAGATGGTGGGCCCGGGTCTTCAAGGGTTTTAAAATGATTGGTTGTCTCATGATCGCATGTCAGAGTTTTCTGACATGTGTACATGCGATTGATTACTTCTTGTGCTAGGGCCGTTGGCAGGGAGGTCAGTGGTCCCACTGGTTGTTATGTGGCATCCTGTGGTTGGCTGTCGCATGATCACATGTCAGAGTTTTCTAACATGCGATCATGCGACCGGTTGACACCTGTTCTTGGGCCTGTTGGTGATGGAAGTACTATAGACACGATGTCAAATGGAAGCTGAGGTGGTAGAGTTCTATTGGATGCAGCATAGAGATGTGGTGGTAACATGGCAGTTTTTAGTTAGCCTGTGGCAACATGCTTGCGGTTTGTCGCATGTTCTCATAGCTCTATTTCAAGCTATGCGAACATGCGACTAACTGCCAGACCTCGTGACAAAGCTATGAATTATGGTGTGGGTCTGTGTGTCAGGTCTTGCCGATGTGTCTCCTTTCCGATTGGCCAGAGAGCGCTGAGGTGGATGTACATCATGGGTCTGATACCCAAGCGCAGTTAGTAGTGGTGAAGGTTTATGGGGTGTCACATGTTCACATAAGCCATTTTCAAACTATGCAATCATGTGACAACCATTAAGTGAATGTCAGCATTGTGGAGTTAAAGTTGCCAAGCCTGCAAAACATGATGATCTAACGGTGGTGATATAAAGTAGATCTTAGTTCAGATGTTGACCATTGATAGAATGTTGGCACCCTGAGGATGACTGTTGCATTTCAAGTTCAAATTTGTAGAGGATTTTCGTGACAAGAAGTACCAGAATTGATGGCTTTAGTAGCGGTTTTCAACTGGTTTGGTGGTACAGTTATTGCCAACTGATTCGAGGGGCTCAATGACCATACGCAGTGATGTTTTGTACCTGGTGGAGTAGGTTTTGAGCTCGAGAAGCTTTTTGTAGGTGGTGATTTGTATTGGTTTTCATGGCTATCCCTGGTGTTCTGTATTGAAGAAATTATAAGTAAATATCAATATCAACTGATTACTGTTGTTGAAAGTTGAAATGACTTCATTTTGAACATTAGACCCTGCGACAGTGGGCTTGAACTAATGATAGATACTTTGTTAATTTATGTTTATATTTATATATATAAAAATCCCGGCTTTGACCCTTCATCGATAAAAAAAAAAGCTGTTAGCGTCAATTAAGATTCACTCTGATAAATGTGATAACATCGGAATTGCAAGACTTTCTTTTGATTATATATTTTTAAATGAATTCTTCCATTTTGGCCCAATTTGGGAATAGATCAAATTTGACGATCCTTTGATCTTCTCCATGTCTGTTTTGAACATTATTTCTCTCTGGTTTACATGTTTAAGTAATAGTCAGATTATTTCACTGCTTTTTCATTTGAAAGGGCTTTTCTTGCAAGATCTTTTCCTTTGTGGTGAGCCATCTGAAATACAAATCCACAGAAAGGAGACCGAAAGTAAGCTCAACATTCAAGCTCTTGACTTTTCTCAGACCGAACTTTTGGTTTGTTATATTCCAAAAATAAGTAAAAAAATTAATGCCTACCTAAGTTTTCAAGCTCGTCCCTTCATAAGGATTTTTAGGTAAAAATTAATGCCTACCTAAGTTTTCAAGCTCGTCCACTATAACGCTAGTACTTATTTTGTGCTTCCAACAATCTCATTGGTAAATTTGGACATTTCTTTGCAGATGAGTAATATTTTTAATTTGTATAGTGGTAAATTTATTTAAAAAATTAGTTTTAATTTAGTTTATTATATTTTTTTATTAATAAGAGATATTGATAAATGATGTAAGTACTTTTAATTATATAAGGATTGATATATTAGGTAATGAATCTATTATAATTGTTTTTTTATGATACTTTAAAATTCTTTGTTTTGGATATCTATAGGAAACACCTACAACCATAATTAAAAGTGAATGGGACAAATGACAAGTGATTATTAAGGAAACTCTATCTTAAAGATTAAAGCACAATGATCCTTACCTCTAAGGGAGAAAGATATTTATTATGGGGGAGATAAATACATCACACTTTTCAAATGGTTAAAAAATGTGAATGACCCACTTTGTCTTTACTTTTGATCTTTAATAATATGAAGGAGATAAACCCATCATACTCAAATAATTCTACAAATGTGAATAGTTCCCTTTTTCTTGACCTTGAACTTGACTAGGAGTACCTTTCCTAAGTAGTGAGAAACATAATCTATCTTATGGTAATGCACTAAGCATTTCCCTGAATGGAAATAAGGTTCTTGATTAGATTCAAGGAATATGCGAACTAACAACCTTCCTAAGTTGTTGAAACTTATTACTCATCTTGTTCCTTTGATCTCTCAACTATTGAAACTATGCATGTAGTGCTCCCATATGCACTAGCTCTACTCATTTGAATATTACAAGGCATCATTGGAAGTTTCTACTCAAAGGATATGAAAATTAATTTGGTCTATCTAATAAATCTTATCATTTATTTGATAGGGCCTTTGACAGTAAAATTGATATAGGAAATTTACATTAATATACCCTTTTTTGTGTTTTTCAATATGTTGATGTGAAGTTTTAATGTGGAGTGGACAATGGCACATTTATTTTATTCCTCATACATCCTAGTTTTCTCCCTTTTTTGTGTTTTTCAATCTGTTGACGTGAACTTCTAATGTGGAGTGGATAATGGCACATTTATTTTATTCCTCATACATCCTAGTTCTCTATAATTGTACCAATATATTCTACCCCATGATTGAATTCTACCTTTGTGTCTCTTAGATTAGGAATCCACAAATAGTTTAAAAAAATTTATAGGTCATTGGCCATTGCGTAGAGGGAGTGGTTATCCTTCCCCAACCCATCCAAAGTTATTATGCATTGTGATTTTTTTATTTTAATTTTTAATTGGTAAGTGCTACCAAAAGGGTAACTCACTTTACATTATTAACCATATGAGTTCATCCACATATCACAAGGACATATATACAATGCCCCGATCCAAACACATTGTAAAGCCTTATGCACTACTCCCAAACCAAAACAAGAGCATGCACTTATCAGATTAGTCGCCTGATCCACCATATATATTTTCCTGGATAATAATCTGCGAGAGGCCCGACCATCTACCAGTATTCAAATCATCAATGATATCCAATTCCCAAGCTACAACATGATTAGCAACCCAATCTGCCACCCTATTGGCCTTACAATAGACATGACTAATTGAAAAGTTTTCGACATTCTCAAGGAGTCCTCTTATATACTTTGTCCATTTATCCAGTCTCCAATTCGAGGTCCCACTTCTGGATATAGCTCTTATGCATAGCAGTGAATCCCCCTCAATTTTCACACTGCATAGTGATTTTAGGTTGTAATGCATTTTAGGTTTTAATTGTCATGACCCATTTCTTGATGTTCCTTTATTTTTTTCCTAAAATTTTTCTTGATGTTCCTTTGTTTTTTTCCTAAATTTTTTTTTGATGTATTTTTCATGTTCAAATCCATATGCAGGCGAAGCTATTTGGAATGAATCCATGGAGTAGTCTCCACAAGAAAATTTTATGGAAAATGCACAGATTGTTTTTGGTGGACATGTCCTTGGGAGAAAGTCAGTAGGATCTCTTATAAAATTAACTCCAAATTTTGCACTTTCTTTTGGATTTAAAGGGCATTTATTATATATGTCCTATTTGGATGAGTCTCTAAATATTAGTCTTTCCATAAAAATGGATCCCTTTTTCTCAGAGGACTAGTGTTGAACTCTTTTAGTGGGCAATGAAATATTGCTCCCTCCAACTACCCCTAGCAATTGGCTTTTATGGAATAATAATGTGTAAAACATTGTAAAACAATTTTTGTGGAAAGACTCGCCAATCAATATAATGGCTTTACTAGGAACATTAAATCAGGCTGATGACATAAAATTAGAAGAAGAGTTAAATTCCATGGCAACTGAGTTAGCCTATATTGTTACTTCAGATACATATGACCAGATTTCACAAGAAGAAATATTTGGTGTGTCTGCGTATTGTACTTTCCTGATACATGAAGCTAAAAATATCAGGCAGAATAATATGTCTGTTGACAAGGATCCTCATTTACAATCTATGGTGCAACTAAAATACATAAGTGATGGTGTATATCAACCTCCATTATTGGCACTTCCTATTGCTCCAGAGGTTGGTTTCCCTGGTCAAGAGGTTATTCATAAGACACTTTCACCCATTCCCTATTCAAAATTTGATCAAGAGTTGAAAACTCAAGAATTGGTGCATCAATATCAAGTGTTTCTTCAGTATAAACTTGTAGACCTCCCTAGTTCCATGGACCTAAATCAGGTTCAATATGCTTTGGAAGACTTGCCTATCAATCATCTTGATTCTTCCACCTATGAGAGTCTCAGAGCACATTCTCATCCTTTTGACTTCACTCAATCATTATCTATTCATCAGACTCCTATTTGCATGAGCCCGAAGAAGAAAGAGGCCAAGCTGAGAGGTAGAAAATCCAAGACCACTAAGGCTATTTAGAAGAAATAGAGGTAGGTATCCCATCCAAAATTGAGGATAAATTTAAAAGGATTACGAGGATAACATTACGTTCTCCTCAAGACTAATGAAAGTACTACAATGGATTTTTAGAGGTATCAATGCCTCTAAAAAAAGAGGAAGAGTCAAAGCACAACTTGTCTCTTTATAGGCCGACATCATCTTTATACAAGAAACCAAACTTTTAGATGAAAATTATGACATAACTATTGCTCAATGGTCTCTCTAGAAGTCAACACACAATCAGAGCTTGGGAGCTTTTGGGGGGATTACTACATTGTGGAATCCTAAAACCATTATGGGTTAGCTAGAAAATAGAGGTAGTTGATGACAGGTATTAAGGCTCACACACTTTGACACATCTCTGATTTTCATTAATGTCTATGGCCCTACTTCCACTACAAATAAGAAATGATTATGGGATTGCCTCACAGTTGAAATCTAGAAGTTCCCAAATCAGAAAATTTTAATAGCAGGTTCAGGTGACTTTAATGCCATCAAATCATTCGAAGAAAAAAAGGGAGGTATACTTCCACCTCTAAAAGTAATGGAAGAATTTTCATCCTTCATCATTGAAAATGATCTACATGACATTTCTGTTGGATTTTTCAAATCAAATCTGATTGTCTGAAGCCTCTGTAATTGACTTTATTTTTAATAAAGTTTAAAGTCTGATTTTTGTGTGGACTTTGAAAGATAAGTTAAAGTCAGATTTTGGGAAATTTGATTTCTTCTACAAACTTCTTCTTTCTTCCTTCTTCTTTTGGACAACAAGTTTTATATGAAGGGAAGAATGCCTTTATTCGTCAAGTAGTATCCATGAATGTAATTTCTCTTTTATGCAGAGCAAAGAGATGTTTTTGAATACTCTATTTTTGATAGAGATGTGAATGATTTTTTTGTTAAGTAGTGATTGCTTTAGATGATCTTGTAAGAGCTTTGTGAAGCTCATAAAAGTTTGTATGCAGCTCCAGCAGTTGCAAGTTTAATTTCTGATTGTAGAAAGTGTTTTGTTTGAATAGAAGCAAGTAGATTCTTGCATATTTCTCTAGTCTTTCATGTCTGCCCCATTTTTGGGGATTTTTTTTTGTTCATAGCTGGAATAGAGCATTCTTCCTATGCATTTCCAAAATTTAGTGTTCTTCTAAATTCTTTACATGGTATCAGAGCTGATTGGCCTTCAATCCTTGTGAGTTTGGGCATTTGTTTTTTTTGGGTATTTGTTTATCTTGCACAAGAGACATGGATGGAGATGTAGGAAAGAGTTGGTAGTAGCCACCATCTTTCAATGGACAAAATTATGATGTTTAGGCAAAGAAGATGAGGACTGTTATGACAACAAATGATTTATGGGAGCTTGTGGTCAATGGATTTACGGATATAATTGACCCAACTCAATTTTCTGGCCTCACAAACATCAAAAGACTCAGTTGAAGGAGTCAAGAAGGAAAGATGCAAAAGCTTTGAGCTTGATAGAAACTACCTTGACAGAGGTAATCTTTCCCAGAATAGCAGCAACTAACTATTCCAAAGAAGCTTGGGATATCCTTCACACAAGTTTTAAAGGGACTGAAAAAGTTTGGTTAGTGAAGCTCCAAATGCTTTGAAGAGAGTTTGAGACTCTTCTCATGAAGGAAAGTGAGTCCATTTCAGATTTCAGCTCAAGACTCTCTGGTTTGATAAACCAGTTGAGAACCAATGGAGAAACCATGGAGGAGCAAAGAATAGTAGAGAAAGTTTTGAGAAGTCTGCCCTCAAAATTTGATAATCTCGTAATTGCCATTAAAGAGGCAAAGGATCTTTTAGTTATGACTATTGATGAGTTAATGGGTTCTTTCCAAACCCATGAGCATCACATTAATAGGTCAACAAATTCTTCTCAAGAGCAAGCTTTCAGAGCTCAAGCCAATGCAAGAGGCAGGGGAAGAGGAAGAAATAATTCTGGAAGAGGTTCAAAAAGTAGAGGTCGTGGTAACTTCGGACAACAAAATGCTGGAGGAGAAAGCTCAAAATGAGCAGCCAAAAATGAGGGAGCTAGCAACTCTCAGAATAATTCCAAAGGAGGTAAGAACAAATATACCTCTGACAAGAGTAATGTTGAATGTTATTATTGTCATAAATTTGGGCATTATGCTAGTGAATGCTAGAAAAAGAAAGAAAATCAGTCAAAGCCAAGTGTAAATATTGCTGATATGAAAGTGGGTGATGGAAATAATCCCACAGCCTTCATCATGTGCAACGTTGGTGAAGAAGGTAGCCCCGAAGTCTAGTATTTAGACAACGGTTGTAGTAACCACATGAGTGGTAATGAAAGTCTTTTTTCTTTCATTGATAAGATCATAAAATTTGAAATTAGAATGAGGAACAATGGAGTTGTTCCAGTCATGGGAAAAGGATCTATTATGATCTGCACCAAGCAAGGTGAGAAACAAGAAATTCAGAATGTTTACTTTGCCCCAGGAATAAAGCACAATTTGATGAGTGTTGGACAACTCACTCAAAATGGTTATAAAGTGCTAATGGAAAATGACCAATGCATCATTTATGAGAAGGACGGGAGTAAGAAAATAGTTGTAGCGGTTCAAATGACAAAGAATCGAATGTTTCCATTAAAGGTAGAGATGTGTTTCTCTTCACAATCAGCAACTCCACCTTCCAAGAAAGAATGTACAACAATACAACAATCAACCTTCATGAGCGTGACTGAAGACCCCTCCAAGCTATGGAATTTAAGGTATGGACATCTTGGCAATGCTGGTTTAAATTTATTGTCCAAGAAAAGAATGGTAGATGATTTTCCATGTATTAAAGAGTTCAGTAGCAAGTGTGAGGCTTGTATTTTGGGTAAGCAACATAGGCTACACTTTAATTCTGGAAACTCTAGAAGGGCAAGAGCACCATTAGAGCTAGTGCATACTGATTTAGTTGGCCCTATGCAAATCACTTCCATTGGGGGGAGTACTTATTTTATGACCTTCATAGATGATTTCAGTCATAGAACATGGGTTTACTTGATGAAAAATAAATCTAAAGCTTTTGATAGGTTTTTAGAATTTAAAGCCCAGGCTGAAAATGAAAGTGGACAAAATCTTAAAGTCGTAAGGTTAGATAGAGGGGGGGAATATACCTCCAATGTTTTTGTAAATTTTTGTAGGCAGAATGGCATAAAGAAAGAGCTTACAACCAGTTATACTCCGCAGCAAAATGGAGTGGCTGAAAGAAAAAATAGAACCATAATTGAGATGACAAGAAGCATGATGAAAGAAAAAAGACTCCCAATTGAATATTGGGGAGAGGCTGTAGCAACAACAATCTATTTAATAAATAGAAGTCCTACAAAAGTAGTTCATGACAAGATTCCAATGGAAGCATGGACAAAGCATAGATGGATGATTGAACACTTCAGAGTGTTTGGGTGTGTAGCATATGCACACGTGCCAAAAGAGCAAAGGCAAAAGTTGGATGAAAAAGGAGTAAAGTGTGTCTTTACTAGTTATAGTCCAGAATCCAAGGCATATAGATTGTATGATCCAATTGGTAAGAAGATCATCATTTCAAGAGACGTGGAGTTCATTGAAAATGAGTCATGGGATGGGTCGGTGGACACATCTTCAAGCACTTCAAGTAACGTGCTTATTATGGTTGAAGATGATGAGTTTGCTGATCAGCAAAATGTAATAACAATAGGTATAGAAGGCTCCAGAAGGTTGCAAATTGGCCCCACAGAGAACAACATCAGCAATACTGAGAGCTATGATCCCACTCTCACCTCCCTAGTGCCAAGAAAGACAAAGAGTCTAAGGGAGATATACCAAGATGAAAGGTATGAAAATGAATTTGATGAAAATATTAATTTTGCATTATTTTCTCATAGTGATCCAATTTATTTTGAGGATGTTGAAAAAGAAGAAAAATGGTGTAAGGCCATGGATGAGGAAATGGATGCAATAAAGAGAAATGAAACTTGGGAGCTCACTAATTTACCTCCCAACAAGAAAATTATTGGAGTTAAATGGGTTTACAAGACCAAGAGAAATGCTGAAGGAAAAATAGATAGGCATAAGGCTCGATTGGTGGTCAAGGGGTACAAATAGCAGTTTGGTAGAGATTATGATGAGACCTATGCCCCTATTGCTAGAATGGAAACCGTGTGTGCTGTCATAGCAATTGCAGCCCAACACAAATGGAAGGTATATCAAATGGATGTGAAGTCCACCTTCTTGAATGGAGTATTGAAAGAAGAGGTTTATGTGGAGCAACCACCTGGTTATGAAGTTTTGGGTCATGAAAGTAAGGTGTATAGGCTGAAGAAGGACCTTTATGGGCTTAAGCAAGCTCCACGGGCATGGTACAATAGAATTGACTCATATTTGATGAGCAATGGCTTTAGCAAAAGTGATGGTGAGCCCACTCTTCACATCAAGGCAGCGAATGGTAATATTTTAATTGTTGTCTTATATGTTGATGATTTAATCTTTACTGGGGATAATGATTTCCTCATTGCTGATTTTAAAGAGGCCATGAAAAATGAGTTTGAAATGTCAGACTTAGGTCTCTTGAGATATTTTTGTAGGCATAGAAGTAAAACAAATGCATGATGGTATTTTTATCTCTCAAGAAATATATGCAAATCAAATTTTAGAGAGATTTAAAATGCAAAGTAGCAAGCCTACTCCAACACCAACTTCAGTAGGTTTGAAGTTAAGCAAGAAAGATTGCAGTAGCAATGTGGATCCAACTTTATATAAAAGTTTAGTTGAAAGTTTGATGTATTTAATAGCTACTAGGCTAGACATTATGCATGTAGTAAGTCTGATTTCTAGATTTATGGAAACTCCTAAGGACTCCTATTGGCAAGCAGGAAAGAGAATCCTAAGGTATGTGAAAGGCACCAAGGGATATGGTATTTTGTATACTACAGCAAATGTTTTTGATCTTATTGGCTACATAGATAGTGATTGGGTAGAAAGTTTGGATGATAGGAAGAGCACTTTCGGATATGTTTTTCACATGGGTTCAGGTGTAATCTCATGGGCTTCTAAGAAGCAACCCATAGTTTGTCAATCTACAGCAGAGGCTGAATATATAGTAGCGAATGCAGCAACATGTCAAGCTATTTGGCTAAGAAGGATCTTGGCAGATTTGAAGCAAGAACAAGAGGATGGAACCACAATATTTTGTGACAATATTTCCTCAATTGCTTTGTCAAATAATCCAATGTTTCATGGAAGAAGAAAGCACATTGAAATCAGATATCATTTCATTAGAGAACTAGTTGAGAATGGTGAAATAAAAATGGAGTTTTGCAGGTCAGAGCAGCAACTAGCAGACATTTTCACCAAGCCATTGGGCATTGCAAGTTTTGAGTGCCTAAGGAGAAATCTTGGCATAGTTAGTTTGGATCAAGCATGATCTTGTTTTGTCAGCTCAAGACAATGGGGGAGTGTTGGATTTTTCAAATCAAATTTGATTCTTTGAAGCCTCCTTAATTGAATTTATTTTTAATAAAGTTTAAAGTTTGATTTTTGTGTGGACTTTGAAAGATAAGTTCAAATCATATTTTGGGAAATTTGATTTCTTCTACAGACTTCTTCTTTCTTCCTTCTTCTTCTTTTGGACAACAAGTTTTATATAAAGGGAAGAATGTCTTTATTCTTCAGCAGTATCCATGAATGTAATTTCTCTTTTATGCAGTAGCAAAGAGATGTTTTTGAATACTCTATTTTTGATAGAGATGTGAATGACCTTTCTGTTAAGCAGTGATTTCTTCAGATGATCTTGTAAGAGCTTTGTGAATCTCATAGGAGTTTTTATGTAGCTCCAGTAGTTGCAAGTTTAATTTTTGATTGTAGAAAGTGTTTTGTTTGAATAGAAGCAAGTAGATTCTTGCATATTTCACTAGTCTTTCATGTCTGCCCCATTTATGGGGATTTTATTTTGTTCATAGCTGGGATAGAGCATTCTTCCTGTGCATTTCCAAAATTTAGTGTTCTTCAAAATTCTTTACAACTTCTTCTCATAATGGCTCATTTACTTGGACCAACAAGTGTGTTGAATTTCTTCAGATTGCTGAAAGACTGGACAGATTTCTCATAAATTTGGAGTGGAAGTTATAAGGTTTCTAAGTTGTGTTGAAAATATTAACATACTTGTAGTCAAACCATTTTCTAGTTTAGTTAAATATTTTCAAAATCTCGTCTGCCACACTCCCCAAGCATAAACCATCCTTCAAATTTGAAAGAATGTGGTTCCTTTATCCACATTTTCATGCATTAATCAGACAATGGTGGGTCAGTGCTCCCTTTAACATAGGTACAAAGATGTTTCAATTTCACAAAAAAATGCAACATGCTAAGATGTAGATTAAGGATTGGAATGTCAAGGTATTCAAAAATGTATTTGCACAGAAGGAAATTTTTAAGCAAGAATTGGATCAAATTTGTGAACACATTATTGTTCATGGTTTAGATTCTTCTACACATTCAAAACAAAAGAAGCTTCAAGATGAATGGGTGGAACTTTTTGATAGAGAGGATGAATATTGGAGGCAAAAATCATGAGAACTATGGCTAAAGGAAGGTGATAAAAACACTACATTTTTTTATGCTTTAGCTAAGTAGAGAAGGGAAGCTAGCATAATTTTAAGCATTAAAGAGGCTTCTTCAGGAAGAGTTATTTTGGATGCCCAAGGTATCCAAGATGAAGGGGTAAGATTTTTTTCAAATCTCTTAGATCCTCCCCCTCTTCCCCCTTCTACCCTCCCAAATGAACAATCACTTCTGGATGTGATTCCCCCTCTCATTTCTCCTCAAGACAATGTTGGTTTAATGGCTCTCTTCTCAATGCAAGAAATTCATAAGTGGTATTTTCATTACCTCTAGATAAGGCTCCAGGTGCAGATGGCTTGACTGCCCTTTTTTTCCAAAAATGTTGGGATGTGGTGGGCTAGGATCTTTTACTAGCTATGGAAGAATCTAGAAGAAATGCAGCCATGCTCAGTCATTTTAACATTACAAATATTGCTATTATTCCCAAAGTTAGAGATTCTCAAACTTTTACTGACTTCATACCAATATCTCTTTGGAACACAATTTACAAGATTTTCACTAAAGCCATTTACTTACATCTTCAACCCATTCTCAAGAGAATAATCTCTCTAGAACAAGGTGGTTTTGTTCTAGGGAAGGAAATGATGGAAGGGGCATTAGTTTCTCATGAAGCATTGCATTCAATGAGTGAGCATCAAACACCTACATTCATAGTAAAACTAGATATGATGAAAGCATACGATAGGCTTGACTATCCATTCTTATTTAAAGTTCTAAAGAAATTTGGATTTGAAAAAAAATGGTGCAAATGGATTAGGAGCTGTATTTTGGGGGCCTTTTTCTCAGTCATCCTTAATGATGCCCCAACTGATTTTTTCAGGTCTTCACAAGGTGTAAGGAAAGATGACCCTCTCTCTCCATCACTTTTTATCTTAATGGCCAAACCTTTCAGAAGGATCTTCACAACTCATCATAATCAAGGTCTTTGGGTAGGCACTAAAATTCAAGGTACTCAAATAAATGTTACCCATTCTTTATTTGTGGATGATACTTTTTTATTTGGAGCATAAAATGTTAAAGAAGCTAGAGAAATTAAAAAAAAACTTGAACTATACATAGAGTTTTTAGGTCAAAAGATCAATGCAACAAAATCAAAGATTTACATTTTTAATACTAATACTGTGATTTCAAAGAGAATATGCAAAATTCTGGGTTTCTCTCAAGACATGTTTCCTGCAACTTACCTTGGCATCCCCTTCTTCATGGGATCAAACAAATATTATTATTGGAAGTCCATTATAGATAGAATCAATAAATGTATTGTGTCTTGTAAAGTCTGATGACTGTCTTTACCCGAAAGGATTCTTCTCATCAAATCAGTCCTCTTCGCTATCCCAAATTATTACTTCTTGGTCCTTCAAGCTCCTAGTGGGATTATTTAAAAAATTGAGAAAATTATAAGGGGGTTCTTGTGGTTCAACAACATGATAGGTGAAGCTAAGGTTCCACTAATTTCACTAAAAGACATGACAGTTCAAAAAGAGGCTAGTGGCATTAGGCTACATGATTTAGCAAAACACAATAGGGCCTTTGGTGGAAAATTGGTCTGGAAAATGTATAGTAAGCCAAAGAACAAATGGTGCCAAATAATGCAAGCTAAGTATTTAGATTCACCCAATCCCACCCATATTTTCAATTCCTTAGATCCCTCAAGAGGGTCTGCTATATGGAATTTCATGATGTCTTCTAGAGAGGTGATTACCAAATTCATTACATGGAATGTTCATAGTGGGGAAGGTATTCTTGTTTGGGAAGATTCCTGGAACGGTCACCAACCTTTGTCGCAGTCAGCTTCCTTAACTAATAGTATACATATCTTTAAAGCTCATTTGCATTGTTTTAGTGTTGTCAAACATATATTAGGAGATGAATTTATTCTTCCTTTTGAACATAGATTTATTTTTCCTTCGAAGTGGGGTATGTGCAGGATCACAGTATACCAAACTAAGGCCTTATGTTGCAATGAAAAATCAGAAAATTAGGGTTAGTCAACTTGACGTAAAAAGTTGAACATCTTATGAACCTTATGTGAAAAAGTTGCAAGAATAGAATCTGTAGGAAATTGAATGTAGTTTCTAAACTACTAGCCCTTGTCTGAAAAAAAATAATCTCATTGTTCAAAATTTTAGATTTCAATGTAGTAGTACGAAAATTTCAAGTAAAAGATAAAAAGTATGTGTATGTCTGACCACCTTAATCACAATCAAATGATGATATATTTTTCCAATATTCTATATATAAGTAGTAGACTCATGCCCATATGTGACACATAACACTAATACATTTGGGGGCATTTTGCGATGGCTATGTGTCGCAAGTGCGATGGCTATCTGTCGCAATAGCCACACCCATAGACGTCGCTATTTTTTAGTCGCAAATTGCGACGTCTATGGGTAGCCGTCGCAATTGCGACTCCCTCCCGTCGCAATGTCGCTAAGATTTGTTAGCGGCATGGGCATCACCCCCCGTCGCATGGCTTCGGAGGGCCGTCGCAATTGCTACGGGCCTCCCAAGCAATTGCGACGGGTGCCTGCATCGCATTACGACGGGCTCCCGTCGCAATTGCGACGCCCGTGGGTGGATAAAAAAATAAAATTATTTAATACATTGCTAATGAACCACATTAATGCTTTTTTCTTTCAACAAATGAGGACAGCCACTGTAAAGACAACATGATAATGTACACTCACTGTAAGGATAGTCACAAATGAGGACATCTCACAGTGACTGTCCCTAGTGTAATTGCCACTTGAATGTATTGCTATTCAGCCACATTAATGCTTTTCTTCTTTAACAAATGAGGATAGTCACTGTAAAGACAACATGATAATGTACACTCACAGTGAGTGTACATTATCATGTTGTCTTTACAGTGACTATCCTCATTTGTTGAAGAAGAAAAGCATTAATGTGGCTGAATAGCAATACATTCAAGTGGCAATTACACTAGGGACAGTCACTGTGAGATGTCCTCATTTGTGACTGTCCTTACAGTGAGTGTACATTATCATGTTGTCTTTACAGTGAGTGTACATTATCATGTTGTCTATACAGTGACTTTAGAGAAAATAATGAAACTAATACAATTGCAATATGGTGGTATTTAGAACAAACAGAGCTTCACAACCATCAAAGAAGAAAAAAGCACATGCATATATCGAGTACTCCTCAATCAGAGAGATAGAGAAGAATTCAAAACATACCTAGACTAAACATGGCCATACCAAGACCAGCATCAGACAATATTCTTATTGACTGCTCTAGGATAGCTGGCATTTCAACTTTCCATCTGCAAAATAGATTATAAAAACATGAAAATATATCAGAGATGTTTGATATTGATACAAAACAACACAGATTCATTTCTTCGTACACCTGTATATCATAAAAATCCTTGCACACTTCAAAAAATTGTATTGCCTTTTACTTACTCAAAAGTAATTTACATAAAGCAGTCATTTGATTAACATGGATCCTAATATTCACAAGTACATGGTCATGTGCTCCATCGTAGCATCTTATAGATTTAGATCTGTTCTCTGAAATAATTCAATGTTTTGTTTACAATCCACAAAAGAAATATTTTCCCTCATCTACTTAATCCTAAACAAAAGGCCATATAGCAATATAGATAGAACTATATAATAGAAACCATAAACAATGGTAACCTTAGCAGCAGCAAGAAATTGTTGCAAAAACTTTACCTTATCATACCCAGATTGTTGCTTTGCCTGGCGGAGGGAAATTTGATCAGTAAAATTGACATAGAGTATGCTGTCTCCATTGTCATGCTAGATAACAAAACACCAACTTTAATGGGCATGTACTGTCCCTTGTGTAATTGCCACTTGAATGCATTGCTATTGAACCACATTAATGCTTTTTTCCTTCAACAAATGAGGATAGTCACTGTAAAGACAACATGATAATGTACACTTACTGTAAGGATAGTCACAAATGAGGAAATCTCAGAGTGATTATCCCTTGTGTAATTGCCGCTTGAATACATTGCTATTGAACCACATTAATGCTTTTTTCCTTCAACAAATGAGGACAGTCACTGTAAAGACAACATGATAATGTACACTCACTGTAAGGATTGTCACAAATGAGGAAATCTCAGAGTGACTATGCCTTGTGTAATTGCCGCTTGAATACATTGCTAATGAACCACATTAATGCTTTTTTCCTTCAACAAATGAGGACAGTCACTATAAAGACAACATGATAATGTACACTCACTGTAAGGATAGTCACAAATGAGGACATCTCACAGTGACTGTCCCTTGTGTAATTGCCACTTGAATGTATTGCTATTCAGCCACATTAATGCTTTTCTTCTTCAACAAATGAGGATAGTCACTCTAAAGACAACATGATAATGTACACGGGCTGTAAGTGTACATTATCATGTTGTCTTTACAGTGACTATCCTCCTTCAAGTGGCAATTACAAAAGGGACAGTCACTGTAAAGGAAACATGATAATGTAGAGAAACGTTGTCATTTGTATTTTCAATAGTGCCGAGAGAGATTCCCTCCGTGAAATCACAGCTACAATTTCTGAGTACGTTGGGTTTATTTCTCTTTTGTCATTATTATGTAATCTAGTATTCAGCTGTTACAGAGCTAAAATACCCAGAAATGAGGACATATCTGTGTTGAATTTATTGTTAGCGGCTTTGGTTATTTAGAAGTTTAATTTTATTTGTTCATCTTTCAAGCACAAACATTTTGTGGACCGTAACATCTTCATTGTTTCGGGTATGCAATGAAACAGCCCTAACTTGCAACTACCTTCACGGTACTTGTGTACATTATCATGTTGTCTTTACAGTGACTGTCCTCATTCAAGTGGCAATTACACAAGGGACAGTCACTATGAGATGTCCTCATTTGTGACAAGGATAGTCACACATGAGGACATCTCACAGTGACTGTCCCTTGTGTAATTGCCACTTGAATGTATTTCTATTCAACCACATTTATGGGCCCATTTGGACCATAGCACGCAGTAGCATCTACAGAGAAGAATATCCCAGGTGTAACAAGTTGTAAGAATATACCAACAGTTCTAAGAAGTTCCCTAGCACATAGTAGCATCTACAGAGAAGAATATACAACATGAGGGCAGCCACTGTAAAGACAACATGATAATGTACACTCATTGTATGTATACATTATCATGTTGTCTTTATAGTGACTATCCTCATTCAAGTGGAAATTACACAAGGGACAGTCACTGTGAGATGTCCTCATTTGTGACAAGAACAGTCACACATGAGGACATCTCACAGTGACTGTCCCTTGTGTAATTGCCACTTGAATGTATTGCTATTCAACCACATTTATGGGCCCGTTTGGACCGCAGCACATAGTAGCATCTACAGAGAAGAATATCCCAGGTGTAACAAGTTGTAAGAATATACCAACAGTTCTAAGAAGTTCCCTAGCACATAGTAGCATCTACAGAGAAGAATATGGGTCAACGAGGTTGACTTCAAAGCCATAAGTACACACCTCTAGCATAATAATTATATTTTACCACCCATAAAATGAAAAAAAGATTTTCACAAGAGAAATTGAAGCTAGATTATAAAAATGAACCATCTTATTGGAAACTGGAACTATTATCATACCCAAAAGGACTACAAAATTTCACCTTATCATACCCAGATTGTTGCTTTGCCTGGCGGAGGGAAATTTGATCAGTAAAATTGACACAGAGTATGTTGTCTCCATTCTTATGCTGGATAACAAAACACCAACTTTAATGGGCATGTACTGTCCCTTGTGTAATTGCCACTTGAATGCACTTTTATTTGATGCAGGGGCATCCCTAATGCAAGCCAAAGACACCATGATTGAAGGAAGTTGCCATGAAGCCAAGGAGTCAAATCCTATCAATTGGAACATAAGATTTTCACCTTGGAGCTTTGAAGGATTGACTGGTGAAAGGTCCTTTTGTTGACAAATCAGAGTCTTTTTGAATGACATATCAGAGTCTTTTTGAATGACAATAAATTAGAATAGGAGTTTTAGATGTTTTCTTGGTTTGTAATAAATATTAAGGATTGATTTTATCTCCTTATAAACATCCACTTGTTGGACACAAGACCCCTTGGTGACTTATAAACCTTGGGCATCTTTTGAGTCCTTGGATGAAATGAGCATAGTAAGTGTTTATTAGGTGTCTTTTAGATGTTGTTAAGAAGTTTGAAGGTCCAAAATAACTTTAATAAGGTTCCTAAAGTTTCACAACACATTTTTAACCTTCTCGGCAAAGTTGTAATGCAACTTTAAAAGTTGCTTAGCAAAGTTGACATTTGTTGGATAAACTGTTCTAACCACCTAGATGGTTGAACCAACATTTGGAGAGCCTATTTTAGGCTTCAAATGGTCGAAGACAGATAGAGAACCAGTATTGTAATCATTTTGCTTTCATAAAAAATAAAAATAACCCTGTTTTAGTGCATTTCTGGTGAAAAACGAACTCTGTACGGCTGTACGGATGGTGGTTGGATGATAAAATTTTCCTGGAAGTTGGAATAGTGACATCTGATGCTTTGGAAGTTGGTTTGATTGATTCTCTTTGTTTTATATCTAAGTTATTTCAAATTTTTTGTGCATTGTTTACAAACCCTCATTTTCAAGGTTTGACTGATGTAAAGACCTTAACTCACGTTTCAACCATTGGAATTCCTTCTTCCTTGGTGGAATGAGAGTTAAGGATGTATATTTGTATATTCTAAAAGCCTTGAGGCAGGGGGTTGCATCTGCATTTGTTGAGAGCGAGCCCTAGATCAAAAACTACCATGTTTTTGGCTGGGAAGATGGTAATCAGAATAAAATCAAAAGCTTGCATCGTATTGAGGACTTGAAAACTTGTGCATTCTTGTTTATCTGGATTAGGAGAACACTCCAAAACTCTTATCTTGGTTTCATACACCCATTTTCAATGCTTTGTTTTGGAACCCACACCTAAAAGCATGCATTAGGTCTGCGGACTCAATGAAGACATTGATATGCTAGAGTGGAGTCAGGGTCTGGGAGTTGGTGGTCTATTAGAAATCCAAAAAGGGTACTCAGAAAACATATAACTTCTTAGAGTCCTTTGGCAAGTTGCAGAGTTATGGCTGCAGAGCAGGTTTGGGAGACCTACTAGGGTCACTAGGTCAGTTTGTTATTTTGATGTCTTGGGTTGTTTAGATCACAACCAATGCATGATTCTTGTTATTTAGATGATATCTAAGGGGTTTCTAAGTTTTTCTGCAGGAAGTAAGATCTAGAACCTTAAAAGTCTCTTTTGATAGAAAATCAGGGAACTTGTCCCTAAAAGGCAATTTGTTATTGAATGGGATTGAGTCCATAAGTTGTTGTGTGATCCTTGAAACCTTCAAATTCATTACTTTGCAGAGTTTAAACATTAACCTATAGAAATCAGAGCCTAATTGATTGGTTGAGTCATTTTGGTGTCTTGAAGTGGGTTGGGACATAGATCCAAGTTTCTTGCTGACTACTCTGCATCACTATTGAACCACATTAATGCTTTTTTCCTTCAACAAATGAGGACAGTCACTGTAAAGACAACATGATAATGTACACTCACTGTAAGGATAGTCACAAATGAGGAAATCTCAGAGTGATTATCCCTTGTGTAATTGCCGCTTGAATACATTGCTATTGAACCACATTAATGCTTTTTTCCTTCAAGTGGCAATTACACAAGGGACAGTCACTGTGAGATGTCCTCATTTGTGACAAGGATAGTCACACATGAGGACATCTCACAGTGACTGTCCCTTGTGTAATTGCCACTTGAATGTATTGCTATTCAACCACATTTATGGGCCTGTTTGGACCACGACACACAATAGCATCTACAGAGAAGAATATCCCAGGTGTAACAAGTTGTAAGAATATACCAACAGTTCTAAGAAGTTCCCTAGCACATAGTAGCATCTACAGAGAAGAATATACAACATGAGGGCAGCCACTGTAAAGACAACATGATAATGTACACTCATTGTATGTGTACATTATCATGTTGTCTTTACAGTGACTGTCCTCATTCAAGTGGCAATTACAGAAGGGACAGTCATTGTGAGATGTCCTCATTTGTGACAAGGATAGTCACACATGAGGACATCTCACAGTGATCGATTGTCCCTTGTGTAATTGCCACTTGAATGTATTGCTATTGAACCACATTAATGCTTTTCTTCTTCAACAAATGAGGATAGTCACTCTAAAGACAACATGATAATGTACACTCACTGTAAGGACAGTCACAAATGAGGACATCTCACAGTGACTGTCCCTTGTGTGATTACCACTTGAATGTATTGCTATTCAGCCACATTAATGCTTTTCTTCTTCAACAAATGAGGATAGTCACTCTAAAGACAACATGATAATGTACACTCACTGTAAGTGTACATTATCATGTTGTCTTTACAGTGACTGTCCTCCTTCAAGTGGCAATTACACAAGGGATTTTTGTTTTCATTTGTGTTTTCAACAGCGCCGTAACCCTCCGCGAAATGACATCAGGATATAAGGGCAAAACAAACAAGAACGTTGTCATTTGTATTTTCAACAGCGCCGAGAGAGATAAACAAACTTAAAACTCAGACTTAAGAAAGATGAAGGCAATGCTTCAAAAGGCCGATGCCCTAAACATGGGAAAACACAATACCACCATTAAACGATGTCCTAGTCACCGTATCAATGCTGCCAGCTCCGTACCAGTATGCTAATTGCTCACTTTCATCCTGTGATAAAGGTAACTTCATTAATCATACTTGAAATGGCAGCATATGAACTAAAGCTGATGAACATTTATAAACTAAAAGTTTAAAACTACAGATTACAAATGTAGTAGTTTCATACGAAAAGAACTTGATGTCTGAAATTTACCATTAGAAGTATCCAAAGGAATACCACAGTACTGTTGAACTTGGAGAATCAGAGATGATCTACACAGCAAGGTTCAACAACTGTAAGGACTGTTACACCATCTTTAGCATTTGAATACATTTTCTCCTTGGCTTCTGGTGGATCCTCAAAGACCCCCAATGACGTTTTCCCTACAATTATCAATTGTCTGTTAGTATGAGATATTAATAAATAAGCATTAATCACAATATTAGGCAAACAATGTTCTTGATGTCTGAATCTAAATCACAGAAAGCTCTAATAAAGCAGTTCTCAGTTTCACATTAAACCAAGTTTCAATTTCAAATGGTTATAATAATTTTTGCAAGTTATAAGTAGCTGGTTATAGTATATGACATAAAAAGAAAAAAAAAATTTCTATTCTTTTCTTCTTTTTCTCTTTCAACGAAGCTTTTGCACCACACAAATGCATACCAAGAATTTCTCAGAGGTTTCAAGACCATTGCATACCAAACTTCTTCTCTGTAGATGCTACTGTGTGTCGTGCTCCAAACGGGCCCATAAATGTGGTTGAATAACAATACATTCAAGTGGAAATTACACAAGGGATAGTCACTGTGAGATGTCCTCATGTGTGACTGTCCTTGTCACAAATGAGGACATCTCACAGTGACTGTCCCTTGTGTAATTGCCACTTGAATGAGGATAGTCACTGTAAAGACAACATGATAATGTACACAAGTACCATGAAGGTAGTCGCAAGTTAGGGCTGTTTCATTGCATACCCGAAACAATGAAGACGTTACGATCCACAAAATGTTTGTGCTTGAAAGATGAACAAATAAAATTAAACTTCTAAATAACCAAAGCCGCTAACAATAAATTCAACATAGATATGTCCTCATTTCTGGGTATTTTAGCTCTCTAACAGCTGAATACCAGATTACATAATAATGACAAAAGAAAAATAAACCCAACGTACTCAGAAATTGTAGCTGTGATTTCATGGACGGAATCTCTCTCGGTGCTGTTGAAAATACAAATGACAATGTTTCTCTACATTATCATGTTGTCTTTACAGTGACTGTCCCTTGTGTAATTGCCACTTGAAGGAGGACAGTCACTATAAAGACAACATGATAATGTACACTTACAGTGAGTGTACATTATCATGTTGTCTTTAGAGTGACTATCCTCATTTGTTGAAGAAGAAAAGCATTAATGTGGCTGAATAGCAATACATTCAAGTGGCAATTACACAAGGGACAGTCACTATGAGATGTCCTCATTTGTGACTGTCCTTACAGTGAGTGTACATTATCATGTTGTCTTTAGAGTGACTGTCCTCATTTGTTGAAGAAGAAAAGCATTAATGTGGTTCAATAGCAATACATTCAAGTGGCAATTACACAAGGGACAATCACTGTGAGATGTCCTCATGTGTGACTGTCCTTGTCACAAATGAGGACATCTCACAATGACTGTCCCTTGTGTAATTCAGAAGATCAACATGATATGAATAAGGGATAGGTCGCTATGTGTTTCAGAAGATGTATTGATAAGCAAGAAGGATAACCATTCATATATTATAAATAATCATTAATTGCACAAGTTTAGACAATGACATATCCGATAAAGAAATATCAAACATGAAGACCCGCTAGCAAATATGCACCATCACTTCCTATGCTATCATGACAATAACAAAAACTAGATTGAATTCTACTATCTATATCAATAGACACCACATAGGAGGATATCGACTAAAGGATTGAAAGATTATCGATTGTCTGAGATAAACCACATCTTGTAGAAACACAAAAGCATCAGTGATTATATCACAAGCTATCGATGAATGAGGCATCAGTCGCGGATAATAAGTACAATGTATCCTTAAGTATTAACAGGAATGGAAGTCAATTTGAAGATCAAACTCCACTACCAGCAATCAACCAATAAATGGACAATTATCAGAAAATGATATCGACTTATATCAAAGTAGAAAGATTGGATATAATCATAACAATATGGGATAAGGCAAGAGTTAATATCGATTGACTAAATACTAATGATAGTTAGACCAAACTAATACAAACACAGTGGATGTTAACTACTGGTTGCACTACCAATTAGGGAAGATTACCTTCATAAAAAGATTTGATATTGAGTCAATCTGGGAGTTATCTATGATCAGAAAATAATGAAATAATATTATGCGAACTGTTGGATTATGGAAAGGTGTGATTAACAAAGGGACATGGAGGAAGAAACAAGACACGTCTCATTCATAGCATCTCTTCATTTGTTAAAGACAATATAAGAATGCATTCTCGTCAGTCACTCAAGGCATCATTGGAACTTTATTTACTTATCCATATTTGGATATACTCAATAGAGCATCTGCCTTTGGCAGTTTGGTTTCAAGTTTATCATTGCAGATCAGAGACAGCACCATGATTGCACAGATAGAAAGGATAGTCAGAAACAACATCAATATTTGAAGTTGCAAGCATATAATTCAGAATCTAAAATAGCAACATATCACTCATAGCGATATTACACATTTGCATAATTACATCATCATATCAGACACAGCAAATACATTGCTGCAAGCAATACTTATTGATTGTATATCGATATTGTTTATATTAGACATAGCATCATTATACTATCACTATAAGTGATAGGAAACATCATATTCATAGCATATTTCATATCATTATATCCGACAGTGCTATTAAACATATTGGTATCAATATCATCTTGCACACATATTGTGATTGAATCTGAAATAGCGGTTGATATCTTAAGTAACCTCCATTACTTAGTTTAATTGTAAGTATCTGATAGAGTAAGTCTGAGAAGTGGAGTAATTGTTCCTGTTTTCCAAGTTAGCCAAAAAGGGGACATTACAGACAATCACTGTGAGATGTCCTCATGTGTGACTGTCCTTGTCACAAATGAGGACATCTCACAATGGCTGTCCCTTGTGTAATTCAAGCGGCAATTACACAAGGGACAGTCACTGTGAGATGTCCTCATTTGTGACTGTCCTTACAGTGAGTGTACATTATCATGTTGTCTTTAGAGTGACTGTCCTCATTTGTTGAAAAAGAAAAGCATTAATGTGGTTCAATAGCAATACATTCAAGTGGTAATTACACAAGGGACAATCACTGTGAGATGTCCTCATGTGTGACTATCCTTGTCACAAATGAGGACATCTCACAATGACTGTCCCTTGTGTAATTCAAGCGGCAATTACACAAGGGACAATCACTGTGAGATGTCCTCATTTGTGACTGTCCTTACAGTGAGTGTACATTATCATGTTGTCTTTAGAGTGACTGTCCTCATTTGTTGAAGAAGAAAAGCATTAATGTGGTTCAATAGCAATACATTCAAGTGGCAATTATACAAGGGAATATCACTGTGAGATGTCCTAAGTGTGACTGTCCTTGTCACAAATGAGGACATCTCACAGTGACTGTCCCTTGTGTAATTGCCACTTGAATGAGGACAGTCACTGTAAAGACAACATGATAATGTACACAAGTACCGTGAAGGTAGTCGCAAGTTAGGGCTGTTTCATTGCATACCCGAAACAATGAAGACGTTACGGTCCACAAAATGTTTTTGCTTGAAAGATGAACAAATAAAATTAAACTTCTAAATAACCAAAGCCGCTAACAATAAATTCAACACAGATATGTCCTCATTTCTGGGTATTTTAGCTCTATAACAACTGAATACCAGATTACATAATAATGACAAAAGAAAAATAAACCCAACGTACTCAGAAATTGTAGCTGTGATTTCACGGAGGGAATCTCTCTCGGCGCTGTTGAAAACACAAATGACAACGTTCTTGTTTTTTTTGCCCTTATATCCCGATGTGATTTCGCGGAGGGTTACAACGCTGTTGAAAACACAAATGACAACGTTCCTTTTTTTTTTGGCCCTTATATCCCGACAACGTCGCAATTGCAAGTTAGGGCTGTTTCACTGCATACCCGAAACAATGAAGACGTTACGGTCCACAAAATGTTTGTGCTTGAAAGATGAACAAATAAAATTAAACTTCTAAATAACCAAAGCCGCTAACAATAAATTCAACACAGATATGTCCTCATTTCTGGGTATTTAAGCTCTCTAACAGCTGAATACCAGATTACATAATAATGACAAAAGAAAAATAAACCCAATGTACTCAGAAATTGTAGCTGTGATTTCATGGAGCGTTACGGCGCTGTTGAAAACACAAATGACAACATTCTTGTTTTTTTTGCCCTTATATCCCGATGTGATTTCGTGGAGGGTTACGGCGCTATTGAAAACACAAATGAGAACGTTCTTGTTTTTTTTGCCCTTATATCCCGATGTGATTTCGCGGAGGGTTACGGCGCTGTTGAAAACACAAATGACAACGTTCCTTTTTTTTTTTGCCCTTATATCCTGACAACGTCGCAATGGCGACGTTGCCAAATGTATTGTCGTCGCAATTGCGACGGTTTCAGGCTATATTTGAAAAAAAAAAGCCAAAACCGCATGACATTTGCCTGCCGTCGCAAATTGCCGTCGGAATTTCACCCCAAATGTATTAGTGTAATTTTTTCCAAATAAATAATTAATTATGAATTTTCTGCTACAACTTTTTCAGAATTAAAAAACTCTCATGTCTGACCATGTTAACTAATTTTGAACTTTACAAAATTGAAAATTTTTGTTTTTCTTATAGTAGCCGAAGCATAGAATGTGACATATGTTTTGGATTTCAAAAAGGTTAAATGATTTGAAAGTTATAGTTATTTTTCAATCAGTATGTCAATTACGAATTTAAAGATAACTCAATTGAAAAATAAGTAATAATTACTTACTGAACTCAAAATTTGACATCAATTATATTGATGGAAAACTAATAATGTCTTTAATAAACCCTTTTTGTTTCATCAATTTCGGGTGAAAAAATAGTTGTCAGCTACATGGTCAAAGTCTTGATATCTAAAACAATCTGCTAAACATGCCTAATGGGTTGACCATTCACATTTGGCATTGCCCAAGGAAAATACCAAGCCTAATCGGATATCCAAAAATTTCAGATATCCAATAATATCGGATATCCGAAACTTCTCGCCTAATTCAAAATTTTATTTGGACTAGTTTTTTCAATTTCAAGTTACATATTAAATTGTATTTTTTTTATGTTAATATTAATTTAGTTGAGTATGTTTTTCAATTTTAAGTTATATATTACAATTTTTTTTAATATTAATATTAAATAATAATATCATAGCATTAGTATTATAATATAATTTTTTATATTAGTATGTATTATATTATTATTATTTATTTCTCTGTTGTATAATAGTATAATATTAACTTATTTAAATATTATACGTAAGAGAGAGAGATAGATAGAGAGAGAGAGAGAGAGAGAGAGAGAGAGAGAGAGAGAGAGAGAGATTTTGTATATCCAATAATATTGGATACCCAATATTTTCGAATATTCGATTCTTTTTACTGGTGAAAAGTAAAAACTATATTCTCTGGGTCCGTACAAAGAGGCACATTTTTCTATAGAGAATCACGTGACTTGAGTTGTGAATAACATTTTTCTTTAGAGAATACAAAATCCCACTTTTTCCACTTGTTGGTTGGATTTTCTCTATTACCAAAGGTTTTAGCATCACCTTTTTGGTCTCACTATCAGGAGTAGTAGTCGTCGAAAGCATAAACAAAAGAAGAAACTCACAAATGAAGAGATTGAAGTGTATAGAGAAATGGATAGGGTTGCCCATCAGAACAAGAGACAAGGTATGTTAAATATTAGTGAAGATGTCAGCATAGACCCACCTTTGAATGTGGTTTCAATTGAAGAACATGAATTTGAAATGATTTATGACAATAATATTGAAAATGAGAATGTAGGGATTGAAGATGAAAATGTAGGTTTTGAAAATGAACATGTAGATGTGGACAATGGAAGTGTGGACATTGACAATGACAATCCACTGATTGAATATGAAGGAATTGACAATGATAATGGTACACAAGAACCAAATCAACGTAACACATCTCCAAATTACATGAGAAATGAAGTCCCTTGGGAGGAAGAAAGACAAACTTCAAAATTGAGATTTTCAAGAACAACTAAATGGTTACTTGAAATTGATGAGAACATAATGAGCAATTTTGATGGCAAGAGATCAGAAAGAACTGTTCAGTTGTGGGTTTCAAAACTTTTTGATCAATTTTTTAGCCACAAGATGTTGGTTGAGAAATGTCAAATGTTTGTGCAATTGTTAAAGATGCATAAGATGAGACGTATACTAGTCAAATTTAAGATTAGTGTGAACAAGAAAAAAGGAGATGAATGCTATTATTGTGAGAAATCTTTTTAGTGCTCACAATTCCATTTGGAAGACTACCAAGAAAAAAGATAAGAGAGCTGCTAGGAGGGTTATTACAACCTCCTTAGTAAGTCATCATTTGAGAAAGACTCATTTGATGAGAAAAACTTGTGTTGACTTGAATCTAAATAGTAAAACTTTGGATAGAGCACTTGCAAGAAGAGAAAGACTTGATGATCCTCTTCAAAATGATACATGGGCTTATGGTGGGAGACTTTCACATTGTGATGAGAAGCTTACCAATGTTATGAAGGATCAAATTCAACTATTTTGGCGATCTAACTCAAGAGTGTCACCAAGTGTGAAGGATGTGTTGAAGTTGAGAATTAGCATTTGAGACCGCACCTTGCATCCCAAACATTATTTGGAGGTGAGTTAAACAATGTTGTTCAAAAAATTTTGTGAGACATATCCAACATTACAAATATCACAAAGAGCTTTTGAAGTCCTTAAGCCTCTTTTTTGTGTGCCTCTTAAGATTTAAAATACTTATTGTTGCAAATATCATGTGGAGTTTTCAATGCACCATGAATTGTTACGATCCCTTCATTCTACTTTGCATACTAGTGAAATTTTGGAGGAGTGTGGTGCAAGTTCTCTTCCAAAATCATCAAGAGACTTGCTAGATCATTTTTTATGTCCTAGAGATGATGGATGTTTCTTTTATAGAAAAGATTGCTTAAATGACCCATGCTTAGAGTGTGGTGGGGTAGTGAAGTTTGTTGAATATTTTCATTAGGTCTGCGAACAAGATTTTGGAAAGACAATTGTCCACAAAAAGGTATATGAAACCATTAAATATACATTAAAAAGTGGAGGTGAAGGCTCTAGATGTGAGTTGGTTGCAAAAGAATGCACTGTAGCTAATTTTATTTCAAATTTCAGGAAGAATTTTTTTTACGTACATGCAAGGCATAGTCACAGGTCTTAGTGGTTGGATCAACAATTCAGGATGTGTAAGGACACTTTCCCAATTAAAACTATTATATCGGTTGTTGACTTTGCAGAGAACTATACATCACAACCCCAAAACGAGTTGCAAGCTCAATCTTACAATTCTATTCAAGTTATTTTTGTTCACATAACATATAGACATTCCCTTGATAGTTTAGAAGATGACTGGAAGATAATTAGAGAGTACCATTTTTATATCAGTGATAATAGATCTCACTCATTTGAGTATGTCCAACATTTCTTTGAAAATTATTTTGAGTGGGTGCGGGAAAATAATATTGCTATGGATAGACATCTCATTTGGTTAGATAACTGCATAGGTCAACTAAAAAATGCTCATATGTTTTATTGGTTATGTAGAATGCATGTAGAGAGAGGTGTACCTAATATTTGGATTTTATTTGAGGCTGGTCATGGAAAAAGGGAGCATGATGGAGTAGGCGCATGCATAAAGAGAGCTCTAGTTAAGGAGCAACTGAGGATTTTAGGTGCATAAATCCTTGATGCTCATTCTATTGTTGATTGGTGTACTTCAACATTATCACAGGGGGGGACTCTTGATTCAACGGTGTGTATATTATTTTGGTTGGTTGAGTTGGGCACAATAGGAGATAGGTTGGATTATCAAATTGTGAAAGATTTTTCAAAAATGCATTCATTTCAAAGCTCAGATGCTAGTACATGGACCATTTGAACATGAGAGTTGGCTTTTTATTGTCCACGTTGTATTCAATGTGATTGGGATCAGTGTGAGTCAAGTGAGTGGGTTGATACATGGGTTCCACATGATCTTACTCCTTTATCTCCCACAGTCTTTATAATAAATGATGACATGGATTGTTCACTTGACTACGACCTTCTTTCAGATCTTCTACAATGAGGACATGTTTTTGCATTGGTTGCACCACAAGGGAATGATGAGAGATCAGATTACTGGTTAGCACGTTGTGTATGAGGAAAGCATAAACTTGCACAACTGACGACAAATGATGATATGTTCACATATCCAACAGGATCACATGTTGTGGGAACATGGTTGCACACATATATGATTATAAATAATGACATTCTTGTGTTTGAAGACTATGAGAAGCATAAAACCATTCTCATGTATTCACACCTTGTTATAGCCACCAATGTTAAGTTTTTGAAACATCAAGGAAAACCAAAGACAAAGGAGCTTTGGACTATTAGTACTACTGATCATGAAGCAATATTGAATACCCTCAAGAAGAGAGATGACCCTTCAGGCACACTTCAGTAGGTAAGTTCAACTCAAGTTGCAAGGTTTTCTATGTTTATTATGATTATGTTCAATAAATTAATTATAGTTTTTTTCTTTATTTGTTTGAGCCAATAAACTTGGTTTTGTATGTGGATTGTAAATGCAATTGCATACATATATGATAGATATAGAAGATCGATGTGTGCATTTGATTAGCCCATCTTTTATGACGGTAAACTTCACTATGCATTGGCTAGTCATGTTCTTTGGTTCATTTAGTTACGTATACATTCATAATCTTTTTCTCAACCTATATAAATTTCTTATATTCTCTATTAACTTTTCTTCCACCTTTCAAATGTAGGGATTGGAATGTAGACATCATCGAGTAACATGTGTTAAACTTATACACTTTAGGAGTGGAAATGACACTTATTTTTTATATATAGTTGTGTAATTTGCATATTTAGATGCCAACTTTTGCATCTAAAAATAACAATCAAATGTAATGTGCATAGTTAGATGCCAAATTTTGTATCTAAAAACAACAATCGAATGTAATGTGCATAGTTAGATGCCAAATTTTGAATGTAATGTGCATAGTTAGATGCCAAATTTTGTATATAAAAATAACAATCAAATGTAATGTGCATATTTAGATGCCAAATTTTGTATATATAAAAAAACAATTGAATGTAATGTGCATATTTAGATGCCAAATTTTGTATATAAAAAATTTGATGCAAAATTTGAAATATAAAAGAGCCCATGGGGTTGATTTGGAAATATTAAGAGCCCACATTTGTATTGTCTTAATGCCATGTAAATTTCAAAAATTGTGTTTCCTTACTATGAATGTTGTATCCTTATATAATTTGTATTGTCTTAATTTTGTATCTTTACATTTGTATTGTCTTAATTCTATGTACATTTGTATCGTCGAATGATGCAATAGTTAGAGTCATTGAGTTAAAATTGGTCAAATGTGTCCAAAGTAAAATGGTGATTCCCTAGCGTGAAGGGATATTGTTGAAGGATTTCCTCCTAGCACCAAAAGGACTATGCCATTAGCTTCAATTAGATGGGTAAACTCTAGTGTAAACCCTGTTTCAACCACTGAGTCACTAGAACATTCGGGACCATGCCGAACCAAAGTGTCCCCAAGGTGCACTAAGCACGATTGAGCAATGATATTTCAAGGCTCATATCTTCGACCCCATGAGAGGTATCAACAAACCATAAGATTCTATAGGACCATGTTTCTGAGGCATACAATAACCTCTCTCCATTCTGGGAAATTTGAATTTTTTTGAATTTGGCATGCCAATCTCGCTTGATGCCAAAATTTGTAGTGAGGGTCAGTTGAAAGTTGCACCAATGGGTTTCTTCCAAACCATTCATCCTGATACCAAATGGACTATGCCATTAGCTCTGGTTGGGTAGGTAAACGCTAGTAACAACTCCTTTTTGACCACTGAGTCACTAGAATGTTTAGGACCATGCCAGACCAAAGTGTCCCCAAGGTACACTAAGCACGATTGGGTAGCGATAATTCAAGGCTCGTATCTCAGACCCCATGAGAGGTATCAAAAAAATGTGAGATGTTACATGACCATGTTTTTGAGGCCTACAATAACCTCTCTCCATTGTAGGATATTTTAATTTGTTTAAATTTGGCACGCTAATCTTGCTTGATGCCAAAACTTGCAGTGAGGGTCAGTTGAAAGTTGCACCACTAGGTTTCTTCCACACCATTCATCCTAGAACCAAATGTACTACACCATTAGCTCCATTTGGGTGGGTAAACGCTAGTGAAAACCTCATTTTGACCACTAAGTTAGTAGAACGTTCACGACCATGCCAGACCGAAGTGTCCCCAAGGTGCACTAAGCACGATTGGGTAGAGATCTTTCAAGGCTCATATCTTGGACCTTGTGAGAGGTATCAGAAAACTATGAGATGTTACATGACCATGTTTTTGAAGCCTACAATAACCTCTCTCCATTCTGGGAGATTCAAAATTGTTTGAATTTGGCATGCCAATCTCACTTGATGCCAAAACTTATAGTGAGGGTCAGTTGAAAGTTGAACCACTAGGTTTGTTCCAAACCATTCATCTTGGTACCAAATGGACTATGCCATTAGCTCCAGTTGGGTGGGTAAAAACTAGTGACAACCCCATTTAGACCACTAAGTTAGTAGAACGTTCGCAACTATGCCGGACTGAAGTGTCCCCAAGGTGCACTAAGCACGATTGGGAAGAGATCTTTTGAGGCTTGTATCTCAGACCCCATGAGAGGTATTAGAAAAAAGTGAGATGCCATAGGACCATGTTTTTGAGGCCTACAATAACCTCTCTCCATTCTGGGAGATTCAAATTTGTTTGAATTTGGCATGCCAATCTCGCTTAATGCCAAAACTTGCAATGAGGGTCAATTGAAAGTTGCACCACTGGGTTTCTTCCAAACCATTTGTCCTAGCACTGAATGGACTATGCCATTAGCTACGGTTGGGCAAGTAAACACTAGTGACAACCCTATTTTGACCACTGAGTCAGTAGATTGTTCGCGACTAGGTCGGACCAAAGTGTCCCCAAGGTGGACTAAGCACGATTGGACAAAGATCTTTCGAGGCTCGTATCTCGGACCCCCTAAGAGGTATTGAAAAACTATAAGATTCTACAAGACTATGTTTTTGAGGCCTACAATAACCTCTATTCATTCTTGGAGATTCAATTTTTTTGAATTTGGCATGCCAATCTCGCTTGATGCCAAAACCTGCAGTGAGGGTCAGTTGAAAGTTGCACCATTTAGTTTCT
Organism: Chamaecyparis obtusa; assembly: GCA_027943335.1. Taxonomy (NCBI): domain Eukaryota; kingdom Viridiplantae; phylum Streptophyta; class Pinopsida; order Cupressales; family Cupressaceae; genus Chamaecyparis; species Chamaecyparis obtusa. The sequence continues at coordinate 557,280 of BSBK01003857.1, read as the reverse complement.
TCCAAACCATTCGTCCTGGCATCGAATGGACTATGCCCATTATAACATTTGGGGTCAAATTTTGAGGGTAGTACCATTTGCGTGTGTTTTTTTTGCAAGTGCGCCTGATGGTGTCGTAACAGGGATAGTGTCATCATAATTTTGACACCCGTGCGATTATAAATAAAAAAAGAAAAAGAAACGTTCATTTGTAATTTTTGTGAGATGTAAAGAGGGCACCGTGCATGAAGAGGGAAGAGGGAACTAGACCTTTTCTTGTGGGCTATGAAGAGGGAATAGGGCACTGGAATTTTGCTTGTCTGCGCGAAGAGGGCACTGGACTTTTTCTTGTGTGTGTGAACTTGGCCCTAACTCTACATGGATTCGAGTTAGGTCCGAACTAGACTTTTTCTTGCATTCCAAAACTTGGCCATTTCTTTTTTGTTATTTGGTTTTATCATTGTATTTCACTAGTTTAAAGCTAGGGCATCCATTTCATAGAGGTTGTGAGTGTTTTATTCATTTTTTATTTATTTAAATGTATAAAAATATTTCAAGAATTGACTGAGATACTTTTTCTTGCATGTAGAAACTTGGCCATGTCTTTGTTACTTGATTTTATTGTATTTTATTTCACTGGTTTGAAGCTAGGGCATCCGTTTATTACTTATGTACTCACTACTTGGGGCCCATGAGTTTTGATATGGGCATACATGATGTAAATTTGGTCATTGTTCTGTTGAGTTATATATATTATAAAAAATTACAACAATAATAAGTTTTGTTTCTTCCTTTTCCATATAAATTTGATAATTTTAGAATTTCATATGAATCTAGTGATGATCAAAAGGCCTTGCACTCCTAAAATTTTGAGTTATAATGTTATTGTCCTTCCCTATAATTCATTCCAAGAAGTTCACCTAGGGAACTCCTAAATATACTTTTAGAGTTTCTATAAAGCATTAACTAATTGGAGATGAAAAATAACATATTCATTTCATGCATATGTGGTAAAAATTCATGAGATACTAAAGAAGACATGCTATTTGTCAAACAAATCTTCATTGTCCCCCACAAAAAGTAAGCAATAACTACTCCACCCTTAATTTGTTTAACAATGCACCATATTAGATAAAGTAGGTTCTATCACACATGGCATGGGCTCTCTTCAAACTCACAATATGTTGCATGTGTAGTACAAAACTCATGATATCCTAAAGAAGGCCTCACTCTTAATCAACCAAATATTCCTTGTATCACACAAAAAACTGTGATAACTATGTCTACTCCAACCTTAATTGTTTAAGAATTCATCATATCAGATAAAGTATGTTTAAGAATTGTTGGGACTGGTCCTTTGGCCTGTATTAAATAGTATACAATTTTCAGCATATTATTATCATTCTATTTCTTTGTCGTAAACATTCCATTGGTTCAGTTTTGTAAAAATTTTTTGTGTTAAATGCATTTAAAATTATCTTCATTGTCTTCTGATTGTCTAAATGCTTCTTTATTTGTTAGCTAATTAATACATGCTAGTATATAAAGAAGACAATCATAAGACAATGAAGATTTGTTAGACCAATAGTCTACAGAATTAGACCTTTATTTTAAATGCATTTAACACAAAAAAATTTACAAAACTGAACCAATGGCATGTTTACAACAAAGAAATAGAATGATAATAATATGCTAAAAATTCTATTCTCTTTAATATGCACCAAAAGACCAGTCCCCAAAATTCTTAAACATACTTTATCTGATATGATGAATTCTTAATAAAGGTCTAATTCTATAGACTACTAGCATGAAGGAAGATTTGACCTAGCCAAATCTTCCTTGTACAACACAAAAAACTATGTGATAACGATGTCTACTCCAACCTTAATTGTTTAAGAATTCATCATATTAGATAAAGTATGTTTAAGAATTGTTGGGGGTTCTATTAGACCTTTGTTGTAAATGTGACATTGGTTTAGTTTTGTAATTTTTTTTTGTGTTAAATGCATTTAAATAGAACATTAATAATATGCTTAATCTATTAGTAATTGGCAGATTAAATGCAGATAACACCTTTATTAGTTTAGCGTGTTTAATGCATAGTAATTACAAATTAATTCTTATCTGCATTGTTATACGATGCACTTCTTGGAATGAATAAGGTTATAAGATGCATTTTTATAAGGTTATTGTCCTTCTCTGTAATTCATTCCAAGAAGTGCATATTATAATAATGCGGATAAGAATCAATTTGTAATTACTATGCATTAAACATGGTAAACTGATAAAGGTGTTATATGCATTTAATCTGCCAATTACTAATAAAAAAATGAATAAAACACTCACAGCCTCTATGAAATGGATGCCCTCTTCACAACTCGCAAGAAAAAGTGTAGTGCCCTCTTCCCTCTTTGCGCACGATGCCCTCTTCGCAGCTCATGAAAATTACAAATGAGCGTTTCTTTTTCTTTTCATTTTTTTTTAGTAAAAAATTTTACAAAACTGAACCAATGGCATGCATTTGTTAGACAAATCTTCATTGTCCCCCACAAAAAACTAAGTAATAACTACTCCACCCTTAATTTGTTTAACAATGCACCGTATTGTGTAAAGTAGGTTCTATCACACATGTCATAGACTCTCTTCAAACTCACAATGCACCACATTAGATAAAGTAGGTTCTATCACACAAGATTAATTGTAAATTGCTAATATTAGTTTAATACACTGATATAAAGTAACAGATAAAGTCACTTGTAATTACTATTAAATTGATGGTTTAATCTAAAGTAACTAAGAATGCCATACATATTAGATTAAGATAACTATTATCTTTTAACCTAATTTAAAATAGTAATAAATTAAAGTATAGATTAATTCTTTATTTCATCACTATTAAGGGTGGAGTAGTTATTACTTAGTTTTTTGTGGGGGACAATGAAGATTATAATAGTAAAAAATTATAAGGTTATTGTCCTTCTTTGTAATTCATTTTTAAACTAATAAGGTTATTGCATTACTTAAGGTTTAAAGTAATGCATATTAATGACATATTAATAGAACTATAAAGTATATATAGAATTGTTGGCACTAGCAGTCATGTCAAGACTGGTCCTACTTAGTTAATCTATTGAATTCATTTTTTTGTTTGGTACAAGGACCTTTCTAGTGATAGAACCTACTTTATCTAATATGGTGCATTAACTATGTCTACATATTAAATTCTATTATGTTTAATACACGCCAAAGGACCAATCCCAACAATTCTTAAACATACTTTATCTGATATGATGAATTCTTAAACAATTAAGGTTGGAGTAGACATAATTAATAAAGTATTAAACTAGATTAAACATACTTTATCTGAAGTAACTGAACCTGCTTTATATGCTTTAAGAGTAGACTATTGAGTTAGAAAATTGGGTATTAATTGTAAATTCTATTCTTTATTTGAACATACTTTATCTTAAAATTGAACCTACTTTATTTGTCAGCCAATATGGGGGTGGCTGCAAGAAGTTGGGTGCCAATTTTTGGCAAAAAGTGGAAGAGTTTTTTCTATTTTTCAAAATTCATGTCAATTGATGTCAAAAATTGAGGCACTTAGAGATTGAATCTCAAAAAACTTCACTAACAAAAATTATAGTACTCGGAGTTAGCTTTTCAAATATGTAATTTATTTCAATACCCACATTGCATAAATTAATTTTGGTAGGCATATTTAAAAACCACTTTTTCAGAATGCCTGTTTCAGGACCATACCTCACCCGTGTACGGCCACCCTTTTTTGACACAAATAAATCAATATATGTTAATCCTTTTTAAGAAAGATACCTAAGACACTATAGATTGATGAGTATATTTTTCCTTATTTTTTTTTTGTATATATTTTTTTTAATTAATTTTTAAATGAAAATAAAGTATATTTTCAAAACCTCTAGTGTACGGCCACCATAATTTGATGAAATGTTCATATTTTTCAAAAACAAAAAAATTTATCTTGAAGAGAATAGAATGTAGATTGATGCCATATAATTTTTTTTTGCAGAAACCTTAAAATAAAAAAGTTATTAAAAGTTTAGTAAACCTCTGTGTTTCACATTTTCATACCTTTTGCTATTGATAAATATATGAAAAATAGTAAAATTTATTATATCATCAAAAAATTTACATTTATAGAATCAGGACAATGAAATCTATAATGGGTTTTCGTTTCATCAAAAAATTCAAATTGAAAGATGCTCAAAAAATTCGTTGAAGATAGAAAATTAATGTTAAAATAACTTAGTCAAATTTATGGAGGTGAAGACATAGGGTCAGTGGGACCAAGCCTAAATCATGCCTATCCCGTACCAAAAACCGAGACAAGTTCAATTTTCCCGCCCCAAGCTTTTAGAAACGGGTGCCCAATTTGAAATTTTAAAAAACGGGTGCCCGTTTCAAAAGTGACCGTTAACAAAACGGGCACCCGTTTTGTTATAAAATGGGTGGCCATTTCTAATGAGTCCATTGGAAAATGACAAGTGCAGAAGTACAAAGGTCCAATGATTGAATCATTATTCAATCATTTTACAACTGTACCCGTGCACAGACAGAATGTTTTAATTAATTTAGACCTGGTTTTGTCTTGTTCTGGATTTGACACTTGTTGGATTAAAAATTCATTCAAATATGGGATCAAAGCAACGTAGAAAGAGACAAAGGATAGAAAATAAAGAAAAGGAAGAAAAACGTCAAAGAGAAAGAAGAGCAAGAATTAGAGAGGGTAGTAATGCCGGAGCTTTGAGTTCAACAGTAGCTTTAAAGGAAGAGAGCATTTAGAACACTGTAATGGATGAAAAGCCAGAAGAAGGAAATACAAATCAAGAAAATCCAAGTGCATCTACTAACCCAGTATTGGGTACTGGTATGTCTTCACAACCCTGCATATATTCTGAAAATGAAATTCATGATTTTTTTCAAGCGGGCTACGAAATAAATGATTTGGATTTTATTCATGGAAATACAGTAAGAAATGAAAGTTAAACACCAGTTGAAAAAGAAATTGAAACCCCACCTATGACTGAAAATCAAACCCCAACTGATGGTGAAAATAAAAGTACAGCTAAAATTGAGAGTGTGGATGTAGACATGGAAACACCAGTTGAAAATGAAACATGTTTAAATGATAATGAAATGGGTAATCTTTTTCAATTGAATAGTGGTGTGTTAGACAATCTTTGTGGCTTGGTTTCATGGAGGCAGATTAGGACATATGCTAATAGATTGTTCAAACAATTTTTTTATAACAAGAAATTTGGGTTTCAATGTCAATTGATGTTACAATTAATGAAAATGACGAAGATGTGGAAAGTGATGAAGAGGTTAGGAGTCAATGTGAAAGAAAAAAAAAAGGATGAGTCTTTGAAACAAGTTGTTTCAACTATTGCTAGTGCCTTTTATACAATTGGAAAGAAAAGTCGTTCTAAAGATAGAAATGCGGCACAATGAGCAATAACAACAGCTTTAGTAAACAAATCAACCCATGATAAAAGAATGATGACTAACATAAGTGGATATCTTAATATTCATCATAAAACTTTGGCAAAAGCTATGAAGAGAAGAGTTGACTTTGAAAGTGATCCAGCTAACAAATTATGGACCTATAGTGGCAGACTCCCGAGATCTGATATGAAACTTACTAGTGAAGTGAAAACATTGATTGAAAGATTTTGGAAGGATAATACAAGAGTATCGCCAAATGCCAGGGATGTTCTAAAATTAAGAGTTGGCTCAAAAATTCATGAACCACATCCAAAACACCTTTTGGACATGACTCAAATTGAATTATACAAAAAATTTGTAGATGAAAAGGTGTTATCAATCAACATAAGTCAAAGATCATTTGAAAAGTGTAAACCTTGGTATGTAAGGGTAAACAAGGAAAGAGTCACATGTTGTTGTAAAACTCATGTCCAATTTCATTACCATTATGATTTATTTCGATCTATACGTGGTACCATGCATACTAAAGAAATGTTACAGGAATGTGGTATCCAAATTCCACCTCAAGTTATAAAGGAGTTCATCTCAAGTTTGTTTTGTAACCCACATAATGACCAATATTTTCTTTTCTATGCATGTGTTTGTGGTGTATGCAATATATGTGGCAATCTTGCATTATTAGATGAGTGTTTTCATGAAACTCCTACAACTGAATTCAGACAACAAATGATTGATGTGCGAAGATTTAAAACTGTTGAATATCCATTGAAGGATGGAAAGGTTGGAAGACAATGTGACCTAATAAATGAAAGAATTAGTGTTCACGCATTCATGAACGAATTCAAGTGTAAGATCATACCTAAATATGTGAAACACTCTCATAATGCTAGATGGCTTGATGAACAATTTTGCATGTGCAAGAATACATTCCCAGTGGGTAGTTTACTTTCAGTAGTTGACTTTGTAGAGAACTATACTCTTGCACCACAAGATGAGATCCAATCTCAATATTATAATTCAGTACAAGTAGCCATTTTTGTTCATATTGTCTATAGGCATGCACCTGATAATACAGAAGATGATAAATTTTTTTTGAGGGAGTACCACTTCTATATGAGTGATAATAAACTACACTCATCAGAGTTTGTGCAATACTGCATGAAGACATTTTACGACAATTTAAAGGAGAGACAAATTCAAATGACACAACATCTAATATGGTCAGATAATTGCACAGGTCAATTCAAGAATGCTAGAATGTTTTATTGGTTGAGTAGGACACATAAGAAAACTAATGTCGAACATATCTGGAGTTTTTTTGAAGCTGGACACGGGAAAGGAGAACATGATGGTGCTGGTGCATGTGTTAAGAGAGCCCTTGCAAGAGAACAACTCAAGTTTGAAGAAAAATCCAAATTTAAAAATGCACGTGAAATTGTTGAATGGTGTAGTACAAGTTTATCTACAGGATCAAATCAGAATTCTACAATCAAACGTTTCTTCTGGCTAGTAGAAGAGAATTATATCCTTTCAAGATATGAGTGTGATACGATAAATGGGTTAGCAAAATGGCATTCATTTAGAAGTTCTGATTCTAACACTTGGACTATATGGACTAGGGAGCTAGCATGTTTTTGTCAATTTTGTGTTGCAGGTGAATGGGAACAATGCAAGAGTATAGAATGGGTTGAAGAATGGAAACAAAGATCCTTAACACCTACTGAGACACAAGTTCCAAGTGATTCAACTAGTGAAGACCCAGATCATGCATTTGCATCAGAAGATTATGATCGTGTTTCAGATCTGATACAACCTGGTATTTATTTATTCAAATTTACATTTATAAGTGTAGGTTTTTTTACATACATGCATATGAAACTAATTATTTTTACAGGGCATGTGTATGCTGTTGTTGCACCTGAGGATAATGATGAGCAGATTGAGTACTAGCTTGCTAGATGTGTGGAACCTAAGAAAAAGTTGATATGTCATCAAGTAGATGATGATGGTTTTCAGTATCCAATTGGGTCTATTGTGGTTGTTGGTACATGGCTACAAAAATACCTAACAAGAAGAAATGGGTTACCAGCGTTTGAGGACTACCAATCAGAAAAGAAAATTATGCAGTATTCTCATTTAGTGGTGGCAACGAATATCAAATTAGAAAGATACAAAGGGAGGCCCACCAATAAAGTCTTATGGACCCTTTCGATGGAAGAGCATGAGGCAATCATAGAAGCATTACAAAAAAGAGAGGATGCAGATGGTACACTAGGTTGAATCAGATTTAGAGACATGTGAGTGCTTTTTAATTATGTTGAAAGTTTATATAGTTAGTTCTATTAGACATTAGACATGTACAAGTTCAATATATTATTATGTCAAATTTGGAGTTAGTTCTAATTAATTTCTTGTTTGAATAGGTATCAACTACAACTTTACACATGTGTGACACTCATATGCGGATGGTACACTCTAATAAATCACATGTGTACATGTGTAAGTGTTTTTTAATTATGTCAAGTTTATAGTTAGTTAGATATTAGACATTAGACATGTACAAGTGATAGATCTTATTATGTCAAATTTATAGTTAGTTGTGCATTAAAGATAGTTTTTCTAATTAATTTCTTATTTGAATAGGTATAAAGTGTACAACTTTACACACGTGTGACAGTCATATTCAGGAGCCCTAGAAGATGATACATTAAATTATTTCATTGAATGTTTATTTTATTTTTAATCATATTGTAATTGGGCTAAGAAGTGGGGTTTTCTTACTAGTTCTTTCCCTATGGAGCCCTTGAACTAGTTATATATATAAATAAAAATATCATTTATTGATGTACCATGTGTTATGATTCCTGTATACTTATTAATTTGCTCATTTTTTAATTCAAATTCTACAGTTAATTTGATGTGACATATAACTTGAATAATTTGATGTGACATATTAATTAATGATATCCATTATCTAGTTATCTAGTTATGTAGTTATGTAGTTATGTAGTTATCTTATTTTATCTCTACTTATCTAATTCACATTATATTTATTCACGTAGAGTATTTACATGCAATCCATCTTATTAAAAAAATCTTAGATCTAAAACAAATATTCTAATTTAATCTATGACATGTACATATATCGATCAACCAAAAAAAAGCTAATCCACATAACATGTCACTCTAGTCCATATATAACATGTCCAAATAACTAGTCCAAATAAAACATGTCCATAAAACATACATCATTGGTCCAAATAAAACAAGTTCATATATAACAAGTCCATAAAACATGTGAATAGTCCAAATATAACAAGTCCATAAAACATGTGAATAGTCCAAATATAACAGGTCCATAAAACGTGTGTTCATAGCCCATATAACATCTAGAAATAGTCCATATAACATCTGAATAGTCCATATAACATGAAAACACAAGTAACATCTAAGAGCCTGGATCGCCCATCTGATCTACCGTCCTCTTCACTCCACGTGAAGAGGACAGAGATGTATCATCATGCTGTACACCATCAAGTGACTGTAAACATAAATTATGAAGAGATAACATAAGAAGTGGGTTTAAACAAATAATTCACTTACAAACAAAATAAATATTGAATATACATATATCAAATAAATTACCATGGAACCCTGCTGAGTAGTTTCCTCTGTGGGAGGAGGACCTGGAGTAAAAAATGTCATTGTGGTAATGTCCTGTACAAAACAAATTGAAAATTTATTATAATAATATTCCCTAAAAATGACATGTGCATCATGATTCAAAAATATTGGAATTTAATATATTAATAACTATGACCTCAAAGGATGATGAGGCCTGCATCTGGCTGGGTCCTACACCATGACCACATGAAACTATACTCAGTAATGGTTCTGAGGGTACATCAGCAAGGAATGATGTGGTGAAGGCCTACATAATTGTTAAAAATAGAAGTGATTTAGAATATACGCATAAATACGTGAGCATGTATAAATAGTTAAATTCAAATTAAAATGCAATATACATACAAGCGGTATATGGGGATTGTCCTCTGTGACTGATGGTAGAGTACCCATCGAACTGCTGCCAGGGTGGTATGAAGTGTGACCCTACAATATATATTTTGAAAACAAACATTATTAAAGTAAAGTTTCAACAGTAAATATTTCTAGGGGTCGAATAGACATGATAAAAACACATACAGTGAAAGGTGCACCAACATCTGAAGCAGTCGAATGGACATGGTGACGGTCCATGGATGTCGTGGTCTCCTCTACCCCCTATCTGACAAAAACAACATATTTTGGTTGATATGGTTTGTGTGTCTGTACATATATATGTAGACAAAATATTTTATCACTATTATATAGATTACCTCTGCGCTAGATAAATCTGCTGCGTATAGAAGGTCAAGAAATGATGACAACTCGGCAGGTCGATCCTTTGTGTCATCATATCCTCCATGTGCACCCTCTACATCATCAAATCCATCATCTAGCCCCTCACTCTATGGACTAGTACATATGTCCCCGCAGCTGGTGCAAACATGTGCTATGCTCTGGGGTGCCCTAGCCATCCTGAACTGCTCAGCTAAATCACCCAAAAGGGCGCTCAATGAACCAAGAGCAGAGGTGACTGCTCGGTGGTGTACTGGTGCTGGAATCACAGGAGCTAGATAAGAAACAAGGCACTCCTCATGTGGATGATTTCTGACTCTATCACTCAGCTTCACCCCAGGCCTGTCCTGAGGCATGCCTCTACCGACCCCCTAAAATGCTCTCATGTCAAAATAATTGGGGTTTTTACTCAATTCAAACTCAGCCCATAATTTTCTCAAAAAGGACATGGGGACCTCATGATTTGCATGTGGTGGATGGTCAAATACCATCCACCACCACTCCCAAAAGTGCTATGAAATCAACAGGTGCTTGCACCAGCAAATAGATATTCTTGTTTTTTTGGGGTTTATTTCTTCACCTATTTTCGGATTCTTAAACCACCGAGCAAAATCTGCTTTGGTGATTTTAAGATCCTTCACCTCTTTATAGGTGAGTCCATCAGCATAGAATGTTCTCATGGAATCTCTCCATGAGCGATAACTGTCCAACTCATCATCAAGGGACTGGATAGAAACTACTATGCCTTGCATAGTATCTGCAAGGCGTAGTAGATGTGCAGAGGGGTGGGGATCATGTCTAACCATCTCAATGTCGCTGACAATAGAGGTGATATTACACCTCATGTCCTCTCTAAGCTACTCTGCGGTACGAGGAGGTGGTGGAGGTGGTGGTGGTGGTGGTGGTGGTGGGGGCTGACCTCCTGAATGCTCATCCATCATGTGTAAACTGTACATATATAAAGTATTTGAACGTGTAAATGAAAAGTATTTAAAAACATGAATAATCTAAACATATATATCTCTATCTTCACATGTACACATTTATAAAGTATTTGAAAATGTAAACGAAAAGTATTTAAACACATGCATAATATATTAGGTCTTAAGGGTGATAGTAGGTCCTATTACGTCTTACGAGTACATACTCTAGCTCCTATTAGGTCTAAAGGGTACATAATAGGTCCTATTAGGTATTAAGGTTACATACTAGGTCTTAAGGGTCATATTAGGTCTTAAAGGTACATACTAAGTCTTAAGGGTCATATTAGGTTTTAAGGGTACATACTAGGGTTTAAGGTTCATATTAGGTCTTATTAGGTCCTATTAGATACTATTAAGGGGTTATATTATGTATATATTAGGTCCTATAAAGAGAGTTTACTTTGTAAATGTTTATTTCTTTTCAATAAGGTTATATTTTATATTGATTTAGTTGGTTTGTTAATATAATATTCTAAACTTGCTACGGTGTCTTTGTTTAAAGATATATAATGTATTCCTTTATTGGTCAATTTGAAAATAATTACTTTTTAGTACATTGAACATGACGAGAGAGGAGACAGAGAGAAGAAAGTTCAAGGGAGAGAGATGAGATAGCGGAGAGAGGAGAGATCTGAGAGAGGACGTGAGGAGAGAGGAGAGAGAGAGAGATCAGAGAGAGGAGCGAGCAGGTGAGGAGAGAGAGAGAGTTCAAGGGAGAGAGATGAGAGAAAGAGAGAGGAGAGAGAGAGAAGAGAGTTAAACAAAGAGAGATAAGAGAAAGAGAGAGGAGAGAGAACATGATCAGAGAGGAGAGAACATTAGGTTTTCGTTTACAATTGTCTACATTTTAGGTTTTCGTAAATACAATTTTATACATTCTAAGTTTTCATTTTCAGTTTTTAACAAATACATGATTTCTAAACAAATTGAAAAGTAAATTAAAACATAAATAAATGAAAAACTATAAACATACATTCATTTTTAAAATAAATTCATATAATGCTATTTAAAAACAAAAATTAACTTTTTATATGTTTTAGGTTTTCGTTTACAATTTTAAATATGTTTTCAGTTTTCTACGTTTTAGGTTTTCGTTTTCAGTTTCGTTTTAGGTTTTGTTTTCAATTTCATTTTAGGTTTTCATTTTTTATTTCATTTTAAGTTTTTATTTTTTGTTTTTGTTTTCGGTTTCATTTTAAGTTTTCTATGTTTTAGGTTTTCATTTTCAATTTTGTTTTAGGTTTTCATTTTCAGTTTCATTTTAAGTTTTTGTTTTCAGTTTCATTTTTAGTTTTTGTTTTCAGTTTTCTACGTTTTAGGTTTTCTTTTTCAGTTTCATTTTCAGTTTTCATTTTCGGTTTTCCACGTTTTAAGTTTTCATTTTCGGTTTTCCACGTTTTAGGTTTTCATTTTCAATTTTCTCCATTTTAAGTTTTTGTTTTCAGTTTTCTACTGTTCAGGTTTTTTGTTTTCTACTTTCTTACGTTTTAGGTTAAATTGTTTTCAATTGCACATTATTTCTAAACAAATCGAATAACAAATAAAAACATACATTTCATAATCTAAGAAAATACATTCATTTTTAAAATGCAATCTTAAATAGCTATTTAAAACAAAAATTTAATGTTTTACTACTGAAAATGAACACGAAAAATAAAATAAAACAAGTCAAAATGATAAATACGTACCTGGAACTCAAAAAAATGTATTTGTGGGGTCGGCAGGCATCTAAGAATCAGGTAGGCGATGTTGAAAAATTGTAGATCCCATTCTCCTATCACTAGAAAATGACAGGAAACGCTGTCAAAAAAAAATAAATACTTTTCAAAAACGGGCACCCATTTTTTGTCAAATCGGGTGCCCGTTTTGGCTCGGTTGACCGAACCGAAACGGGTGCCCATTTTATTCAAGATCAGAGTGCCGAACCAAAATGGGAAACCGATTTGGAAAGAAACAGGTGCCCGTTTCTAGCGGTGCATTTTTCCAAGTCGTGGACTTCCGCGGAATTGGCACCCAACTTTTTGCACGTACCCATGGTGTAATTCTAATATATAAGAATTGTTTAAATAGATTAAGAATTTTCAGCATATTATTATAAGATACTAAAGAAGACCTATTATTTATCAGACAAATCTTCATTGTCCCCCACAATGAAGACAATGAAGATTGACCTATTACTATGCTTAATAGTTAAGAATTGTGATTTTATAAGATTAAATGCATGATAATATTCTGTAGACTGCTAGCATGAAGGAAGATTTGACCTAGCAGTCTACAGAATTAGACAAAGCTATAGATAGAGGTCTAATTCTGTAGACTGCTAGGTCAAATCTTCTTTCATGCTAGCAGTCTACAAAATTAGACCTTTATTTTAAATGCATTTAACACAAAAAGAATTTAGAAAACTGAACCAATGGCATGTTTACAACAAAGAAATAGAATGATAATAATATGCTAAAAATTTTATTTTGTTTAATACACGCCAAAGACCAGTCCCAACAATTTTTAAACATACTTTATCTGATATGATGAATTATTAAACAATTAAGGTTGGAGTAGACATAGTTAATAAAGTATTAAACTAGATTAAACATACTTTATCTGAAGTAACTGAACCTACTTTATATGCTTTAAGAGTAGACTATTGAATTAGACAATTGGGTATTAATTGTAAATTCTATTCAAGTTATATGAACGTACTTTATCTTAAAATTGAACCTACTTTGTTTGTGAGCCAATATGTTGTAATTCTAATCTATAAGAATTGTTTAAATAGATAAAGAATTTTTAGTACATTATTATAAGATAATAAAGAAGAATTGATATTTATCAGACAAATCTTCATTGTCCCCCACAATGAAGACAATGAAGATTGACCTATTACTATGCTTAATGCTTAAGAATTGACGATTTTATAATATTAAATGCATGATAATATTCTACAGACTGCTAGCATGAAGGAAGATTTGACCTAGAAGTCTATAGAATTAGACAAAGCTATAGATAGAGGTCTAATTCTGTAGACTGCTAGGTCAAATCTTCTTTTGTGCTAGTAGTCTACAGAATTAGACCTTTATTTTAAATGTATTTAACACAAAAATAATTTACAAAACTAAACCAATGGCATGTTTACAAAAAAGAAATAGAATGATAATAATATGCTTAAAATTCTATTCTATTTAATACATGCCAAAGGACCAGTCCAAACAATTCTTAAACATACTTTATCTGATATGATGAATTCTTAAACAATTAAGGTTGGAGTAGACATAGTTAATAAAGTATTAAACTAGATTAAACATACTTTATCTGAAGTAACTGAACCTACTTTATATGCTTTAAGAGTAGACTACTGAATTAGAGAATTGGGTATTAATTGTAAATTCTATTCTTTATCTGAACATACTTTATCTTAAAACTGAACCTACTTTGTTTGTCAGCCAATATGCTGTAATTCTAATCTATAAGAATTGTTTAAATAGATTAAGAATTTTCAGCATATTATTATAAGATACTAAAGAAGACCTACTATTTATTAGACAAATCTTCATTGTCCCCCATAATGAAGACAATGAAGATTGACCTATTACTATGCTTAATGCTTAATAATTGATGATTTATAAGATTAAATGCATGATAATATTATGTAGATTGCTTGCACGAAGGAAGATTTGACCTAGCAGTCTACAGAATTAGACAAAGCTATAGATAGAGGTCTAATTATGTAGATTGCTAGGTCAAATCTTCCTTCGTGCTACCAGTCTACAGAATTAAACCTTTATTTTAAATGCATTTAACACAAAAATAATTTACAAAACTCAACCAATGACATGTTTACAACAAAAAAATAGAATGATAATAATATGCTGAAAATTCTATTCTATTTAATACACACCAAACGACATGTCCCAACAATTCTTAAACATACTTTATCTGATATGATGAATTCTTAAACAATTAAGGTTGGAGTAGACATAGTTATCACATAGTTTTTTGTGTGGTACAAGGAAGATATCCATCAAGGCATAAATAAAATTCAACTTTTCTCTAATGTTGTAGTTGCAAGTAATGCATTTTAAATTTTATTTTCTTATTCATATAAGCTTGCAGTATAGTTTCTTTTAATGCAGATAATTTGTGGTTTTCAAAAAACATTATGTCATTCTCTTATCTAAAATATTTTATAAGTTAAACCAATAACTAATTAATGCTAAATCTCTTATCTAAAATATTTTATAAGTTAAAGCATCTGTTCTTGATCCCTCCAATCAAGTTCTCAAGTCATGACATGGTTTCAACTGTTGTGAGTGGTTTCAAGTTCTCAAGTCATGACATGGTTTCAACTATTTTAAAAGCTTCTAATTCTTTTAAAATCATGACTTGTAATTTTCAAATAAATGTGAACATTAAAAGTAGCAAACAATGCAACAACCATGGCTAGCATTCACCTCTAGCTCTAGAATGCATGTGAAATCATGCCCTTAGAATTTGAACAATTTTGTAGGTAGGAGAAATATTTTTAGAGTAGTTTCAACATACCATAACTTGTTATTTGAACTCAAGAATACCCCTTACTTGGTTTCCTACAAAGCATTTGGCAAAATCTATCAGAAAATTAAGATTATGGTCGAAGTAAGTGTATACATGAAGGATGAAACACATAGGAAGCTATGAGAAGCTATACCTAAAGTTAAATTTACAAAGTAACATATCATTTATAAAACCTACCATAACATGTCATTTTTTGTTTGACATTTTTTGTCACAACTAAAGAGTTCTTACCACGAGAAAATAGAGTGACCATTTGCTATCAAAACCATATGTGCAGATATAAACATTTAGTACAACATGTCCAAATTTTTTTTGCAGATATACACATTAAGGATCATGTTAGATAATACAAGGGAATTCGACCAAAATAGGGAGATAAGCGCTAGATTGTTGTCTAAATTTCAAAGAGAAGGCAATGATAAATGTTATTGTCCATGCAAGAGTTGTAATGGCTTAAAGACAAGAAGAATCAAAATCAAAACAACAAAGAGACATTGTAGGGAGAATGGTTACATTGAAGGGGGGTTTGATTATCATCTAGTGGTAAGTTGTTTGTTATATTGTTTTCACAATTAATATACATATGGACCATAGAAGGAGGTTTGATTATCACATTGAAGGGGGGTTTGATTATCATCATTTTTATATAGGTTGATCTCCCCAGTGTGAATATAGAGGAACATAGATCTATGGATATTGAAGCTGAAGATCATGATCCCATAGAAGATGATGATCATGTGCTAGAAAACACATTTGAAGATGATGGTATGAATGCATTGATTGTTGACACATTTGGTACTAGTGCTCCTAGTGCTGCTACTACTGATGATGATGATGATGATTATGATGAGGATGACATTGATGTCATCCATGATATACCTCTACTTGAGAAGGAGAGCACAACCCTTTACGAAGGCTCCCAACATACTCTTCTCTCTTCTGTATTGTTGTTGGTGAATTTAAAGGTTATGAATGGTTTATCCAACATAGCAATGTCATGTATGCTAAGGTTTGTCATATATGTCATTATAGCCTATAAAAGGTGAAACATGTACCATTAAGTTTGTTTATAGTAAGAACTTATATTATTGGTTGTAGATTGATAGGTGAGTTTCTATTACCACCATCAAATGTTATCCCTCACTCGTATCGAGAATTATGTGCAACTATGAAACATATTGGAATGGAGTATCAAGCAATAGATGCTTGTCCTGAAGATCATATTATTTATCATAAAGAACATGAAAATATAGTAGAATACCCTGTATGCCATAAAAGTAGCTATCGAGATGATCAAATGATAAAAAAGGAGCCTCACAAGGTTCTTCATTACATCCCCATTATTTGATGTCTGAAACTATTATTCAGGTGTAATAGCTTGGCACAATTTATGGATTACCATGCACATGGTAGGAGTCAAGATGACATTATTTGAATGCTTGTGGATGGTTCATCATTTATGGACATAGAGGAAAAGTGGCCACACTTTAAAGAAGAATCTCAAAATCTCAGGCTTTCTTTGGCAGCAGACAGTGTCAATCTGCATGGAGAGATGAGATTTATTTACTTGGTGTGGCCTATTTTTGTTATAAACAATAACCTTCCTCCATGGATGTCAATAAAGAGGGAGCACATTATGTTGGAAATGATTGTTTCAAGTATCTTATTATTTTATATTTATCTACATTTAATTATAAGTCTTGCAGTGAAATGGCCACAATAATTATCTGATGTTAATTCAACTAGATAAGTACCAAGTGAAAGATATGAATGTATATATTGCACCTCTTATCGATGAGTTGTTGGTGTTATGGAATGGTTTCACTATGTATGACATCTCTAAACCAATTGGACAAAGACAATTTTAATTTCATGCAATGCTTTTGTGGACAATTCATGATGCTCTAGGGTTGACACATTTTTATGGTATGTTATGGTCAATTCTAGTTGTATGCGATAATTCAAATTGTAAAAATCTACATATTTCATCTAATTGTATCATTATCTTGTAGGTATTCAAACAAAGGGAAAATTTGCATGTCCAACGTGTGGTCCAAAGATGAAATCTTGTCATTCCAAAAGTTTAAGAAAGTAGGTGTTTGATGAGTATAGGCACTTCCTCCCTAGAAATCATAAGTATCTAAGTGTGGAAAGACATCTTTTCAATGGGAAAGAAGAGACTACATCAAAGCCCTGAAGAATGACACCTCTCCTATGGTAGTTGGAATATAATAGAATTTGAAGTAATATCATTCCACCTAATGGTTGATGTTTGAAAGTTATATATTTTGATTGTGTTTTGTTGGCTAATTATGTAGTTGATGATCTTGAAGGTCATGAAGGCATCATTGACTAGCTTCCAAAGGGACAAAAATGTTATCCCAGAGAATTTAGTAGGCTGCCCTACAATGAGAAGCTACAAATTGTGCATTTGTTTGATACTATGCACATTGGAGAGAATGTAACAGAGACACTGTGGAAAATATTGGATGGAAGGTGTGACAAAGAAAAAATTGGCAACATTTGTAGTGACAATCATGATTCCAATCATGCAATGAAAAATATCATTGAATCAAATAGCAATGGAGACCGGATTAATGCAAGTGCTCTTCCTTGGTTATTAACAGAGCAACAAAGTAATGTCATAAAAGAAGTCATATGAAAAATTTGATTTCCTATAGGATTTACTGTGGATATAAGCATTGTCATATCAAAGAAAAATGATTTTGGGTTAGGGATGAAAATGCATGATTGACATACCTTCATCAAGGTAAGTCATAGTCTTTTGTATTTACAATATATTTGTGTAACTGCATTCAAGTTTCATTTTATGAAATGATTAGTTGACAATTGTTGCAGTATTTGCTACCCCTATCTCTCCTAGAGAACTTCGACAATAATATCAAACAAGTGATATATGATCTTGGAAAATACATGAGGTAAGTAGTGATATTTGTTCAATATATCAAACAAGTAATATATTGTAAAGTCTTGTATTTATATATTTATGTGTCTTGAATCCCTTTTAGGTGGTTGTCATCTAAAGAAATCCATAAAGAAGATATAAAATATTGGAAGAAAATAATTTGTGGACTAATGTGTGAAATGTAAAAGTGTTTACATTCAAATTTTTCAATGCATAAGAACACAACCTCATACACCAAGTTGAGGAGATTGAATTGTGTGGACTTGTACATGCTAGGTCAATGTGGATGGTTGAGAGACACTTGAAATTTTTAAAGGGTTTGGTATGACAAAGAGAACATCCTAAGGGTTCTATGGTTGAGGGATATATGGTATACCAGATGATGGTGTATGTTACTTAATATCTTCCTAATATTGCAGAAAAGACCCATATAGATTGTCTTTGGGATCTCGACTCTATTAAAAAATTTGAAGGGGAGTACTTGGTGGGAAATAATAGATTTAGGAAACTGAAAGGTAATAAATTATGAGATGTTATTGTAGTTAATTAATTCTTAATATTCAAAATAAATTTGTTGTAAGTCATCTATTTACTTTTGTACAGTTGCTAAAGAGTGAGATGCAATACATTTGTTTATTGCAAACAATCAAGATTGGATGACAGTATAGATTGAATGATGTCAACATGATGGTCATAGATTAACATGGGAATCCATATCTTCATTGGTTATACCTGCTCATTGTAATGGACATCCAAATGTTACACAAAAGGAAATAGATTTAGCATATGGTTTAAGAGATCACCAGGTACTTATAAATTTGTTAATTAATCAACCGTATGTTTTTCAACTCATGATGCAATAATTTATACATGTTTGACATCATTGTAGGTGAAACACCACAAGGATATGTTATGCAATGGTTATAAATTTTGCATCAAAAATTTGGATGACACGAAGATAACTTGTGATTCTGGGATAAGTGCAGTATTCTAGGTGACTAATATTTCATCTAAAAATGACTTACATCCTCAAGAGTCGCAAAATTGATACTATGGTATTTGGGTTGATATACTTGACTGTGACTTTAATTCCTTCAAATTAGTTCTCTTCGTTATGAAATGGTATAGACTACGACTCAATAAAAATAATCCTGATAGAACTGTTATTGAACATGACAATGGATTTACAATGATTAATACAAGGTTGTTTGAGCCAGTTGGAGAAGAGCCCTATGTTCTTCCAAGCCAATGTGAGTAGGTATTTTATTCAGATGTTCCACATAAACTGGGTTGGTCATTTGTTGTTAGACATGATCCAAGAGGAAGGCGGATAAAGTATAATGCAATGGAAGAAGATATCGATGAAGATGAAGAAGTGGAAGATGATGTAGATGATGATCACAATCGAGAGCTAGTTGAAGAAGAATATAAAGAAGAAGATGACGATGATGTTGCTATTGATGATGATGATGATGAGGATGATGACGATGATGATGATGATGTTGATGATGGTGTTGATGATGATGATGATGATGATGACGATGATATTGGTGGTGATGATTTTGTCCATGATGATGATCTTGATGATGAGATGGATGAAGAAGAATATCAATGACATGAATGAAATGTACAATTATGCCAGATGTTTGGCATGTTCTAACGATTGTTTTGGGTCAAACTATGCACTTTTTCCACTAATATGCTTATGGTTTCATATTAATGACATTTTTGGTTTTAGCATGAATATCTATCTACTCTTATTCACCTTGTTTTATATGTCCTACTTATAACTTTGATCTTTTGTTAAGAGAAATTTCATTCTAAAAAAGTGTATTTAATCTCTCTATGCTTAAACAACCTCACTAGTTAAGACTGTTCTCATTTGTAGTGGGCAATACAAGAATCAAATCACTTGAAAGACACCAATATTTAGACATGCACAAATTAGTGATGTGATTAAGTAAATTACCTTTCTTTATAATTTTCTAGGGTATTTTGTTATATCAATGCATTTAATCTAAATGTACTATCTTATGAGATTTGCTTCTGATAATTTTCTATTTCCTTGCACATCAATGATGTTAAATCACAGGGGATTCTCTTTGTTCCCTACAATGGAGTGAGCTAATTCTGAAAGTATAAATAGATAATTTTAACAATGTATAAAGTCCTTCACAAGATGTAATAAAAACACTAGCAAGGAATGAGAACTGTTTGACAAAATTCCACAATAGTGGTGTCTCGTGCAATGCCGAGATGTTTAGTTATATGAAATACTGAGATATTCAAAATATTGTAGGATAAATAGATAATTTTAACAATGTATAATGTCCTTCACAAGATATAATGAAAACTATGAAGTGAACTATGTTTTTCTAATTATATAACTATTATCTTATGTTAGGTATCCCACATAGTCTCATGGATTGTCAGGTACAAGTCAATACACCCCATAGAGATTAATGTCTTTTACCATTTGTAAAATATCTCTCTCATTGCCACCTGTCTCTCTCATTGCATGAAGTGTAAGTACCAACGAATAGATATTTGACATATTTGTCCTCCTCGAGAAAGAAAAATGTAAGAATGGAAGAAGAAAGTGAGACATTTAGTATGTCTAAATCAATGAGATTGACATGAGGTCAAAAGATCACAAAGAAATTCAATAAACACATGAAATTTTTCCTTTCTCAAGGGGGGTCATGTTCTTATGATGATGAGAGAAAAAGTGACTCCGAGGTGCCCTTTAGGTACAAACATCTACAGAAACAATGGGTCCCCGATGAACTTCCTTCAATAAACACTGATTTTTGTGTGAAAGAGAGGATATATCATATAGCACTATCTTCATTACATGGTTTGGGCCTATTTTACATGGATGGCATAAAGGTCTCTTACAACAAAGTTGTCAAATTGATGGAGTATGTCGGACCTTGGTATGATTACAATAGTTGGATGCAGATTGTTAAATATAAAAAAAGTATGTGTAGGTATGCACTCGTGGAAAATTATATACAAGAAAAAGTCAATGAAAAAAGTAAAAAAGTAGCTATATACATTGATAGAAGGCTAAAAGCATCAGGGAATATTGCAGGTTTTATAAATAGTACATGACCTACGTCAACTAAGAATCAACCCAATTGCATATTTGAGGCACATGAGGGAAATCACGTATTCGTATGTGCGATCAAATCAATACATGGAGGCAAGGAGCTGCTTATCGATTACAATTTGAATCACATAGATACAAAAAAACCCATGACTATCATGGACGAGGTGGTATGTATTTTGATAATTATCTATTATTCAACGTAACTTAGAATAAGAACACATGTGTTTTAACATGTTTGAATGATTTTTTTTTTGAAATACAGGGCTATAGTATGGATCAAAAACCATGCGATACACATGAAGGTGATAGTTCTCATGGGACTTCTTCTTCCCGACAGGTAAAACTCATTGTTGTTGTACAAATGCACGTACAAGAAAAATGTTAATGCATATTTTTTGTTATGTTAATGTGTATTTTTTGTTGTTCTACTATTTTGGATTTCTTTTAAATAAAGTTCTAATGATATTGTTCTCACAAATGAGTGTTGATCAGAAAAAGGGAAAGGAACAAGTAGTCCATGAGGAGCCGGAGGATGAGCAAGATCCCTTCAATGTTGATTTTTTATCAGACATTGATCTTGTGCTTGCACTGCATAAGGTCCTTCATGAAATATCAAAAGAGTTAGCTCGAATGATAGATATTCAACCTCACACTCCTGAAATAAAGATGAGAGAGGATATGTTGATTCACCATGTTTAGAATCATACAGTAAGTATTAATGTAGTTTTTAATTATAATAAAAGTTCAATAATGATTTTTATAGTATACTATTTTATTTACGTCATTAACTAAAATATATATGTGTTCTCTTTAAAGAGGATGCTAAATACATTAAAGGGCGATACCTCAGATGCAAATACTTCAGGTGGTTCAAGTACATCGCATGTTCTATCCTCCATCTTGTCTATGGTTGTCCATATTTTTTTATCCTCTAACAATATTTTTTTCAGCACCTGCTATTGATCCTATGTTGAGTATGATGCCTGCTATGAGGATTAGATCCATAGAGGTACTACCACTTGCAATGTCAGAAACACGTAGCATGACCATAGATGCAATGACAAAACCTATTATTAGTAAGTAGATTCCTCTTTTTATCTCTCATTTATCATGTGTTTATTTCACTTGAACTATATATTCTTTCTTAGTGGGCATTTTGTAATATTGGATTCATTTTATGTAGGAGGCAATGACGCAATTCCTAGATGTACTCATGTTAAATGTATGGGAACAATACAGAATTGTGATCAATTTCTTGTGAGAAATGGAGATGGACTTCCCTTGAGAGTAGCCCAGCTTCCAGGCACTTTAAAGATTGATCCTTTCTTTTACTATACAATATAATACTCATAACCTAATGCACTAACCCCTTGTGTAGTCCCTTTCAATAAATATTATAATAATCTCATTATTATCTTGCAGGGAATAATCTATTTTATGAAAAAATTAATGATGAATGTTTGCACATTTTCGGGCCAACCATATGCACATGGTATCATATTTTGATTTCATTGCAAGATCATATTTTGTATCATCCCTTTCTTCAATTATATTAAAAGTTATCTTCACTTCATTTATGAATCTAATAGTTTTTTTCTTAAAATGTGGCAATTACAAGATAAAGGGTTAAAGGATAAACTCATTGACTCTATGACAACACTTTTTGAACCTAGCATCTTTCAAAAACTTAAACTCCTTGACAAAGCGTGCCAAGTTTTGAAGTATATTAGGGATAACTAAAGGTCCCAAATAGAATGTAACCCTTATTACAAGTGGCCTCCCTATATTCCTATTAATGAGTGGGAGAATATTAAAAAGGATGCACTTGAGAGAAGCGCAAGACATAGTGGACAAATACTATCACCTGAGGAAAGAAGGTACGTGATAATATTAATAATGAAATTATGTACTATTTACTCTTTGTACTTATGTGATCTAACATATTTCAAACATCACATAGGTTTCCTCACACATCAAAGGCAACAAAAGCAAGAAAACAAAAGCACAGGCAACACAAGCTTGGCTCGGGTGGATATTCAAAAACTTGTTGCACGAGTTGTAAGTATTAGTAAATGAAAAATCATATGAAAATATTTATAAATTGAAATCAATTTAGTTTAAATGAAATTCACTACAATAAAAATACATGATACCAAGAAAAAATGCAAGCCTTGGAGATCAAAAAAATGATTACAGAAGTGATGTGAGTGTTCCAAGGCTTGCTTGTACTACATCTAAGAGACCTAGCTTGTCTCTTCTAGGAACCTAGTCTCCTCTAGGTCTTGATTGGCTTAGATAATTAACTAAGTCCAATCCCAACTCTTCTCTAAGAATTCTTAATCTTTGTGCTTAACCTTGAAAGACTAACACCCTATAGATAGTACAATCCTTCACCTTCACTTAGAAAGCTCTAAGTGCCAATCCTTCACAAAATTCATTCTTCATTGCAAGGATTTTCTCCATCATGAAAAAATTCATAAATTTTCCAATTTGATCCATTTCAGAAGGATCTTGAATCATATCCTTACCGGCTTCAATGGTTCATCATTTAAAGACCTTAAAGCAGTTCCAATCCTTGTAGCCTTTTGTAGAGACTTTTGTCCTTTCTTGCTAAAATTATTCAAACAACTTGCAAAACCAATTAGGGATTTGGATACCCTTTTTTCTATTACTAAATATTCTACAAGTTTTTGGTCCTGGTAGCCTCCATACACCGCCTTCCTACAAACTAGGGCAAACAGGGCTAATTGACCTATTTTCTAGGACTGACTGTATCCTCGTAGAAATCTTTCTCAAAACTCAAGCTAAGTGATTGGCATGAACCCAATCTTCATAGGATGTTTAGATATGATGAAAAAATTCTTGAAAATATACTAGAGTCATACTATACCTTCCTGCCCTGCAAGAAATCTTCACTTTTTCACAACCTAGACCTCTAACCGGGCTCTATCTGCTCGCCTAGGGCCTAGCAAATAAAATAGCTCTCCAAAATTTCATATCCCCTAGTCCTAAAAATATGTAAATTAATGACTCCCCTATCATTTCCATCTACCCTTAGGTGTTTCCCATGGTTAGATTTCATGGGGGAGCCACGAATGCTCAGACTGGTTAGAACAGAACCAGTGAGAACTATAAAAAAAACCTATTTATTCAACACAATATATCTACTCTAATAAAATTTATCTTCAAATGAAAAATTCTTAGAACTACCTATATAACACTAAAAAACCAATAGATTTAGACTTTTAATCCATTTTACATGACTATCAAATCAAAAACTTGAGATATTCATTGGAACATTGTTGCAGAGCTCTATTCAATACTCAAAAACTATTACAATGCATGTGTAACCTCAATATTCGAGTCTTGGCTAATAGTAGATGCCATATTCATTTTTTTAGGTCCTTTTGGAAAATCTCCACCTCCTAAACTCAAGGGAATCTAAAGATAACCGAATTGCATGCAACATTTGCAATAATTGCAAATGTTGTCATGACAACTTCTTTGCAACATTTGGCATCTTTCACTTGTGCCATCATCCTATTTCTTAGGACTAATAACCTCCAATATTTCAAGGATCCAAGACCATTAATGACCCTATGGCATCTCTATGACATCCATTACATCATTTATATGTCTAAGACACATTAAAGACTCTATCCCAAACTACTAGCACTAAGAATTAAAACTACTAACATTGGCTATTAGTGTGACCTTAGTCCTAATGACTAACTCACTTAGCCTACATAGCAATGACCTTCTAAGGTCTTAAAACAAACTAATCTACTCTTCTTGACTTGGCTAGAGTAAAGTATAAGACATAAACAACTAACATGGAGGTTAGCCTAGGTGTTCTCCTGCACCATCCTCCCCAAAACAAAAAGTTCAATCCACCCTTGGATTTATGATGCTTGGATCAATCCCCATCTTCTTGAACTTTGACTCCTCTATCCATATTGCGTCAACATTCAATTTCCCATGCTTCTTTATGAGATGTTCTTTATACTCTTTAGTCCTTGTGTTTTTATAGGCCCTTATGTCCAACACACTGTCAGTTCATGTGACTGTAGCAGTAGGTAATTATAGATCCTCCACATCTCTGGTTACTTCATGAAGACTTTGATCCATATCTTGCTCTAGTCCTTTGTAATGGACTAAGTCTATAATATTAAAAACAAGGGATAGTCCACTATCTTTGGGCAGCTCAACTCTGAATGCATTATTGTCATACTTAGCTAAGATAGGACAAGGACCTATCCTCCTCATCTACAACTTGTGAGGGACTCTCTTTTGAAGTCTTGACTTGTTAAGATGCACCATAACCAAGTGACCTACATTGAACTAAACCATCCTTCTACTTTCATTCACCTTGGCTTTGTGTTTCATGGTGTTATCTTTCAAGGTCTTCCTCACTATGTCATGTATCTCATGCACAACATATGAAAAATCATCAGCATATCCACTTCCTTTCACTCCATCCTTCAAATCTCTCAACTCATAGACTCCTCTAGGATGTAGTCCATAGACTATTTCAAAGGGACTCTTCCTTGTGGATCTATTCATAGTATCAGTATAGGCATATTCATCTTGCCCAATCAACTGATCCCATTGTTGACCATACTCCTTGGTCAAGCACCTTAGAAAATTTCCAAGGCTTTTGTTGACAACCTCGGTCTGACCATTAGTTTGGGGATGGTAGGCTGATCCAAAGGACAAGTTAGTGCCTAACCTTTGCCAAAGAGTCTTCCAAAAATGACTCATGAATTTAGTGTCTCTATCTAACACAATGCTGATAGGTAACCCATGGATTCTCACTATCTCTTTAAAGAAAAGAGAGGCTATTTGACTAGCATCATTAGTGGTCTTGCATGGCACAAAGTGAGCCATCTTGCTGAATCTATCCACCACCACATAGACACTATCCATCCCTTGTCTTGTCTTGGGTAACCCAACTACAAAATCCATACTCAAGCATTCCCATGGCCTAGTAGGAATAGGTAGTGGTTGGTAAAGACTTGCATTTGTAGAAGTGCCCTTGGCCTTTTGACGTGCAACAGAACTTTCCACATACCTTCTAACATCTAGATTCATCCTTGGCCAATAATAGAACCTTTGAACAAGTTCTTTTGTCTTAGTGATCCCAAAGTGACCACTCAAAGCACAATTATGATTTTCTTCAATCAAATTCTCTCTAATAGAGCCTCTGGGAACACATAATTGATTCCCCTTAAACAAAAGATCACTTTGCAAAGTATACTCAGCATATCTACTATGAAAATGATTCTTGTATTCAGAACATACCTTATAAAGTTTTGCAAAATCCTCATCATCACCATATAGATCCTTGAAATGATCTATTCCCATGCTCTTCAACTAAATCTCTTGGATTGTGAGAGCTCTTCTTGACAATGCATCAGCCACCTTATTGAGGACACCTTTCTTGTGTTTGATATTGAAGGTATAAGCTTGTAGGTACTCAATCCATTTCATGTGCTTGTGACTCAACTTCTCTTGTGAATTCAAGAAACTAAGGGCTTGGTTGTCTAAATACACAATGAAATCCTTGGGAAGCAAGTAGTGCCTCCACTTCCTTAGAGCTTGGACCAATGCATACATCTCAAGGTCATATGCAGAGTATTTCCTCTTGGCCTCACTCAACTTCTCTAAATGGAAATCCATCAATCTACCTTCTTGGCTTAAAACAACCCCAATTGCCACATTGCTAGCATCACACTCAATGGTGAAAAGCTTCTCAAAGCTTGGAAACACTAAAATAGGTTGGGTAGCTATCTTCTCCTTCAGCAACTCAAAGCTTTTGTTAGCATTTTCATTCCATATAAACTTAGTTTTCATTCCTCCTTTGATTGTGTCTAACATAGGAGCACAAATTGCACTAAATTGCATTATGAATTTTCTATAACATTGTGCAAGGCTATGAAAACTTCGTACCTCTATTTTTGTCCTTGGAGTAGGCCAATTCATGATAGCCTACACTTTTCTCTTATCCATTTTTATATTGCCATGTGATAGAACAAATCCAAGGTATAATTACTCTATTTTGATGAACTCACACTTCTCCAAGTTGATCATCAACTTCTCCTCATGTAGCTTCTTGAAAAAAACATCAAGATTTTCTAGGTGCTAACTCCTTGTCTTGCTAAAAATCAGTATATCATCTAGATATACAACTACAAACTTGCCTATGTAGTCTTTGAGAACTTCAGTCATGAGCCTCATGAATGTGTAGGGGGCATTGGATAATCCAAATGGCATGAAAAGCCATTCATACAGCCCTTCATTAGTCTTGAAAGTTGTTATCCACTCATCTCCTTCATGTATCCTTATTTGGTGATAGTCACTCTTCAAGTCTATCTTTCTATAGTACTTAGCTTCACCTAGGCAATCCATTAAGTCTTCAATCCTAGGGGTAGGAAACCTATACCTTATAGTTATCCTATTGATAGCCCTTGACTTAGTACAAAGCCTCCAAGTTCCTCCTTTCTTAGTTGCAAGTACAATGGGTATGACACATGGACTAATGCTCTTCCTAATGAAACCTTGGTTTAGGAGTTCTTGTATTTGTCTTGCTATTTCCTCATTTTGTTGAGCGGTCATCTTGTAAGCTACTTTGTTAGGTAGGGTAGCTCCTAGGATAAGGTCTATCCTATGACTTATGGCTCTTTTAGGGGGTAATGTTGATGGTTGTCCATCACTTACAATACCTTGGTAAGTCTGCAACATGTCTTGAATGTCCTTTGGTAACTCTATCTTCTTAGTCACCTTGCCTTCATCTCCTTCTCTTGGTCTTAGCACCAATGCATAGCCAACTCCTTCACTCTCTTCCATTTCTTGTAGGAACTCTTTTTCACCCACCATAAGTACATTTGGACCTACTATCTTCACCTTAGCATCCTCCAATTTAATGACTATATTTTGAAGGTCACATTGTCCTTCTTGAAACAATAAGAATTATTTCCTCCATCATGTATGGCTTGATGGTCAAATTGCCATGGTCTACCTAGGAGAAAATGGCATGCATCCATAGGTAACACATCACACAAAACTTTGTCTTTTTACCTACCAATGGAGAACTCCATCCATGCTTGTTCATTCACTAACACATGTTGGCCTTTATTGAGCCAAGTGACCTTGTAAGGATTGGTGTGGGGTATCCTTGTCAACTTTAGCTTGCTGACTACTTCCTCTAACGCAATATTGTTAGTAGATCTTGAGTTAATGATGACCCTACATACGTTCCCCATCATCTTGCACTTTATCCTAAACAAAGACCTCCTTTAGCTTGTCTCTTCCTTCACCAGCTCCTTGATCAAAGTTCTCCTCATCATAAGATTTTCTCCTTCCTCTGAATTCAATGGTATTTCAGCATGCTTCTCTACAACATTAGACTCATCTTGGACTAGGTTAGCTCTCTTGTCACCTCCTTGTGATGAACTACCTTTCTCTGGACATCTATAGGGAGGATGCTCCATTTGATTGCAATGGTAGCACTTCATATTGGCAAAGTAGTTGCCTCTTCCTCCTTGTCCACCATTTCTTCCTCTAGAGCTAGAGTTAGAACTCCTTCCTCTACCACCTCTACTTGAGTTTCCTTCTTGCTGCTCACTAAATTTTATGTCTCCTTGAGTTCTTGATTCAGAACTTCTCCCACCATATCCACCTCTTTTCCCTCTATTATCCTTTCCTTTACCTTTACCTTTACCTTTGGAGGTTTCTTGTTTCCTTTTTCTTTTCCCTTCTATCTTCAAGGCCATTTGATAGCATTGGTGGATGGTTTTGAAGTTTACTAAAGTCATCTCTTCTTGAATAGACCATTTGAGGCCATTCAAGTACCTTGAAAGCTTAATGATTTCCTCTTCAACTACCTTAGATCTCAAACATAGCTTTTGAAACTCTTTGGTGTATGCTTGGACATCTAAATCTTTTTGTCTAAGATTGTGTCTCCTTCTATGAAGCTAAACTTCATAATCATCAAGAAGGTAGGTCTGCTTCACTTTGGATACCATACCCTTCCATGTCACTATAGGACCTTTTGCATCCTTTTCCCTCTTGGTTTGCACAAACTTCCACCAAGTAAGAGTTGAACCCCTTAGTCTAGACTTGGCCACCATAAATTTTTGTGCCTTTGAGATACCATCACACTCAAAAATGGTTCTCAATGCTATCAATCCAATCCACAACTAAATCTGGATCCATTTGTCCACTAAATAGTGGCACACCTTCCAAAGCTTTGCCACTCAATGCTTTCAATGCTTTTAAGAATGGCTCTTTAGGAAGAACAGGGTCACATGTTGGAGCTTCCTCCTCCAAGTCTAATTCCTTCTCCCTTGCTTCTTTTTCTTCCTTTTGGTCAGTTTTCTCTTTGACCTTATCTGCTTTGTCTTGGACTTCACCCAAGAGCTGCTCCATTTGAAGTAACCTTTCTCTTAGTAACTTGTTATCTTCTTCTTGTTCCTCAACCTTCTTGGCCAACTCAGTGTTAGTCACCATGGCTTTATCTTCCACTGATCCACTTAGTGTATTCTCTCCCACTGATTCAGTAGGCTGAAACATCCACCACAAGCTTGATCAATTCAAGCTCTGATACCAATATGATGTGAGTGTTCCAAGGCTTTCTTGCACTACATCTAAGAGACCTAGCTTGTCTCTTCTAGGAACCTAGTCTCCTCTAGGTCCTGATTGGCTTACATGATTAACTAAGTCTAGTCCTAACTCTTCTCTAAGAGTTCTTAATCTTTGTTCTTAACCTTGAAAGACTAACACCCTATAGATACTACAATCCTTCACCTTCACTTAGAAAGCTCTAAGTGCCAATCCTTCACAAACTTCATTCTTCATTGTAGGGATGTTCTCCATCATGAAAACATTCATAAATTTTCCAATTTGATCCATTTTAGAAGGATCTTGAATAATATCCTTACCAGCTTCAATGGTTCATCATTTAGATACCTTAAAGTAGGCCTAATCCTTGTAGCCTTTTGGAGAGACTTTTGTCCTTTCTTGCTAAAATTCTTCAAAAAAATTGCAAAAATAATTGGGGATTTGGATACTATTTTGGCTCTTACTAAAGAAACTACAAGTTTTTGGTCCTGGTAGCCTTCGTACACCACCTTCCTACAAACTAGGGCAAATAGGGCTAATTGACCTATTTTCTAGGACTGACTGTATCCTAGTAGAAATCTTGCTCAAAACTCAAGCTAAGCGATTGGAATGAACCCAATATTCATAGGATGTTTAGATATGATGAATACCTTCTTGAAAATTTACTCAATCCATATTGTACCTTCCTACCCTACAAGAACTCTTCACTTCTTCGCAACCTAGACCTCTAACCGGGCTCTGTCTGCTCACCTAGGACCTAGCAAATAAAATAGCTCTCCAAACTTTCATATCCCCTAATCCTAAAAATATGTACACTAATGACTCCCCTAGCATTTACATCTACCCTTAGGTGTTTCCCATGGTTAGATTTCATGGGGGAGCCATGAATGCTTGGACTGGTCAGAACAGAACTAGTGAGAACTCTAAAACAAAACTATTTATTCAACACAATATATCTACTCTAATCAACTTTCTCTTCAAATTAAAAAGTCTTAGAAATATCTATAGAACACTAAAAAAAAAAATATTTAGACTTTTAATCCATTTTACATGACTTTCAACAAAAAAACTTGAGATATTCACTCGAACACTATTGCAGAGCTCTATTCAATACTCAAAAACTATTACAATGCATGTGTAACCTTGAGATTCAAGTCTTGGCTAATAGTAGATGCCATCTCCATGTTTTTGGGGCCTTTTGGCTGATCTCCACCTCCTAAACTCAAGGGAATCCAAAGATAATAGAGTTGCATGCAACATTTGCAATAATTGCAAATGTTGTCATGACAACTTCTTTGCAACATTTGGCATCTTTGACTTATGCCATCATCCTATTTATTAGGACTAATAACCTCCAATATTTCAAGGATCCAAGACCATTAATGAACCTATGGCATCTCTATGACATCCATTACATGCTTTATATGTCTAAGACACATTAAAGATTCTATCCCAAACTACTAGCACTAAGAATTAAAACTACTAACATTGGCTATTAGTGTGACCTTAGTCCTAATGACTAACTCACTTAGCCTACATTGAAATGAACTTCTAAGGTCTTAAAAAAAACAAATCTACTCTTCTTGACTTGGCTAGAGTCAAGTATAAGCCAAAAACAACTAACATGGAGGTTAGCCTAGGTGTGCTCCTGCACCAAGAAGTGGACAAGAAAATAGGCGACAAACAAGGCTATATAGTCATGGCTAAACGATACTGAGCAATGACTACACAAGGTTCTTTTGCTGGATCTGTTGATCAGGTAAATAAGCCAATTTATTTTTATTTCTAGTCAAATAGTAATACTTTACCAATTACTATATTTGATGTTAAGTTCCAACATAAAGTGAATATATTTGTTTTAAGTAAGGAAACAATGATTATATATTTATTTAAAACTTTAAAGTGAATATATTTATATGTATTAAATTGAATGATTAACATTTCTCAGTATTTGTGTTGTATAATTTATATGTATATATTGTCGATAAATGCACTAATTATTTACATTGGAATGCAACCTTCCGATATTGATACTACACCATCCGAGCATGATGGAGGTGTCAATTCAAATGTGAATTGTAGTACTTAAGGTATACATTTTCTATTCAAATTTTGATTAATGAATATTTAATACAAGTAAACATGTTAAATTGAATTTGGCGTAGTAATAAAAATTTAATTATAATGTGTTGGGATTAATAAAACATTTTGTATTGTAGTTGCAGGGGATGTAGAGGTTATTCCTGGTGAGCATGTTGAGGTTCAAGCCACTGGGCAAGATGATGTGGTTGGATAAGGTAAAGAGCATCACGTTTATGTTTTTTAAAGTATTGAAATCCTTGTAACAATAATGATTATGTTTTTAAATTAACCCCAATTATGATAATATGTTTTTAATTGAAGCCTTTTATTTGTTATTGCAGAGGACCTGCCTTTGCAAAGGACAGTGAGATCATGTGCACGATCGAGGAGAAATGATGATGTCAACATGGATATACCTCTGCAACAATATAGGGATGCAAAAAAAAGAAAAAGCCAAAAAAGAAGTGATTCTCATTTATGCAACTTATTTGATAATGACTGATGTTTATTTACACGTGTCTGAGCTTAGTTCCATGTTTTCTTTCATTCTTGCATTTTAAATATTAATGGGTTGTGTACAAAGGTATATCATAAATCTATAGGGTTTTCTCCCTCCAAGTGTATTGTTTCTATTATTGTTTCTTCTACTCTTCTCAAAAAATCTATTTATCTCTACTAGAAACATTGAGTTTCCTTTTATACACTGTTGTAATGTTGGAGGGGTTTTCGCTAAATTTTAGTGGATTTCATATTTTGGGAGAAATTAGTATTAGAATGTTCAATGGGTTCTTTTCTAAAACACACTACTTGACCAACAACAAAAATTGTAATACAAATGTTGATTCTAACTACCAAGTTAGAAGCTTCACAAAAACCTTAAATCATCATCTTGTCCAAAATGGTTAATCAATTGTTTAAGGTGGATTAGTTGTGATGATGAGATGTGCCATTCTGATTCTTTGAACTTTATTTCTAACCATAAGTGATGGAGTTGAGGGGAGATGAAGGAATACCAAATAGTGAATTTGGAAATTATCATTAGAGAAATTTTAGTGGAGGTCTGATCAATAGAGAAGATAGTAATGACCGCAGGAGAATGAATAGTGGTTACAGTTGTAGTGGGGAAGAAAGTGGAGGCCATCCATGAAGAAAATTTCTGACAAAGATCTTGTACAGGAAACAAAGGAGCATGAATGCTACCCAGAATTGAACCTTAGTCAAAGGCTACCTATAAGATGAGCAATACATAGATGCATGAATTGAAGGTTGAATCATATGAGATTTGAACCAAGGGTTTATTATACCTACAGTTCCGCTGTGGGTGGTACCAATAATTTATGTGAAGAAGAAGTATGAGACTTTATGCATGTGCATTGACTATAGGATGCTAAATAAGGAAACTATAAAGAACAATATCCACTTTTTCCTGATAATTTAAACTTTTTCTCTTGTATAGTTTCACGCTAGCTGATAAAAAAGGATGAAACACATGCTATTCATTGATACTCATACACCATTTCCTTATTTTTTACATTGAATTTTGAGACTATGGTTATTTTTTGTAGAGGTCCTACAAAGAGTACAGTACAACAATAGTTTACATCCAAATCATCCACATATCCCTTGCACCTTCTTTCAGTACAAGTGCTATTATACTTTTTAATAATAAAAAAAGTTCAATAATGGTTTTAGATGTTAACTATGAAAATCTCTTGGTTTTAGGCAATGTAGAAGAAGAGGCCAAGTTCAATATGCAATCTCAATTCATATACCTAGGATATTAAGTGGAGCTGAAAGACACAACATGTTTGTATTTTTGATAGAGGTATTTAATTATGTATTTTAAGTTATAGACCATCGCGAACATTGTAATTTTGACCTATTAAAAAATTGTAAACATGTTGTGTCTTCTTAGCCTCACTTTCTATCCGTGCATATTCTAGTTGTGTTGCATGTGCTTTCTCGATTTAGAGTGGGAAAATCTTATTTTTGATGTGAGGGAGAGAAGCCAAACACATAAAGAACATGCAAATAAACACGACATCTACAAAACATAAATGTAGATATCACAACATCTCAGAAACATAAATGTAGGCATCATGGTCACAATTGTTTGGAGACACAACATAATTGAATGCTATACCTAGACAATGCAATATAACCACTACTCCTCTAGTTCTAAGTTGACATTGTAGGTGTAGGCACCCTAAAATGGTCACCTAGACTTTGGGCCCCCATTCATCAATTTATCAATTTCCTGAATCAATGCTTTGCAATATTTTCAATTTAAATCAATTTCCTTGATCAAATCGCAATTAATTTAATTATTTTAATATTTCCTAAGGTTTGATCATTTTATCCTAAGCTTTATTTAATTAAAAGAAAACTTTCCTTTTAATTAAATAAATCATCTTTTTAAAATAAAAATTCATGTTTTAATAAAATCCCCACTTAAATATCTCTTTGTGTTAAAAAAGGAAATAAAATAAATAAAAATCCTTTTTTCTCTCCACTATTGAATGCACATACTTTTAAGTGGTGGGCCTTTTTCATCTTTTTCCTCTTAAAGAATCTTGAGCACATGGATCAACTAAGATTTAATCTCCACCATTGCTCATTTCTCTTTGCCTCTTAATGTTGACCGTCCAAGATTATTTATAAGGAGCCCTCTCCTTCTCATTTAGATCATCTAGATTTTAAGTATTGTTATGCTGTAGGTTTGGAGAACAATTTTGGAGAAGATTTTGAGCACTTGAGCTTGAACATTGCAAATTCTCTTTTCCTTGTCTTCTTCTCTCATGCCCCATGGCAATCCATTTAGATTAATCTTGCATTTTCATATTAGATTAGATTCATATTTCCTTTCATAGAATAATCTTGCATAAGCATTTCCTTTCATAGATTAGTTTTCTTTTATACATTTTTATCATTTAGAATAGCTTCCATTTTCATTTGCATGCATACTTGATGATCATGGAGACTAGCATTCTTGCTTTTTCTCTTTAAATCTCTCATTTTATGGTGTACTTGCATGGGCACAAACTAGGTCTAATCTGAGGGCCTCCATCATAAACCCTTGCACTCCATGAATAGAGAGCTATGAGCTGCCATTTGAGACCTCATTCTTGAGAAATCTTGGATATAATGACTCATAGAAGTGTGTCAACATTTTAGCACACATTTTTGGTGCCCATCGTGGGGCCAAAAATTTCATTTCTTTCCTCATATTATTTTATTTTATTTTTCTAACAATTTTTGTGCGCTGTCCATACTTCCGTACGTCTCTGTTACGGGTCCTCATGTGAAGTTTCTCACTATAACGCGTGAAGTTTTTTTGGTATTAGAATTTCTTCACATGACAAAGGCATTTTCTTGTGCAGGACTATCTACTTTCTCGCATGGGCCTGTGTACTTTCTCATGTGACATTCTGACAACAGAGACCTAAATTTCTAGATTTGCTAGTTTTTCTTGCTATTTTCTGACATTTAATGCTTACTATGATTATTTCCCCGATTCTAATTGCTGAGGCATCATAGCATTGGATTAAAGATCTTTGGACCTAAGGTGAGTTGCTCTAATCTCTATAACATTTGGACTTTGGAATATAAAATGAATCTCTTGTGTGTCTAGCTTGAGTGTTTATTGCTTTCATAGATTACACTTTAATTTTGGGCTCTAAAAAGAACATAGATTTACTTTTTTGCATATGTTTTTCACATAGTAAATAGGCCCTATGAACACTATTTGTGGCATTCTTGAGAGAGTGGGTTTCTTGCGAAGCTTTTCTTGATGATAGAACCCCTTGTTTGTAGGGAGGATATTGTTACTATCTCACAGTCTTACTTGGTTTAGTCTTCAAAATTGATTAGTATGTTCTCTCTTGGTCCTGTATACATCTAAAAATGGTCATCTAGACTATTAGCCCCTTTTTCTAAATCATCAATTGCTTATTCTTGATCAAATCCTAGTTCCATAATTTATTCAATTATTTTCTATGGGCTAACCATCTTATTCCTAAGTCTTTATTTATTAAAAGGAATTCCGTCCCCTTTTAATAAATAAAAAGCCCCCACTTTTCCTCTTATCCTAAGTTGCACAAATAAAGCATTATTCTTATTTTACAAAAGGGAAAAAGCACTTTTTGTCTCATATGGACACAAAAGTCAACTCTTATTTTCTCATTGGAGGATATTTGTGCACATGGATTGCTCCTCTTCCAAGCTCCGCCATTGATTAAACTTTTGCCTCTTAATCTCCATGGTCCATTCGTTCTCATTTCTTATAAAAGGAGAGCTCTCTTCTTCATTCTAGATCCCCAACTTTTTATGCTAATGTTATGCTGCAGGTTTTCTAGGTCACTTTGAAGCTTTTGAAGACTTTGGAGCCTTTTGGAGATCTTTCTACATTTAGCTTTCATTCTTGCATTCTTAGCTTAGCTTCATGTTTATGCTTTCTTAGATTAGTTTCCTTTCAAGCTCTAGCTTAGATCTCACATAGTCTAAATAGGAAAGATTTGTAACACTTGCTCTTTCTTTTCATAGCTTAGTTGCATTATTCTTTCCTTTCATAGCATAGCTTGCATTTCCATTTCTAGCATAGTTGCATTGCATTTGCATTTCCATTTGATTCTTGGGGATATTGGCATTCTTTCCCTTGTCTTCATTTGAATCTCCCATTGCATGGTTTACTAGCAAGGTTATTGGCTTAATAGCTCTAGCTAAGAGCATTCTTAACACCCTTGCACTCCATGCCTAGGGAGCTCTAAATTGATTTCTCAAAGTTTCCAATCCATGGATTCTCTTGGAAGCAATGATTCATAGAAGTGCACATCTTAGACAGGTCCCACTTAGAGAGCTCGGTAGACATTATTGTTGAAATTATGAAACTTGGTGAGGTGGTTTTAGTCTTAGCATGTCAATGAACTTTCTTGCTATGTTTGGGTAAAGTGAAGAGGCTAGAGGATTATGTTCTACTCCCTTTTTGGGTAGTACCAGAAACTCAGATCCTTGAATCTAAACCAAGTCCCCATGTGGTCCTTTTTGTGAGTCACCTTGTTAGAGAGGGTTAACCGTAGTGGAAACTCCCTTTACTGGTTAAACCATGTGGATAGAACCTCAAGTGATAATATCCATTTTCTTCATGGTAGCAACAACTGCTATACAAATGTCCTTGTGGTAAAAATCTCCATGGGTGTAGTTTCTTGTTGGGCTGTCAGATCTCCTCAGTATCTCTGATTGATTAAATTCTTAGAATGTGTCAAAACCCTGGTGCACCTAGATTGGAGTTTTCCCTCTTGAGATTACAAAAGTTGCAAAGTTAAACCATTACTAAGAACCATAG
The DNA here is from genome assembly GCA_027943335.1 of Chamaecyparis obtusa. Classification (NCBI taxonomy): domain Eukaryota; kingdom Viridiplantae; phylum Streptophyta; class Pinopsida; order Cupressales; family Cupressaceae; genus Chamaecyparis; species Chamaecyparis obtusa. The sequence continues at coordinate 519,805 of BSBK01003857.1, read as the reverse complement.
TGCAACCAAATTTGTCTTTCTAGAACTATGTGCATGGTTGGAAAACATTTTGAGAACATACACAAGTAGAATCTTTAAGGAGTAGCATACTAAGTCACTATTCTTGTTCATGTGCAAGGTTTCTTTGTCCCTTGCTCATTGTTTAAAGACATTGTTACTTGAGCTCCTTGATTGTTGTCTTGTGTGCTTGATTGATGAAACAAATCTATTGATACATCTAGTTGATCTTTTAAAATGAACAAAAAATTGAGTTCCTGAGTTTGCAACTTGCTGTCAAGTGGCCTGATCCTATTTTGTCACCTAGCTCTGTGCACATTCTCACACGAGCCTAGCATTTTCTCATGTGAGATTTCATTTTCTCACATGATCCCTGACATTTCCTCACATGGGACTGCATTCCCTCATGTGAAATTGTCCTACAGTCTGTCAAAATAGTGAGCTGATTTGTGTCATTTCCAGTCTTCCTTGGTCGATCCGGATTATAGTAGGTCACTTACCCTGCAGTTAGAAGCCTATTTTCACCTTGGGTTTCTGTGTCTTGACCTCTTGGATTAGTATTCTTTGATTTCACAAGTGACCTTTCTTGGAGTCAGTAAGTTAGAAATCATCCATGTTGAGAAAGTAAACCTTTAGATTCTTTGATAACACACTTGGAGAGTCTTAGTAATCTTTTGTCCAATTCACTTCCATCCAAAATTAATTTCAATCAAATATAATTTGGGTAAATCATCCTCTTGATCCATATGTGTTAGGATATTTATCTATTCATTTGGCACCTCTGTGGTAGTGTTGGTTTATACCTTTTGCAAAATTTCTATCTTATCATCTCTCTTTTGGACAATTGAATGCTTTTACTATCCTAGTTTGGTACCAACATTTCTTAGGGTCATCTTATCACCTAGGATCTTTTATTTCATGTTGGTTACAACAAGATATCAAGTAAATCAAGGAAAATGACCTCAATTAGTCTTTGACCAATTACCCTTAGTTCAAACTCACCAAAAATGTAAGGGAAAATAGCCTATCTTTGATCAATCCCCTAGGAATACCTTTGAAACTTGGTTTGATTCCAAGAGTTATCTTATCAAGTTGAGCACATCCTTAGCACCTTCTCAATCAAATATGGATATGAGTTACACAATGACTTGAAGTGAGATAGAAGAAAGGGATAAAAGTCTTGACAACATATTGGAAAGACATAGAGATAATATTCTGTTTGGCAATTCCTCTAATGAAAATTGACCAGTTTCATGACTTATCTGAACTAGATATTTGGATGCTCACAAAAGAACTGAAAGGGAAATGAAGAAGTCCTATCAAGAAGAGGAGTCACAACATGATAGTTAAGACAATGAACCTTATGATACTCATATGAATTCAGCATATACCAATGACTTGTTTAAACATTCAAGACCAAGTTCACCACTCCAAACAACTTCAAGATACACAAGTGAAAGACTCAAAAGGATTGAGCATGAAAAGAAAGCATTCTTAGATGAACAAGCTAAAAAGAAAGAGAATTTTAGACTCCTAGAGTTAGAAATATAAGCCTTATTGGAAATAGAAAGGAGAGCCACACAAGAAGAGAAAGATAGACTCTTGGCTCAAAAACTCAATGACCAATGCAACAACATGTGTGTTGGTGGTGGAAACAACTCTCCTCCATCCACTCCTCCTAAAACTCCATGAAGTAGAATTTATTCAAGATCACCTTCATGATCTCCTAGCCCTAGAGGAAGAAGGGCTTCACAACAAGAACATTATAGGAGACAAACACCTCCTAGGAACTCAAAACAACCTTCTCAATGTGCTCACCATGGTTCACAATATGGGGGAAGTAGTTCAATTCTTGACCTCGACTCCCAAGATTTCATGAAGATACAACAAGAACCACTCTTCCAATAGTATGTGAAGAGATACTTGGAACAAAACAAAGACAAGTTCCTAGAGAGTTTAATCAATAAAGGTGCTAAAGTCCCTTACAACTTTGATGTGGATAGAAAGATCAAGAAGCAAGGTCCATCACAGGATGAGAAGATCAAAAAACTTTAGAGTATGATGGAAAAGATGTTGGCACCCAAGAGATCATTCAATCTTGATTCAATTTTTCCCAATCCTTTTGACAAGAGTGTGAGCATGAAAGAATTTCCTAGAAAAGTTGAGATCCCCCAATATGACAAGTATGGCAGTAATGGAGATCCACATGATCATGTGCGTTAGTTTTATATTATGAGTTTTGAGTTCCATCAAGATGACTCATACCTTATGAGATTGTTCCCAAGGAGTCTTAAGGGTCAAGCGATGGAATGGTTTACCAACATAACTCCCCCTGTTAAGACTTTCAAAGAGCTTTTCCATAGATTTGTTCAACACTTTGCATACAACCTGTCAAGATCTGTCACCATGTTGGACTTGTGCAACTTAGAGCAACACCACGAGGAATCCTTTGTCACTTTCTTGCAAAGGTGGAGACAACAATTCTCTCGCTACTCTAGGACCATTCCCTAAGATGAGAAGATTGACATCCTTATTAGCAACTTGGTTCCTGAGATGTGGTATGAATTTAGGAAAATGGTCTTTGATTCCTTTGACACCATGGTTGAAACTACATGTAGGATTGAGGATGTTTTGAAAGAACAAGTAATTTTGGCCAACAACAAAAACAACAACAATGGTCAAAATAACAACCCTAATAAGGATAAAGGGAAAAATTCACATTGGAATAGGAACAAACAAATGGTCAATGATGGAGTTGTGAACTCTTCTCAACCCAAAGATCAAGTTGTTCTTCACTTGTCTAGTGTTGTTCAAGCTATGAGGCTCAACTCATCTAACCAACAAGAGTATAAGCCAAGATATCAAGATAAGCCTAAGAAAGAGAGGTGACAGTTTTTGAAGCTTGGTGATTCATATGAGGATGTCTTCAAAACACTCATTTCCAACAACCTTGTGCATCCTCAAGATCTAGCAAAGCATCATATACCTGATGTTAAGCCACATTGGTGGGATGAGAAAGCCTTATGAAAATTTCATAATGGCATTGGACATAATATTGAAAACTGTTGGAAAATTAAGCATATCATCCAAGATCTCATTGAGAATGGGAAACTTTAGATAGATGGGTTGAACACCAATGCTAATCATAAGGCTTTCAAAGAACCTTTGCCCAAGTATGAGAAGGGGGAAACCTCTAAACCTAAGAGTGGCAAGGTTGAGATCAATTACACTTACACAGCTGTGGAGAATATTGTCAACATGCTTGAAGTTGTGGAAGAAAGTGTCAATATGATGAGAAATAAAGATCCCTATGGTTATGATCTAGACATGGAATCCCCTCCTATCTTTGATGAAGAACCTATCATGGTGCTAAGGGGTCCTAACTCTAGAATGTCATCCCAAGCTCTCAATGCTATCACACAAAGTCAAGGTCCCATTGTCATCAGGTGACCCAATTCGAGTCAACCCAATAAACCAAAGAAAGTGGCATCCAAGAATGTCACCTCAAAACCAACAATTAATCCTAAGTTGAGTTATAATCTTGTTGATCAGTTGCAAAGAACCCTGGCTTAGATTTCAATCTTTGAGCTCTTAGAGTTGTCCCCAAGGCATAAGAAAGTCCTTGAGGATGCTTTGCACGCAACTAATGTTCCTTACAAATTAGATGTTGACCAATTCCAGACCATGGTTAACCATATTTCCAGCCCTCATTACCTTACCTTTTCGAAGGATGATGAAAAAGCTTTGAGCCACCCACATAATATCATCCTTCATATTGAAGTCATGATTCACAAAACTTGTGTCAGGCGTGTGTTGATAGATGGGGGTGCTGGGCTTAATATTTGTTCCTTGAGTCTTTTGAAGATATTGGGTTATTCTGAACAAGTTATAGATACCAGAAAGAAGATCACTACCAAAGCCTATGATGAGGCAAAAAGAAGTTCCAAAGGGTTGGTCATCCTTCCTATTAGGATTGGCCTTATTGAGAAGGATATTTTGTTTTAAATCATTGACGCTAGTCCTCTGGCATATAATATCTTACTTGGTAGACCATGGATTCATGATATACAAGTAGTGCCATCTACCTACCATCAGTGTGTTAAGTTCCCCTACAATGGAGTAGAAATTTTTATACCAGGGGATAGCACGTTATCTGTTAACTCAATTTTAGCAAGTGCTCATGTTCCCCTCAATAGAGAAGAAGAAGACTTTAATGCTATCTTAACAGAATGCAAAGACAAGTTCAAGTCGGTAGACCTTGGCATAGGGGGGTATCAACTTAACTCTTTTACAAAGCTTCCAATTTCACCTAGGTCTTATGGAAAGCCTTCACAAGAAGTGAGACCTTCCTTTTCAGCTATGAATTTATTTGGCACATTTGTAGAGTCCTCAATGCCTATTCAAAATGAGAAAGAAGAGGTGGATGTTAAAGACTGGGTTTATAGAGAAGAAAAATACATGCACAATAAGAAATTCTCTCCCTCTCCTAAGGCTTATGGAAGAGGGTATACTTTTGTCAAGCAGATGGGCTATCCTAGACATGGCCCTCTTAGTCATAGATTGGATGCTATAATTGAACCTCTTGATCATGCTCTTTTTGGACGCAGGTCTAAGAAGACGATTGGACTAGGATTTGTGAATCATAACAAGAGCACTACTCCTATCCATAATGAGTCAGATAGTGAAGATGAGCTAAAATAAATACCTAATTTGACAAATCAACAAGATATGTGTGAAGATTGGGTCCCTTCCACCAATATCCTTTGGGGAGATTTAGATAATCTAGTTGCTCATGCCACAATTGCAACCTTAGAACAAGAAGAATCAGATGTAGAAGATCCCATCAGAGAACATCAATGAAAGAATATTGTTCATTTGATGGAGAGAGATGTTACCCTTGATGACATTAGAGCTTCCACATCAAAATGTCCCAAACCTTCATGGTGTAAACATCTTAGTCAAGATTCAGAAACAAATTCACATGAGTATGAATGGGACTCTCTCTCAGAGCCTTCTATAGTTGACATGAATGTTGATGTCATTCATACTTATAGTTCTCAACCCAAGGTAGCTAAAGAGTCATGTGTAGGATTAGAGGATTTGAACCCACATGTTTCCTTAGTGGACGATTCTTCACTTGTTAGGATGAATCTTGATTTGGGTAGCTTAGAAGGATACTTGACAGACTCTGAATCTTTGGTCACTAGAGATGATATCATTCATATCCATAACCTTGAACTAGCCATTAACTTACCTCTTGATCATCCTAACCTCATTGATTGGTCCCAATGCTATCAAGAACCTGAGCTATTAACATTCCAAAATGACTATGAAATAACTTGTTACTTGAATTCCATTGAACCCATAGTCTCTTCCACCAGTGAACCAGCTACTAGCATGACAGAGCTAGACATCAAGTACCATAGTCACAAAATAAAAAGAAAAGAAAAAAGAATAAGAGTGCCGATGGTGAAAACCACTATGTGGCGGTGTCAAAACCAAGAAAAGTAAAAATAAATGACATATCCAAGGGTGAAAACCTATTTGAGGCACCTAAGGATGAGGTACTTGATTGTCTCCCTAGCTACTTTCAAGACAGGTCTTTAGTTCTTATTGAGCCAGCACAAGCAGTCAATCTGGGTACAAATGAGGCTCCACAAATAGTGCACTTGGCTCAGTCCTTGTCACCACAAGAAAAAGAAGCCTACACTAAGTTCTTACAGAAAAAGAAGATCAACTTTTCTTGGACTTATTCAAATATGCTAGGGTTGGACACTAATCTTATCATGCATCACTTGTCTATAGCTCCGGGTGTAAAAATAGTCAAATAGAAATTGAGAAAGATGCATCCTCACATGGCTCTTCTAGTCAAAGTAGAATTAGAGAAACTCCTTGGTGCAGGATTCATAAGAGCTATTGACTATGATGAATGGATACCAAACATTGTACCAGTTTCCAAACATGACAAATCCATTCAAATTTGCACATATTTTAGAGATGTCAATAGAGCATTCCCAAAGGATGATTTTCTACTTCCCAACATAGATATGATAGTGGACATGACTACAGGTTATGAGATTTATTCCTTGATGGATGGTTTTTCTGGATATAATCAGATTAAGATAGCTCCTGAAGATCAAGAAAAGACTACATTCACTTGTGCATGGGGTACCTATTGTTGGAACGTTATTCCTTTTGGATTAAAAACTATAGGAGCCACCTATCAACGAGCTATGACAACCATTTTTCATGACATGATGCATAAAAACATGGAAGATTATGTGGATGACACTTTGGCCAAGTCTAAGAAAAGAGAGACACACTTAGATGATTTAGAAGTCATTCAAAAATTTCAACTAAGGTTAAATCCTAAAAAGTGTGCATTTTGTGTCACCTCTGGAAAACTTCTAGGATTCATTATTTTAGAAAAAGGAATAGAGGTAGACCCTGAAAAGGTCCAAGCAATCATTGATATGCCAGCTCCTAAAAAAATTAGTCAAATGAGGAGCCCTCAAGGATGTCTTCAATCCATAAGGAGGTTCATTTCACAGTTGGCAGATAGAGCTCAACCTTTCAACAAGAACTTACACAAGGGAGTCAAATGTGTTTGGAATGAGGATTGTCAAAAGACCATAGATCAAATCAAGAAATACTTGGCAAATCCTCCTATTTTAATGCCTCCTATCCTAGGGAAACCACTTATTCTATACATTTTAGTGATAGAATCTTCCTTAGGGTCATTACTAGATCAACTTGATGAACATGGGAAAGAAAGAGCAATATACTACATTAGTCGTACTCTTGTTTCATATGAGGTTAACTACAACAGCATTGAGAAAGCTTGCCTTGCAGTTGTGTTTGCTTCCCAAAAGTTGTGACATTACATGCTTGCACACACAATACACCTCATAGAAAAAATTGATTCACTCAAGTATTTACTCGATAAGGCTTCCCTCACAGGTAGACTTGCTAAATGGATAATGATCCTTTCAAAATTTGACATAGAGTACATTGAGCATAAAGCAATCAAAGGACAAGCCATAGCAGATTAATTGGTTGATTTCCCAATTCAAAATAGTGCACCTATTCAAGCTGACTTCCCAGATGAGCATCTCATGTATATGACTGAAAGAACATGGAAGATGTTCTTTGATGGATCCTTTATGCAAAATGGTTCAGGAGTTGGTGTGTTGTTTGTTTCTCCTCATGGGTACACAATTCCTAAGTCTTACAAGCTATTGTTCCCATTTACAAACAACATTGCTAAGTATGAAGCTTTAACCAATGGACTTAAGATGGCCATAGAATGGAGAATCATAGAGTTGCATGTCTATGGGGATTCACAGCTAATAATCAACCAAGTCAATGAACAATATCAAAAAAAAGATGAGAAACTAGTACCTTACAAGAAAATGGTTGATTCCTTGAAATGATACTTCACATTTGTCACATTTCAGAAAATTCCTAGAGAAGAAAACAAAGCAGCTGATGCTATGGCTACACTTGCTTCACTCCTTCGGTTAGAGCAACATGAATCAAGATTTGAATTCTTGGTGGAAGAGTTACATCACCCTATCTATGAATCCCAAGAAAGCCATATTATTTGTACCCTTGTTGGTCATTAGTAATCTTGTTATGGTGCCATTTACTCATACCTTCATGATGGCATTATTCATGAAACCTTTAACCGATTTGAACATAGAAACCTTACCCAAAATGCCTCTCATCATACCCTTATCTCTAGTGATTTGTATAGGAGGGGTCTAGATGGAACACTTCTTAGATGCTTAGAAAAGGAAGAATCTGACCAAGCATTAGTTGACATTCATGAGGGAATCTGTGGGGGACATTCCAATGGTCTTGCCATGGCCCAAAGGTTTCTTAGGGTGGGGTACTATTGGCCTATGATGCAAATTGATGTAGTAGCTTTTGTAAAGTCATGTGAAAAGTGTCAAAAACATGGTAACCTAATACATGCTCTAGGCATGGAGCTCATTCCTTCTATATCCCATTGGCCATTTCAACGCTGGGCCTTTGATCTTATTGGGTAGATTCATCCCAACTCATCAGGTGGACACAAGTTTATTATCACTGCTACTGATTATTTCACTAAATGGGTAGAAGTTGTCCCACTTTCTATTGCCTCGGGTAAGATGGTCTCTCTATTCATTCTAAACTATATCATATGTAAGGAAACTCAGGTGCAGAAACAACTTCCTACGCTAATCTCTATAGGAGAGTATTGTGTAAATTCTTATAAATCCTTACAATTTTAGATTCGTTAACTACTTTAACAAAGATATTGCAACCACATACAATGCATACAAAAAAATAGAGAATGACACAATGATATACCCTGGGGAAAACCTTTCAGTAAAAAACCCCAGCACTCCAAAACCTGCACAATGTATTATCTTCAACACAAAGATTACAATACACTTGCAATGCAAGTTCTTTCAGGAAATGAGAGACAAAGCCAACAAGACTTAAACTTTGTTATATCTCTCCCATAGGAGCAGCATCATATATATAGACTCCTCTAGACCCAAAAATAGGCACAACCACCAAGACCCATGCACAAAGCCACATGTACATAGTTGTTACATGCAATCCCAAGAATAGGCATCCATCCCTAGAATAGACTATGACAGCTTGTCATAGAATCTGCCAAAAATAATGGTCACAAGAGAAGTGTAAGAGAATCTATCATACCAACCTATTTTTGGCATATTCTCTTACACACACCAACCAATTCTTCTTGGGTGCCCAAATAGGCCCAAGTCATAAGATGCTCTTACACCTATCATAGCACATTCCTTAAATAGTTCTTACGCGTCATAGGAATCTGTCATGACCGTTTCAGTCATGATCTCCTTACGCACAAGATGTCGACACATCAAGTGGAGTGAAACATGTACACTTAATTACATTATTTGTAAAAAATACATTTACAAAACAAATAATAAGAATAGGAATTATCCAAGATTGAGACACCTTATTCCTAACATTCTCCCACTTGTCGAACACCTTGTAAGAGCAACAGGAACATAACAGGAACTTTAACTGCTATAGGCCAAAAGGCCCATAGACTCTGAACACCATCTGAACTTCTTAGTGCCCACTAGTTTCACTAATGCATCTTCAACATTCTTCATAGTATCTACCTTCTCCAAATTTACCTTTCCATCTTCCACCATATCTCTCACAAAGTGAAACTGCACATCAATGTGCTTTGTTCTGGCATGGAAAGTTGGATTCTTTGCAAGGCAAATAGCACTCTGACTGTCACACCAAATAGTAATCTATTCTGCATCAACACCAACATCAGAACACAATCTTCTAAGCCAAATGGATTCTTTACAAGCATGAGTATCAGCCATGTACTCAACTTCTGTAGTGGACAAAGAAACCACAGGTTGTTGCTTACTCATCCAACTAATGGCACCACCAAACATAGTGAACACATAAGCACTGGTGGATCTCCTGCTATCAATATCACCTGCCCAATCTGAATCCACAAACCCATGAATACAAACTGAATGTGGAGATCTAGAAGAGTTACCATGATAACATATGGAGTAATCTAATGTACCCCTCAAATATCTGAATACTCACTTAAATGCATCCCAATGTACCCATCTAGGATTAGCCATAAACCGACTCAGGACTCCCACTGCTTGGGCAATGTCTGGTCTAGTACAGACCATAGCATACATAAGACTGCCAATTGCACTAGCATAAGGTACTCTACTCATGTCCTCAACCTCACTAGGAGATTTTGGATAATCATCTACAGATAAATTTGTTCCCATAGAAATAGGAACACATAGTGGTCTACAATCTACCATGCTAAACCTGTCCAACACAGACTTCACATACTTACTCTGACTCAACCAAATTTTTCTATTAGACTTGTCTCTACTGATTTCCATACCCAAGATATACCTAGCTGCCCCAATATCTTTCATCTCAAACTGTGCTGACAACTGAGATTTAAAATTAGAAATCATACCTTTAACAATGTAGTGCTCAGGCTATGACATATAAATCTCTTCCTCCAAATCACCATGAAGGAAAGCCATCTTCACATCCATCTGTTCTATCTCTAAATCATATGATGCAGCAAGAGATAATAGAAATCTAATGGATGTCAACTTTGCAACAGGAGAGAATATTTCACCATAATCTATTCCCTCTACCTGTGAATACCCCTTTGCAACCAATTTAGCTTTATACCTTTCAACACTGCCATCTACACAGAATTTCTTCTTGAACACCCATTTACAGCCAATAGATTTTCTCCCTTTAGGCAAAGGTACAAGGTCCCAAGTTTTGTTTTTCTCCAATGAAGCCATCTTATCATCCATAGCCTCAATCCAGGAACCTGCATCTTCCATGCCCAAAGCCTCTTTCACAGATCTAGGCTCATCAGTGTTAGTAATCAAAGCAAAGGCACAACTGGAATCTAACATAGAATAACCAAACCTTTCTAGTTGCTTTCTTTCTCTCATGGATCTCCTCAAGGGCTGAGGTTGAGGTTTTTATTCCTCTTCTTCTGAACTATCAGAGCTGCTAGAGCTCTCCTCATCATTAGACCCAACATGGTCTCTCTGTTCAGTCTTCTCAGGGGTAGGAGGCAACTGAACAACATCTTTTTCCTTTTCTTTTTCATCTGGTTGTAGCACAATAGGAGAAGATGTTAGCTCTCTGAAAATAACATTTCTACTATACAAAACCTTACTAGTCATAGGATCCCAAAGCTTGTATCCTTTCACACCAGCACTGTATCCGATGAAAATACATTTAACAGCTTTGTTTTCCAACTTAGATCTTTTCTCCTTTGGAACATGTGCATAAGCTTCACAACCAAAAACATGAAGATGTCTAATTGAAGGCTTCTTACCAGACCACACCTCCATGGGTGTCTTACCAACAAGGGCTGATGTAGGAGATCTGCTAACCAGATAGCAAGCAGTGGCCACAGCTTCGGCCCAAAACCTTTTTTCTAAACTAGCTCCACTAAGGATACTCCTAGCCTTATCCATTAGTGTCCTGTTCATTCTCTCTGCAACTCCATTTTGTTGTGGGGTATAAGGAGTTGTCTTATGCCTCTTGATACCTTTTTCTTTACAGAACTATTCAAACTTTGCTGAGCAAAACTCACCACCATTGTCAGTTCTCACACACTTAATCTTCTTACTAGTCTGATTCTCTACAAGAGCTTTAAATTCCTTGAACTGACTAAAGACTTGTGTCTTACTTTTAAGGAAATAAATCCACATCCTTCTACTATAATCATCTATGAAAGATACAAAAAATACAGACTTGGAGATTGAAGGAACTTTTACAGGACCAAATACATCAGAATGAATAAGATCCAAAACATCAGAAGATTTGTGAGAACTAGAGTAAAACTAAACATGATTTTGTTTACCATAGACACAGTGTTCGCAGAATTCAAACTCAAGATTGCAATCATTTAACCCCTCAATGAGATTTTTATTTTTTAGGGTTCTGAGACCCTTTTCACCAATGTGGCCAAATCTCATATGCCACAACATTGTCTTTTCTGCAGGAAGCTTAGCTTCCAAAGTGTTTGCACTACCATCGGAACCAATAGCCATAGACTTCTTCACTGCTTGTTCAGATGGTGAGGATGAAGAACTATTACATAGAGGAATACATGCATCTAGCTAAAATAAGGTACCTTTCCTAGTACCCCTTGCAAGCACTATCGATCCTCTTATCATCTTGCATCCTTCTTTTGAAAAAACAACTTGCACACCTACATCATTTAGCATACTTATAGATAATAGGTTTCGTACCAAACCTGGAATGTGCATAACTCCATTGATTCCCTTTACTCATCCATCAGGAAATTTGATAGTGACTCTTCCGCATCCAACTATTTTTAGGTGAGAATCATCACCCAAGTACACCTCTCGACTATCAAACTCTTCATATTTTGAGAACTAGTTTCGATGAGAGGTCATGTGAAAAGATGCACCCAAGTCAACCAACCACACATCATCAGATGCATGGGCTGCCAAAGTTGTGATGAATGCATCGCCATCTTCTTGAGATCTTTTTGAAGCTAAATCTGAACCTTTCTTCTTCTTCTTCGGCTCTTTGCAGTCTTTACGGAAGTGCCCAGATTTATCATAGTTCCAACATTTTGCCTTGGACTTATTGGAAGTCTTTGACTTCCCATAGGATTTGGATCTACCCTTATTGTCAGACTTATTGTCATTTTTCTTCCCTCTTTCAGTGGATCTCCCATGAACAACAAGGGCTTATTTTTCCAAAATGGAAGCCTTTCTCCCCATCTCCTCTGATAGCAGCAAAGACACCACATCATCCATTTTGAAGGTGACTAAAGTGCTTCTGAGAGCCATCACAAGATGGTCCCATGAATCTGGTAAAGAACACAAAAGTGTGTAGCAATGATCCTCCTCCTCTAACTTGACACCAGCTGATGTCAATTGTGCAGCCAACAGATTAAATGCATTTAAATGATCCGTTAAGGATCCACCTTCCTCCATTGATAGAGAGTACAACTTCTTCCTTAGGAAAAACTTGTTCACCAGAGATTTGGCCTGATACATGGCCACAAGTCTTTCCCATAAACTATTTGTGGTTTTCTCATCTAGAACATTCAGAAGGACTGCATCGGTTAAACAGAGTCTTATGAGACCCTTAGCTTTACGGTCTTTGATATCCCAATCTACTTGAGCTATAGTTGCTGGTCTTGTAGCATTTGAAGTCACTTCCCATAGGTCACAATCTTCCAACATGTCTTCCATCTTGAGTTTCCACAACTCGAAATTAGTGCCATTAAATTTCTCCACCTCCATTCTTCCATATGATGAACTTGCCATCTCAATCTGCAAATAAGATTCAGAATGCTTTGCAAAAAAGTCCCACTCAAACTTGAGATTAGCTCAAAAAACCCTACCCAACAACTAGGATCAAAAGTTGATCAAGCTCTGATACCACTTGTAAGGAAACTCAGGTGCGGAAACAGCTTCCTACGCTAATCTCTATAGGAGAGTATTGTGCAAATTCTTATAAATCCTTACAATTTTAGATTTGTTAACTACTTTAACAAAGATATTGCAACCACATACAATGCATATAGAAAAATAGAGAATGACACAATGATATACCCTGGGGAAAACCTTTCGGTAAAAAACCCCAGCACTCCAAAACCTGCACAATGTATTATCTTCAACACAAAGATTACAATACACTTGCAATGCAAGTTCTTTCAGGAAATGAGAGACAAAGCCAACAAGACTTAAAATTTTTTATATCTCTCCCATAGGAGCAACATCATATATATAGACTCCTCTAGACCCAAAAATAGGCACAACCACCAAGACCCATGCACAAAGCCACATGTACATAGTTGTTACATGCAATCCCAAGAATAGGCATCCATCCCTAGAATAGACTATGATAGCTTGTCATAGAATCCGCCAAAAATAACGGTCATAAGAGAAGTGTAAGAGAATCTATCATACCAACCTATTTTTGGCATATTCTCTTACACACACCAACCACTTCTTCTTGGGCACCCAAATAGGCCCAAGTCATAAGATGCTCTTACACTTGTCATAGCACATTCCTTAAATAGTTCTTACGCGTCATAGGAATCCATCATGACCGTTTCAGTCATGATCTCCTTATGCACAAGATGCCGACACATCAAGTGGAGTGACACATGTACACTTAATTACATTATTTGCAAAAAATACATTTACAAAACAAATAATAAGAATAGGAATTATCCAAGGTTGAGACACCTTATTCCTAACATCATCTATCAATATGGAGTGCCTTCTGAGATTATCACTGACAATGGAGGTCAGTTAAAAAATAAGGACCTTAAACAACTATGCAAGAAATTAAAGATTAAACAACATTGGTCCTCCATTTATTTCCCACAAGGAAATGGTCAAGGAGAGGCATCAAACAAGACCATTCTTAAAATCCTACATAGAACAGTTCATAAGAATGGTAGAGATTGGCATTTACAAATAAATTTGGCTTTATGGGCTTATAGAATGAGTATTCGTACTCCTACTAGGGCTACTCCTTTTGACCTTACATATGATGCTAAAGAAGTGTTACCTTTAGAGGTTGAGATCCCTTCACTTAGAGTTTCCCTCAAAGGTCTAGTTATGGATGAAGACTACCATGCCATGAGACTTCAAGAATTAGAACTTCTAGATGAGAAATGCCAAGCATCATTTGACCATATGAGGGTTTATCAAAAGTGTATGTCAAAAGCCTTCAACAAAAGGGTTCACCCTAGAGAACTCCAAGTGGGAGATCTTGTCCTACGTGAAAATCCTAAGAATCAATAGCATAGAGATCAAAAGGGAAAATTTGAACCTAATTGGCTTGGACCTTATGTCATTACAACAACTTTTGTGACAGGGGCTTATTTATTATCTACTAAAGAGGGAGAGAAGATCCCTGATCCTATCAATGTCTTGCACCTAAAGAAGTTCTATCCATGATGCCCATTCTGTCTGGGGGCATCCTTTGTACATACTTATTGATCTTGAAATTTTTTTTTAAAAATGACATATTTTTAAAAATTCTAAATATCAGAAAATGTCCTCAAAAAATGATCATCTTAGTGAAAACCTAGCAATAGGTGCTTTGATGTATCTCAAAAAATATATATATTCCAAAAATACCAAAACAATAAAAAAATAAAAAATAAATAAATAGAAAAAGTGCCTTGTTGAAAACCTGGAAACAGGTGCCTTGGTAGCAAAAAGATAAAAAAAAGTTATAAAAAGTCCTAAAAAATAAAATAAAATAAAATATTCCAATTAAATCCAAGTGGTGAAAACCTGGAAACAAGTGCTACTTGAGGCTTTTGCACCCCTATTTCTTATCACTCATCCTTGACACTTAGCGTTTCTCCATCATGCCTTGTCCTTGTTGCCTTGGTTTGGAATTGGTCTTTGTCTTTGTCTAGGGTGAATAACTATGTTAGATTTGGTCTCTTGGATGCATTAGTCTTTAGGACACCTCAAGTATGGTATTTTTAAACACCACCCCAACTGTGTTTTTCAACACAACCCCTAGCATCAAGTTTTTTTCAACACTTCTCAGCTTGGTCTTACCCAATTTTTTCATGTGATCTTACCTTCTTGCAAGCATTTTATCCTTATCCTTGGAACTCAGTATCAGTTAACACACTTAAATTTTTAAATGCAACACTTAATGCTTGAGATATGTCATGATCTTTTCTTTGTGTGCTGACTGTTATTGATTTTCGTTGCATGTCCTTGTATAATAAGTCTCTTTGGGATGCATAGCTAGAGGACTTGGGGAATGAGGCATGTTTTTAATTGCTTTCTTCTTGTGGGTATGGTCTTGAAACTCTTGAGTGTCTCTTGTTGTTCCCTTGAAACACTAAGGAGATTTGAGACATCATCCTTGACTATTTTTGCACAACCATTCTTATGGTCATCCTGGCATCTTTGCCTTGATGCGAGCATGGTTTTTCTACATTAAATTGGGTAAGCTAACATCGAAGTCATCTTGACCTTTATGTCTTTGATGCTTATGTTATAATCTTTCCACATTCCAATCCGATATCAATCACATTCATATCTTCATAGTTGCGCTTGTGACTAGTGATGGTTGTGTGATTTTTCGATGTCTGTTAATAATGGCCAAATGATGAAAATAAGTTCCTTAACATTCTCTAATGAATAATGAACACAAAAATCCTATGTTACAGTTGGTCTATTGCGAGTACACCTTTGCATTTTCATGTAGCTTGCATTGTTAGACTTCATGTTAATTTGCATTTTTAGGCTGCATTATGTGTTTGAGAGGGTTTCCTTCATCTTTCTTTTGTACTTGTAATCAACTATGGTCATGTTTTGATCTTCATTTTCTTACCTTCTTTTGTGATCTCAATCAAAATTTCCTATCTCAAACAGTTGATTGATTTTGAGGCATTCTCTTTCTTGAGGCAAATTCTCTTTCTTTTCACCTCTTCTGCACTTCTATCTTCCATTCACTTTCACCCCACTTATTTTATTTTGATTCAACCTTGGGGCATAATCTTTCTTGATGATCTACCTTGGTACTATGATCCTTATATCTTTCATCTTACATCAAGAACCTTATCTTTAGTTTGATTTGATCAAATTTATCAATTTGTTGTGTCTCCTCTATCTCATTTTGATTTTGATCATGAGGAGGTAGTACCTATCAAACTTCAATCCTTGATTTAGCTTTATCAAACCTATCAATTAAACCTTGCTTGAGACTTGACAATTACCTATTTACAGGGGTGTTGGCCTTGTCTTTTTAAATCAACTTATCTTTATCCTGATGTGTTCCCCTCTATCGATCACACGTCTGGGTTGCAAAATAGTCTCACATTTCAACTTCATTCTTTGACTACATGTGTTCCCATGAAGATCATGCATTAGTCAAAGGGGGAAAAATGTATGCACCCTAAAATGGTCACCTAGACTTTCGGCCCCCATTCATCAATTTATCAATTTCCTGAATCAATGCTTTGCAATATTTTTCAATTTAAAGCAATTTCCTTGATCAAGTCACAATTAATTTAATTATTTTAATATTTCCTAAGGTTTGATTATTTTATCCTAAGCCTCATTTAATTAAAAGAAAAATTTCCTTTTAATTAAATAAATCATCTTTTTAAAATAAAAATTCCTCTTTTTAATAAAATCCCCACTTAAATATCTCTTTGTGTTGAAAAAGGAAATAAAATAAATAAAAAATAAATAAAAATCCCTTTTTCTCTCCACTATTGAATGCACATACTTTTAAGTGGTGGGCCTTTTTCATCTTTTGCCTCTTAAAGAATCTTGAGCACATGGATCAACTAAGATTTAATCTCCACCATTGCTCATTTCTTTTTGCCTCTTAATCTTGACCATCCAAGATTATTTATAAGGAGCCCTTTCCTTCTCATTTAGATCATCTAGATTTTAAATATTGTTATGCTGTAGGCTTGGAGAATGATTTTGGAGAAGATTTTGAGCACTTGAGCTTGAACATTGCAACTTCTCTTTTCCTTGTCTTCTTCTCTCATGCCCCATGGCACTCCATTTAGATTAATCTTGCATTTTCATATTAGATGAGATTCATATTTCATTTCATAGAATACTCTTGCATAAGCATTTGTTTTCATAGATTAGTTTTCTTTTATGCATTGTTATCATTTAGAATAGCTTCCATTTTCATTTTCATGCATACTTGATGATCATAGAGACTAGCATTCTTGCTTTTCCTCTTTGAATCTCTCATTTTATGGTGTACTTGCATGGGCACAAACTAGGTCTAATATGAGGGCCTCCATCGTAAACCCTTGCACTCCATGAATAGAGAGCTATGAGCCACCATTTGAGACCTCATTCTTGAGCAATCTTGGATATAATGACTCATAGAAGTGTGTCAACATTTTAGCACACAATGGGATCCAAAAACCATATATAGATAATGAATAAATTTACAAAGCGGAGGAGGGTCGTAACGACCAAAATAATATAGGGGTCCCTATATTATTTCAGTCATTATTGCCCTCCTCCTACTCTCTCCAAATTTATTCCTTATCTTTCATTTTTAGATCCTGCAGTGTCGACTTAGAACTGGAGGAGTAGTGGTTGTGTTGCATCATCTGGGTATAGAATTCAATTATGTTGTGTCTCCAAACAATTGTGACCATGATGCCTACATTTATGTTTCTTAGTTGTTGTGTCCCAGGACCCATTAGACCCTTTATGACCCTTTACAATCCCTAAGAATACATCTTAGATGTCTTAAAGTATCATAAAGGGCCATAAGAGGATCCTAGGAGGGGCCAGATGAGCTTCCACCTTCATGTGGTTGGCTCTATTAAGTAGAGAATGTTAAATTATTCTCAAAACAAAGAGAAGCTCAATAATTTAAGGTCTCAATCAATGCACAGTCTACTCAAACTCCAAGTCATGTCACTGCTACACTCCGTAGGAAGAAAGCACATCCAATTCAGACCAAAGAAGAGCATCCAAATAAAATCAAATGCTACCTATGTCAAGAAGTCACTTGAATCAGATCTGAATGCAATCAAGTTTGCATCCCATGAACACATTAGGAAGAATGCATCTCTGATCACTGCACTAGCTTCTTATGTTGGAGCAGTCACTGTCACAAATCTCAATTTGGTCAGATCTAGTCCAAATCCAAGTCTCCAGACTCAACTCAATAATCCATGAGCCGCTACCGAGTCTACTGCAAAGTCATCTCTAAATGACATAATCAAATCATGAGCAGGAATAAAAGACCTTGACTCACCAAACCACCTCGCAAGTCCAAATTTGAAAGTAATGCAACAATCTACATTCCATGATCTCGCATCATCGAATAGCTTAGCTCCAAACTTTTGATTTGACTCCCCCAAGGAATAGATCTACTTCTCAACCTCTCAAAACAAATCATAAGTCTCAAGTCGACTCATCTGGATCCAAGATCTAGTCCACACTGCATCAAATTTCATCTTCTCTTCACAAGTGCAATCAGACATCGAATCGATCACATATCTCCACATCAAACTCAAATCACTGCCACAATCCATCTCCTTGAGATGTCTGTTTCAGCTCCAGATCGCACAAGAATCAACTCAATCTAATCTGTTGTAAGGAAATCCTGTCCATGTCAAGACAAGCCTTATATACCCCAAATCTACATTAAACACAGCGCAACAAAATAGCTCAAGTCATCAACAAGAAATGCACCCCTCAGATTAGATCTACAACTAGCTTGAACCAGATCTACACAAGAACACCATTCTGAATCGATACCAACCCC
The DNA here is from genome assembly GCA_027943335.1 of Chamaecyparis obtusa. Taxonomy (NCBI): domain Eukaryota; kingdom Viridiplantae; phylum Streptophyta; class Pinopsida; order Cupressales; family Cupressaceae; genus Chamaecyparis; species Chamaecyparis obtusa. The sequence goes on along the minus strand of BSBK01003857.1, from coordinate 500,953 downwards.
GATTGAAAAAAAATAATATATTTTAAAAAAAATAGTGATTGTCATTGCAACTATGACAATCAAAATCCAAACGATGGCTATCTATTGGAAATGTCTGACAGCTAGCCGTCACATGTACAACACCATTTTTGACAAAAAAATAAAAGCAATAGCTATCTGTCAGAAAAATTTGACAGCTAGCTGTCGCATGTATGGCACTGTTGTCGGCAAAAAACTCCAAATGATGGCTATTTGTCAGAAACATCCGACAACTAGTCGTCGCATGTACAGTATCGCCATTGGCAAAAAATGAAAAATGATAGCTATTTTTTGAAAACATTTGACAGCTAGCCGTCACATGTTCAACATCACTGACGCATGCTCATCGGAATTGTGACAATGATAAATAGACCTGATGCTATGTTGACCATGTTGGCAGCCCCTTTTTGGATGGATATTCCGATGGCCATGGGAGTCGTAATTACGATGCCCATCATAGCCATCATTTTTTTGACTACAAAACTACAACGATAGTTGGTGTCATGTGATCAATAGTATAGTGTCAAAATTTAGACGGTCAACTGTTAGAAAAAGGTCTCAAATGTACTAGTGGCCATTAGCTCTAGTTGGGTGGGTAAATGCTAGTGACAACCCTATTTAGACCACTGATTCAGTAGAAGGTTCATGACCATGCCAGACTGAAGTGTCCCCAAGGTGCACTAAGCATGATTGGGAAGAGAACTTTTGAGGCTCATATCTCAGACCCCATGAGAGGTATCTAAAAAATATGAGATGCTACAGGACCATGTTTCTAAGGCCTACAATAACCTCTCTCTATTCTAGGAGATTCAATTATTTTTGAATTTGGCACGCCAATCTTGCTTGATGCCAAAACTTGTAGTGAGGGTCAATTGAAAGTTGCACCACTAGGTTTCTTCCCAACCATTCATCCTGGCATCAAATGGACTATGCCATTAGCTCTGGTTGGGTAGGTAAATGCTAGTGACAACCTCATTTTGACCACTAAGTCAGTAGAACATTCGTGACCATGCCGGACCGAAGTGTCCCCAAGGTGCACTAAGCATAATTGGGTAGAGATATTTCAAGGCTCGTATCTTGGATCCCATGAGAGGTATCAAAAAACAATGAGATTCTACAAGACCTTGTTTATGAGGCCTACAATAACCTCTCTCCATTCTAGGAGATTCATTTTTTTTTTAATTTGGCACACCAATCTCACTTGATGCCACAACTTGTAGTGAGGGTTAGTTGAAAGTTGCTCCACTGGGTTTCTTCCAAACCATTCATCCTGGCACCAAATGGATTGCACCATTAGCTTCAGTTGGGTGGGTAAACACTAGTGACAAACCCCTTTCGACCACTAAGTTAGTAGAACATTCGCGACCATGCCGAACTGAAGTGTCCCCAAGGGGCAGTAAGCATGATTAGGCACCAATCTTTTGAGGCTCATATTTCAGACCATGTGAGAGGTATCAATGAACTATAAGATGCTACATGACCATGTTTCTAAGGCCTACGATAACCTCTCTCCATTTTGGGAGATTCTAATTTGTTTTAATTTGGCACACCAATCTTGCTTGATGCCAAAACTTGTAGTGAGGGTTAGGTGAAAGTTGCTCCACTAGGTTTCTTCCAAACCGTTCATCTCGGCACTGAATGGACTGCACCATTAGCTTTGGTTGGGTGGTTAAACATTAGCAACAACTCCACTTCGACCACTAAGCTAGTAGAACATTCGCGACCATGCCGAACTCAAGTGTCCCCAAGGTGCACTAAGCATGATTGGGTAGCGACCTTTCGAGGCTCGTATCTTGGGCCCTGTGAGAGGTATCGGTAAACCATGAGATTCTACATGACCACATTTTTTAGGCCTACAACAACCTCTCTTTGTTTAAGGAGATTTGAATTTGTTTGAATTTGGCATGCCAGTCTCTCTTGATGCCAAAACTTGTAGTAAGGGTTAGTTGAAAGTTGCACCACTAGGTTTCTTCTAAACCATTCATCCTGACACTAAATGGACTGCACCATTAGCTCTAGTTAGGTGGGTAAATGCTAGTGATAACCCCTCTTCGACCACTGAGTCAATAGAATGTTCACAACCATGCTGGACCGAAGTGTCCCCAAGGTGCACTTAGCATGATTGGGCAGCGATCTTTGGAGGCTCATATCTTAGATCTTGTGAGAGGTATTAGCAAACCATGAGATGCTACAAGATTTTGTTTCTAAGGCCTACAATAACCTCTCTCCATTTTGGGAGATTCAATTTTTTTTTAATTTGGCACGCCAGTCTTGCTTGATGTCAAAACTTGCAGTGAGGGTCAGTTGAAAGTTGCAAAGCTGGGTTTCATCCAAACCATTCATCCTGGTACTGAATGGACTACAACATTAGCTCTATTTGGAAAACCTCATTCAGAACATGAATTTAGTAGAATGTTTGTGAACATGCTAGACCAATTTGTTCCGAAGGTCCACTAAGCACCATTGCGTATGTTTGTGAGTGTTCTAGTGTGTTAAGAGGAAAAGTAAGCCTTTAAATGGATCCTTTGATTGGTGTATCAAGAGGTGAGCATTCTGATATTTTGTATTAATTGATAATCCTTTGTAAAGGATCATGCATTGTAAGCCATTAAATGGCATTGGGAAGGGCTAAATATACCTAGGGGTCACTAGGGGTGATTAAGTTAATCCTAGGTCAGTTGGATAGATCTAAGGACCTATAAGGTTTATAATGGATATCAAATGGCCAATAGAGTCAATCAAAGGATGTTATGATAGTCGGTTTGGTACTATTACCAAGCAATTAGATAGTTAGATAGAGGCTGCAGTAGGGTTTTGAAGGAGTTTTGAGTCTTTTTTGTAGGGGATCTACTTAAGTGAATGGAAAATGTCAAGTTGGGAGTGTAAGAAAACAAAAATGTAATGTTTTATAATTAATAAACAAAGATTTTCTTTGCATGTTGTTAATGGTCCCGTGGAATGATCAGTGCAGCAGCAAATTAATGTGCTTAACTTGAATGTGATTTGGGTTGGGTAGTGAAGTAAATACATTTCTTTGATTATTATTTACTTCTTCCATGCATTACTTTTAGTTTTTTTATTGTTCTTAAAGAAAAGAAAGTGACTATTGTTCTGTGACTATGACTGGTTGAAAGGTATAGTCAGTGTATAGGGATTGTAGTCTCCTTAAGGGATTGACTCTCCCACCCACTGTGACCAATGTAATTGGTGGGAGAAGTGACTGATGTATTATATCCTTGTATTATAAATATTTTATGCTGGGATATATGAAGTGATGGTTGAGAGAACTCTATTTGACCCTTCAGTTGAGACTAACTCCTCGAGTAGATTCCAAGATACTTGTAGAATCCTCAAGTTGAGTTGGGTATCATGAGGGGATAGTAGACGACACTACATCAAATTTTCTTGGTTGAGAGAATCAGATAAACACGAATACAATGTAGCACATAAATTTTGAATTCACTTAAATGATGAATTACACATTTGAACACACATAGCACATAAAGCGTACACATAAATTTTCTTAAGTCATGAAGAATACATGTAGTACATAGATTATAAAGCATACCACATGAATTCACTTAAGTCATGCATGTAGCCCATACACATGAATTTAGGTTAAGAAGAATGCAGTTGAATATACTTAAGGAATAAATCATACACATGAGTACATACACACAAGCATATTTACATACTAACAATGAATAAATGAACACACAATTAATAAACTGGATCGAATATCAAGTTTCATATATATCAAAATGAACAATAATTCTATACATATTTACATGTCAACATATCTAGATACAATGTGGCATACGCCATCTCAAAATTTGTCATATGACATCTCAAAATAAGAAGTTCAACTAAAAATATTTTTGGGACTATCACTGTGAATTGATATGCCTGTGATTCTATCATGGTGATAGGGTCTCATGACATCATCAGATACCACTCTTTATCAAATAAACCATGTAAATTAAAAATGATTAGGCACAACTGACAAGTATACATGTATGCATAAACAAACTAAATTACTTAATTACATTCCCCTTATCAACACTTGACGCCTGCACCCGCTCACATTGCCCCCCGGTGGCAACTGATGACACCTACATTAGTATGTAATAAGATGATCATAAAAATTAAAAAATACATGTACATATACTATTATAATAATTTAAGGAAACCAATGAGTACATTAAAACATATGTACCATGGAAGTGTCAAGACCAAATGATATGGACGAAAGCGTAGACCCCTCCACCTATGCCATCTCCTCCTCTGTCATCAATTGAACATAAATGTAACACATAAAAAAACATAAGTGGGAAATTATTATAAGAAAATTCTACTAAAAATAAAAACAATACAAATTAAATACGATGTAAAAAGTGAAATGTTTACCCTTACCATAATAGTAGGAGTCCATGGCTCTATATGCCCCTGATGCACATATTCATGAGGTTCTTCAGTGCTTGTAGTGTGTTATGTATAATCATCCACCTCAAAGACACAATTATATGCATCCCTATCATTCAGGGGACCCAAGTACAAATTCTTGTACATAATTCAAGTGTGGGGCAAACAAACATGTGAGCTTGTGGAGGATGTGGAAGGGCCAGAAGCATCAGGATGAAGTGGAAAGAATGACATGGTCTACATAACCAACAGATCACTCAAGGTGTGAATGGCTCAAATAGTCTATGAGTCGGCCTCAACAGTAATGTCAGGATGTTGCTATGGGAGGTGGTGAAATATTAGGAGGGGGGACATATGTGCGGGATTTCACCTGTTGTGCCCATGATCTATCCTAAGGAGTGCCTAAACCTACACCCTGGTTCGGTCTCATACTCCAATAATTGACCTTGTGACAAAGCACAAATTCAGCATACAATTTTTTAATAAACTAAAATGGGACATCCAAATTGCTATGAGGTGGTCTATCAAAAACCATCCACCAATAGTCCCAAAAGTTGTCATGTATTGCACTATTTGTGCACCATTTAATTGCCAACTTGGGTTTTTTAGGGTCCACTTTTAGACCGGTTTTAGGATCCACAAAAGGATTACATATTTCATGTTTTTTTTATGTTTAGCTTCATGACTTGATCATAGTCAATCCCATCATCAAATTGGGTGTGCATGGAATCACGCCAAAGAAGTGTAGCACTATGTTGCTCTATAAGTTTCTCCATGTTTTCAATAATTGAGTTCAATGTCATCAACATGGGGCACAATGTGGGGATATTGGTATATGTGGTTTGAAATCCTCTAAGTTGATTTAGATTGTCTCCTATTAGATCCTCTAAACAGCAAGGGTTTGACACTGGTTCATCTTCTGCAAGTGGGGGATTGTTGGGAGGTGGTTGTGGATTATTCACAAGATCATTGGGAGGTGGTTGTGGATTATTCACAAGATCATTGGGAGGTTTTTCTGATTGATTTGGGTCCATGTGTGATTAAAATTAGAAAATAAATAGATAATTACAATGAATTTAAAAAAACAATTAAAAAACTCATTTAAACGGGCTAATTTTTATATATAAAACTACAAATTTCTATTAAAACACAATAAAAACAATAGAGAATTAAAGATTTAAATTAGATATATGATAACAATGGATATCTGAAAGCCCTAGCCGAGTTCAACATTTTCACAATGAAAATGTTGAACATGGATGGGCTATGTAAATATATAATTACTAGAAAAATTTAGATATCTGATTAGGCCCATGCTTTGGATTTTGGCTTGGCCAAGTGTAATAACACCCAGGCCTACTAAAAAGTCAAAAAATGGATTAGTGCACTTTTGGACTAGTGAAAAGTTTATTTTTTCACATCGCCACTTTTTGTGATACCATGTGATCCTGCACATACCCAAAGCTTAAATTTTTCTCTCCCACATTATGGACATGGTTCAATGCTGGGATATACTAGAAGAGATTATTTAAAAGAGGATAAGTGCTAAATAATGCAAGCTAAGTATTTAGATTCACCCAAATCCCACCCGTATTTTCACTTCCTTAGATCTCTAAAAGGGTCTTCTATATGGAATTTCATGATGTCTTCTAGAGAGGTGATTACCAAATTTATTACATAGAATGCTCATAGTGGGGAAGGTATTCTTTTTTGGGAAGATTCTTGGAATGGTCACCAACCTCTTTCACAGTCCGCTTCCTTAACTAATAGTATACATATCTTTAAAGATCGCATTGTTTCAGGACTATCAAACATATATTTGGAAATGAAGTTATTCTTCCTTTTGAACATAGATTTATTTTTCCTTCCCAGAGCTTCAATTTTTCTCTCCCACATTATGGACATGGTTCAATGTTGGGAAATACTAGAAGAGATTATTGAAAAGATGATAAGTGTGGAGATTAATGGAAACATTAATCTTCTGGAATTGGTAAAGAAATACGATCTTTGGAAGGGGAAGGCTCTGGTTGCTGGGATTTTTCCATACGAACACCTCAAGGAAAAGAAAGAATACAAATTATTGCTTGATAACATGAAGTGGGTCATCAGAACCCAACATATTTCTCCATTCTAGAATGTTTTTAGGGTTGTGGGCTGGGAATTACACCATGATTATCATAGTATAATCCTTACCAAGTATTAATATGATTTATAACAATAGAGAGGGGGGGTGGATTAGTTGTTCTTAGGTCCAGATGTATAAAATAAACTTTCAAAATCTTTAACAAATTAGATCCAACAACCAATAGCTACTCGGTCATTACTAAATACATAACAGAAACATATAACAGTGCAATCCACTATCCAATAGTATTTAACTTGAAAAACACATAAATGTTCAAACCAAAACATTCACACAAGCATTAACACAAGGATTTATAGTGGAAACCCAATTTGGGAAAAACCACTTTGTAACATGTTACTGATATTTTCACTCTTCTGGAGTGAGCTTTATGAAAAGCCAACCCCATCAAAGGTTACAAACACATTGTCAGGTGTGACCCAGTTAAAGGATTTTAATCACCGTGTTAGGAGGGCACCTTGTTATAGGACTTACATACATTCCATTAGAATGCAACCTTGTTCAAAGGATTTATACAAATGACTGTTAGGTCAACCTCTGTTAAAAGGATTTTGACTGATACAATGATTAGAAAGTAATAGTAGTATTGATTTTAAAACATACAACTCACTTTTCAAATATCAGATCCAATTCCATACACATATGATGGCTTACTAAATGTGATCCATTTCCATCTTTATCACTGATATGCTTGGAAATCTCTTCAAGCAATCACAAATCCTTCTCCTTTGGCCTTTTCTACTTATATAGTCAATAACAACAACTTCAACATCCTCTATTCAACCTCATACTTAGGTTTCCTTAATACTTCCTCAATTAGGTCAATACAACTTTTGCCGCTTAATCTTCTCTATAGATCTTAGGGTTAGGTCATATTCATCGAATCCTTCCAACTTTATGTTCTTTATTCATCCTTCTAGAAACATCTCAAATTTCTTAATGGATTTACATTAAAAAATTTTACAATGCATTAAATGCTTCCATACAATCAATAAATAAAGTCAACATGATTTACATAATCCAAGAATTCAACTATGTCTGCTAGGAATCTGAATTCTTCCTCAAATGTAAATTACTGATGCTCGGTCAATACTATGTTCAACTCCTCGGCCTTCACTAGGTAGCTCAGTCACCATAGAAACTATTTCCTTAGCTAATTAATTGATGTTCGATCAACACTAAATTTACTTGGCATATACTGGCTTGGTCGACACTAACATCACTCAGCTTAAACTAGATTTCTTCACTTTTCCTCAGTTAAGCCTACTTGTTTAGTCTTCATTCTTACTTAGATAAGCAATACATTATCTTATCATTATGCCACATAATCAAGTACCCATTGAAGTATCAAGATAACTCAACCTTTCCTTAGGTTGTATTGTTATCAACCTTGCCCACATCCTTCTCAACAATCAAATAGATATAGTACTTTCTTAAATAGCAACAGTCTTACCAGTTAAGGTTTGACATCAATGACGATACAAAAATTGCTTCAATTGAAGTTTCCAACAATCTCCCTCTTTGGCATTGATGGCAACACCATATGAATAACACATGAATCACCAACCAATCCAAAACTTATATGTACATCATAAATAGTTATAATATCCTTAGCTTCATTCTGATTCAAAATCAATTAGCCTTCTTACATGACCATCCACAAAGTAAGTTCCACTTGATCTCTTCTTGTTCCTTTCCTCTGAATCTCCCTCTTACTTGATCTTCCACGAAATCTGACCACATGTTTTCATCTTATTCATCTCCCTCTTTGACAATAATGCCAAAGCATCAACTAAAAACTTACATCCTGTAGATGTAGATATCATCTTGTCAGTTCAGTAACATTGTGTCTCCCACTGTCATCTTTTCTTATGACTGATTATCAGCTTTTCTACATACTCTTTACAACTCTAGGCTGCTCCTAAAGCGTGATCTTTCTCTGCATCAATTTGTTAAATACTCTTTGTGGCACATTTGATGTAGTGCTCCTAGCTTGACTAGGCAGCCTCGGTTAGGGGAAGAACCCCTAATTGACTTCTCTGATACGCATGAGCCTCTTTAGGTAAAGCTTTTGTGAATATGTCTGCTAGTTGTTCCTTTGTATTCACATATTCTATTCCGACCTCTTTATCTTGTACCAATTCTCCCAAATAGTGATACTTGATGGCGATGTGTTTGGTCTTTGTGTGCATTACTAGGTTCTTAGATATGTTGATAGCACTTGTGTTGTCACAGTAGATGATAACTAGGTCGGTGATTTCTTCTTTCATGACTGCCAACAATTGCTTTATCCATACCAAGTTTGAACAATTCACTGCTGCAACAACATACTTGGCTTTAGCTCTAGATTGGGAAATGCAATTTTGTTTCTTGCTTGTCTAGGAAACTAATCTCTATCCAGGAAAGAAAGCTCCACCACTAGTACTCTTTTTGTCATCCATATTTCCTACCCAATCAACATCAGTATAGACTCTCAGTTCAAATCTTTCATGCTACTTATAGTACAATCCATAGTTAGTAGTTCCTTTCAAATATCTCATTATCCTTTTCATAGCCATCATGTGTGTTTCCTTAGGATTGGTGGAGAATCCTGCCACAATCCCAACTATTAGAGAAATATTTGGTCTGCTATGAACAACATACTACAATTTTCCAATCATGGACCTATACAAAGTTTGGTTTACTTTAGCAGCATAATCATTTTTAGTCAATTTTTTTCCAGTAGCCATAGGAGTACCAACTGGCCTTGAGTCCTCCATACCAAAACATTTTAGTATCTCATGAACATATTTAGATTAGGTAATGAAAATGCCTTTCTCCATTTGATATACTTGTAAACCAACAAAGAATTTGATCTCCCCAAACATACTCACTTCAAATTCAATTTGCATTTCATTTGAAAATTTCTTACACAGGGCATCTTGTCCACCAAATATAATATCATCTACAAAATCTTAGCTAGCAAGATTCCTTTGCCTTCTTCATCTTTCATGTATAGATTGCTAGTGTTATTTGTCCTTGAGAATCCAATTTGTATCAGGTAGTTGTGCAGCCTCTCGTACCATGCTCTGGGGGCTTGCTTTAATCCATACAATGCTTTATTCAGTTTTCAAACCATGTGTCTCTTGTTTGGATAAAAAAACCCTTCTGGTTGTTCAATGTAAACTTCTTCTTCTAATATACCATTTAAAAATGTAGACTTGACATCCATTTGGTATACCTTGAAATCTTTGTAGGCAACATATGCCAATAGAGTTCTCACTCCTTCCAATCTTGCTACAAGGGAAAATGTCTCCCCCATAATCTATTTCTTCTTCTTGTGCGTAGCCTTTGCATACTAGCCTCACTTTGTTCCTTGTGATTTGTCCATGCTCATTCAACTTATTTCTAAACACCCACTTTGTTCCAATGACATTTTTGTTTTCTGGTCTCGGCACCAGAGTCCAGGTATCTTTCTTCTCTATTTGGTCTATCTCCTCATTCATGGCTTTGATCCAGTCTTCATTTTCTAATGCCTCCCTTGTTGTCTTAGGCTCGAATTCACACAACAAAAAAGTAGGGTCTCTTAACTTGCTTCTGGTTAGAACTCGAGTATCTTTGTCTCCAATGATTTGTTCAGGCTTGTGATGTCTCCTTACATATTGTGCCAAAATAGGTTCTACTCTCTCTTCTTCTTGCTCTTTAGGTTCACCAACAAGATTGTCAGATTTAGCTTCTGAATGCTCAGCAACCTCATGTTGATACTCAACAACTTCCTCCTATCACTCAACATGTTCTTGTCATTTGACATTGTCTCTCTGATGCTCAACATTACTAGCCTGAGACTCGACATCAGGTGCAAGTGTGTTACTTTCCTCTCCTTCTTCTACATAAACAAAAGATCTATAATCTTTTGGATCTCTTCTGCTTCATTTTTCTCTGCATATTCATCAACCTTGACATTTGCACTTTCCACAATTTTGTTAGTGTTAGAGTTCAAACACTTGTAAGCATTAATTTTTATGGAATAACCTAGGAATATGCCCTCATCACTTTTAGCATCAAACTTTCCATTTATATTGTCTTTTAGTATATAGCATTTTCTTCCAAAAATTCTAAAGTATTTTACATTAGGTGCATACCCGTGCCATAACTCATAAGGTGTAACATTTGTACCTTTTTTGATCTGTACTTAGTTTAAGGTATAAATAGCTGTACTTACAGCTTCTCTCCAATACTTTTGTGCAACATCCTTCTTGATCATTAGTGTTCTTGCACAATCCGGGATAGATCTATTCCTTCTCTCTGCTATACCATTATATGGAGGTGTTCTAGGTGAAGACATCTATCTTTTGATTCCTCTATCATTGCAAAATAGATTAAACTCATTGGATATGAATTATCCACCTCGGTCAGATCTCAGACACTTCAGGTTCCTACTTGTCTCCTTTTTAGCCTTAGCCAAATACCACTTAAAGAATTGAAAAGCATCATATTTTTCTTTTAGAAACATTATAGTCATCATTCTGGTGTAATCATCAACAAAGAGAATAAAATATCTAGCACCACAATAGCTTTTTACACCCATAGGTCCACAAAGGTCAGTATGAACCAAATCTAAAGCATTTTTAGAAGTAAAAGTATTGCTCTTAAAACTAGACTTTGTCATCTTACCCAACTGACATTGTTTGCACATAACATTTTTAGGTTTCTTCAATCTAGGTAGTCCTCTCACTTTCTTCTTTTTTCTAATTTCTACCAGATTATCAAAGTTAACATGACATAGTTGCTTATGCTATAACCATATATCATCAGATTGTGCTATCAAACATGTTTCTTTAGATAGGTCTAGATAGAACAAATTACCTCTTGTCTGTTCTCCACTTCCAATCATTTCACCAGTAGCATCAAATATTTTGGCCTTTCTGTGATGAAATTCCACTCAGTAACCAGTTCTATTAAGCTATGCAACACTTAACAAATTATAATTAAGACCTTCTACCCAATAGGCATTTTCACAAACTATCTTATTAGTTAGCTTAATAAGACCTTTACTTTTTACAGGACATGGTGCATCATTACTAATTTTTACACTTCTACCTTTGTACTGATCTAGAGTATCAAACTTACTTTTATCACCAGTCATGTGGTGTGAACAACCACTTTCAATAATCCATTTATCATTTTTGTTCACATAGGATATCAATGCAGTTTTCTCATCCTCATCAGACTCAACCTTCATAGAAACATATACTACTTCTATCTTAAAATCATCACTATCAATGTCAGTTTCCTCTTCAACTATGTAGCATGATTTCTTACCTTTTCCTTTTTAGTCCTTGTACCTATGCTAACCTCTATCTTCTCTTTTGTCTTTATGCTTACTATCTCTTTCTTCATCCTTATCATCCTTGTTAGGACATCTTGTAGCTATATGACCAGCTTTATTACATGAGAAACATATGATAGGGATTTTACCTTTATACTTTCCTTTTCCCCTTTTCAATCTTATGGCCATGAGAGCTTCAAGATCCTCAAGTTCCTCATCAGATGTGTCACTTTCACTTTCACTCTCACTGATGCATCTTTCCTTTTCTTTCTTTGACTTATTCTAAACCAATTATGACTTGAATGCAGATTCAACATTAGCAACCATGAAGTTATCAAAATTAGAAAGTTCAAAAGTAGTGAGATTGCCAACAAGACTTTCTAGAGTAAGAGTATTATTAGGGTTATATCTAGATTCTTGAATTGCTGAAATTTTGATGGCATAAATAGGAGGCAAAGTTCTCAAAATTTTTCCAATAATAGTCTCATCATCAATAGTTCCATTGGCTCCCCTAATAGAGTTTACAACTTCTTTTATTCTACCACAATATTGTGTAATATTCTCACCTTCTTGCATTTTCATTCCATCAAATTTACCTCTTAGGCTTTCAAATTTTTCCCTTAGTACATTTATGTCACCACCATAGATGTTTGCAAGAGTGTCCCACATTTTCTATGCATTTGTGCAATCTTTGATGTCTTCAAATTATAGATAGCTTAGGGCAGATGCAATCTCCAACATTGCTTGGTTGTGCTCTTGTTTAGCTCTCATCTCCTTAGCAGTCAGAGGTGCAACATGTGTGACATAGGCATGCTCAATATAATACTTTGTTGAGTCACCAATACCAACTAGGTGATGACCTACAACTAATTTAGAACTTGATTGAAGAATCTGTGATTTAAGATCATCAACTTGATTGATTAGATATGTAATATGATTAAATCAGTATTATGTTGTCATTGATGTCAACTAGTTTTATAACACTTATCTTGTAAGTTACTATACCAAAACATCTATAGTAAAGGAGTGAAAGAGATGAAGTACAAAAATATTTACATGAGGAAGATGGATATGACAGATGAGGATAAAGAATACATTGAGTAACTTGATGATGATTCTGTGACCTTACGATATTGACTTGATTATGTTTCATTCATCTATGATGAAGAAAAGAGCTAAAAGACACAAATCAATGTTTTTGGTTGATGACACATTTTAGTGTACACTGACAAAGTGTAGTGTATACTAAGCATAGTGTAAACTGAGATTGTGCTCACTGACACATTTCTTTGTTAACCGAGTAGAATAGAGTAATTAAATGACTAGCTTAGCTGATAAGATTGATGAGCTAGAAAGTGTATGATTTTGAGGTAACAGATAATGTTTGTTACACAGATCGACGGCTAACAAAATTCAGGAAAGATCTAAAGGATCAGAATCAAATGTGTTATTAACACATCAGCCAAGATATGTTTAAGCGACAAAATTAATGAAGATGATTAAGTGGGAAAATCTGATGGAGCAGAAGAAAATGGTTTACTTGTCTATATAAGAGATAGGAGATTTTAGAGTGGATGTAATGCCAGAAGGAGGAGACTATAGAATTATCATGTGAACAAGTTTTCATGCATACTTGATCTGCTGGTTAGTGAGAACCGAACTACAGAGTTTCTACTGAGTGATAGTATGTTACTGAACATTGATTGGAATAGAATTGATTTAATGATCAGAGGATTGAATGAGCTTAACATTGATCTGTACATCTGTAATTGAAGTTGTATTAAGGTGGATCACCTACTATTACATTTTAACCATTGTACACATTCAAATCTCTTAACCAAGTGGAATAAGAAACTCTTTTATCTATCATTCATAGAATGAACATTGTTATCCTATCAACCCCTAAGTGACTACTGGTTGGATGATAATGGTTGGTCTAAAATCCTATAACAAGGTCACACCTAACAGTATGTTTGTAACCTTTAACTGGGTTGGGTCATCACTGACCTCACTTCAGAAGAGTGAATATTTTGGGTTGTCGGTCCTAGGTGGTTTTTCCCTTCACAGGGTTTCCACGTTAAATGTCTTGTGTTATGTGTTGATTGTGATGTTTGTTTGATGTCATATTTGTATGTTGCATATTTGATTTGATCGGTAACTACTATATGTTTTAGACTGGTAATCGGTAAAAGCATAGACAGTATAGTATTTTAAGTTACCAAGTATTAGAATTTTTAAGTATTTGATTTTGGATTATACATTTTGTATCAGGACACTAGATAACTGATTCATCCCCCTCTTAGTTATTCTAACAATTGGTATCAGAGCATTGGTTGCTTAGAATAGAGTTTTTAGGAATTCAGCAAAAAGATCCCAAAATGTATAAGAGGGAAGTGCCAAAGCTAAACAAAGAGAACTTCACAGTATGGCAAAGACGGATGAAGCTGCACATATCTGGAATTGGGAATTCTGCACTAGAATTAATGGAGAATGGCTGTATAGAATTGACCACTGGTCCCCTAACACTTCAGCAACTTAGAGAAAGGAATGAACACAATGTTACTATGATGGAGATTGTTGCTGCCTATACTGATGCTGAATTTGAAGATATTAAAAGCTGCACTACTGCAAAAGCCATGTGGGATAAACTTTCTCAAGTTTACAGTGGAGATGTGAATGTCAAAAGAGCCAGAGAAGAAAGCTTAAGGGGAAGATTCGATGATATGAAGATGAAGGAAGGTGAGAATATTGTGCAATACACAAATATATTGAAAGAGGTAGTACATGCTATTAGAGCATCTGATGGAGTTATTAGTGAAGAGATAGTTGTAAGCAAAGTCCTCAGAACCTTATTGCCAGTTTACACAATCATAATATCTGCTATTCATGAAACAAGGTCTGCAGCTAGTAATGTCCTTACACTTGACAATCTGATTGGTAAACTTACAACCTTTGAATTGAATAACTTTGACAATAGTGTTTTTCCATCTGTTGAATCCACTTTCATGTCTTCTCTGAAGATTGGTAAGTCTAGCAGGAATTATAAGAATGATGATAGTGATAGCAATACCGATGATGAGCTTGATGAACTTGAAGCTCTTATGGCCAGAAGATTACCCAAAGGTAAAGGAAGGTATAGAGGTAAGCTACCTTTGGCATGTTTTAACTATAAATAAGTTGGCCACATCACCGCTAGATGTCCACATAAGAAAGATGATGAAAGAAAAAAAGACCGATTTGAAGGAAGCTATGGGAGAAGAGTCAATAGAGGCTACCAAAACTACAATAGAGATAACCAAGATAGTAATGATAAAGGCAAAAAGGCATGTTACATAGCCAAAGATAATGAATCTGAATCTGATTTTGATGATGATGTATAAGTGGTATTTGTTGCTATGAAAGATGACTCAGAGGAAGAAGAAAAACATGCAGAAATAGTGCTGATCTCTAAAGTTAACAAAAATAATACATGGATCATAGACGGTGGCTGTACACATCACATGACTGGTGATGAAGAGAAATTTGATCAACTTGAAGAATACAATGGAGGATCTATTAAGATGGGTAATGACACACCCTATATGGTAAGAGGTAAAGGACCCCTAATGATAAATGATAGGATAAAATGTGAAAATGCTTATTGGGTAGATGGACTAAACTATAACTTGTTAAGTGTGGCACAACTGAACAATTCAGGTCACCAATTTGCTTTTGAGAGAAAGAAAGTGAAAATCTTTGATGATGGTGGAAGATTAGTTGGAACTAGTGCACAATCAAGAGGTAATCTATTTTATCTTGATACTAATGAATCTTCTTGCTTGATGATGAAAAATAAAGATGCTTGGTTGTGGCATAAAAGGTTATGCCATGTGAATTTTGATAACATGATTAAGATTAGTAAAATGAAAAGAGTTAGAGGTCTGCTTAACTTGTCAAAACCTGATCATGTTATGTGTCATTACTATTAGAAAGGTAAGATGACTAAATCTAGATTCAAAAGAAATGATTATTCAACAAAGAAGATACTTGAGTTGATTCATACTGACCTATGTGGTCCTATGAGAACTCAAAGTTATTATGGTGATAGATACTATATTCTTTTTGTTGATGACTATACTAGATTGATGACTATTATGTTCTTGAAAGAAAAATATGAAGCATTTAAGATGTTTAATTGGTATAAAGCAAAGGTAGAAAAAGAGATTGGTAAAGAATTGAAATTCCTAAGATTTGACAGAGGAGGTGAATTTATCTTTGATCAATTTACTAATTTCTGTAATGAGCATGGTATTAAAAGATAGGTCTTCACACTGAGGACACCTCAGCAGAATGGGATTGCTAAAAGAAGGAATAGGTCAATAGTTGACTATGCAAGAACATTGATGTTGCAAAAGAATGTTTCTTAGACATACTAGAGGGAAGTTGTTAGTACTGTTGTTTATGTTTTGAACTAAGTACAACTGAAGAAGGACACTAACAAGACACCCTATGAGTTGTGGTTTGGACACAAACCTACTGTAAGTTATTTTAGGATTTTTGGAAGAAAATGTTTTATTCTAAAAGATGAAAGAAATGGGAAGTTTGACTCAAAAGGTGATGAAGGGATATTTCTAGGATATTCCAATAAAAGAAAAGCATATAAGTGTCTGAATAAAACTACTAATAAAATGATTGAAAGTACTAATGTCTGAGTTGATGAGTTTGATGAAAATAATGTAGAGAAAAGTATAAAGGAACCAAAAGACTATGGTAGATTCACTTACATTGAACACCCAGAGTATCTATCAAAGCCACAGCCTGTGATAACTGGTCAATAGGAAAATACTACCGAGGAGCAAGAAAGAGAAACTGAGGAGTAAGAAGCACCCATCGAGCAAGCAAATGAACCTACACAGGATGAACAAGAAAGAAGAGATAAAGTACTAGAAAATTTTGTTAGGAGACATCATACTGAGACACATATTATTGGAGATAGACAAGCTGGCATGCAAGCAAGGAGTAAAGCAAGACAAGGTACATGTCTAGTTTGTGATTATGAACCAAAAAATGTAAAAGTTGCATTAGAAAATGATGAATGGGTTAATGTAATGAAAGAGGAAATAGAATAGATAGAGAAGAACAAAACTTGGACCTTAGTACCCAAACCTAAAGATAATAATGTTATCAGTACTAAGTGGATATTCAAGAACAAGCTGAATGAAAATGTTGAGGTAAGAAGGAAGAAAGCTAGATTGGTATGCAAAGGATAGGCACAGGAGGAAGGAAATAGTTATGGTGAAACATTCAAACCTGTTGCTAGATTAGGAGTTAGAATGCTACTTGCGTATGTTGCACACAAGAAATTCAAATTTTATCAAATGGATGTTAAGTTGGCATTTCTGAATGGAATACTTGAAGAAGAAGTCTACATAGAACAACTAGAAGGGTTCGTTGATCCAGAAAAGAAAGACATGGTATGTAGATTACATAAAGCTTTGTATGGTTTGAAGCAAGCACTAAGAGCCTAGTATGAGAGGTTGCATACTTATTTTTTATGTATTGGATTTGTTAGAACAAGTAAGAACAATAATTTGTACATGAAAGGAGATACTGATGATACTATTCTTATTGTTGAGATATTTGTGGATGATATTATCTTTGGAGGTCAAGATAACATATGCAAACCTTTTTCTGATGAGATGAGAAAAGAGTTTGAAATGTCTATGTTTGGAGAGATTAAGTTCTTTCTAGGACTACAAGTGATTTAGCAGAATGATGGGATATTCATCACACAATCCAAATATATCAAGGAAGTATTGAAGATATTTGGCATGGAAGATGCTAAACCTATGGGAACACCGATGGCTACTAGATGCAAATTGACTAAGGAAGATGAAACTAAAGAGGTAAACTAGAACTATACTAATCAATAATTGGTAAGTTAATGTATGTAGTTCACAGTAGACCAGATATAGTACATATTGTGGAAATTGTTGCTAGATTTTATACAAACCCTAGAGAGTCACACATGATTTCTACAAAGAGAATCTTAAGATACCTGAAGAAAATAGAAAATTATGGATTATGGTATCCTAAGGAAGGCAAGTTTGAACTGAAGGTTTATATCGATGCTGATTGGGTTGGAAATGTGCATGATAGAAAAAGTACCACTAGAGGAGCATTTTTCTTTGATGAAAGACTTGTTACATGGACAAGTAAGAAGCAGGCTTGTATTTCTCAGTTTATAGCTAAAGAAGAATATGTTTCTACTACTACAAATTGTTCAAACATTGCATTTATTAAAAAAGTATTGGAAGGTATGAATGAGGTAATCATTGAGCTGGTGATTATATACTGTGATAACACAAGTGCAATTAATATTTCAAAGAATCCAGTGATACACTCTAAAACAAAGAATATATCCATTAAGTATCACTACTTAAGAGAACAAGTATAGGAGAAGCAAGTTAAGTTAGAGTTTGTTACATCAAAAGAATAACTTGCAGACATATTTACAAAGTCTCTACTGAAGGATACATTTGAGTACTTAAGGACTAGACGAGGGGTCCATTCCCTATCTACCGGTCACTAATGTGATCTGGATGTTGCATCAGCCTAATCTTATCAGAAGATCATTCATGTTGATGTAGAATAGTTCACACTTTAGATCATGTTCAAGGTTATGATAAGTTTGGACAACTTAAACACATTGGGATATCAGTATATAGAGATATGGAGAATGCATTGGACAATAGAGAGTTACTTGGCTAATAAAGAGTAGCGTGTTTATTTGTTTCTTTGGCATTATTGTCAAAGGGAGAGATAAACAATATGAAACAATATACACTGATGAGAACTATCTGAGGGAGAGATAATCTAGAAGAAAGGAAGAACATTGAAGATCAGTTACTAAGAATAGAAGTAGGAACTTGAGAGCTGTAAAGATCATATTTGCAAATTGACAAAGCTGCATTGTTAATGCTATTGAGTAACGTGAGGATTAAACATATTAAGCTAGGGAGAGCTTGTACAACATTTTTTCAAAGAGTTGTAGAATACATGTTTGGTATGTGTATGGTATATTTCATATTACTTGAGTTGCCATCAATGCCAAAGGGAGAGATTGATGAACTACAACTTATTTAGAACTTGATTGAAGAATCTGTGATTTAAGATCACTGAGCTGATTGATTAGATATATAATATGATTAAATCAGTATTATGTTGTCATTGATGTCAACTAGTTTGACAACACTTTTGTAAGTTACTATACCAAAACATCTGTAGTAAAGGAGTGAAAGAGATGAAGTACATAAATATCTACATGAGGAAGATGGATATGATAGATGAGGATAAAGAATACATTGAGTAACTTGATGATGAGTCTATGACCTTATGATATTGACTTGATTATGTTTCATTCATCTATGATGAAGAAAAGAGTTGAAAGACACAAAGCAGTGTTGTTAGTTGATGAAGCATTTTGGTGTACACTGATGAAGTGTAGTGTATATCGAGCATAGTGTAAACCATGCTTGTGTTCACTGACACATTTCTTTGTTAACCAAGTAGAACAGAGGAATTAAATGACTAGCTTAGATGTTAAGATTGATGAGCTGGAAAGTGTATGATTTTGAGGTAACAGATAATGTTTGTTACACAGATCGATGGCTAACAAAATTCAGGAAAGATCTAAAGGATGAGAATAAAATGTGTTATTGACACATTAGCCAAGGTATGTTTAAGTGGAAAAATCAATGAAGATGATTAAGCAGCAAAATATGATGGAGTAGAAGAAAATGGTTTACCTATCTATATAAGAGACTAGGGATTTCAGAATGGAGGTAATGCCAAAAGGAGGATACTACAGAATTATCATGTGAAAAAAATTTCATGCATACCTGATCAACTGGTTAGTGAGAACTAAACTACAAAGTTTTTACTAAGTGACATGAAGCTATTACCGAGTGACAGTAAGTTACTGAACATTGATTGAAATAGAATAGATTTAATGATCAGAGGATTGAATGAGCTTAACATTGATCTGTACATCTGCAATTGAAGTTGTATTAAGGTAGATCACCTACTGTTACACTTTAACCATTGTACATAGTCAAATCTCTTAACTGAGTGGACTAAGAAAGTCTTTTATGTATCATTCATAGAATGAACATTTTTATCCTTTCAACCCCAGCGTGACTACTGGTTGGATGATAATGGTTGGTCTAAAATTCTCTAACAAGGTCACACCTAAGAGTGTGTTTGTAACCTTTAATAGGGTTGGGTGTTCACCAACCTCACTTTAGAAGAGTGAATATTTTGGGTTTCCGATCCCAGGTGGTTTTCCCTTCATAGGGTTTCCACGTTAAATATCTTGTGTTATGTGTTGATTGTGATGTTTTTTTGATGTCATATTTGCATGTTGCATATTTGATTGATAGGTAACTACTATATGTTTTAGACTGGTAATTGGTAAAAGCATAGATAGTACAATATTTTAAGTTACCAAGTATCAGAAGTTTTAAGTATTTGATTTTGGATTATACATTTTGTATTGGGACACTAGATAAATGATTCACCCCCCTCTCAGTTATTCTAACACTAGGTGTAGCTTCATCAAACTCTGCCATGCAGGGAAGTTCTCCTTATTCAGCTTCGGTACCTCCTTCTTATACATCCGGATCATTTTCTTCAAGTACCTTTAAACTTGTTCTTGTAATACCCCAAAATTGGCACATTGCAATTCTAATCAATTTTGGTGCATTTCTTTGAATTTCTACATCATTAAAGTCCTATTGTACTAGGCAATTCTATCTCCTAATTGACTTATTTGACTTGGTGTCAAATGCAAAAAACCCTAAATTTGCATTAATCATACACTATATTTAATTCCTAAATATTCAACATTTATTGGCTCAATAATCTCTATGATTAATTAATTTAATTCTAAAGTCCTAGTGCTTTAATTAAATTAATTCCACCCCCTTTAGCTAATACACATCTAAGGAATTAATAATTCTTTAATTCTCTAAATGAAATATCCCACTTGAATTTAATTATTCAAAATTATTCGAAGAGTCACCCATATGTGGCAATATTTCATTTATTTTATTAAAGAAATCCTTCAATTTGTCTCACCTTCCTCCATGGAAATGACGAGTCAGCCATTTCTTTCCAAGAAACTCTTCATCCTTCACTCGGGCTCTTCTACATTATGAACCCCTTTTTCCTCATTTGGGAGGTAATTTTGAGAGCCCTAAAAATATAGTGAATTTTTGTCTCACTTTTATATCTTCTGAAGCTTTGATAATATTGTATTTTAGAATAATCTCATTTTAGCATAATCTTGCACTCATATTAATTAGTTTGTTTACTTTTCTTTAGACTAATTCTCATCTTTCATTTTCAAGCTTTAGATTAAATCTGCATTCTCATATTTCTTTCAAGTTTATGGTTTAATTTGCACAATCATTCTTAGTTTAATTGCAATTCAATCTTCTTATGCATTTTAAATCCTCCATTTTAGAATTGGTCTATGGTTGTTGGTCTCTCATTTTGAGAGTAAATTCAAACACCCCATCTAAATAGGAGGCGACAGGTTGATTCAATCAAGATTGCGAAGTGAATAATTCATATTCATTATCATAATTTAAATCATTGAGCAATGACTATGTCATGTCTATGGCTCAATTAGAGGTCAAATTTTAGACACAAACATTTTGGCACCCACTGTGGGGCAAAAAATTAATTTATGGCCTCATTAATCTCAAACTTTTTTTTGAAAATTTTGCACTCTACCGTACATTCGTACTTCACTATGTACGAAATCTCGTCTAAGTTTTCTGAGTGTGCTGCATGAAGTTGTGCTCTCAATAGAATTTTCTCATGCAAAGAAATCACTATCTCACGTAGTTCTCTGTATTTCCTCGCGTTGAGCCGGGCAATTTCTCATGCAAAGCTTGCCATCAGAATTTGAAATTTTTTAGTTATCTGTACTGTTCTGTTGCTTTTTTTTTTTGACATTGTTATTTGCTGTTATTTTCATATCTTTGTTTGTTGCCACAACATAACAGTGGGTTTACTTGCAGGACGGTTATCAAAGACTATTTTAAAAACTTTGTGCTTGTTTACTATTTTTACACACACAGTATAACTAGGGCCTTGTTAAAATTTCTTAAGGGTCTTGATAGTAGGATAGGGTAATACACTCTTCATTACATGGAAGTGATGCCCATGGATGAATTCAAGACCCATATTTTTCTAGCATGATAGATACCTGGGGAAGCAAGGAAAGGTAGTGAATCTTTAGCATGTCTACTTGTTAGGGGATTATGCTCTTCTCTCTTTGAGAGAACCAGAAACCCAAAAGCTTGTGGATTGGTTAAGGAGGAACTAGCTTGGTGATAGACATGTCTTGTGTGTTTGGGTAAGGTGAAGAGGTAGAGAAGTATGCTTTTCTCTCTTTGAGAGAATAAAAAAATCTAACCCTTGGATCTAAGCCAAAGTCCATGTCACTTTTAGAGGGCCTGCCAGAAGTTGAACCTCCGGGAATGACCCAAGTGAGTACACACCTATTGCCAATGATTACACCTCACTATAATAAAGAAATATTTGTTGAGTCTAAAGAATCCAAATCCATGTTAACTTCTTTCTCTTGATTTCGACTATCATCTTGAGAAAGCCCTGTCTATTGTACTGAGCAGTGCCGCTCTTAGCCTTGCTTGTGGGGGTGTATGAATTTTACATGTCGGTGTGGCTATGAGGCCTCAACCCTATATCAAGGGCATCAAAGGTTAGTGTGAAAAGAAGCCCACTAAATACTTTCTTAGTTAGTTGCGTACTTGGATCACCTCCGAAATGAGACAATCTTTGTGCAGGGAGGGGGAAGAATCTCTCCCCTAGATTCTCACCATAGGCATACACCTAGATGTTTGAAGGTGGTATATGACACCGGCACCTACTTCAAGGGTAACCATTGAACATATATTATTGAGTCCTTGGAAACACCAAAAACATGGGCACCCTCTAGGGGGTGACATGACTGTGTGAGGTGAACGCATGCACATAAGTTGTGAGGCACAAATTTTATCTTCTCTACCATTTTTTTGTAGGGATAACTAAGTGATTGTTTTGAGTCTTAAACTATCCATCATGATTAAACAAAGACTCCCATGATTCTGCCAAGTTGCTTTGTCCTTTATAGAACTGTTTGTGACTACTTCTTGTGTTAGTATTGCTTGATATAAAACTTCATGCTTGTAATTGATTGCTTGCAACATTCAAACTAAGATTGCTAATTCAAACTATCCTAAAACTATCTGAGAATTGGAAATTATGTTAGAGAGCAGTCCATGTTGTGTCTTGAAATCTAATTTTTTTATCTCAAAAACTGTGTCGATCTATCAAACCTTGGTCTTTTCCCACACAATATTTCTGAACTTGAGCATTTTCTCACATGAAGTTTGGCATTTTCTCACATGAACTAGCACTTCCTCGCATGAACCTATACCCTGATTTTCAAAACATCGATCTATTTCCCATTGACTGGTCAACTTTCTGCTTAATCTAATTTTTGCCTGGGGTCTATCTACCTATTCTCATGTTGTCTACTATCTGAAATTGAGTGTCTTGAGCTATGAAACAATTGATTATTACTTAAACTTGTATTGTCTCCCCATTGTTTGTCCTATCTTATTGTGCTTTTGTACCTTGCGATGTGATAGTCAAATTTCAATTGTTCTAGCCATACTCTTGATGATTCATGTTGGGTGCATTCCACATCTTGGCTGTTCTAGCCTTACTCTCCTTTTTTCTATTCCTAGAGATAGAGTTCAAGCGTAATCCTAAGTCCTCTCTCATTACATTTTTGTCTATTCCTATTACAACTAGAAGCAGAAACACATTCCCCATGTGTGGTATCGAATAAGGTAGAGGTAGATCTTGTAATCAAGGAAGAGGTCATTCTGAACCTATTATCCAACCTGAGTGTCAAGAGGGATCCTCACATTCCTCCTCACCAGAAATCTCAAGAGAAATTTCACCTCAATCTTCATCTCCTATTAATCGACCTAGTGTCAGATGTTTGTTCCGTTTAAATCTCAGTCCGAATCAGAATCTAGTGTTCAAAGAGCGTTACAAAGTATTGTTTCCAAACAATCTTAACCCATTGTGGGAATACCAGCAAGACTCTAAAGGGTCACTTTCTAGAATTGATCATATTGATCCTTCTAAACCTATCGACCCTTTCAATCCTATTTTTATGAAACCAGTGTTCTAGCAGTGTTATAATCCCTTGTTTCAAAGACAACCTGAATTATTGTTTCGAGAACAACATAACCCACTATTCCAAGATCACCGAAACTCTGAAAGGCCCCTTTCTTGGGTCAATCCTATTGAAAATATCAATTCAATCAACCCTTTTAAACCTACCGATCATATCGAATCTATTGCCACTCATGTTGAGTTTGTGCACGCTACAAAATCCCACATTGACAAGATGGGAGGCCCATTCAACTTCCAACAGGGTGAATATAATAAAACTCAAGAGCAATCTCAAAACAACCAACATCCTAGTCAATCTCAAAATGATGAATGTTATGATCAATCCCAAAATTATCAAAATCAACACCAATCTCAAACAAAATCTCAAGGCGGCCGACAAGCATATCACTATCTCCCTCCTCCACATGACCAAAATCAAAACCAAAATGACTAGAATCAAGATCAAGTCCCAAGCATTTATGAGATTCTTGGTAATGATGATGAGATGATAACCAAAAATGACATAGATGCTGCAAAAGCCAACAAGAGTCTTATCAAAATGATGGAAATCCTCATTCTAGAGGAAAAGGAGAAATATTTTCTAGAACTGGCTAAATAAGGGGCTAGATTACCCCAGAACTACCAAGTTGAGATGCTTGTGGCTAAAGAAGAAGAGACTGAGACTGCTAAGTTGCAAAAGATGATTCAAGACATGCAAGATCAAATTAGCCAACTTGTGAAGGATAAGGATAAACTAGTACAACAATTCACAATGGAAAGCATCTGTCCTTTCCCCTTTGATAAGAGTCTTCACATGCCACCTTTTCCCAAAGGTGTAGAGCTACCTAAATATAACAAATACTTGGGAACTGCTGATCCCTAGGATCACTTGAGGGAGTTTGGTGCTCTATCTATGGAATTTATGCATGATCAGACTTATCTTATGCGCCTGTTTCCTCATAGTTTGGGTGGGTCAGCCATGGAGTGGTTCTCTCGACTACCCACCAGTATTAAATTTTTTGACAAAATGGCTAATTTGTTCATCTAGCATTACTCACACAATATTCAGCATCTGATCAATATCTAAGTTCTTTGTAATCTAAAACAGTGACAAGGGGAGCCTTTCTTGGCATTTCTCTAGAGATGGAGACAACTATGTACAAAGTATCCTCGCAAACTACCAGAGTCTGAGAAACTTGACATCTTTTTGGAAAATCTTGTCCCATATTTTGGATATTAAGTATAATTACAAGGTCCCCTAACCTTTGATAGCATGATTAAACAAGCTGTGTGAATAGAAGCATTTATGATCATGAAAAGAGAGTTGACTTTGAAAAAGGATAAGAAACAAGGGTCTTCCACCTCAAACAAAGATAAAGGGAAGTTTGTCAACAAGAATAAAGATGTTGTGAATGATAGAGTGGTTTAAAATGTGATGCCAAAGCCTACAAAATCTATTTTCAATCTTACCTCTAGTATACAGGTGGTCAAAGCTACTGAAAAGGCTACAATGGACACTCAGTTGCCTTTGTGATTTTCTTGAAACAAGCCTTGGGCATCTCGACCCAAGCACAAGTTCACATCCTTAGGAGAACCCCTTGATGTGGTTTATAAGACTCTCATGCAAAACCAAATACTCAATCCTTTGGAAAAGCATCTATATGATCCGCAACCATGACCTCATTGGTGGAACGACAACACATACTATGATTATCACCAAAAAAAGGGTCATAAGACTTCTACTTGTCTCCAGCTGTGCCATAAGGTCCAAGATTTGATTGAAAATGGTGACATTGTTGTGGAAAACCATAACAAGAATTCAGATCACCAGGCATTTAAAGATCCCTTTCTTCCTCACGAGAAAGATGAATCTTCCAAGACTAAGAATACCAATGCCAAGGTTAACTACATGTACACTACCAATGACAATGTCATCAACATGATTGAACCTATCGAGGTTGAGTATTGTGATGTGATTACTATCAAGAGGAGGGAGGATGATCCTAAGCCTAAGACTCCATTTGTCTTGTGAGGCCCCAGGTCTCATTCTTCCACACTTGAATCATCTTAGGATTGTGCAAAAGTTGTTACTCACTCTCATGCAAAAATCACCATTAAGGGTCCTGAACCTTCTACATCCACTCCAAAGCAACCTGTAGATAAAAGTGCTATTGGCCCTGCCAACAAAAATTCAAAATTAGTCCTTACACCTAGCATGACTAGTTACAGCATTCTAGACCAGCTGCAACGTACCAACACTCAGATCACTATCTTTGAGCTATCGAAGATCTCGCCTGCTCATAGGCATATTCTGGATAAAGCCCTCATCGAGGCAAATGTCCCAAAAGATTTGGATCTTGATCAGTTTCAATCCATGGTGGGTCACCTAACATCACCACATTATTTGTCTTTCTATGAAGAAGATGACCATTCACTGAGCCATCCACACAATGCTCCTTTGCATATAAAAGTCATGATAGGTCCAAAGTGCGTCCACCACATCCTCATTAAAAATGGTCTAGACCTCAATATTTTCTCTACTAATCTTCTCACTCAATTAGGCTATGATGAAGATTGCATAGATGCCTGCAAGAAAATCATCATTAAGACATATGTTGAAGAAGAATGCAAATCCAAAGTTTTGGTTGTGCTGCCAATTCAAGTTGGACCTATTGAAAGAGACATCATTTGTCAAGTTCTAGATATTCCTCTAGCATATAATATACTTTTGGGTAGACCATGGATCCATGAAATGTAGGTGGTTCTGTCCACATATCACCAATGTATCAAGTTCCCATTCTATGGAGGAGAAGTGACAATACCTACCAATACCAACTATTCTTGCAACACACTCACGCAATCTTCAGATAGTCTTATCCCAACTAATAGAGAGTCCATTTAATTCTATGATGCTAAACTTAAGGAAATGGAGCAGATTCTAAAGCTTAAAGATACAAGCATGGGGGGGTATTAGATAGAACCTATGTTATCACTAGCAGGTTTACCTCCATCTCTGTGTTCTTATGGGAGACCCTCTGAGATAAATAAACCCTCTACTAGTTCTCCTCAAATTGTCTATGATGGTCCCTTTGTACGGGCCAAAATGCCACTAGAAGATGAGGATGAGGAAAGAGCTATTACAACTTGGATTTACAAAGAGAAAAACACATCTAAACAAATCACTCCTACTCATGACTTAGAATAAGAACCATATAGTGAAGCCCTCAAAATCATGAAGCACTTTGGTTACAAAGGGAGTGGCCCTATAGGGGTGAATGATAATGGTTTTCTTAAACCAATTGAAGCCACAGGTCATCGCACCAAGGACACCATAGGTTTAGGCTTCAAGAAAATCTCGTTTCATCTAGTGATTAACAAGTTTGTACCAGAGCTAGAACCAAAGCCAGAATTCCAGTTAGAATCTGAAGACATTACCATAGCTGATAAATTAGACAATAGCTCTGATGAGGATAATTTTCCATATCCTATTCCTCCAGAATTTGCTACATTCTTTGCAAAACTAGATGAACCTATTATACTTGTCCATCTAGTAGAGACTGATAGTGATTCTGATGACACTACTTCAGTGCATTGACTCACATATGACCAGTGGAGAGAAATGCAAATGGTTGATCTTGATTTTCAGGGTGAATGATACATGCCACCACATTTCCAAAAGTGGTTTGAACAAGATCAACTTCAGACAACCATCAATACTACAAGAGATGAAAATGAGTCAAATGGTACAACAAGTGTTGATGGAATTCCCATATCAAGCATCACTGATTCACATGAGTATGAGTTTGATTCTCTTTTTGATGCAACTTTTGATAAAGATATAGATGTTTTTCATGTGTATGAAAACCTTTCTGAAGTAGGTGAAGGGTCTAGTGTTAGGATGATCGAGTTTGATTCCACTAACGCTAACATTTCCTCTACTTATGTTGTGACATCTAGAGAGGAATTGAACACACCTCTGGATGAGATTTCTCTAGGTCTTGACTCATTCATCCATGCTTTCGATGGCTATACTATGAACACACTTGAACCTGCCACTTCTCTTTCACTCAAACATCTTGATCTCATTAACTAGAACTCTCCCTCTACATCTAGTGAAGTCCTTATGTTCTAGAATGACTACACTCTTTCATGTTATCTCAATGCCATCGAACCTGTAATGTTCTCCACCAGTGAAGACAATATCAACATGGCTAAATCTGATATCAAGTATCTTAGTCATAAAATTAAAAGAAAAAAGAATAGGTGCTCTGATGGTGGAAACCACATTGTGGAAGTGCTAGAGCCAAAAAAGTAAAAATAAAAGACATATCCAAGGGTGAAAACCTCTCTGAGGATCCCAAGGATGAGATACTTGATACACTTCCTAGTCATTTTCAAGAAAGATCATTAGTGTTGATTAAGCCAACCCAACCAGTGAAAAAGTTGCACCACAGATTATTCATTTAGAAAAGTCTCTATCTACAGAAGAGAAAGAAGAGTTCACCAATTTCTTTCAAAGCAAGAAAATCAATTTTGCATGGACTTACTCTGATATGCCTAGATTGGATCCCAATCTAATCATGCATCATCTTTCTATTGCCCTAGGTTTTAAGCCTATCAAACAAAAGCTTCAAAAGATGCATCCACATGTGGCACTTTTAGTCAAGGCTGAGTTAGAAAAACTTCTCAAAGCTGGTTTCATCAGAGCTATTGACTATGCAGAGTGGATTTCCAATATTGTTCTAGTTACTAAGGATGATAAATCCATTCGCGTCTGCACATAATTTCAGGACCTGAATAAAGTATGTCCTAAAGATGACTTTCCATTACCCAATATTGACATGATTATGGATATGATGACAGGCTATGAAATGTATTCTCTAATGGATGGTTTCTCTAGTTACAATCAAATAAAGATCATGCCAGAAGACCAAGAAAAGACTGCCTTCACATGTGCTTGGGGAACTGTCTATTGGAATGTCATGCCCTTCGAACTGAAAAATGTTGGAGCTACATATCAAAGAGTTTTCACTACTATTTTTCATGGCATGATGCACAAAACAATGGAGGACTATGTAGATGAAACTTTGGATAAAAGAATGTAGTGGAAAACACATCTTGCAAATCTAGGTCCTATACTAGATTGAATGCAATAATTCAGTCCCAGACTCAATCTGAAAAAGTGTGCATTTGGTGTCACTTATGGCAAGCTATTGGGTTATATCATATTTGCTAAAGGCATAGAGGTAGATCCTGAGAAAGTTCAAGCTATCATGGAGATACCTCTACCAATGAACATCAGTCAAATGAGAGGACTTTAAGGAAGACTACAATCCATTTAGTGCTTCATTGCACAACTAGCTGATAAGTCACAACCATTCATCAAAACTCTACATAAAGGTGTGACTTATGGGTGAAATGAAGAATGTGACAGAGGGCTCACTCAAATCAAACAATATCTTGCAAATCCACCAATCCTAATGCTTCCTATTCATGGGAAGCCACTCATCCTTTATATTTCAGCTACAAACACATCTCTGGGTGCTTTGTTGGCTCAAGAAGACCAAAATAACAAGGAAAGAGCCATTTATTACATCAGCAGAACTCTGGTCTCTTATGAGATGAACTATTCAGTCATTGAAAAAGCTTGTCTAGTAGTGGTGTTTGCTTCACAAAAATTACAACACTATATGCTTGCTCACACTACAAGACTCATTTCTAAAATTGATCCGTTAAAGTACTTACTCAGTAAGGCTACTCTCAGAGGTAGACTGGTGAAATGGGTCATGATACTCAATGATTTTGACATTGAGTATGTAGAGAGAAAGGCTATCAAAGGGAAAGCAATTGCGGATCAATTGGCAAAAGCTCCTCTCAAGGATCATCAGCCCTTGAAAATTGAGTTCCTAGATGAATCCATAATGCTTCTTACACAACAAACATGGAATATGTTCTTTGATGGATCTTTCACCCAACAGGGGTCCGGTGCCGGAATACTATTTGTCACACCATAGAGATACTCTTTACCAAAGGAATATAAGATGTTGTTCCCTTGCACAAATAACATCTCTAAATATGAAGCTCTAATCAACAACATGAAGATAGCCATTGAATGGCATGTGGATGAACTTAAGGTCTTTGGAGGCTCACAATTGGTTATCAATCAAGTCAATGATATCTATCAAACCAAGGATGAAAAGCTAGTGCCTTATAAATGAATGGTTGATGATCTGAAAAAGTACTTTGCACATATTACCTTCTAGCATATTCCAAGAGCAGATAATAAAGAAACTGATGCCATGGTTACCCTTGCCTCCATGTTACAAATGCCAGAAAATGACTGTAGACATGAATTCTTGGTGGAGACATTACACTACCCAGCCTACAATACCACTGAATCCAAGATGATCTGTTTAGTCATTTGACATGATTCATCTTGCTTCCATCATATCTACTCCTATCTCTGAGACTAGATTATCCCAGACACTTACACCTGGAATGAAAAATGTTACCTAATCTGTAGTGCTTCACAATATGTCATTGTAGCTAATGACTTGTATAGGTGAGGTCTAGACGGTACCCTCCTTAGGTTTATAGAACCCAATGAGTCCAAATGTGTGTTAACTAAGGTGCATGAAGGAATCTATGGTTCTCATTCAAGTGGCCTGACATTAAATTGTAAACTTATTAGAGCTGGTTAATATTGGCTAGATATCGAAAAAGAAGCTATATAATATGCCAAATCTTGCAAACAATGTCAGCTTCACAAAAATTTGATTCATGCTCCTGCTAAGGAGCTCATTTCCTTCATCAGTTTCTAGCCATTTCAACAATGGGCCTTTGATTTGGTGGGTCAGATACATCCATCTTTCTCAAGAGGACACAAGTTCATTATCACAGCTACAAACTACTTTACTAAATGGGTCGAGGCAGTACCTCTAACCATAGCTGATGGAAAATCTATAGCAAGGTTCATATTGAATTACATCATCTGTAGATATGGTGTACCCTCCTCAATAATCACTAACAATGGGGGGTAGTTCAAGAACAATGATCTAAAGGAGTTATGTAATAATTTTAGGATCATTCAACATTGGTCCTTGATCTATTATCCCTAGGGTAATGGACAGGTAGAAGATTCCAACAAGACAATGCTCAAGATCCTGCATAGAACAGTTCACAAGTCTGGTAGAGATTGGAACCTCCAAATTAATCCCACTTTATGGGCCTAAAAAACAAGCATTCAAACTCCAATAGGGGCCACACCCTTTGCCTTAGTCTACGGTGTGGATGCTATGTTGCATCTTTGAGGTCGAGATTCCTACATTGTGAGTCTCTCTGAAGAACCTCATTACTGATGAAGACATTAGAATATCTTGGTTGAAGGAGCTAGAGTTATTGGATGAACATTGGCAAGTGGCATTCGATCATCTAAGAGCATACTAGAAAAGAATGTCTAAAAGCTACAATAAGAAAGTCAGACCAAGGGAATTCCAAGTGTGTGATCTCATCCTGAGAGAAAACCCCAAGAATCAACAACAATGGATTCAGAAGGGAAAGTTTGAACCAAACTCACTTGGTTTGTACATTATCATTGCAGTGTTTGGGTCTGGTGCTTACCAACTCAAAGATTCGATCAACGCTTTGCACCTAAAGTGGTTATGTAGCTGAGACATTTTTTGTGTGCTCTTGTACATACTCTATTATGAAAACATCCTAAAAATTGCAAAATGTCCCAAAAAAATGATCATCTTAGTGAAAAATTGGTAAATAGGTGCCTTGATAATTATAAAAAAAATGAAAAATTCAAAAATACAAAAAAAATTTTGAAAAATCCAAAAATACAAAAAAATTAAAAAAAGAGAAAAGTACAAAAATATTGAAAAAGAAAAAATGTGCCATTGATGAAAACCTAGTAAATAGTTGTCATGGTAGCAAAAATATAATCTCTGCCAAGATGGTGAAAACTTGGTAAATAGGCACATCTTGTTCCCTAATGCTACACCTTTTGTAGCACCACTTGGCTCCTACTTTCCTGCTTTAGTTTTCTTTCCCACCTTTCCTGCTTTAGTTTGTTTCCTGCCTTAGTTTGTTTCCTGCTTTAGTTCATTTCCTACTTTAGTTTGCTAGCTCACACACTCACTTTCAACTATCTTGGAGACTGTGCTCGACTTTACATGGATTGAAAATGGTCACACTTGGGGGAATTTTCAGAGGACTTTCCTTGCATCAGCCACCAGTGGTTCTCACTGTGTCTACCTATTGATGCCTAGCTATTATTGAGATTTCTCTCCTTGAGGATCTCTCATGTATCAGTTTCCAGTGGTCCTCACTATGCTTGCCTACTTATACCTAGCTATCACTTGGATCTCTCTTCTTGAGGATCCCCCATACATTAGTCACCAGTGGTTCTCACTGTGTCTTCCTACTGATGTTTCGTTCACTTTCAGATCTCTCTCCTTGAGGATCTCTTGTATCACTCAACAATGGTTCTCACTATGTCTTCCTGCTACTACTTCATTAGTACTCTAATTTCTTCTTGAGACTATCTCTCACGTCAGTCACCAGTGGTCCTCATTGTGTCTACCTACTATCATCGTCCTGTTGAGACTTCTCGCACTATATACTTCTGATCTGACATTAATTCATTGAAACTGAAACTGAAAATTAGATTTTTAACTCTCTGAAGCATGTTGAGCTTTTCTTTTGTGTGTTTTTATTTTCTCTTTATCATTCCTCCTTGAGCAACTCTAAGATGTCTATGTGAAGACTGGGGGCATGATCTTTTCTTTTCTTTCATTTTGCTAGTCTAGTTCCAATGATCCAATGAATCCACATAAGAGGGGTATCTACTATGAGAGACTTTATTAGATGCTATATGGCATTATGTACCTCGACTCATTTTATATGGAAAATTTGGTGAGGTTGGTTCTTCTCCTTGTTTTTCTGAGTAACTTATTTTTTCTACAAGTGGAATTGCAAACGCTTGTCCTATGAAGTGAATGTAAGGGTCATTGTGAGAACCTTGATATGCTTATCATTCACTTAGCAAAAGGAGGAACTCTCACATGTCTGGCATGTTTGTATGCAAGAAAAATTTAGGTCATTCTAGAAACTATGCTTTGATTCTTATGTTAACTTGCTAAATCAAAAGGAATAGGTTTTCAGGTCATTCTGGGTTCTTGTGCCTTAATGTTTACACCTCATTCTGAAAAATCTAAGACTAATGTCATATTCATATTCTCATAATTGCAATGTCAATGAGGGTTGTATGACATCCTATGATTGTCTATTACTTAAAAAACTCTATGATGATAACCTAATGGGTCCAACAACCAAGTCCTAGGGTTTGCATTTAGCTTAGGTTGTATTTTCATTCTAGGCTTGCATTGAGACAATGTTTTGGTGCTCACTTGATTATCTCCTCAATCTACTTACTAAGGGTTCTCATCTTTAGTCCTGGGTTCATCTTGGTTGTACAAGTGTTTGATCCTCTCTCTTGATCTTAAAATATTCTTTTGGTTAGTACCTGTCATGTATTGCGATATCCTACATGAGATGATTAGTACCATATCCATTGCATTTCCATTTGCATCCATAAACTCAAATGCATACATTATACATCTACATATTCATATACATGTGCATCCATTATAAGCATAAATCAAATCATACGTTGCATTTATTCATCTACCATCTATCATTGCATTTTACATTGCATTTTCATATATCTATAAAACATCTACATTTCATATTCATAAAGGAATCATGTGTATATTATATCTAATCCATATATCTAATCATATAGGAAACATCTTATAACACATAAACAAATCTAAAAGCAATATATACACAAGTACAGTGATGCCAAAATTTGAGTTCATATATATATCGATCGATCAATGTCAGTACAATCAAAAGAATGGTGCTACTCGAGCATAGTCTATCAAAAATGGGGCAAATACATCAATGTATATCATCATATGATCTAGCTCTGCCACTGCCACCTAGAGGAGGTGGAGGTGGTTCCTATGGTTGTCCCAGTGGTGGTACCTATGGTGGTGCCTATGGTGGTCCCTGTGGAGCTGGTCATGCCCCAACATACTCTAAAAATGGTGAAACTTGCTCCACTAAATCTAGCACTACCCCAAAATATGCTACGTAATAATATGTTGACTATGTAGCCTCATATCTCACCTCCATCTGAGCCCTAGCTAGCACCTCCTATATCCCTTTGATCTCTTGATCTCACTCTACCACCTAGGTCTCCTATATGATGACCTGTGTGTGGAAGTCATCTTATTTTCATTGTACCTATCTGATCCTCTCTCGGCTCTTCGAGAGAGCCTCCTGTAACTGTTGGACTTTCCCTCCCATAGGTGGATCCTGTTTAGCCTGATCCTACATGTCTGTATCATCAATCTATGCCCCCTTGTCAGGAGGTAGATGCTAAGATGTATCTCCAGTCCTCTACCTACTGGACCTATCCTGGGTCCTGTTGCAACTAGCACCCGCATCTGACCCCATCTATCTTGGAGGAATGGGAGTCTATCCAGTCCTCGGCCTCAATAATCTCTACTATGGTTGTTGAGAAACCTATTGCTATGCAAGATGCTATTGTGGTATCTACTACTATGCTAGTACTTGCTACTATTGCACAGGCTGCTACTATACTACCTACTATACTCACTCACCCATGCCAATAGGATCTGTGAACCTAGGATATGGGTGTGCCAAAATGTAATCCCTGTATGCAAGTGTCATCCCTACATTGGTCACATCCACCATATAATCCCATCGAGCTGATCGTATCTGTTCCTTGATCATACACCTGCCCTAGTCTAACCTAGGCTACTAACCCTTCTTTGTCTCATCGAAGAATCAGGCATAGGAACAGTACTCCTGGGAGACATCCTGAGGTCTCCCAAATTGTTGTAAGACTCATGTGAGCAGGAAACACTCGATAATGCTAATGGTTCACCCATTCAAAGGACATGAAAGAAACATATGCGGTAGCTCATGCCGAGCATCATCCCATATCTTTGTCATTGCCCATGGTCTCCATATAATTGCAACCATGTCATCCAGCTGCCCGCGCCACTGCCCTATCTTACCCAGTGCTGGATGAGTCATAGGACCTGCATATCTATATATATGGCTCTAAGGGCTGTCTGGTATCATGAAATATCAGCCTGCATACGAGGAGATGCTCCCAGGCCCAGATATGTAAAACAAAAACTCCTACGGCCATGGTTTGTGAACTTTGATAGACGATCTCATGCATCTCATGGTACATCTACATGAGCATGCACTCACCCCATCCAAATCTAACTAGTGGCTACTCTAGCATCTACTCCAACGTGCATCCCCAACCACACTCCAGACCGTGCTATCCTTTGTCTGGCATCAGGCTGTAACAATTCAAGAATACTACTAGGACCACTGAGAGTCTGTGTCCTGCTCCATATCGACTAATCAACTCATCCCATGAGATGGCCTGACCCATCACTAAATCATCCTGAAATATGGCCCTCAGTGCTAGTGTGCCCGCTCTTGGCTGAATGTCATACTCCACATGGGCGTCGGGGAATGGTATCCTTAGAATCCTGTATATGTCCTCAGGAGTGAATGTCATCTCTCCTTGTGGTAGGTGGAAGGTGTTTGTCTCTAAGTGGAAATGCTCGACTAATGCACATAGTAGCCCTTGATTTACTCGAATACTGGGTATATCACATAGATAAGTCAATCCTAGCCCGTTGATGTGGGCACCCTCGACATCGTCCAATCTCCACACTAACTCTTCGATGACTAGTTGGTGGGATCAAAATGCAACATCTAGGAAGTCAACCTACAAAGCAAGCGATGACACTCGATTAGTATCTCAATCATGATGGTTTTTCAAAGAAAAACAAGCAACTAGAACTATGTACCTATCCTGAACATGACTCTTGGATGCTCTAATTGGCTGATTTCACAAAAAATTGGACAAAGATTCTAAAATGTTGCAGCAAATTCCCATGTGAGGAAACTGTTCCCCCGCATGAGATTTCTCTGTCACATGAGAGGGTATCTCTATTCACATGAGAATTCATCACTGAGGATGAAATCTTGCATGACATCCCCAAGCATCTCGTGTGAGCTCACAGAGGAACCCCATGCGATGAAACCCTCACCCTCGTGAGGAAACTATTTCCTCGCATAAGAGATGACCTGGACTGACCTAAGGAAACTTTTTCATCATGCGACATTGGACGAACTAAGCCCTAGAAAGCATAAAATCTAACCTAAATGATCTAAAAAAGTATTAAAAACTTGAAATGCAAGATGGTTGTTCGACTACTTATAGGTGTGTCATACTCTGGTGGCTGGTTGTGTCGTCAGGAGCACTCATATAGATGAAAATGCACAGGCACATTCTCCATCTCTCTCAGAGCTCTCAAATTCACTAAAGACAAAAGTGAATAATGAATTGAAAATGACCCCTCTGGGCCTTATATAGCTTTTGACCTAATTTTCAAAAGTGCTCTGTTTTACACAAAAATTTCACCCTTGGCTAAATTGACCTTTCTGAATCCATTTTCCGGATCGAAATCAAAATCTGACACTCTAAGATAGCTCAAAATTATGTTTTAAATTTCTGGGACCATCAGGATCGGATGCTTGTGTAGTCAACCTTCTGGTGACGTTTTCTTGTCAAAATCTTATCTCATTAGCATTTTCTTGAGATCTCCAATGTTTTCATCAAAAGTCAACTCTAGTCAAATCTAGTCAACTATGGTCAAACTTGGTTAACAAGACCTCCAAATTGGTCCAAATCGCTCTAGCAGCTTCTCAATCCTTCAGTAATCTATTCTGAGTTCCTCTGGATCTCCGATTTTATCTATATCTACAACCTTTTGCTGTCAATCATCTTTCTGACGTGTCATCTTTTGCTTTCGCTCTCGAGGGGGTAGGATGATTGCATCATTGAATCTTATCAAATCAATTCTTGAAGTAGTCTGAACTAAATCAAAAGTCCTCATCACTTGGGGTATCTCATCAGTAGGGGCATCTTTGTGCCTCACATCTTATCATCTTGTCATCTATTTTTTAGGTATTGGGGCAATCTAATCCTAATTATTGAGAGTCAAGCTTCATCCTGGAGATTGCTCTCAAAATCTCTTTTGGACCGTTATCTAGGAAATCTAACCTGGGTCTCAGAGGACTAAGCTTCATTCTAGTGATAGTCCTAAATCTGCATCATTTATCATTTAATTAATAGGTATTGGGGAAATGTAACCCTGATTCCAGTCTTCTCTAAAAGTGGTAATTTGATGGATGTCTTCACAATCTAACGTAGGCTTTGGAGAATCAAGCTTCATTCTGGAGATGGTTCTACAACTTGATTTGATCTGTGTCTTGGCATTCTAACCTTGACTTTCGAGGGTTAAGCTCTATTATGGAGATAATCCTAAAACCTCATCATTTGTCACATCAAACTATTCTTTGAATCAACGTGTTGCTCGCACATCAATTCAAAGAGGGGCAAAATGTAATACCCCAAAATTGGCACATTGTAATTCTAATCAATTTTGGTGCATTTCTTTGAATTTCTACATCATTAAAGTCCTATTGTACTAGGTAATTCTGTCTCCTAATTGACTTTATTTGACTTGGTGTCAAATTCAAAAAACCCTAAATTTGCATTAATCATACACTATATTTAATTCCTAAATATTTGACATTTATTGGCTAAATAATCTCTATGATTTTAATTAATTTAATTCTAAAGTCCTAGTGCTTTAATTAAATTAATTCCACCCCCTTTAGCTAATACACATCAAAGGAATTAATAGTTCTTTAATTCTCTAAATGAAATATCTCACTTGAATTTAATTATTCAAAAGTATTCGAAGAGTCACCCATATGTGGCAATATTTCATTTATTTTATTAAAGAAATCCTTCAATTTGTCTCACCTTCCTCCATGGAGATGAAGAGTCAGTTGTTTCTTTCCAAGAAACACTTCATCCTTCACTTGGGCTCTTCTATATCATGAACCCCTTTTTCCTCATTTCGGAAGCAATTTTGAGAGCACTAAAACTATAGAAAATTTTTTTCTCACTTTTATATCTTCTCAAGCTTTGATAATATTACATTTTAGAATAATCTCATTTTAGCATAATCTTGCACTCATATTAATTAGTTTGTTTACTTTTCTTTAGACTAATTCTCATCTTTCATTTTCAAGCTTTAGATTAAATCTACATTCTCATATTTCTTTCAAGTTTATAGTTTAATTTGCAGAACCATTCTTAGTTTAATTGCAATTCAATCTTCTTATGCATTTTTAATCCTTCATTTTAGAATTGGTCTATGGTTGTTGGGCTCTTGTTCTGAGAGTAAATTCAAACACCCCATCTAAATAGGAGGTGACAGGTTGATTCAATCGATATTGCAAAGTGAATAATTTGTATTCATTTTTGTAATTCAAATCATTGAGCAATGACTATGTCATGTCTATGGCTGAATTAGAGCTCAACATTTAGACATAAACAGTTCTCTGTAAGCACCAATAGCTCTGATAACAATTGTTAATATAATTTAGAACAACAGAGAGGGGGAGTGAATCAGTTGTTCTCAGGTCCACATGTATAAAATAAACTTTCAAACTCTTCAACAAATCAGATCCAACAACCAACAGCTACTCAGTCATTACTGAATACATAACAGAAACATATAATAGTGCAGTCCACTATCCAATAGTATTTAACTTGCAAAAAACAAAAATGTTCAAACCAAAACATTCACACAAGCATTAAGACCAAGAATTATAGTGGAAACCCAATTTGGGAAAAAGCACTTTGTAACATGTTACTGATATTTTCACTCTTCTAGAGTGAGTTATGTGAAAAGCCAACCCTATCAAAGGTTACAAACACACTGTCAAGTGTGACCCAATTAAAGGATTTTAACCACCCCGTTAGGAGTGCACCTTGTTATAGGACTTACATAGATTCCATTAGAATGCAACCTTGTTCAAATGATTTATACAAATGATTGTTAGGTCAACCTCTGTTAAAAGGATTTTGACTGATACAATGATTAGAAAGTAACAATAGTATTGATTTGAAACCATAAAACTCACTTTGCAAATATCATATCCAATTCCGTACACATATGCTAGCTTACTAATTGTGATCCATTTCCATCTCCATCACTTATCTACTTAGAAATCTCTTCAAGCAATCACAACTCCTCCTCCTTCAGGGTTTTCTGCTTATATAGTCAATAACAACAACTCCAACATCCTCTGTTCAACCTCATACTTAGGTTTCCTTAATACTTCCTCAATTAGGTCAATACAACTTTTTTTGCTTCATTTTCTCCATAGATCTTAGGGTTAGGTCATATTCATCGAATCCTTCCAACTTTATGTTCTTTATTCATCCTTCTAGAAACATCTCAAATCTCTTAATATATTTATAATAAAATGATTTACAGTGCATTAAATGCTTCCATACAATTAATAAATAAAGTCAACATGATTTACATAATCCAAGAATTCAACTATGTCAGCTAGGAATTTGAATTCTTCTTTAAATGTAAATTACTGATTCTTAGTCAATATTGTGTTCAACTCCTCGATCTTCACTAGGTAGCCTAGTCACCACAGAAACTATTTCCTCGGCTAATAAACTGATGTTCAATCAACACTGAATTTACTCGGCATATACTGGCTCTGTCGACACTAACATCACTCAGCTTAAACTAGATTTCTTCACTTTTTCTCAGTTAATCCTACTTGTTTAGTCTTCATTCTTACTTAGATAAGAAATAGACTATCTTATCATTATGCCACATAATCAAGTACCCATTAAAGTATCAAGATAACTCAACCTTTCCTTAGGTGCTATTATTGTCAACCTTGCCCACATCCTTCTCAACAATCAAATAGATATAGTACTTTCTTAAATAGCAACAGTCTTACCAGTTAAGGTTTGACATCAATGTCAATACAAAAATTGCTTCAATTGTAGTTTCCAACACAAGATGCATGTGGTTCTTTCCATTTTAGGACATGTTCACCATATGTAGCCCTTTTCCTGGACATGGGATGAAATAGAGGTACTTTTTTTGGCTTTTGCAAATTTACATATTTCAGAGGGGGTCATTGGGGAAGACTGCCAACTCATGGTGGAATAGCAAGGTGGTCCACTCCAATTTTGAAAATTTTGTGTGCCCAAATTTTGGTTTATGCACGGTGCTTTGGGTTTGGTGTATACACAGTCACAAATGAACATATTGCCAATATATAGTTTTTTGGCATGGTATATATCAGACAGAAGCTGGTTTCACTGTGAATATGGTGGTATTGTGAATTTTTGAATCGTACTCAGGCTGACATGGAGTATTTATCGAGTTAAATCAACATCACACTATGCTATATTTTGATATTGTGACTTTGATTTTTCTCATAGGGTATATCATGCAATATGTTTCTTGTTATTTGGGGGAGTTCAAATATGTATAGTTGAAGATACA
This sequence comes from Chamaecyparis obtusa, assembly GCA_027943335.1. NCBI lineage: Eukaryota > Viridiplantae > Streptophyta > Pinopsida > Cupressales > Cupressaceae > Chamaecyparis > Chamaecyparis obtusa. The sequence goes on along the minus strand of BSBK01003857.1, from coordinate 460,299 downwards.
TCATATAATATAAAAAATTATAGTATGATGTTTGTCTATTGTATTCCATAGTTTAGGGAATCTTTTGGGATGTTGAGCCTAGTTCGTATGTTGCCTAGATGCTGTAAGGGCATTTTTATGGCTCTCGATGTATTTATTTGCTTCTTAGTTGAAGTCATGCTCATTTGTATCTTGCATTATAAGGGATCTTTGTATATGGTAATGATTGGAGGTTTTCTTTTTGGTTCTTTCCTCCATGAGCCTTTGAACCAATTTATATAATAATATATATTTTAGTGGCTTGCCACTTTCACCAAAAAAAATAATTTTTTTTTTTAATGGATTCAAGACTAGGAGGAGTGAAGAAGGGTATTTGATGGATGAGAAATTAGTTTCTCAAGATTTAAATAAAATTTCAAGAGGGATATACTATACAAGAGAATACCAAGACATGGTAAATTTGTAAGTATGTTGAGCTAACTTGTTATCTTCATCTATCACAATAATTAGCTAATTTTGTATTCTATTTTAGGTAACTCAAATAGGAAGTTGTTTGAAATAATCTTGCAATTGAAAGAGAAAGTGGGATTTAAAAAATTCAAGTTTTTCACGTTCTAGCAAGATGGGTTTGTTCATTTCCTCAAGAGATAGATATTGTGTTTAGAAATGTACCCACTATCCTCAACTTGTGCCCAATATCAAAATGATCCCTAGTCTTATATGAAAGTGGACATAAGTGGTGATTTTAAATTGCTAACCATACTTAAAAAGGCTACAAATCTAATTGTAATTTTTTAATTGTCTAAGTCAGATTCAACATTTAGATACAAGAAAATGATATTAATATTATAGGAATAGCTAGAGCTTTACTACATTAAATTATTGCAATAAATCATCTTAATACTCTAGGGAGTGATATTTTAGTCATTCAATTTATTTAGATAACATAGTAAATATTAAACATACACCATTTGGGTTGATTGTAATATGCATTCAAGGATTCTAGATAAATGCTTGTAAAACAATGTGGTATGTTTAAAGTGAAATATGGATAACTAAGAACGAGTCATATTTTAATAGTTGAAAATGTATTTAAGAGTTTAAGTGTTGCTAGATAAAACCTAGTATATTAAATATTTTGGAATTATAAATTATAGGTACAAATATTCTCAATAATTTTTTTTAGACTTTATTACAACAAGACACAAGATACCATTCTATAGATTTTTATCACACACTTTAAGCATATACATGACATATGTTTTAAAGTGTAACTTACCCTTATTTATTCTTTATTCATTCACAGTTTAAGGGTTCATGATATTCTCTTATTGGTTACTCCTTTTAATACTTTCTCTCATTTGTATATGAATGCTCCAATTTTCTACAAATTTTGAATTTTTATTTTAATCTCATGATTGATCTACTTACACAATATGCATTAGTGATAGAAAATTGAGTTTATTATTGGATCTCAGGGGCCTAATTCAAGATTAATTGGTTTCAAATGATCTAATAAAAAACATTTTATCTTTGAATGCTTATTTAGCCATTCAATGCTTCACTTCTTAATCTTTTTAGAAAAGCTTGAATTGATAACCAGATTATCGTTCCAAGCTTAGCAAAGCTCAAACTCTAGGAGATAAGGCTTTTCTTCTATTGATTGGTTTGATTAGTGAACTTTTATTTTTATCATAGAAACCCACTACATCTTGAAGTATAACATAAACCTTATAACTTTTATGAAAATTATTTGATAATCTCCTTGGAAATGTTGATCTTTGAATAGAAGACCTGACAAGGATCATTCTATATGACTCTACAACCTCTAACATGTTCTCAACATACAACATTTGGGAAATGGTGGCATCATAAGAATTGGTGGAGACTGGGGTTTCACCCACTTAGAAAATATTACAATTTTTAAAATATACAAACAAATAAATACAATTATAATTTCTATTATAATGTAAAATAAAATACAAATAGAAATGCTTAAAAGAAAAAGAAAAACACTTACTTTTAACCATTAAAAATATTATCATACAAAATTTCATCCAAAAAACTAAACAATAAATATATTAAAACTATTTTAAGATGATTAAATACATAAAAAAATATAAATAAAATTAATAAAAATATTCTAGAGAGGGCAGCTCATACCAAAGAAATTAAAATTGTACAAGAAGATTTGTTCTTTTGAATTTTTCTTTGTAGCTTCCACCAAATATTGATTCTTCTGTTAAAAAATGTGATAATTACGCCGAAGGCATTTCTTATATGAAACGCATCAGCCTGGGTTAAACCGATCGACAACCGTCGAGCATGCCGTACACATGCAAGACAATTGAAATGATCCAGATCATTCACGGCTTTTGAAAAAACTAGAAATTGTAACATTTTCACTTTGTGAAGCGACTGCAAAGCTATGAATTAACCCTCCAGCAACCAGAGTTAGGTTTGTGGTTTACGAGACACGTGTTTCTTATTTCTTCATTTATGTCTATTTTACTTTTTGCAAGGCTAACAAATTTGTCAAAAGTGGTACTTCCATCCATTTTACTTTTTGCAGCACTGATGAATTCATGAAAAGTGAGAGAAGTACAAGGCAATGGCAGTTTGAGTGGCTTTTGATAAGTCGCCCATTTACCGGTGTGGCATTACATTATTATATTTTGTAGGAAGTTGGTGAGATGACAAGGACAGAGTTGGTAACATGGCGCCCGATCACCTGTGTGGTAGATGAAAACAATGGTGAAGGATAACTTTAGAGATTTGGTGATGAGTTTAGTCGGCGAATCTTGAAATAGTCTGCCAGTTATAGAACACATTTGGAGAACTAGTGATAACCTTGGTCTTGAAATCTCCCAGTTAAATCAGTTAAGTCCCAAACATCTTGAGAATGGGAGAATTCCTTAGTCGCGCATTCTCCCAAATTTTTGGTGGTTAGAAGTTTCATTCGGAGATCATGAGAAAAGGGTACAGTTTCCCATTAAATGGTTTTTGTTGGCATATCAAATTTAGGTGTTCATGCCTACTAAATCCGAAATTAATTATTTTTAGTTCTTGGCAAGGTTGTTGTTTTTTAAAATTTGTTAGCTATATTGTATAAGAAACTTACTAGAATGGTTGTAGTTGGGAAGTGTGCAAATAGGTTTTAGTAATTTATGAGATCCAGTGACTATAATGATTATTTTCCTAAATATAACTATAGTCATCTAATCTCTTGATCCGTTATACCCTCGCTTGGGTAGTCTCTAGACAAAATGGATATATAAGAAAACATTAAGTGACTATGATATAACTATAGTTGTGAAGTCTCCAAATGTAATAAAACATCTTAATTTTCCAATACTCACAAAATCTCCTGAAAAGATGAAATTCAAGATTGACATTCAGAGAAATTGCAACTACAGTGGCATCACATGTAGGCTTTGAATCTTATCTTGATCTAACGGTTGTCTCAAGACTTCAAGGAATATTTTTAGACCTTGCGATCATGCGACAACCATTGATCTTGTTGATAGGTCAGCACATGTGCTGAGTCTCTAAGGTTTCTGTAGGACTGAGACTCTGTAGAGAATCAACGGTTGTTGTGTGTTCACAAGGAATCTTTTGCAACCTTGTGATCATGCGACAATCATTGATTTTACTTTATTACCAGGCATTTGAAAAGGGTGGGTCCACTGCCAAGTGCATAGAAGTGTTTGTTCCTGAATGCCTATGGTATAAGATTAATTGATTGTTAATAATTTATCATTAAATTATATAACATTAATGTAATTTATTTTAATATTATATAATTTCAATATTATAACATCAATATTATATAACATCAATATTAAAAAAGCTCTATGAAATATTTCCAGGTCCTGGGTGATGCCATTAAAGGTTTATCGTCGATGCATCTTGATCGAACGGTTATCGTATGTTTGCAAGGAATCCTGTCAAGCCTTGCGAACATGCGAAAACCTTTAGATTATGTTCTAAAGAAGATCGATGGTCCAGTTTCAAATTTCAAGCAATATTGGTACAAAATTGAAATTTCCTGTTGAGTGATGACAGTTCGATTTTTTAGAGAATTAATGGCCAAATCATGTGGAGTAAATTGCTGAAAAGACTATCTTTGATTGCTAATATATTGAAGATTCACGCATTCTTAGAAATAGAAAGAGATATAATTTGCAGGAGCCTGGGTGAGGAAATTTACAGAGCTAGTTGTCATTTCTTGAGAAATTTCTAAAAAACATTGGTGAATATCTTTGCAATTCTTATTCTTGTTAGTAGCAACATAATTCCGTTATATTTCTTTTGCACAAATTATAAAGAATTTGCAAACCCTATAATGGTGCCAAGAAAAAAGTTAACTGGTAAAGTTGAGTATAGTGAGAGAGGGTTACATGAAGACCTGTTAGAACTATTAGATCACTCGAAAACTGACATAGTGAAAGCCAAGCAATTAACACCGAAAAACCCTAGGGTAAAGGTAGCAAATGACTTATATGACATGGGAAATTACATAAGGTATGCCAAGATTGGCACAATTAATGCAAGCTAGTGGCACTTCTGATATCATTGGTCTAGGGTTGTTCAAAGTAGGGTTTAGCCAGAGAAATGCCCTCCCTCCTACTAGCAATGTATGGCAATTTGACCTGAGAGAGCTTATGGTACCTAGTGTTTTTATGGATGCAGATTTGATGACTCAAATTGCAAATAATTATGACCCAATTACTAGGGTAGTTAGGGATGTAAAAGGAAACCTACTGATAAGCATCTTGGCTGAAGAAATCATGAGGGTTTTTAGACTAATTGAGCCCTCAAATGACCTAGAAAGAATTGATTTTGAGGAATTAAAGCAAGTGTACAATGCTTAGAGAGATTACCTCAGGAGTGGCCCCTTGAAGGAGTTCTATGATAAAATTGGGGGAATGATTACCATGGGACCAAGTACACAGGAGCCCTTTAAAGCAAAATATTTTAACTTGAGAGCAAGGGGTGCATATTGGTCACCATGTCAAATCTTTGGAGAAGATGTTGAAGAGAGAATGTCAGTACATTTAATGTACATGATGATCCAAATTTTACACCCATACCTATTAGTGACATTTGACTTTTCCCCTTTCATTGATGATTTGATTCATAATGGATTGATAGGAATCCAAAAGAGAAAATTTGACAAGCCATTTTTTTGGTACTCTTTCATCATGTATATGTTCTTGTTTAAAGGTGCAAGTTATTTTGAGGAGATGGATTTGTTGAAATAGAACATTGGTGAGGATATGCCAGTCTAATTGTGGAGCCTCAACATGACATGGGAGAGGGAGGATAATAGTTTCATTATTTTTGATAGATGTTTTGCAGCTAGGCTCAGGCTATTATTTGTCCATGAGAACCCAAGAATCCCAATGGCCTTGGCTGAACTTGTCAGACCAAAACATTTTGCCAAGTGCTTCAAAATTGTGCATAATTAGGGGGATTTCATTTTTTTTATCCTGTTTCTACTATAATTAGACTATATGGTTTTAGAGGGGCCCCATTCATATTGCCATATCAAGTACCCCTCAAAATTGGTGCTGCAGACCTCATAAGACAATTGGGGGAAATTGAAAAGAACACTCTCACAGGTAAAGGCAGAGGAACTCTATTCCCAAATGTTACAATAGCCCACAAGTTTATAATTACAAAGGATGGATGGCTTCATATGGATAAATTCCTGGCACCATATCACATGGATACCTCAATTGCTAGGATGGTAGACCTAGAGGGTTTCTATAGTGACATGTTCAAGAAGAAGGTTAAATGCTCACTCATAGATCATATTTTCAATTTCCCTGAGGATATCATCAGCAATGTACCTAATATACAAGAGCAAGAAATTAGAAAGGAAAAATGTTTGGTGTACAAGAAGACATTGGACTTTTCCCAACAGTTTGACAAGGGATATGATCCCCTAAAGAGCATCAATCCTATTGGGAAAAAGATAGACACTCTTATGGATCATTTTCAGGGTATTTTTCAAACCCTAAATGAGAAAAAGGAGAAATCCATGAAAGATGACCCAGAGAAGGCTCAGTCAATATTGAGAAAACCTGCATTTACTAAAGTATTACCCCTAGGTAAATACATGGTACAAAAGAAAATTGGTTACAATGTGGTGATACCAAGACCTGACAAGTAGGAACAACCAAAAAGAAAAGAGAATATCCCTTCCACATCAGAGCAGGTGGAAAAACATAAGGAGGTTGTAGAGATTCCAGACTCAGCTCAGGATCAAGCAACTAAAGATGTTCCTGATTCCCCACCTCTGTCAAAGAGACAAGAGCTAGAAAAGAGGCCTAAACATGTTGAAGGGGATTACTCTCAATCCCAATCACTAAACATCATGAATGATGAAGAGGTCATAGAGTAGGTACAACAGTTAGGATCTTTAGGTCAAATTTTTATGACCTATGAGGAGATAAATGAGGGGGTGCTAGATCCACCAAAGGAACCTGAATTAGATTTAACAGTGGGAGAGATGGCAGGTACATAGCTAGAACTAATAATAAAACAAGCATGTGATGAGTTCTTAGCTGATGATGCCTTTGTAAAGGCTAGGGCCTTCATGCAATTTCTATGGAAGTTATACATGAGTCAGTTTTAGGAGACACGTGAGAAAAGGCATGAGGAGAATCCAAATAAGGATCTAAAGATCATAGAAAGTGAGGTAAGGAAGGAAATGATTGAAAGGTTTGAGAAGATCACTCTAGAACAGGGGAGAGACTTGGTGAGAAATTCAGGAGTTCTTATCCTTGTAGAGTGGGATATAGCTGATCATGCAGTGGTCTTAGATGTAGTCAAGAAATAGACCACACCAATTTACAGAACCAAGGAGGAAGTAGAACAGGCTATTAAAGGAGTCACTTTTAGTGATGATAATCAAGCCTTGGTCATGTGGTATTTGAAGAAAAATGAGAATAACAAAGGAAAGCAGATTACCAAGGGTGATCTTATAGGTAGCCCTATATTCAAAAGGGTCATTGAAAACTCTTTAGTTGAGGCATTAGGCATGGTAGTAGCAACAACCCAGCTTAGAGTAAAGGTGGAAAAGAAAGAGGCCAAGGAAAAAGAGGAATTCACACTAAGGTTGGAAACGGTGTTGAAGGCTTATGCAGAGTTAAAACATGGGATATATGAAAAGGATATATTAATTGTAGACTTAAGGAAGAGGTTGGGTGAACATGACCCAATTCAATAATTAGGACAATTACAGATTACTTCTTCCCCTACTGGGCCTTCTTCTTCAAGCCCTATCATTGAGTACCCCCTCTCCCCTCTCCCCCCTTCCATAGGTGATGAAGACATAGAACAAAGAGAGAAGAAAAGATATGAAAGAAGAATAAAGGATACAATTCTACATTTTGTTGTAAATATAAAGCCCAAAGAAACTTATAGGATGGGTAAGTAATTGTCTAACTTTTTGATTACTTTTACGAAAGAAAAGGCCACTATCAACCCAATTTTGGATAGGTGGGTTCTTAGAGAAAATAAATTAAAGTCTTTCTTTTCTACCATTAAGAGTCAGCATATTGTGGATGCACAACTGACACATACTTATGAATTGTTAAGGACCTAATTGAATTTGAAATCAGAAGGGACAGTTTGAAAAGAAGGGCATAGATCTTAAGGGCAAGGTATTTACAGGATAATTTTCAAATGTTTCCTGGTTTTATCAAGGCAAATGGAACTATAAAGGACAAGGATCAATGGTTAGAAAAAATTAATGGTGAGGTGTCAGCTAGAATTGATACTATTTTGAATATAGAAGATAATGCCCCTTTTGTACAATTAATTGAAATATTGCAGGATGTCAGAATGCATTTCACTAATGTAAGGAATGAGGTACACCAAGTAGTTGTGGAGTGGGACAAATTACTACCTAAAAGGGATGAAGTTATATCCTTTCAATGGCCAAGTGAAGATATATATGCATCTTGGGAAACAATATATCCTTCAGAGATTACCAAAGAAGAAGAAAAATCCACTGAGGAGGCAAAATATGGTAGTGCCCCAACTCCTTAAAAGAAAGCAAATAGTGCAAAATACTTCAAACAGTTAAAGCAAGCACAGAGGTTACACCTGGCAGAAGTTGAACTGCCCTTGGGAATTGTTGCAAATTTTGGCGCTCATATCTACAAACCATTTTGTAAAATTGTAACAAGAAGGTGTTATATTTACCTTCTTTTTCTTATGCGGTGGACACTTTTTGTATTTTCTAAGAAAGATCTAAAGCTTTTATGCAATCCTTATTTCTATAAAAGGATTACCACGATCATTTTGTAAGGACCGAAACTTGGACATTCTTACTAACAAGTTTTGAGTCTAGGATATTGTAGACTGTATTAGGCAAATTTTTGTAAAGAGCAATATTGCTAGTTCAAGTTAAATATCCAAACAGTTTGCATTTTAAAGAATTTTGTATACATGATATTGATATAGCATTTGAATAAAATCCAAAGTTTATATCTCTCATTTGTGTATTTCTCTTTGAGTTATGAATTGATAAAATTTTTTGCATGGATAATTTTTGTGTATGTGTTATATTCTTTAGCTCTGATCCAGGATCAAATTAAATAAGTTTTAGATATGACATAAATTCTTTAAAGTTTTACATAAGGATATAAGTAAGTAGTATGAATTTGGGATTCCTTTGATAAAATCCACCACAGGATGATAGCATTTTCAAAGGATAAGGTCACCAAAGTTTAATATATTGGTTTATGTATCACATTTTTGTAGTTAAAGTGTTACCCAATGGATGAGGTACTGGCCAATAGTGGAGCTATTTTATAGAGATCAGTGTTTGAAAAGGTTCTATTTGTTTTTGTAACATTTTGATATAAATATGTCAAAATTCTTTAAGTATAGTGATTTGCAAAGTAGTATTCCACCTAATGATAATGGAGAATGAATGAATGAATGGTCATCATTTAGTATTTTCTTATCATTTATTTGTTGTTATTAAATCGAGTCTGTTATTGTTGAAGTAAGGCTTGTTGTTACTGGATTAGGAGTACCCTCCTTGGTTTTGCAGAGCTAGAAGAGCAAAGGGCAGTCTTGTTCCTATAGTTGGTCCAATAATCATAGAATTCAAAATTTGGATCTAACCCATCCAAAAACCCTATAGATGCATTGGTTGCTTATGAAAGCATACAATCCAGTTTGAGGAACCAACAAATCTGATGCACAAAAACCTTGTATTGAATATTAATATTTGACTTTGTATATGAATGGGAAAAGTATTAACTAACAAAATCTTTCTTAGATTTGTCATGGATGTGCATTAAATTTTCTGACTGTTGTGAGGTAATTTTATATATAATATCGATGTCATCTAATGCGAAATCCAACATTCTTAATTTATGTGATATATGGTAGACTTATTAATTTAGTAACTTAATTATAAGATTTAAAATTAATTAGAACTTCTAAATTTTAATTTAATTTAAATATAGATATAGAATGCATTTTATGAATAGTCATTAACATGTTGCATCATTGTTCAACTTTTTATTATTGCCAATATTATAGTACAATGCTTTTATTTGACATATCAGATTTAGAATTTAATTACCTCAAAATCTGTAATGAAATAGTATTGGATTTAGTAATTAGTACATTCGAAACCTGCTTTCATTTACTAGTGAAGAAGGCAAACACCTTAAACATGCAAAGTTAGAATTAGAAATGAGTAACATATAAATTCGATGATGTTATCTACATTCCTCTTCAAAAGGTCACATCTGACAGTTGTCTCTTAATCACTTAATAAATATGATGTCACTGAAAACCTGTGGAGATTAATCAACTACTGGTAGATTAAGATCATGTGGTTGAAATTGATCTGACATATATATCAAATTTTTCAAAGGTTTTGTTCAAAAAAATGAGCATCGTCAAATTTAAATCATGTGGCTAGCATGAGGTTTCTAGAAGAAATCAAAATCTATTAATTTTTTTTGCAATTAAGATAATACTCTTTAGTCACTAAATCTCCAGATTACCAAGAATGGGTAATGTCGACAAAAATTTGATAAGTGAACAAAGATTTGGCGATTAAGAGACTCGTTGGAGTTGCTTAATCTTTCGTTGAATAATAAATCTTTCAACGACAATGAAATAGACTATAGTCGTTGAGTCTCAACATACACTACATCAAAATGTTTACAAAAATTTTGCAATTAAAAGGATACTCTGTAGTCGCTAAATCTCCAAATAACCAAGATCAGGTAATGTCCATGAAATTTATAAAACTAAACAAAGTTTTAGTGATTAAGAGAGTCGTTGTAGTCGCTAAGTCTCTTTGTGAAAATTAAAGTTAAAGAGACTTAAGGAAGACTGTTACATTAAGATCTAATGGTAGTTGAGCATCTCAGAATTAAGATCTAATGATAGTCGCTGAATCATTAGAAAAATTCATAAGAAGCTAAAATATTCAGCACCTCTATTTTCTGCCCACATTTGCTGACTCTTGAGATAAGTTTTAAAAGATTATATCATTTAGCATCTGATAAGATTTCTTTACTTGATTAATCTCTGGAAATTATTAAAAGAGGACAAGTATTTTAGTGCCTGCAAGAAGCTGTGTAGTCACTAAGTTGCTAGAAATTAAAATTATCTTACCTGTCAGTTTCTTCTCTCTTGGGTAGTGAATTAAGTTTTGAGCGTGCCAAGTAATGATGGAAATGACATGAATTACAAAGCTTCAGTAATAAATGGTCTAATGCATTCAATTCTTCAAAATAAATACAGTTAACTGTTAATAATTCTAAATTTACCAAGCATTGAAAGAGGTAGAGTGAGGAAATTGTAAAATTAGGTGTTACTCATTCTAAATTTACCTTGCATTTAGAGAAGCAGAATGAGGAAATTGTTAAATTATCTGAGTTTGAAACGTTCTCAAAGTTCAGGAGTTTAGAATCCCTACAATTATTTTTAACAGTTGATTAGTATCAGTCAGCCAACAATGAGCAGAGCTTCTACTAGTAAGGGAGCCAATGATAAAGGGAAGGAGAGTTATTCAAATGAGTTCCTCAGTCTGCTCCCTGGGTCTACACAAAACAAAAAGGTCAATGATGAAATTTTCACTGATGATCTAGCATTTTGTAGAGATGCAAAAACACATGATGTATCTGGAATGCATTTGTTTAGATATTTCTATAAAAATTCTCAAAGTCCAGTGCCCATATCAAACCCTTGGACCTCAGGATTGGCTAGGTTGATAGTACCAGATGTCTTTTTAGATATAGATTTTCTGATTGAATTAGCAAATAGATATGACCCTTTGTCAAAAACAATAAGGAAAGATGATCACTCAACCCTGGTGGCATTGGATAGAAATTTGTTCATGCAAGATTTTGGTATAAATATCCTGATGGCTACTGAGATCAATTTGTAGGCTCAAGAAAATAGATATGTTAGGGAGTTAACCCTAGTTGCAAGAGATATTCAACTTCATGTCCCTAGACCCAACAAAAATTACATTGCGGCAACACTAGGGTCTGTGCCATACTTCTATAATTACTTGAATTTTTATATCAAGTATATTGCATATGGATTGTACAGAGTGTTGGGGGTGGATGGTGGTGAAGAAAGAATTTTGTTTGATATTTTAATGATGGTAATGGATTTATAGAGTCCTTATGTAAATAGAGGTTATGCTTATGTAGGATGTGTAATAAGTAGGATACATGAAGGTCTTAAGTCTATTAAAAGAAGGAGCCATCTCCTAGGTTTATGCATTACTATTTGTTAATGCATCTTATTTTGTATCACAATTACAATATCATGCATTTAGAATACCTTCAACCTAAGATGATGTGGAATGGTCAACCTAATCCAGTCCAGTTTTGGATAAAGGCATGGAATTTTACTTCAAGCGGGTGTGATTTTTGTGCTTTTCATAATTGCATGGTATAGGCAATGTTGTTGAGCTTAGGGTTAAATCTATCGAGACCGTTGGTTAAGGTTTTTAAATTATTAAGGCCTTGTCAATTTGTTGAGAAGTGGATTGGAAATCACAATTGGGGAGATTTTTATTATGAAAGAACATTTACAATAATCAGATTCTATGGTTTCCCCTAGCCACCTCATCTTCTCCCATTTTATGTGCCACCAAGGATTGTAGTGCTATAGTTCATTTGGAAACTCATTTTGACTAATAAGGAGCTCTTGGCTCCACACAGAAAGGGTACTTTAACCCCTAGACACTTCAAAGTTTCCAACTTCACAATTGGAAAGAATGCATTGAACAAAGTAAATGACTGGTTAGGCCACTTTAAAATGAATGCTCTGTTCTGTAGATATGTAGATATAGAAGATTTTATTGCTAATGGAAGGAAATTTTATACTCCCACCATTCCAATTAGCAATAGACATGAGCAATATCCTGAAGATGATCTCACTAGGAATATCCTCAATGAAAATGAGATAGAAAGGACACAACAATTACAAGAATTGTTGTCCTTAGAAAAATACCTGAAGAAAAGGGGAATTCCATTTGGAGGCTTTTTCCCCACATTGCCTTATTTGCAAAGTTTAGATCAGATGATGGACAATTTCAATCCTTTTATCAACTCTTTGGAGGGATTAATTGATGATAAGGAGAGGGAAAATGAGAACCATTTTTCTTCAAAATATGAAGAAGATAGTGATGATGGTTACTCAGTGCATAGCCTTCCTTCCATGGAACAACCACTTCTTATTGAGCAATAACCAGATGAAAATGTAGTTGTGAATTTGACAGAGCTTCCAAATTCTAAGGATACCGATGACCCTCCTTTTAAAAGGCCAAAAGTGCAAATAGGAGAGCCTTCACAAGTATGTGCTACTGAGAACAAAAAATATCAAGTTGGAACTCTAATTACTGGCACCAGGACCTATGATCACCAATTGAGGAAGAAGATCAAAGAGGAGAGGAAAAACAAAAAATGTAGTAGAGGAAATTGAGTTGCCTCTAGCTTTGTGCCAAGATGAAAGATTGCTTCATCAAGAAGCTTTCTTAAAAGATGATGAATTCAAAAACTTCTTGTTATGGCATAAGCAACAACAGGTTGCTTCTACTATGTAGATAACACAAGAAGGCCAAGTGCTAGAAGAATCCATTCAAGCTTTGAAGGATTATGATCCTGAATTAGAAACAATTACTCTTGAAGAAGCTAGGAGGTTAGTAAAGGCAATAAAAATGTTACTTCTACCTAGTTGGGATCTTTCTTCTATATTTATAATAGACCAAATAAGAAGGCAACCAGAAATTAATTTGTCTTCAGAAACCCAAGTAGGGGATATAATCAAAGGATTTGGGTATAGCCCAAAAACTCAATCATTGGCTATGTGGAGCCTGTATCCCAAGGAACAAAAGCCCTCTCTCTTAAATGTGCAAGAGAAGTTGCATGGAGACAAAATAATATGGTCAATACACAACATTGGTGACCTTAAAATTTCTCAAGTGCTCACCAATTTTGCAAGACTAAATGAAGACAAATCAAAGCAGCTCATAGATAGATATGCGAATCTGTTTAAAGATTATAGTGTAGTTGTTAGAGATAGAGAGTTGCACATCATGAAAGAAAGGGCATTAGAGAAAATAGTGGAGGATTTGACTCAAAAAATAATATACATGCCTATGATTGCCCCTCCACCCCCTGAACAATCTACGGCATCAGAGACCCAAAGTGTAGGGGGAGAAGAAGAAGTTGTAGTGAGAGAGAAAATCACTATCGATAAGAATGAACCTGTACTGCAAGGCCTGAATAAAATTTTGGAACATAGAGTAGAAGTTTTGAAGGAAAAAGAAAATATTGTTTACACTTCCTATAATAAATTACTTGGATTACAAGTAGAGGTTAACAATTTTGTTACTATTTTGAATACCTATTTTGGAACTTGGTTAGCAAGGACCTCATTGTTTGAAAGACTAGCAGCAGTGCAACACTTGAGGACAGATATTCTACAGATAGTTTTGCAAGTAAAGGAAGAGATTGATCAGATAGGAATAACTTTATCCTTTTTTAAGGGTAAAGCAAATCAAATTAAGGTGAGGGCAATAATGTTTGGGCCTAAATCCAATAGGTTTATCCCACATATAAAGGCAAAAGATGGAGCAGTAAAGGATTTGAATACATGGAAATCAAAATTTGATTCTCTACTACCTAAGAAAGAGGTGTTTATTAATGATAGCAATGAATTAGATATGGACTGCTTCAATTCAACCCTTGATGAAGCTATTAAGGCTAAAATGGACTTCATTAATTTCATTATAGATGTCAAGCAAATTGTAGGTACAAGATGGGAGAGACAAAAGGAATAACTATAGAGCATTCAAGAATTTCAGTGGCCCATAGAGGAGAAAATAGCTGCATGGGATGCCCTTACAAAGCCCAAGAAGAAAAGACCTCTAGCAGTTGACCTCAACATTCTTGATGAAGAATGAAAAACTCACCTAGAAATCTGACACCTAACCTATGAGCACAGGGATGGTAACTATTTATGAAGAATGGTGTAGGTTATCTTGAAATGGTGGTCACTATATCTTGTAATAACTCAATGAATTTATCAAGAAAATCTCTAGACAAAGGTGTTAGTTATCAATTAAGGAAGATCAGATGAGTCCAAAAGTTTTTTGTCTTTCCATCGCTTGAGAGCCTCAATTGTTTTTTGATTTTTCTTGTTTTTAGGTTTAGGGCTAAAAATATTCGAGGCTTGTTGCATTCTTATTCTAAAAAGGATTCCAAGATGTTTTAACTATATATTTTTGAATTGTAATCTCTTATTGAGAAAGGTTGAATGTTGAATATAATTTTTGCAGAACACATTTCTTATCTCTCTCTAACAATCTGAACTTAAAATTTTGTATGTATACAAACAAGATTATTTTCAATCAAATACATTACAGTTTTGTCTTATTTTGTTATTTTGTCTTTACTTTTATAATATACTCTTCTATGGTTTTATCTTATACTCTTGTATGTTTCAATTCAAATTGCAAGTAATCTACAAGGCATTTTACAGTATATGTTTTGATTTCTTCCTGTGGATTTACATACAATAAAAATCTTCCCAATGGAATAGGCACTAATTGGATGTGTGTTATGTAGTCATCTTTGAGTCATCAAACACAAAGTATATCACTAAAATACCTTTAGTTACTTAGTTTATGCATATATTAGAAAGGACTGTATTTGAGCAAGTATAGTTCATATTGCTGATTCCTTTAAAAGATAATCAAAAGGTTAGCCTTCCTTGAGTTAAACTTAGAAAAAGGAAAAGGATGAATATCCTTATATTACTCTTATATGTTAAAAATTTTGTAGTCTCCCTTGTAATACTCTGTATCAAGATATTGTCAGCTGTTTCCAGAGAGATTTTTTATTGAAATAATTTGTAGTTTTGTAACATAGCAGTGAAGACCCTCATCCACCATTTCAAAGTTTAGAAGTCCCTATTAACTAACTCTTATAATTATCATAAATATCATTATATTTTTGCATGTGTCTATTATCATTTCTTTTATGGAATATTCACTCCTAATTGCAACATTGTGTTTTTTAGGTGTTTGTGTTGTTTACTAGTAAACGAATGTGAGTTTCAAAGCCATTAACAACTAAATCCAATACTATTTCCCTATGAGCATAGTGATGGTAACTATTTATGAAGAATGGTGTAGTTATCAATTAATGAAGATTAGACGAGTCCAAATTTTTTTGCATTTCCATCGTTTGAGAGCCTCAATTATTTCTTTATTTTTCTTGTTTTTAGGTTTTGGGCTAAAAATATTCGAGGCTTGTTGCATTCTTATTCTCAAAAAATATTCCAAGATGTTTTAACTATATATATTTGAATTGTAATCTCTTATTGAGAAAGGTTGAATGTTGAATATGATTTGTGCAGAACAGATTTCTTATCTCTGTCTAAGAATCTGAACTTAAAATTGTGTATGTATAGAAACAAGCTTAATTTCAATAAAATACATTATGGTTTCTGTCTTATTTTGTTATTTTGTCTTTACTTTTATATTATACTCTTCTATGGTTTTATGTTATACTATTTTATGCTTCTATTCAATCTGCAAGTAATCTACAAGGCATTTAACAGTATATGTTTTGATTTCTTCATGTGGATTTTCATACAATAACCATCTGCCCAATAATTAAAACCATTGTACTATAATATTTGCAATCATATTAAGTTGAGCAATAATGAAACATGTTAATCATTATTCATTCAAATAAATTGTATATTAATATTTACATTCAAACAAAATTGAAAACTTTTAATTATTTTCAAAACTTATAATTAAGTTGATAAATTATTAACTGTACGATATATCACATAAATTAACATTGTCAGATTTCACATTAGATGACATCGATATTATACATAAAATTAACTAAGAATAGTCAGAACAATTAAAGCACATCCATGACAAATCTAAGATAGATTTTATTAATTAATACTCTTCCAAACTGTATACAAAGTCAAATATTTGTTTTGAATGCAACATTTTGGATTATCGGATTTATATGCTAGTCACTACTAAATCCAACATTGACAAGTTATAATAAACAACAAAAGGTAGCCCTAAAGTTATAATAACAACCAAATACACCATATGATCAACATGTAAATTATTAATTGTAATCGTTGGTTATCATAAAAAGTACAATAAAAAAGCAAAAAGCATATGCATTCCTTTTAGAATTTATTGGCATTTAATATCAATCAACAACCGCAAATAAAATATTACAATTAATATAATTGTATAGATTAAAAAAATATACATCTGGATTGATCTAAAGACATGTTCCACTATGAAGTATTTGCAGGTGTACTCTCGCATAATGATTTACAATCTAGAAAAGAAAAATGAAAATTGATGAGATGATATTTTACAAACAGAAAATTAGATAGTTTTTATATCTCTGAATAATTACTTTTTTTGATATGTATGGCGATATTTGTTATGTTTAAATATAAAATACTTTTGGATATCGACATAAATAAAAGTTCAATGATTCAGAGTGACTATTTATTGCTTCTCTTTTAATACTCGTCCTCGCTATTTTTGTAGTTTTTCCTTGTATAGCTGAGAGTTGTTGAATATGCATTAAATTGCATTTCATGTTAAATGGTTTGGTTGGTAACAACTTTTTCCTTTTCCTCTTCAACATGACCTCCTTATTTGACTGCCATCATAGCCTATATAAGAACTATTCTACTAATAATTTACTGAACCAACAACATATTTTACAAAAGCGTTTATATAGATTTCAATATATACATTCTCTTGAGCATCAAGACATTTCAAGTTCCTCATTATGAAGGCATAGTTAACACAGGTTCCTTTAAGTTCTTTTTTTATAGTTGTGCATTTTCTTGAATTCTTAGATTCTATCAATTTACATTTTTAAAGTTTGCATATATTTCCCTTAAACTTTCACATTTTGTTAGAGTTTAGATATTATTTTACAAAATGACAATTTTAAAAATAAACACTAAATAAGTAATTTATATGATTTCAACATTGGACAATTTATTTATGTTATAAAATGATCTGTACATATTTATTTAAAGAATGCATAACTGAGAAATATAGTGTATATGTTTATGATATAGTTTTGATTACTGACATCAGACTATCTACCATTCAATAGATAACAAAAATGGCTTACTAACAACAGGAGCAATTAATCAAATAATAGATGGTATTTCCATCAAGGAACCATGTTTTCAAATTCTATCATTACATTATATTGAACAATAGCATACTACAACTACAAAATATCATCTGGAACTTTCCGATGGCGTGCATACACACTTTGCCCTTTTATCGAAATAATTTAACACACTTGTAGTGGAGAAGGCTTTAGTTAAAGGTTCCATTGTTTGCATCAAAGAATATTCTTGCAAGAAACTTCACAATTACATGTATTCCAATTATCTTACTATATTTTATTATACTTATGAAAATTCCATTATAAAACTTTATTAAATATGTATTTTCTTTCTACTTCCAGGGCTATCCTAATTGATAATTTGCATATAGTGTCAAATAATGGAGACATTATTGGATCTCTAGTACGTATAGTAAAAGGTACTAGACATATAGCATCATCTAGTAGTCGTGGAGTTTTAGATGCTTCTTCATATAACATAATTTCCATAAAACTCTTGACCCCATACCACAAGTTATGGACTATTGAGGGTCGTGCCTTACAAAAATCAGCTATCCATTGTTTCAAAAAAGTGTCTAAAGAGGGTAAAGTATTCAGATTTGACTTTATAGATAAACAAGGATCTGGTATACATATAACTTTTTTCAATGAATTGGTTGATAATTTCTATGATATTATTCAATCAAATAATCTTTATTTGATTTCTAACGGTTCTGTAAAAGTTGCAAATACAAAATTTAATAGCTCTACCAATCCATATGAAATAGTTCTTCAGACTTCTTCAATAATCATACCTTTGACATGTGTTCAATCTGCAATTCCCGAACATGATTACCATATCAAGAGCATTGAATCTCTTGAAACTTTTCCTGTTAATTCACTAGTAGATGTGATTGGAATTGCTTTTTCTATCAATACCTCAAGTACCATTAGGAAAAAAAATGGTATGGAAATAAAAAAATGTAATACACATATCAAAGATATCTCTGGCTACTCTATTGAAGTGAATTTTTGGGGACATCATTGTGAGAATGAAGGACAACAAATTCTCAATCTGTTCAGGGAAAGTAACACAATTTTTCTTTTAATTAAATCTGGTCATTTTCTTTCATGGTCTGGTAAGTCATTGGATATTGTTTTTTCAACTAGTGTTCTTATCAACCCAAATTTAACTGAGGCTATTGCTCTGTTGACATGGTGTGCAGAAATAGGAGAAGATCAATCTTCTATTTGTCTCACTAAAGAGCCAACAATACTTGCAAGATTTACAAATCCACAGACAATGTCTTCCATTTGTAAAAAAGACTTCCATTCCATGATTCCTATTTGCATAACAACACAAATATGTAGACTTGATTTGGATAAATTTTATTATCTCTCATGTCCATGAATCGTGGATGGAAAAAAATAAAAAATAAAAGTTATTCAGAATCATACTGTGACATATGAATGTCCAAAATGTTGTCTTCATATTCCAATGTGTGATTTCACCTACATGCTTAATATGGATTTGCAAAATCCATTAGGCGAACTTCAGAATGTTACTACCTTTGAAGGCCCTACAAATGCTTTGTTAGGTGTGGATGTAGAAGATTTTTAGCTACTGCTTGGTAAACCTAGTGCTGATAAACAAATTTTGGATAATCTGTATGATTCTGAGTTTATATTTGATCTAAGTATCAAAACATCTTCTTTCGCCGGCCAAGAAACTCAAAACATAATTATTCTAGCTTTGAAGCTTTCTTAAGATATTAGTTTACTTGTAATATTGAATGTATGTAATGACATGTTTATGTACATATGTATATTCGACAATAAACTGTGTCATGCCGATGTTATGTTGTTTCACTTTTTGTGAAATATATAAATGTTTTTAGATCTTTTAAAACTATATAGTACTTGTATACTAAATTTCTTTAAATATTTATATTATTTACTTTAATATTAGTATATGTTGACATTTTACATTATTATTCTATCTTGTCTAATAAGTTGGCATTTACTTTATGTGAATACATAATGGATAGATCTTATAAAGAATCATAATTTCCAAATTTACCATGATTCCTTTTACATTACATTTCCATATCCCAATATTGTTTTGAACTTTATGATTTTCAATTATTACAGGTATAAAAGACAATTATATATGCACTGCATAGATCTTGTAAAGAACCAATATTTCCAAATTTACCATGATTCTTTTTAGATTACATTTCCATATCTCAATATTATTTTTAACTTTACGATTTTCAATTCTTACAGATATAAAGAACAATTATATATGCAGTCATGGATAATGCAAATAATGAAAGAGAAGCTAAGTACAATCATAGAAATCAGATGCAAAGAGCTAGATATGATGCCAAAAAAATAGTTATTAACAAAAGAAGACGAGAAACCTCTCAAAATATTGAACTTGCAATTTCTGCATCAGATGTACTTTGTTTGAACACATCACCTCAATTAGAACCAGTTGAACTTCCAAATTCATATCCTCTACCAAATTCTATTATTCAAAATCCTTCCTTGCTAGAGCTTCAAATACCTGATTGTATTGAAGATCGTACAACATCCATGAATACAGCTGACCATATTGTTAGTTCATCTTTCTCTGAAAATTATTACAATGCCAGAAAAGAATTTCGTAGAAAGATGGATGGTATTTCAAACTCTAGAAAGTGTTCTATTTGTATGGAAAGATATCCTAGAATTAAAATGTGCATGTCAGATGAAATTTTAATATGCTATAGATGCAATTCTGAAAAAGATGGCCATCGGTTCTCAAAGTGGAACAATATGGATCCGGGTGAACAACCATTGTGTTTGAAAATCTTAACACAAATTGAACAGATGTTGATAGAAAAAATAATTCCTATTTTGCAAGTTACATATGCAAAAGGTGGTCAATTCAAATATAGTGGTAATACTATTTGTTTTCCTAAAAATATTTTTAGTATCACAACATTGTTGCCAAGATGAATAGATGCATTGGATATAACTATTGTTAACAAAGAGAGTATAGGAAATCAAAAATATAGTTTTTATGTTAGCAGATCCCATGTTTATGAAGCATTGAAATATAAAACATTGAATGTCTCATACTATAGGGATGTACAAATAGATGAAAATGCATTAGCTTCATTGCCTTTACAATCTACTGATATTTTAGACCTAATTTTTAACGCAGTGGAAAACAGTCATCCTATTGAACATAACTCATCCATGTTAGATGAGATAGAAGAAAATACGTTTGATGAGAGTCTAGAATTTAACAGCTCATTTATTTGTAATCTACCTACTCCACGTAGAGAAATAGAAGAAATACATTCTTTGTTGAATTTAGGTGAAGGTCGAACAACATAATCTATTACATGGTCTCCTATCACACCTTCTCCTATGAATGAATACACAACTGAAGGTTTATTTGTAATGGCATTTCCAAATTTGTTTCCCAACGGAATTGCTACATTCAAACAATCACATATCAAAGAAGTCAAACTCCACGATTATGCTCTTCACCTTCTATGGTACTATGATAACAGATTTGGAAAGCATTCAAAATTTTGGTACTTTATATTGAATATTATCACGCGTCATCGAAACCAGGCCACAATATCTATGTTTGTTCATAAACAATTGGATGGATATTTACCTTTAACAATTGTAGATCTTTGTCAAAAGTTACGAGATGTACTTGATAATAAATTGGCAGATCAATTGATGAGATTTGGGTCTTCTGTACGTGGAACTAGATCTTTTTGGAATCAATGAAGAGCAGAAATAATAGACATGGTTATTCAAATTGGTTGTCCTACACTTTTCTTTACCCTAAGTGCTGCAGATACCAAATGGCCTTATTTACACAATATCATGCCATCCAACACACCAACAAATATATCTATGGCTACAAGATGGAAAATACAAAATATTATTCAAAATCCTCATCTGAAAATTGTATATATGCATCATAGATTCACTGCATTTTGAGAGGAAGTATTGGAGAAACTGCTTGGGGAAACTAACTATTGGTATAGGTAAATAATCTATTTAAAATGTTATTAATTTCTATGCAATTTCATGTTTATTTACTGACTTAAATTTATATCAGGTCTGAATGGAAAAATAGAGGTTCTCCACATATTCATGGGTTTATCTAGTTGCCAAATGCACTAGATATTAAAAATTTAGAATGGAATAATGATATATTAGTGCAGAAAGCTTTAGATTACATAGACCAATATGTATCTGCATGGAATCCACAAAGCATACAACAAAGAAATCAAGGGATCTTTTCCAAATCTCTTCAAGATCCTTGTTTGATGACTACACAAATGATATATGCAACAGATGTGGCTTTTGATTACTGTGATTTGGCTAATCATGTTCAACATCACACAAAAAGTTCTCTACAAACATGTTTAAGAAGGAAAGGTGATGCTATTTCATGTCGTTATAAAGCTCCATGGGCCACAAAAGAAAAATCTGAATTAACTCTTATAGATAAAGCTGAACCTAAACATACAGCAGCACGTAATGATGATTGACTCAACTTACATAACATTGAAATGCTTTCCATTTGGAGAGGTAATATAGATTGTCAACATGTTCTTTCAATTGATGCAATTATCAAGTACATAGCAAAATATGCAGCCAAAGCAGAACAAAAATTAGAAACATATCGTGCAATGTTAAGTAGAATATCTTCAACTTTGAATAGTACAATGCCTGCACCGGCTGTATTTCAGAGAATGCTTCTTGAAAACCTTGTTGACTATGATATAGGTGCCCAAGAAACCTGCCATCTTCTACAAAATCTTCCCTTATCCTTGTGTAGTAGACAATTTGTATCTTTGAATGTGAACCAAAAAAATCTTCAACGTCTACCTATATTATACATGCCAACAAGATTATGCCATAACCAAATTGATAATTATATGGCTGTTGGCATTAAATAGAATTGCCACTAGTGACAACACTTATTTGCATTCTGGGTGCAAACCGAGTAGACAGTGCAAACCGAGTAGACAGTGCAAACTGAGCAGACAGTGCAAACCAAGTAGACAGTGCAAACTGAGCAGACAGTGCAAACCAAGCAGACAGTGAAAACTGAGTAGATAGTGCAAACTGAGCAGACAGTGCAAACCGAGCAGACAGTGCAAAGCGAGTAGACAGTGCAAACCAAGCAAGACAATGCAAACTGAGCAAGTTAGTACAAACCGAGCAGGACAGTGTAAACTGAGTAACATCATGTCTACCAAGTCACCAGTATTTACCGAGTTCAAAACCTACTGAGTGATCAGTATGAACCATGCCTTCACTTCTACCGAGTGCATGACGATGCCGAGTAATGCAGTGGAGGCCGAGTATCAGAAAGTCACCGAGTTAGTTTGCAGGAACCGTGTAACCATACTTGGGCCGACTTAGTAGCACTTATGTTTATTTGTCAAGCTGACTTAGTAGCACTTATGTTTATTTGTCAAGCTGACTTAGTAGCACTTATGTTTATTTGTCAAGCCGACTTTGTAATTGTAATTGTAATTAATTGTTTAAGACTTGTATATAAACAATGTTGTAAAAATGTCAAGAAGAATGTAAGAAGCATATATGTGAAAAAGAAAGAAAGGCAGAGATAAGAGAATTACAAAGGGCTTCAGCAGTATAAGGAACAACAAAGACAAATTCATCACAGAAGGTGATCAGTACATCAGTGAATCTCAATCAGCAATCCAGTTGCAAAGCAAGAGATCTAATGTTTCATCCTAACAGGTGAATCAGTACTAAATCCTTTAACCGGGTAGACTTAACAGTCTTTTGTAAAATCTCTTTACCGAGTGCATACTTCATTGTATGTTTGTAAATCCTTTAACAGGGTGGATTTAGCAATCCTTATTGCTCCTAATAGGGCAGATCATCAGAAGTGATCAAATTGTAAGCCTTAACCGGCCAACTTTATTCTGCAGTATTAAAGCTTTGTGGGTTTCATCCCCACCCCAGTTTTACTTTCTTTTTGGAAGGTTTCTGGGTAACCAAATCTATGTGTCATTATTGTGAATGCTCTTAAGTTTCATATGCAATGGTTAAAGTAAATTACATGTTAATACATCTGTAATTGAAAGAAAATTTGGAGTTACTGATTCACCCCTCCCCTCTCAGTAACTTGGTTAATTCCTGAATATTTCCCACAATTGGTATCAGAGCTGCATTGGTTCTCAAGACAAAGCTTAACTAGCTTGAGCAAAGATCCAGGACAATGGAGGTATTCAAACTGAACAAGGTGATTGAAAATGAAAAGCTAGATCTGGAAATGGCCATAGCTAAACTCAAAGAAGCAAAAGAACATCTTTCCCAATCCCTAAGAAGAAGAAAGGAACTTGCAAATTAGATGAATGATCAGAATTACATTGAAGAAAAGATTGAAGATCTTTTTCCCTCAAATAACTCAGATGAAGCAAACAATGCTGTCAAAGAACTCCTAGAAAAGAATGGGTCTCTGCAGGAAGAAGTGAGAAAATTAAAAAGAGAACAAGAGCTACACTCTACAAGATTCTGTGAGATCTTGGAACAAAGAAACAAGTTGAAAGATGAATTAGATGGAAGGAACATTGAAGTCCAAAATAAAACCCTTCAGCTAGAAAACCTAATTGATCAAATCTCTCATACAAATGAGGAAATTCTGAATCTAAGATCAGAAATAGAAAGCACAAGAGAAGAACTAAGATCTGAAAAGGAAATCAATCTAAGATTGGTGGATGACCTAAACGCTGAAAAACAAATCAATGAAGGAATGCTGAAAAGTCAAGAAGACTTGAATCAGCTGTATGAGCGAAATCTTCATAGGCAAAAAGGAAAAGCAGGACTTGGATACAAAGGAGAAGGCGAATCCTCTAAGCAAGGTACTCAAAGAAATCAAAAACCTACTTGTAATCACTGTGGTAAAATAGGACATACTTCAAATAAATGTTGGAACAATGAAAAAGCAGAATTCAATGGAAAATGTTACAGCTGCAATCAACCTGGTCACAAAGAAAATGAATGCAGGGAAAAACCAAGATTCAGAGGTAATTGTCACAAATGCAACAAACAAGGTCACAAGGCATCCAAGTGTAGATCCAAAATATTCAATCCAGCAGAACAAATTATGAAAGCAATGTTTGGATGGGACTACAACACCTGGTGTAGATGTCATTACTGTGGAGAATATGGACACATTGGCATGAATTGCATAAAACATCATCTAAGGAAAAGAGATACTACTGTAAGATGCTTCAAATGCACTAAAATCGGTTACATAGCCAGAAACTACATGAATGCTAGTGAAGTTGAAGATGGAAAGAAGAATGAAGCAACTAAGGTCAGGAAACAGGTGAGACAAAAATGGATTCCTAAATCTACCGAGCAATCCAGTCCAAGTAATGGAATGGATGGCTCTACCGACTCAAACTAAATTTCCAAGAAAGCACTGGAACTGTATTCTCATAGACCAATCTCAAGTAGTTCCAGAACCGAATTAAAAGAAAGATCTAAATCAGCATACAAGATGTAGTAAGATCACAGCAAGGTCGGTATCAGTCTTCACCGAGCAAGGTCGGTACCCATCTTTACCAAGCGAGGTCAGAGCAATATGAATTCTCAAGTTCACCGAGTTGCGAAGTCTTTACCGAGCAATTAATTCTTAGTGGGTGACAGCCTGTCGGAATTCATACCCTAATTTGTACTGAGCATTAATGACAGAGTTATAAACAAAAAGCAAGTAATCGAACTCATTCTTCACCGTGAACCTTTAGCACTTTGAGAGCAGAAAATTTCAAGAGCAACCCAGCGATTCAACACTTTTGCGAAAGGAATTTTCTGTGAGCTACCATGGCATCATCCAGCACTTCAGCGAAGAAAGGATCTGATATATTAGTCCAAGGGGAATGGAAAGCACCAGATTTCAAGATCGTGCCCGCAATTGCAGCAGCCCTAGATCTGAACGGAGCTCAATCTCAGATTCCTCCTAAGGTACTACTTATTAACGATATCCGCAATCATTTCAACTATTCAATTCATGAAATGGGGAACCTAGAATTAGATACTATGTGTGAAGAACTGTGTGTGGACGGTATTCTGAAACCCGAACACAAACATCTGGAAGATAAAGGTTTAGTTCACATTGCACATCTACCTTGAAACTTTCGAGATAAATGGGTTAGATACATTCTTAGCCATGTACATGATGGCAAGATTTGGCTTGAGCAACCCATAGAGATCACAAAGAAGATGATTCATCAAATCACTGGTCTTCCCATGTTGAACAAAGCAAAAACTACCAAAACCCTAGGTCGGATGGAACTAGAGAAGAAAACCCTAGCCGAGTGGGACGGTAGAGGCATGAAAGTTAGGAGCATTACTGATGCTGAACTAAAGTTTGGTACACACATTATTGCCCATAAGATTTATAGTTCTAGTCAACAGAATAGTGTCTCCTGTGAAGCTATTGACCTAGCATACAAAGTGGTCAAGAATAACTTAACATTTGACCTAGCAGACTTATTGTTAAAGTAGTTTAACAAAAACATGGAAAGCATTCAAACTTCCAAAAACAATCCATGTAAGTTTGGATCCTTATTGGTCTTTTTATTCTTCTATGTTCATAAATTCTTCCCTTCTAAAGGAAAAGTTGTATGGAGAAAAGATGTGCCAGCCCTTTATGAAATAAATGAATACATCTCAGAAATGGGTGAAAATTTTGAAAGCATCATGGATAATTATTTTGAGTCTTTCAAAGAGAAAATGAATGACAGATTCCAGATTCCACAGAAATTGGTGGAAGATTACAAGGATGACATTTGTTTTATGGTGGATTGTGATAATGTATATATTCAAGCAGCTAAACCGAGGACTGTATATGTAAAACCTCTTCCTTATGAGGTAAATATTGATGAAACCAAGAATATCATTGAAGCTCTTCTTAATCAGCCTGTCAATCCCAAAGCTCCATATTTTGGAACATATGATGAAGCTAAGGTAAGAATTGAACTAAGCATAAAGCTTCCTCAGGCAGTAAACAAAGGAAAGAAGAGGATAGCCAAAATGCAAATGATAACCGAGGACAAAGAAGAAAAAGATGAAGAAGAAGAGGAAAAGGATGAGAAAACAGAGGAACCAGAACCTGCAAAGAAGAAAGGAAAGGTATTCATCACTAAGGCACCTAAGCCTCCCACTGCTGTATTTATAAGGAGAAATGCAAGAGGCAAGGCAGACAAGGCAGACAAGGCAGATAAAGACATAGTATTCAAAAGGCCTCCTCTAAACTTTCAAGAAAAGATCAAACTCTTTAGAGACAGATCAGGATCTGGAGTAAGTAACATAAAATCTTTTAAATATGAAACCAGATCAGAAACAGAACAGAAGGAAATAGAAGATGTTGTTATTGAAAAGATGGGACAGTGGAAATACTCTCCTGATGACATAGCCCCACAGGTTCCAACAGTTCTATTAAATCCAGTAAAAATGAGATGGAGCAATGCAAAGCAAACTGTGATAGACATATTTGATCAAACCCTGAGATAGTTAATGCCAAGCTTGAAAAATGATGAAGTAAAGAAGGCATTAAAAGAAAATGAAAGTAAGATGACATTAAAGTTCAATACTTGTTTGATTCTGATCAACAATATTGAATCGGTTGTGAAGGCTGCAAATGCTACATGGAAGAACATATACCACCTTCACCAACCGAGTATTGAAACAGTAATAATAAAAGACATTGAAGATGACAGTGATGAACAAGAAGAAGCCACTGAGGTAGATGATACTGTGAGGATAGCAGCAGAAGTCATTGCTTCCCTTCCTACCTCTCCAGTAAAAGTTTCTACATCCAGCCCGGAGACACCTTCCAGCATGGTTGTGACAACTTCAACATTTGTCCAATCATCTATAGCAACAACAGAAGCAACTACCATTTCTTCTACCGAGTTGCAGTCTCCCATTTCATCAAGTTTTCCAGCAGTAAGTTTTCCAATTTTTGAATCTACAAGTGTAAATATTTTAAGCTCTCCAGTAGATAGTGTGCCAGTCTCTATAGCTAGCCCTACTATATCTATTGTCACTACTACTAAAGCATTAAGTACAGATAAGCCTAAGGCTCTACCGAGTATAAATTTTTTGGGTAAGAATATAGTAGAGGATATAGACCTAGATGAAGAGATAGAGATTCCAACATTAGATTTTGCAAATCTATCAGCGGACCAAATGCAAAATATAGGTGAGATCCTCCAAAGGAAAGCAAAACAAAAGAAGCTTAAAGAGGAGAGAGACAAGGAATATCAAATCATCAAGGATGCTAAGGACATTTTTTCTGATGCATTAGGTATTAAAGTAGACTCCTCCCAACATGTTTTTCTACAATTAGTAGAAGCAGTTAATAAATACAATGAGGATTCATCTAGGATAGAAAATTTAGTTGAAAGAGCTGAGAGGAGATTCAACAATAAAGTGCTTGAGCACATTGCTCAGCATAGAGCTATTAACCAAGTAGAATTGTCTTCAGTTTTGTCAAACATTGAATCTATCTATTCGAATGCTACCTCTCTTTTGGCTAGATTGTGCAATATTGCCGAGTTCACAAAGGATGTTAAGGATAAAATGAATAAAATGGATGAGGATATGAAGATTAGCATACAGAAGCTGCAACTTGAACCAAGTTCAAGCTTTGCTCATCACATGAAAATTTCACACCTATCAAATATGCAGTCTGATCTACTGAAAGAAGACACAAGGATCCGGTCCACACTGCCAGACATCCAACACATGATCCTTCCCATCATGAATACAATGTATAAGCACATTGAACATTCCAAAACATTGATTCATGACAATCAGTTCTCTATAGTAGATCACATGATTGAACTCTCTGCAGAAGTCCAAATTGCAATCCAAACATGTAAGATTTTGCAAGAAAGTTGGGACAGAACCCTGGCACTAATAATGAAGGTACATTTTGATTTTCTATCAAATTTTGGATTCTCTCTGTAAATAACTTGTATATACACCTTTGGCATTATCGTCAAAAAAGGGGGAGATATGTATAGAGGGAGATATATGTTTTGTATAAAAAAAGTTAGCACATTGAAAGGGGGAGACAATGTATAAAGCCCTATAACAAAGACAAATTTTAAAAAATCAAAATAAAACTCAGCATGATTCATGTATATAAGTTTTGGCCAATAAGTGTTTTTGTCACTAATGCCAAAGGGGGAGATTGTTGGCATTAAACAGAATTGCCACTATTGACAACACTTATTTGCATTCTGGGTGCAAACCGAGGAGATAGTGCAAACTGAGCAGACAGTGCAAACCGAGCAGACAGTGCAAACCGAGCAGACAGTGCAAACTGAGCAAGACAATGCAAACTGAGCAAGTTAGTACAAACTGAGCAGGATAGTGTAAACTGAGTAACATCATGTTTACCGAGTCACCAGTATTTACCGAGTTCAAAACCTACCGAGTGATCAGTATGAACCGTGCCTTCACTTCTACCGAGTGCATGACGATGCCGAGTAATGCAGTGGACGCCGAGTATCAGAAAGTCACCGAGTTAGTTTGCAGGAACCGTGTAACCATACTTGGGCTGACTTAGTAGCACTTATGTTTATTTGTCAAGCCGACTTAGTAGCACTTATGTTTATTTGTCAAGCCAACTTTGTAATTGTAATTGTAATTAATTGTTTAAGACTTGTATATAAACAATGTTGTAAAAATGTCAAGAAGAATGTAAGAAGCATATATGTGAAAAAGAAAGAAAGGCAGAGATAAGAAAATTACAAAGGGCTTCAGCAGTATAAGGAACAACAAAGACAAATTCATCACAGAAGGTGATCAGTACATCAACGAATCTCAATCAGCAATCCAGTTGCAAAGCAAGAGATCTACTGTTTCATCCTAACAGGTGAATTAGTACTAAATCCTTTAACCGGGTAGACTTAACAGTCTTTTGTAAAATCTCTTTACCGAGTGCATACTTCATTGTATGTTTGTAAATCCTTTAACAGGGTGGATTTAGCAATCCTTATTGCTCCTAACAGGGCAGATCATCAGAAGTGATCAAATTGTAAGCCTTAACCGGCCAACTTTATTCTGCAGTATTAAAGCTTTGTGGGTTTCATCCCCACCCCAGTTTTACTTTCTTTTTGGAAGGTTTCTGGGTAACCAAATCTATGTGTCATTATTGTGAATGCTCTTAAGTTTCATATGCAAAGGTTAAAGTAAATTACATGTTAATACATCTGTAATTGAAAGAAAATTTGGAGTTACTGATTCACCCCTCCCCTCTCAGTAACTCGGTTAATTCCTGAATATTTCCAACAATGGCATGTCCACCAAATTTAGAAATGTTTTGTCTTATTGACATAACCCAAAGATGGACATTTAAAGCTAACTGAATGTAGAACAAATGGAAAGAAAGAAGATCAGTTTGTATAGTTAGAGTCTCCCCTAGATTTATTAGTATTCCTTCTAGAGAGGACATTTTTCTCCAAATTTTTGCTAGAGTGAACGTTTATTATACAAACCATTCCATAATATTGAAGTACAATTTGTAGCATCAGATGAAGGAATAATAGAGCAATGGGAATGTTTTTAGAGATCATATGAAGCATGGCATGTACATAGAACACATTCAGATGCAAAAGAAGCAGATGATCCTAGAAGCCCTACAACAAATCTAGATACAATGCAAGATAGTATACCAGATGAATGGCATTTTTTATCTTGTTTATATCTAGGCATGCCTATGCATTTAAATTATTTAGATATTATTGGATATTGATATTTTGATTCAGGAAATAATTGGTTGCAAAATAATATTACTCCTTTACAAAAAGCTATAGCTACAAATTTCATTCAATCAAATCAAGAAATCTTTCAACAAAATCTAGTTATGCATCAACAATATTATTATAAATTATCTATCCAACAAAAAAAATCATATGATATGATTATATCAAATAGCCATACAAGTTTTGTACAATAAGCATTACAGCTAATTTCACAAGGCACTGCTAGCACTAGAAAATCTCATCTGATTGCTCAAATCAAACCTAGTCTGACTCAATCAGCACCCAATGGACAATCATCTATTGTACTTCTTGCACCAAAAGGAGTTGCAACATTTAACATCAGGGAAACTACAATTCATTCAACTCTATGCATTCCTATCAAAGAGATGGTACAATTACAAGGTCAACAACTAGCAAAGTTATAGGAAAATCTGTATTATGTTCAGTATATTATTATAGATGAAATGAGTTTTATTGGTCCTAAATTATTTGAAAGAATTGATATGAGATTGAGAGAAGTATTTCCAAATAGAAACCATATTCCTTTTGGAGGTCGCTCAATGATTCTCTTTGGTGATTTAGGTAAGCTTCCTCCAGCTAAATATATTCCAATGTATGCTTCAAAATCATATGGTGGACAATTATGGCAATAATTCATAAAAGTAATCACTTTAGAGGCCAAATTTCATCAAATTGGTAACACAGATGTTCAGGTACAATTCCATTCTCTTCTTACAAATCTAAGAAATACAGAACCAACAATTGCAGATTGGAATCTACTCATCTCACAGACAAGTACTACTCTCCAGTACTTGTCTGTGATATATATATATATATATACATATACATATACATACATATATATATATATATATATATATATATATATATATATATATATATATATATATATATATATATATATATATATATATATATATATATATATATATATACATATACATATACATATACATATACATATACATATACATATACATATACATATACATATACCTATACGTATATGTATATGTATATGTATATGTATATGTATATGTATATATATATATATATATATATATATATATATAGAGAGAGAGAGAGAGAGAAATCTCTCTCTCTCTCTGATGCAGGAGCATCTTGGGTCTTTGAGCAATCTTCCATCAACCAAAAACATTTCTTGATTTCTGTAGCTGTTTGCTATTGTTTTCTTTATAATCTTTGAATTTGATGGTGTCATGGTCTGTTAAGCTTACATTATGTTGAGGACCTATTTGAGAACCTTCTCCTATGAGCACATAAAGATTGGATGGATAGTTTGAAAGTTAGAGTTGTTTTCTTGCTGTCAGAGCAGTATTTTCCTACAGTTTTGGGGCTGATTGCGAACCATGGTGACCTTGATCCTTAAATAATAATATCTTTCCAACTTAGGGAGTTAAATAGGACTTAATATACTATTATTTCCCAAAGGTGAAGCTCCTAATTCATTATGAGTCAAAAGTTATGGCCATTTTGCCACAGGACCTATTTTCTGCCAGTTTTGGGTCCAAGCCATTACTGCAATTTTGGTGCTGATTGTTCATGTTGGAAACCTTGATCCTTAAGGAATCAGAATTTTCACTCTAAAGTAATTTTAGAGTACCTAAATTACTATCATTTCCAAAGATAATAAGCCCTTATTCATTATGAGTAAAAATTTATGTCCATTTTTCCTTAGGACCTATTTTCTACCAGTTTTCGGGTGAAATGTGTGGTGTTTCTTCTTGCAATGTTCTGTGTGATCAAATGGGACCTTGAACCCTTAAATGAATTTTCTTGGGTCATTTTAGGACCTAAATCAAAAGGTACATCAATTTATATTAATTCTAGCATTATTTTTGGTTTAAATCTTCCAGACTGGACCTATAATGTAATTAAATGCCTGACTGGCCAACCTGTGGCTTAGCTGGCTATATAAGGGGTCTAGATTGATGTAGTAGGGCATCAAGGGAGGATTATGGGAGATCTAAGGAGGATAATTATCAAGATATATCATTTTTCAGAAAGTAAAGACCACCAAGATAACTGAGAGGGGGGGTGAATCGGTTTTCCGATAATTAAACTATTTATCAACATTAACTTCAATATCAACTTAAATAGATTTAAACCATATAATTAATGCAGTAACCAACCATAGAAAGATAATCATACACAATGACACAATAACACAAGATATGTTAACTAGGGAACCTCTTGATCAAAGAGTAAACCCCGGTGGGAATGATGCCCACAAAATGATGCACTAATATGAAAGTTCCTTGTTAGAGGATGGACCCTATTAGGAGTCTTATGAAATACATTCAATACATGTATGAATCTCTATTAGGAGATTTTGAATCCTTGTTAAAAGATTCTAACCCTGTTAGGAGTTATGGAAGATAGAAGGACCCACTACCCAAACAACTTCAAGGCAAGATCTCTGAACTCACTATCCAATAGATCTTAGGATTATTCAATAGAATAATATGAAATATATTACTTCCTTGACACTATGTCAAAATTGCACTCTCTGCTACACAAGATCACAAATCCAGATCTCTGTACTTTGCAAGTCTTCCTTCATCACTGAATTAGCTCTTTTCTTCACTTCATGCATACATTTGCATCACAACTTTCACAACTTCATATCAAAACTATTACAATCCTCACATAAAAAGGAGAACATTCCTTCCTTTATAACACACTCAAATAATTACAAATGAGTCGGCATGTAAATACAAAATAATAATTTCAACACGCTACATCAAAATTACATAAAACTGTCAGCTTCCAGATACAATAACTTTCCAATCGTGTGACCTTGAAGTTTGTGCTATGAACCACATCACTAACAATGAGTCTCAAACTTCCCTTTAACTACACCAAATTAGATTTCATCCTGGTTAGGAGATATCCTCCGATTACAAAAAATCGCTACACAAGAATATTGCCAGAATATTGCTTCCACCAAAATGCTTATAACTTTCATGAATAAATGAATTTATTTTTTCACTCTTAACCATAGGCTAATAACACAAAAAAGAACATACCATCAACTGTGCATAACTCAATCTACAATATAACATGTGTACAAAATAGAACTGTGCCTGCTTTTCTGCTAAACTCCAGAATATCACTGTGTTGACATCAATGACAATCATAGTCATGAATGCAACAACCACTACTACAGAATGATTGCCAAAGGCTTCAACATTCATTCCTAACAATCTCCCTCATTAGCATTGATGGCAACATAGATGAAAAACATCCAATGTTCCAAAAATCCAATCACTGCAGCTCAACTGCACTACTGCTCATCATCAATCAAATCTTGCTTCATTATCCTATTCAATCTCTCCAAAAAATGTAGTTCCTCAATTCTTTTTATGATTCTCTCCCCCATTGACATCAATGACAAAAATTCTATCACTACATCAAACAATAGCTCAATGTCAAAAGACACTATTCAGAAAATACATTCACAAGAGTCCTCAATGACTCAGCTCAGATACACATACTCCCCCATAGAGGAAGTACCAACATCCAATCCAGAAAATAGATAGGGCCATAAACCACTGGACGGATGCAACCAATTGCATCATTACTCAAAAGTAGGTTGGGGCATAACCCCAAACATACCTCTTAGATACTCAAATGTATCCTTAGGCAAAGGCTTAGTAAATATATCTGCTATCTGCTCCTTTGTGCTTATGTACTCTAGTCTGACTTCTTTATCTACAACTTTCTCTCTTACAACATGATACTTGATCTCTATATGATTTGTTTTAGAATGTAAAACCAGATTCTTAGACATACTAACTGTACTTGTATTGTCACAATATATGACAATAGGCTCATCAAACTTGATTCCAATATCCATCAACATCTACTTCATCCAAATTATTTGATTACAATTGTTTGTTGCTGCTACATATTTTGCTTCTACTGTACTCTGTGAGATACAATTCTACTTTTTGTTCAACCAAGAAACTAATCTTCCTCCAAGAAAAAAGGCTCCACCACTGGTGCTTTTCTTATCATCAATGCTGCCTCCCCAATTAGCATGAGTATATGCACATAGGGTAAAATCATCAAAATTTTCATACCACAATCCATAGTCTATTGTGCCTCTAAGATATCTCAATATCCTTTTTATTGCTACATAATGTGACTCTCTAGGTTTAGCTTGAAATCTTGCTACCATTCCAACCGAATGTTGTATATCTAGTTTAGTGTGTGTCAAATACTGCAATCCACCAATCATAGATCTGTATTACTTTTGTTCAACTTATGGTGTCTCATCTTTACTAGATAGTTTATGTCCTGTAACCATAGGTGTTCCAACTGGTTTACAATTCTCCATACTGAATCTTTTCAATAAATCATTCAAGTACTTTGTCTGACTTATAAAGATACCATCTTTGTTTTGTGTTATTTGTAATCCCCAAAAGTATTTCATTTCTCCAATCATACTCATTTCAAATTCTGTCTTCATTTCATCAGCAAATTTGTCACTAGCTTCATCTTCTCCTCCAAAAATAATGTCATCAACAAAAATAACCAAAACTAACAATCCATTCTCAATTTCTTTTGTGTATAAGTTACTATCAACTGTTCCTTTTGTAAATCCCAATTTTAACAAATACTTATCTAATCTAGGATACCAAGTTCTAGGTGCTTGCTTTAGTCCATACAATGCTTTCTTTAGTTTACATACCATGTCTCCTTCTTGAGTCAAAGGAAAACCTTTAGGCTACTCAATGTAGACTTCTTCTTCTAATTCACCATTCAGAAATGCTGACTTCACATCCATCTGATACACTTTGAATTTCTTAAATGCTGCATAAGCCAAAAATATTCTTACTGCTTCAAGTCTTGCCATAGGGGAAAAAGTCTCTTCATAGTCAATTCCTTCTTGCTGTGAGTAGCCCTTACATACCAATCTTGCTTTGTCTCTAATTACTTCTCCTTGTTAATTCATCTTGTTCCTGAATACCCATTTAGTTCCAATCACATTTTTGTCTTTAGGTCTAGGGACCAATTCCCATGTCTTGTTCTTTTCAATTTGATCCAATTCTTCTTTCATAGGTTTAATCCAATGATCATCTTCACAAGCTTCATTAGTAGACTTAGGTTCAATTTGAGAAATCAAACATAAATGTACCTTCTTTCTAGTCATAACTCCTCTATCCAAACTTCCAATAACTTGCTCAACAGGATGATGTCTTGATATATACTTGCTAGGTGTCATAGTCACCGATCTTTCTTCAACTATAGATTCTTCTCTATTTACTTTAGCATGAATTTCATTCAACAATTCACTGTCAATCTCAAAAAATTGTTCAGTAGTTTCAATGTTAGGCCGAGGGTTAGTTCCTTCATCATATTCATAATCAAGCATTCTTTCCTGAATTTTAAACTTCTCATCAAATTTTACATTTTCACATTCAACAATAGTTTTAGTTCTCTTATTGTAACATCTATATGCTTTTCTTTTCAAAGAATATCCAAGAAAAATTCCTTCATCACTTCTAGGATCAAACTTTCCTATATCATCATCTCTCTTAATATAAAATTTGCTTCCAAAAATTCTAAAATACTTAATTGAGGGTGCATGTCCAAACCACAATTCATAAGGTGTCTTGTCTGTGTCTTCTTTGATTTGTACTTTGTTCATTATATATACTGTTGTATTCACTGCTTCTCTCCAAAATGTCTTGCCAAATCACCTTCAAATAACATAGCTCTAGCTGCTTCAGTCATTGATCTGTTCCTTCTTTTTGCAATACCATTTTGTTCAGGTGTTCTAGGGGCTGATAACTATCTCTTAATACCATTTACTTCACAAAAAGTGTTAAACTCTTTAGATGTAA
This sequence comes from Chamaecyparis obtusa, assembly GCA_027943335.1. Classification (NCBI taxonomy): domain Eukaryota; kingdom Viridiplantae; phylum Streptophyta; class Pinopsida; order Cupressales; family Cupressaceae; genus Chamaecyparis; species Chamaecyparis obtusa. The sequence continues at coordinate 423,897 of BSBK01003857.1, read as the reverse complement.
ATTCTCCAGCTCTATTGGATCTCAAACATTTAATCCTCATTCCTGATTCATTCTGAACTTTATTCTTCATGACCTTAAACTTATCAAATGCTTCAGATTTTTATTTCAAAAATGCAATCCACATCATTCTTGTAAAATCATCAACAAGAATCATAAAATACCTTTCTCCATAGAATCCTCTAGTCCTAGTAGGACCGCTCAAGTCTGTATGAACAATCTCCAACTTTTCTGTAGATGTGAACTTCTTGCTAGGAAATGAACTCCTTTTCTGCTTAGCCATCACACATTCCTTGTAAATCATGTTAGTAGGCTTCATAATCTTAGGTAAATGTCTTACTGCAAGTGTAGAACTTACTTTCACAATATTATCAAAGTTTATATGACAAAACCTTCTATGCCATAACCAACTATCATCAATCTTAAAGTCATCAAGCATGTCATCTCAATAGGGTTCAATTGAAATACATTACCTATGGTTCTAGATCTAGTTCCAATTAGATTTCCATCTTTATCCTTAATTACACATGTTTTCTCAGTAAACCAAACTTGATATCCCTTATCCACTAATTTTTTGACACTCAAAAGATTATGTTTCAATCCATCAACAAAGTAAACATCATCAATATTAGTCTTTCCATCAAGAGTAATAGATCCTATACCTTTAATCAAACAAGGTGCATTGTTACCAACTCTAACAACTCCTCCATCATAATTGTTAAACTTTATGAATTTTCCTTTATCACCAGTCATATGATGTGAACAACCATTGTCTATAATCCAATCAGCTTTCTTTTCAACTTGGGAAACTAAGGCTTTTTCTTCTTTAATATCAGATTTAGAATTTTGTTCCTTAATTGCTACAAATCCTATGTCATCAAAGTTATCATTATCACTGTCACTCAAATATCTTTCAATTCCTACTTCAATTTCTTCATCATTTGCATAATAATTTTTTTTAGATCTTCTAGGCTTAAAATTGTTTCTATACTTCTTAACTCTCTTAGGACACTTAGATGCAAAATGACCATATTCTTGACATGTCCAACATTTAAAGATTTTCTTACCATCTAGTTCTCTTTTCACAAGCAAGGCAATACCTTCTTCAATCTTCTTATCTTCATCAGATTTGGATTTGCTACTACTGGCATAATCTCCATTCACACTTGTACTTCTAGACAAAGTAGGTCTGATGCTAAGAGCACTGAATGCCGTCTCCACTCTAGGTAGTTCTCTTGATAATCTCAAATTCCTCTATTGCTTCCAATCTTCCAAGAAGAGTCTCTATTGAAAATTTTGGTGTACAAGGTATCAGTTGTTCAATCATTTGTGTAGTCTACCTAAATACTGGTGTCAATGTTCTCAAAATCTTCCATATTACTTCATTCTCTATCTTTTCACCTCCACAAGACTTTATTCCTGCAACAATTTCTGACATCCTACCAATATAGCTTCTAACAGATTCATCTTCCATCATTCTTATGTCTTCAAATGCACAAATCCAATTATGTAACCTAGCTTTCTTTGCATGTTCATCACCTTCAAAAGTAGAATGTAAAGCTTTCCAAATATCATGAGATTTAGTTAAACCTTTTACCTGACTGTATTCATTCTCTAGAAGTGCTGATAAAAGTGCTTCTCTTGCAAGTATGTTACACATAAATAGATCTAGCTCATCTTTAGAACTTGTTTCAAGATTGTCTTCTTCAATTATAGTCCTTTCATTCTTTGTAATCAACCAATAACTTGGTCCTAAACACAAGAGATGTGTCTTTAACTTTTCTTTCTAGCTATCAAAATTTACTCCATCAAACTTAGGTCTTTCTTTCTTGAAATTTTCCATAGATCTCCTTAAGTTGTTAAAATTTTCTTTCAAGGACCTGCTGCTCTGATACCAATTGTTAGAAAGTAAAGACCACCAAGATAACTGAGAGGGGGGGTGAATCAGTTATCTGATAATTAAACCATTTATCAATATTAACTTCAATATCAACTTCAACAACTTTAAACCATATAATTAATGCAGTAACCAACCATAGAAAGATAATCATACACAATGACACAATAACACAAGATATGTTAAGTAGGGAACCTCTTGATCAAAGAGTAAACCCCAGTGGGAATGATGCCCACAAAATGATGCACTAATATGAAAGTTCCTTGCTAGAGGATGGACCCTATTAGGAGTCTTATGAAATATATTCAGTACATATGAATCTTTGTTAGGAGATTTTGAATCCCTGTTAAAAGATTCTAACCCTGTTAGGAGTTATGGAAGATAGAAGGACCCACTGCCCAAACAGCTTCAAGGCAAGATCTCTGAACTCACTATCCAATAGATCTTAGGATTATTCAATATAATAATATGAAATATGTTACCTCCTTCACATTGTGCCAAAACCACACTCTCTACTACACAAGATCACAAATCTAGATCTCCGTACTTCACAAGTCTTCCTTCATCATTGAATTAGCTCTTTTCTTCACTTCATGCATACATTCACATCACAACTTTCACAAATTCATATCACAACTATTAAAACCCTCACATAATAAGGAAAACATTCCTTCCTTTATACCACACTCAAATAATTACAAATGAGTCGGCATGTAAATGCAAAATAATAATTTCAACACGCTACATCAAAATTACATAAAACTGTCAGCTTCCAGATACAATAACTTCCCAATCATGTGACCTCAAAGTTTGCACTATGAACCACATCACCAAAAATGAGTCTCAAAATTCCCTTTAACTGTGCTAAATCAGATTTCATTTTGGTTAGGAGATATCCTCCGATTACCAAAAACCGCTACACAAGAATACTGCCAGAATACTACTTCCACCAAAATGCTTATAACTTTCATGAATAAATGAATTTCTTTTTGTGCTCTTAACCATAGGCTAATAACACAAAAAAGAACATACCTTCAACTACACTTAAATCAATCTACAATATAACATGTGCACAAAATAGAACTGTGCCTACTTTTTGCTAAACTCCAGAATATCACTGTGTTGACATCAATGACAATCATAGTCATGAATGCAACAACCACTACTACAGAATGAATACCAAAGGCTTTAGCATTCATTCCTAACATCATTGAAGACAAAGATAGGATGCAAGCTATAATTTTGAATTCATAATTCTCATTGTATAAGGCTGAAACTTGGAAGGCCTCACGGCCAGGCATGTTGAAATAAATAATATAATTCTCTATTGTTGCTACCAGTTGATTGTCTCATATCCATTGTGATGTTCACTAATTTCATGTGTATCTATATTGCTTCCATTGTGTAACTCTAAGCAGGGCTTGTTGTTGATTCATGTGGACTCAATTCTACTTGATTCTTCTTGTATTACCCTACCCTTGCGTCAAGTGGTATCAAGATATATCATTGAAGACAAAGATAGGAGGCAAGCTATAATTCTGAATTCATAATTCTCATTGTATAAGGCTAAAACTTGGAAGGCCTCATAGCTGGGCATGTTGAAATAAATAATATAATTCTCTATTGTCGCTACTAGTTGATTGTCTCATATCCATTATGATGTTCACTGATTTCATGTGATATTATATTGGTTCCGTTGTGTAACTCTAAGAAAGGGCTTGTTTGTGGATTCAAGTGGACTCAATTCTTCTTGATTTTGCTTGTATCTACCCTCCCCCTACATCAAGTGGTATCAGAGTGAGTTCTTTCTTGTGGATTGGATCATGGAGAACCTTATTGAATTGGTTGTAGGGTGGCAAATCTGAGATCTGACCTATAACTTGCAGAAGGTTATGATCTTGCTGGAACCTGATTGTCAAGATGGTTCATGGTAGAGAAAATGATAATGCTATAATGGATATGTTGAGGCAGATTGCAACTAGGCTTGAAGCTATAGAGACAGCCCAGAGAAGAGGAGCACATCTTGAAGATGTTAGTGATGAAGAAGAAGAAGCAACACCTAATGCTAAACCTAAAGTTGAACAAGATGAGGAAAGACTTTTGAGAGTTGTGTCTAAGGCTAACTCCAGACCTGTAGTTGAAGTTGCTTGCTATGATGGAAGACTTGAGACTAATGCACTTTTGGATTGGATCTCTAAGATGGAAAAATACTTTGAGTATGAAGGTACTCCTGATAATAAGAAGGTTAAGATAGAAGTCACAAAGTTGAAAGGGCATGCATCTCTTTGGTGGGATCATTTTCAAACTGAGAGACAAAAGAGAGGAAAGGAAAAGATCAAGACATGGATGAAGATGCTTGGAAAGATGAAGAAGAATTTTCTTCTAGCTGACTACCAAGTTAGTTTGATGAGAAAAATGAAAAATCTAAGACAAAAGGACATGAGTGTGAAAGAATATACTGAGGAATTTTACAAATTGGATATCCGATCTGGACATGTGGATGATGAAGTTGAGAAAGTGGCTAGATATCTGAATGGCTTGAGGACATCTATTCAAGATGAGATCAGCTATGTGAAAATAGATAGTGTGGAAGAAGCATATCAATTTGAGCTTTGAAGGCTAAAGAGAGATTGACAAAGAAACATGAACAAAGACAAAGAGGAAGAGGTGGTAGATTTCAGAGAAGTAGAGGAAGATCTTATGGAGAAAGTAGCAGATCTGACAATGCAGTACAAGATAAAGGATGGGAAGATGACCCTGCTAGTAGAAGAGGTAATTACTCTAGAGGTAGCTATACTGGTTACTCTAGGAATAATAATAATTATGGGAAAAGAGAAGAGAAATCTTGGTTTAAAGGTACTTGTTACAAATGTGGTGAAGAAGGACATAGATCTTTTGAATGTACTAACTTTGGAAAGAAGACTGGAGGTAATGGTAGAAATAATTTGGCTTGTGAAGAAGTTGAAGAAATGTCTAATGAACCTTAACATGGTAAGAACCTGATGCTAAGAAGGATCTTGTGGAATGAAGAAGCTGATGAGGAACCTATTTTGAGGAAAAGTTTGTTCAAAACCAAATGTAAGATCACTGAAAAATGTTGCAAGGTAATCATTGACAGTGGGAGTTCTAATAATTTGGCATCTGAAGAGCTGGTTAACAAATTGTAGTTGCAGAGATTGAAACATCCTAAGCCTTATCATATTGCTTGGATCCAGAAGGAGCATAAACTACTTGTAAGTGAACAATGCCTTGTTAAATTCAAAATTGGGAATTATCATGATGAAGTCTTGTGTGATATTATGCCTATGGATTGTTTTCATATTCTTTTGGGTAGACCTTGGCAGTATGATAGGAAAGCTTTGCATGATGGTAGATTGAATCAATATACTATTTGGATGGATGGAAAGAAACAAGTGTTATTGCCTTTGATAGAGAAGTTTGATGAAGGTCATTGTACTACAGTCAAAGTATGCTTGTTTGATGATAAAACATTTACAAGAGAGATGAAAGAATAGAACATTTTCTTTTCATTGAAGCATAAGAGTGGATAGTCAAATAAGGTTGTTGATGCCTTGAGCCTAAGAAGAAGTTTTCTGATAGAGATGAGAGTTGAGGTACTTGGTTTTGATGATTTGAAGTGTTTGTATGAGACTGACATTGATTTTGGAGAACCTTGGAAAGCTTGTAAGGAACACATAGTGAGTGATAAATGGACTGATTATTTCATTCAAGAAGACATTTTGTTTAAAGTAGTTAAGTTGTGCATACCTAGAGGATCTATGAGAGAGAAGATAATAAAGGAGAAACATAGTGGTGGACTTGCTGGACATTTTGGGATTGATAAGACTGTGAACCTGATTTTAGAAAGATACTTTTGGCCACAGATTTATAGAGATGTACAGAGAATGGTTAGAGGTTGCAAAATTTTCCAAACAACTAAAGGAACTAGTCAAAATTTGGGATTGTATACAACTTTTCCTGTACCTGATAGACCTTGGGAAGATGTGAGTATGGACTTTGTTCTTGGATTGCCTAGAACTCAGAGAGGTAATGATTCTATTTTGGTAGTGGTTGACAGATTTTCAAAGATGGCTCATTTCATACCTTGTAAGAAGACATCTGATGCATTGCATGTAGCTGAATTATTCTTCAAGGAAGTGGTAAGATTGCATGGTTTGCCTAAATCTATTGTTTCAAACAGAGATACTAAGTTTACTAGTTACTTTTGGAGAACACTTTGGAAGAAGATGAATACTGATTTGAAGTTTAGTTCTACATTTCACCCTCAGATAGATGGACAGATTGAAGTTGTGAATAAAATTCAGGGAAACTTGTTGAGATGTTTAGTTGGAGATAAGCCTGCTAATTGGAATTTACTTTTGGCACAAGCAGAGTTTGCATATAATAATTATGTGAATAGAAGTACTAAGAGGACACCATTTGATATTGTTACTAGATTTAATCCTAAGGGAACCACAGAGCTGAGAGATTTACCTACTAAGACAAGAAGAAGTGTTGAAGCTGATCATTTTGCAGAATACATGAGAACTTTGCATGATGAAGTTAAAAAGAATTTGGAGGATAGTAATCTGAAATATAAATAGAGAGAAGAAAAGAGAAGGAGACATACATATTTTGAAGTTGGAGATGAGGTTATGATTCATTTGAAAAAGAATAGATTTCCATTTGGTACCTACAACAAGCTAAAAATGAAGAAATTTGGACCTTGTAAGAGTCTGAAGAAGTTTGACAGTGGAAATGCTTATGAAGTGGAATTACCAGAGGACATGGATATATCACCTATATTTAACATTGCTGATATATTTGAGTACTTTGAATCAAATGATGAGATATAAGATGATCCAGATTATCCTAAGAAGAAAAGAGACAACAATGAGAAGATCTTGAATAAAAGAGTGAACAAGAGTACAAGAGGTAAAGACTACATGGAATATCTAGTTCAGTGGAAGAACAAGCCAGTTGAAGATAGTTCATGGATTACACAAGCTAAGTTGGATCTTTATGATTTAGGTTAGAGTATGAGTATTTCCTGATGTGGACATCATTTCTTTATTTACCCCAGGTGTCTGATGCAGGAGCATCTTGGGTATTTGAGCAATCTTGCATCAACCAAAAACATTTCCTAATTTTTGTAGTTGTTCCCTATTGTTTTCTTTGTAATCTTTGAATTTGATGGTTTCATGGTGTGAAAAGATTAAATTATGTTGAGGACCTATTTGGGAACCTTCTCCTATGAGAACATAAAGATTGGATGGACAGTTTGAAAGTTAGAGTTGTTTTCTTGCTATCAGAGCAGTATTTTCCTGTAGTTTTGGGGCTGATTGCGCACCGTGGAAACCTTGATCATTAAAGAATAATATATTGTGAACTTAGAGCCTTAAAGAGGACCTAATTTAATATTATTTTCCAAAGGCTCAACTCCTAATTCATTGAGTCAAAAGTTATGGCCATTTTGGCACAGGACCTATTTTCTGCTAGTTTTGTGTCCGAGCCGTTACTACAGTTTTGGTGCTGATTGTTCATGTTGTAAACCTTGATCCTTAAGGAATAAGAATTTTTTCTCTTAAGTAATTTTATAGGACCTAAATTAATATCATTTCCAAAGATTGAAAGCTCTAATTCATTATGAGTAAAAAGTTATGCCCGTTTTGCCTCAAGATCTATTTTCTGCCAGTTTTCAGGTGAAATGTGTGGTGTTTCTTCTTGCGATGTTCCATGTGATCAAATGGGACCTTTCACCCTTAAAGGAATGTCCTTGGGTCATGTTAGGACATAAATCCAAAGGAGCATCAATTTATATTAATTCTAGCATTATTTTTGGTTTAAATCTTCCAGATTGGACCCATAATGTAATTAAATGCCTGACTGGCCGACCTGTAGCTTAGCTGGCTATATAAGGGGTCTAGATTGATGTAGTAGGGAATAAAAGGAGGATTAGAGGAGGTCTAAGGAGGATAATTATCAAGATATATCATTGAAGACAAAGATAGGATGAAAGCTATAATTCTGAATTCATAATTCTCATTGTATAAGGCCGAAACCTGGAAGGCCTCACAGCCGGGCATGTTGAAAGAAATAATATAATTCTCTATTGTTGCTTCTAGTTGATTGTCTCATATCCATTGTGATGTTCACTGATTTCATGTGATATTATATTTCTTCCATTGTGTAACTCTGAGAAAGGGCTTATTTGTGGATTCAAGTGGACTCAATTCTTCTTGATTATGCTTGTATCTGCCCTCCCCCTGTCTCTCTCTCTCTCTCTCTCTCTCACACACACACACACACACACACACACATACACACACACACTCTAACTATTTCTCATCACTATTTATATCTATGACTTAAATAGGGCGCATGCCCTATGGAAGTCATAAATTTGAATAGCGCTAGTGCGAGCACGCTTTGTAATGCATTGGAATGCACCAAGCCTAAGGCTTGAATTTGCTTTGGAGATCCAACCCAAAGGCTTGGAGGATTCAAATAAGTCTGAGATGTGTTTTCCAGTAGACATACAAAAAATCCACATCTTTTCTTGTGTGCTCCTCGTCAGGTTTACTTACAATTCAATAACGTCAAAATCAGACAATGTGATATTGTAGATCGTTCTGTTAGGTATCTAACCATATAATTTATTTTGAATTATGATTATGTTAAGCTTTTGATCTCTAATTTCTTTTGTATGTATATCTTATTTTTTTCAAAAACCAACGTGTAGTATTTCGGGCATAGATTTTGCCTCGATCGTCAAATTTTTTAACAAGTTACTTTTTTAGAAACTAGAGTCCATTCTACACACTTCAAAAAAAATAAAAAAAATTGATTTTTGATTAGTTTTCAATGATTTCTAGGGGGAGCACACTAAAATTTCATGTTTTTAGGATGTGTGCACTTCATAAATTCATAAAAAATTATACATTCATCAAAAAATTAGCAGAAAAATCTGGGATAAACTACATGGTGTTAGCTAACTTCCCTACTAGAGCGATTCAAAAAATTCAAAAAAAGGGTTAACATTTTAGGGGGAGCACAACAGATGCTATGTTATGTTTTTTCACAAAAAATAGGACCACTTTTTGTGCTCCCCATTTTTGAGGGCCTTAATCTGCACCATTTTTAAAAAACATTAGTAGTTTAGAAACTAGATTCAGAGTATTACAACTCTTGTTCTTGTCACATATTAAAATTTTGAGTCTAACTATCTTCAATTTCTCGTTAAAATTTAGAGTTTGTTGATTTCATTAAAAAAGTGGCATCTTATACCCCCATCTTTGTGCACTTACCCAGTTATTTTATCCTATAATTAATTCATGTTATATTTTACCACTTTTTTTACTATAATTTATTATTATTTTATTATTAGTTATTCGTTATAAGATATATTTAACATCATTAATAATATATTTAATAAGTATTAGGTAAAATTATGTAATTCATGATTAAATTTTCTAATCGAATGAAATGTTTTAAATTATCGGATTTACTGAGCATCTTTTGAAAAAACTAGAAATTGTAACATTTCTATTGTGTGAAGTGACTGTAAAGCTATGAATTAACTCTCCAACAACCGGAGTTAGGCTCGCAGTTTATGAGATACACATTGCTTATTTCTTCGTTTCTATCTATTTTACTTTCTACAAGGCTGACGACTTCGTTAGAAGTGGTAATTCTATCCATTTTACTTTTTGCAGCACTGAAAAATTTGTGAAAAGTGAGAGAAGTATGAGGTAGTGGCAGTTCAAGTGGCTTCTGACAAGTCACCCATTTACCAGTTTGGCATTACATTATTATATTTTCCAAGAAGCTGGTGAGATGATAAGGACAAAGTTGGCAATGTAGCACCTGGTCACCTGTGCAGTAGATGAACACAGCAGTGAAGGACAACTTTAGAGATTTGGTGATGAGTTTAGTTGGTGAATCTCAAAATAATCTACCACTTAGAGAACACATTTGGAGAACTGGAGATAACCCTGGTCTTGAAATCTCCTAGTTAAATCAGTTAAGTCCCAAACATCTTGAGAATGGGAAAATGCCTTAGTCACGTATTCTCCCAATACTTTGTTATATGGAACATTGAAATACTTTAAAGGTGCACCTTTTAGCTTTTGCACGTGGCATCGGAGATATGCTTCACATCTAAAATACATTTTTTAAAATCCATCTCAGCGTTAAAGGCTTCATCAAGAGTAACATTCAAGCTATCATTACACATCATTTATTTAACCCATCATTGATTTAATTCAACTTGGTGTACTAGATAGATAATTATTGTAAGGATGGCTTTGCATAAGTCCATCACATCGCTTTAATTATATTCCTCAAAATATCATCCCCTGTAATTAATGTTATGAGTACAAAGCACACTACAACACCACCCTGTTCTTTTATAAAGTATCAAATAATACTAACAATAAAAATACTTGAACAGAAACAGTTGATAGAACATCATAACAACATACAATAATGGGAAACTTGAAGAGAAGCCAACAATAGGAGAGAAGATGAAGGGAAGTCACAGCAATATCTGGTATTTAAACTAACTTACGGTATTTACATTCATTTTTTACCATTCTTAACCTCCTTCATTTCTTGCATATTTTGTTTATTTCAATACCTAAAACTATTTAGGAAAGTTCATCTGCAATTTTTTTTAGAATAATATAGATAGCTACCAATATGTTGAAATCGATTTGAACCAATATAATCTAAAGAAAATATCATGCAGGCTAAAAATTTATTGATTTCATAAATATTGGAATCTCACAACGATAGAATTTACTCAATAGTAAAGCAATTTGATAAGTTGTCTTCAAAATTATGAAAAGGGAAAAATTAGGGTTATAAATCCAATGCTCTACCTTTCCCAAAATTCTTAGTTTTTTTAACATATATAGAATATAAAATTATTTCTCTAATAAAGAAGCACAAAAAAAAATTATTTTTCATTATAAATTAGATATTACTTCTACAAAATTTTCTTCTCTCTAAGGCATCACAAAATGACCAAGAATCTGTTGGTTTTCATCTACTTATTAATAATTTTTGAACTACATTGTAGAAATGTTGTGACAAAGAACAATTGTCATTAATGACTTCTTTCAACACATGGACATTCATAGAATACATGAAGAAGATAGAATTTTAGGACTATTAGTGCAAGGGTTACTACAAGAAAAAAAACTAATAACATCTCATCCAGTATCACAAAGAAATTTTTCCCACTTTTACAGAGATCCATATATTTCAGAATTGGAGTCTCCTGACACATGCAATCCAACACAGGTTCATCATGTCCCAAGCTAAATATGGTTTCAACTAGCATCAGTAGCATCTGAGATTGAATACTCTTCTTTGATAAATGGCACAGGTCAATTATGGATAGAGAAACAACTTCAAACTCCACAATCCAATACAACTTCTTTACAGAACCTTTTCTATTATGGTCAAATGTATCGGTTGCATTTTCCATCAAGGTCAGACACATTGTGGAACAAACAGGTCATACAAAGATGGCGACCATAGGGCTGTTACTTATGTATACCCATACACAAATGTATAAAAAAGATTGTAAGGGAAGAAATACCTACATGGACCCAAACCACTTGTAACTCTACCCAACTATTAATGTTCATACACAGAACTAGGGCTTACTATGTCAAACATCTAAACATCTTTACTGGTTTGATGATTTGAATCCCATGAATGGTCAACCCATCGGTCCTAATGCAATGCTTTAAAACTATAAGTTTTCTCAATTTGCAAAATACTAGATCTGTACTACTTGTATATAAGGAGATCAATGGAGGTCTGCCTCCTTGAACAAATCCACCATATTTGTTTACAATCACGATGGTTACGATTTCAATTTTCTATACAAAATCTAAAACTTTTTTCAATTGTGGAAATACATTTCACTGTTTTAAATGGAAAATAGCTATATCAAAAAATATTAACATTTTTCCCAATATTCTTAAATATCTTTTAATTTTAACATCTACAAATAAATGTCAAGTTGATTTTTTTCTTCGATTTATGTGTTTCAAATATGCTTAATATTTCAGTCAAATATGCTTAATATTTCAATCAAATATACTATAATTATAGTCAATTTGTACATATATCCTTCCTCATATGTTTCTCTCCTACTAATACTTTGAAGATGTAATTCATAATTTTTAAATAATTAAAAATATATTCTATTCAATTCAAAAATGTATTGTATAATATTATTATTATAATAGTCAACATGAAAAAAAATATTTATTAGCATATTAAATACATAATAAATCTAAATAGATATATAATACATAATATTAAAAATATAATAATAAGACTATTATACAACAAAATAGATAGTCTTTATATCTTTCAATAATTACTTATACATATATGTATGCCACCATTTGTTATGTTTAAATAGAAATGACTTTTGGTTATCGACATAAGTTTCACTTCCATGATTCTAACCGAGTATTTTTAGCATATCAATTAATACTTGGGAACTGGGGTACCTAATAATTGTTCAATTATGTCAATGAAAGATATCTTCACAACTGATGTTTAACTTTATTATCAAGATACCATCTAAACCCATAGCATATGTGTGGGTAGTATTTTCTAGCTACGCATGGATCATATATCAATATAAGCTTATATATCTTATAACCTAATTAAAATTACAACATACACATAATAATTTATAATATGTTGAAATGAAAAATCACATCATATCATTTAAATTTAACTGTGCATGGCTATACTTATAAAGTCCCATTGACATGCTATAATCATTATTATAGAACTTTTTTAATTTCTAAACAAACTGAGAAAACAAAATAATCCTTATGTAACCCAGGCACGAAGAAATAATTCTCTTATAATGGACAAAGATCTAAACTAAATAATGGTATTCAATAATTCTCTCATTATAATTTAATATAAGGAGTCGTAAGAACTGAACCATCATTTTATAGTATGTATATACATCAATACAATATCATAATAGATTTTTTTTATTTATACAATTTTTGTTTCAACATTGTTACATGAGTTTGTCTTTTACAATTTTGTGAAGGATATTGATGGCTGTCCTAAATGTGCCACACTACGACTGTGATGAAGGACCTTGCATTTTGAAAACCTCAAACGCAAAGAAAAACCATGAAAGAAAATTTTGGACCTGTCCACTTAACAAGAAGGTTGGTAATGGACATGTATTTTATGTTTATAAAAAATTTACATAGTATGTAGTAATGTAAAGTTGATATTGCAGGGCAACAACGGCTGTGGCTACTTTAGGTGGGTAGATAATGTCTCAAATGCATATGTTAGACCATTTGCACCAGTTGTCAATGAAGCTCATTAGTGTACCTTGCGCTCTGAAGAGGCCGCTATGGCTGTGATTGTGTCAATGGAAAAGGCTAAAATAATTTTTTTATGAGGACTTCACACCATTTTAATTGCATTTATTTGTATTTTAATTGTGTTTGTTTGCTCGAACCATATAAAAATGTGAAATTTCAATGTATCCCAATTTATTTGAAACAAAATGTGGACATGTAACTGGTTTTCAATGTACTATAATATAAGTGCTATCATGTTTAAAAATTTGTTTAAAATGTGGACATGTAACTGGTTTTCAATGTACTATAAATTATTTTGTTTAAAACTGTTTAGGCTACAAATTAAGCTTTAGCAATTATTAAAGCCTTCTCGATTAGTTGACAAGTGAATACATATAGAAAACATTTTAGAAAATCTTTATCAAAGGATACATATAGTTTTTTGACATTTGAGCCTATGGTAGATCTTATGTACAAGATGGTCTGACATAAAGATATGTTTGTCATTAATGTCAATCCGCAAGAGAATAAGAGCTGAAAAAATTTCTTTCAAATGTATGCTTTAATATCAATAGGAGATAAGAGTACAAGAAGATCATCCTAAATGGGAGAAACAAATCTAGGTGTCATTTATTTTGTATGAATGTTTTACAAAGGATAAATCCTATCCATACATGATATGGTTAACACAATTATGTCACATTACAAGCACATGCTAATTTTTAAAGAGTGTGAGCTGGCATTTCAATTGTAATTGTGAGAAAAAAAACTATTGCAATGCAACATATATTGTAAATCTTAAAATGATCATATATTATAATTGTAAATTGGGAAATTCTCAAGGATGACCCAATAATTTTTTGTACGACATAGAATAAAGGAAATATAATTAGTTCAATGTACAGTATATGTGTGTGATATATGTTAATATCTTTGCATTATAGCTATTTATGTGATCCAATGAAAATGAAATATAATATCTATGGATCAGACAAAAATATTCACATAATAGTGTTATGTACCTATCTAATTTTGGAAATAATATCATGTAATAATAAAATGTAGCTATATAATGTGATACACTGATGAACTTATGAAGAAGTTAAGAAAAATTCATGCTCATCTGTACATTTCATTTGATTAACTGTTACTAACCAAAGCATGTACATTGAATGCAATTTAATGCATATTGAACAACTATCAGGTGTACAAAGAAAAAATGCAAAAACATCGATGAGAAGTATAAATTGATATGCAACAAATACTTGTTTTGAATCATTGAAGATATACTAAAGTCGATATCCAAAAGACATTCATACTTTAACTTAACAAACATTGTCATACATATCTATTAAAGTAATTAAAATATCTATAAAAGTAATTATTATGATAAAGTTGAATATACATAGATGTCCCTTATATTTTAAAATTCAAACTCTAAAAAATTTAGTGTAAAAAAGTTAGGCAAAAGTGAAAGAAAAATAAATGCAATAAGCAAATGTAAAAACATCATAGACAAAAAATGTAAGATTTAACTAGTAGTCTATGAAATTACTTCAATTACATATTTATATGTATTTATATTTGATACAATGATTCAACTCTGTAATAAAAATAAAATATAGTAGTTAAATTCAAATATACATATAAACTCAAAGTACATAATAACAAATTTTATGATACCCATGATCTCTATAATTACATTTGTTCCTCTCTTCGCTGACTGTTATATTGTTCCATTGCTCTAATTACATCAAGCATTTCTTGTTGTTGTGGTATGATAATATTGTCATTTCTTACCGTCAAGTATTCATAATTTCTTTTAATTGTTTTGATTTGATCATAAATCTTTCCTGTGTCTTCATATACAGTTGTTAATAAGTCTCCAATTGTAGTCAATTTGTATATATCTCCTTCCTCATATGCTTCTTTCCTGCTAATACTTTGAAGATGCAATTCATAATTTTTCTTCATCATTTCTATATCAAGAGCATCTTGAGCATTGACAACATCAATATTACAACCCATATTTGTAAAAATATTTTCCATATGAGTAATGCTCGTATTGATTGTTTCAATCAAATTTTGTAGTTCTTCAATTACATATGTGCTCATCTCTATTTTGAATTTGATTGAAAAAATCTACTTCTGTAGAGGTGTGTTAGTGGATTTGACAATTCTTACATTCAGAGCTTCTTCACTATCCATATCTATTACTGTTTGCAATAGCTTTTCTTTTCTACTATATATAGTCTTTTATGTTCTTTAAGCAATTGCAAATCTGTATAGATTATATCTTTTAGATCAATATATATTTTGTAATGAATGCCTACACAACCAATGAGATGCACACCTCTTGAATTGATATATTGTACCCATTCTCATGAGAGTTGTGCCATCTGTCTGTCTTCATGCATCTGTTTGATAATTTGTTCACTTGAATGAAGTGATGGATCAAAAATCTCTTATGTCTGACTTGACGTTTGACAAGAGATAGGACCTAACATTTTCTAGATATAATCAGATTGATGTTTGACAATAGATTTCAGTATGTTCTTTTCATTTTTCGATTGCTCCAACCTCTCTCTTACCTCTTGATGTGTAAATTCCCACATATCAACTATATGATCATGGAAAGAGGGTCCTACGTCAATTTGATTTACATCAAAATATGTTGCATTTAGATTAGAAAAATTACTGTCTTGTTTTGCTTCTGCAACTTCTATTATTACATGCCTTGTTTCTTGATGTTTTTAAAGAGCAGCTAATTTGCATCTTTCCTTTTTTTTCTTTGAACCAGTATTTTCACTTATGATATGAGAAACTAAATCTTGACTAGGAATTTTATCATCTATTCTTTTTCTTTTTCTTTGTATTGTTTCTTCTAACCATGAAGGAGTGCCTAGAATTTTTGAGGCAGAGGCTAAACTTTCAATATCAAACAATTTCCCAACTCTTGTAGGGCTTTGTATTTGTTGACCTGATCTTTGAAATTTTGGTACTATATTTGGAGTACATGTTACACTAGGTTGAATTAAATATGTTATTTGATTTAGTGGTTCTTCTTCAAAAGATTCCATTATTGCATTCTATTGTGAAACATCTACTTCATCTTCTTGTTCTATTTTTTCTGCTTCCTTTACACTGTCTATATTAATCAATGCAAGTGAACCACTTCCACAAGTGTTTCTTATAGCTTTGTCTTTATCCGGTGGTTGATCATCCTCTCTTGTGATTTGTTGAATGGACTAAACTATTGTCTACATTGTTGGTAAAGGTACAAGAACTGAAGCTGATGTTTGTGCTTGTGTTGTTGATTGTCCTTCTGTGTTTGATGTGTCCTTTGTTCCTTTCTTGTACTGAAGCCATTTTTTTTTCATTATCTATTCCATTCTCTCTTCAAGATTGTCTAATTCAGATTCTTCAAATTGTACAGGTTGCAAAGATGTCCCTTTTATTTTTCCCAAATAATGATTGGAAAACAATTTAGATTGATCATCATATAATCCTTTGACATCTATATCAATATTATATAGTTGAATCTTCTCAATTGTGAGTTGAGACAATGATCTTTCTCTCATTTCAAATTCATCTTTATAATTAGCCCATAAATCTTCTAATGAAGGAATGTGATTAAAACTAGGCCCTAGTTGCAGGTTTTGTTTTATATAATTTGAAGGGTCAAAATGATGCCTAATAACATTATATTCATCAAATTTATATATTTTTTCAGATGATTTGATGAGATTCATTGCATAAGAGCTAGAAAATCATGTGAGGTAAGGGAGAGGTTGGAGCAATTGAAAAATGAAAAGAAAATACTGAAATCTATTGTCAAACATCTATTTGATTATATCTAGAAAATGTTAGGTCCTATCTCTTGTCAAACGTCAAGTCAGACATAAGAGATTTTTGATCCATCACTTCATTCAAGTGAACAAATTATCAAACAAATGCATGAAGATAGAGAGATGGCACAACTCTCATGAGAATGGGTACAATATCTCAATTCAAGAGGTGTGCATCTCATTGGTTGTGTAGGCATTCATTACAAAATATATATTGATCTAAAAGATATAATCTATACAGATTTGCAACTGCTTAAAGAACATAAAAGACTATATATAGTAGAAAAGAAAAGCTATTGTAAACAGTAATAGAAAATGAATACCTGCTTTATGTCATTCACTACATCTGTTGTTGACCTCGATGATTTGTCTACATAACTCTATCAAAGCCATTTTATCATCTGAATATTTAGGCAATTTGTATGGAAACCCATTGAAAGCTCCAATCCTAATATATATAAATGTAGGATATTGTGTATAATAGCTACCAAATTGCATTATTATTTGTGCAGCTGCATCTGATAATTTGCATTTTGGATAACCCTGAATTTCATGACATAACTTCATTGAAAAAAAATCATTAACCCTTCTGAAATTTCCATAGTTGTTTTTGAGTTGTATCCAAGGATAGAAATCATAAACCTAAATATTTTCATCATATTCAGCAACACTAGGTAGGTTGTTCCCTATATGTTGACATGCTAGGGCATAGATGAGGTAAGATGACATTGTAAATTTGTATGAATGCTTTGCTGAGACAAGCATTTCAATAAGTCTATCACTTATGAGTTGTGCCCAATCAATATAAATATTATTCACACCTATAGTTTGCACAAGAAAATACCACCATTCTTCAAAATTTAGGGCTTGTTCACTTCCTCTGATTCTATGCAGAAGTACTAGAGTATGCCAACAATCTCTTTTCTTAGATTTGTTCCATACAGGGTTTTTCGTAACTTTGAACTGGCTACTCTAATGCTATCAGACCATTTATTTGAAATTAGAGCTCGCCATCGTGACCTTTCAAGTTAAAATTTGAAGCTGGCAGAGAGAAATTCCATTGTGAATATTTTTCTCTTGAAGGTAAAGAAAATAAATTATGTATTAAATCGTTGTTCAAACATATGACTACTTCATTGTTTTGTTTCTTTATTTCTCTAGTATGTTGATCAAGTCTTTGGATGCATTCCATAATGAGTTCTGGTACCTGAATAGCGATTGGAAATCCTGTAGCTTGTATTAATCCACTGCCAATTAGACTGTGTAATGGGATGTACTGGTTCTTATTTAATTCTTCTATGTAGATCATCTAAATTGTAAAAATATAGATTTGTATATGTGATTTATTTCCATGCATTTTCTACTCCATCAAGATGATCATAATTATTTATTTTTCTAGCCATTTTGTAAAGGGTTATAGATTGGTAGCCATTTGGTCTTCAAGATATACGCAGTTCAAACAATGAAATGATAGATAGTAGAAGTTTATTAATTTTAAGTCATAATTTAATAGACATAAAAGATATAAATGGTAAAAGGAATTAATGTTCTTGTTGTTTTCAAGAAATGTTCTTTTCTCTTGTAGATATGATTAGTATATGTATTCAATATAGGAAATATTAGTAAAGATGGTACATAGAACGAGGTATGGCTTTAATTTCTTTTTTATCGATTAGTGTGTTTTTGGAAGCACTATCAGAACAATAAGTTTTTTGAGAATCGTTAATTGATATATTTGTCATGTCCACTAACAATTCTGGCAGAGACAAAAAAATTTCAAAAAAAAATTGGATTTAGAAGTCACTAACAAATAAATTAGACAATTGAAAGCGTTGTGTTCCTTAAAAAATTGAGTCATCTATATAATAATTATTGGATTTAGTTGTTACTAACTTCTAAATCCAAATTATGGTAGATTGGGAGAGGGAGGAAATTTGAATTTGCAGGTGGGCAGATTTCCTATTTTGCAGGCTACGGGTTCCTGGAGGGGTGCCTGTGGCGATGATTCCCTCATAGATTAGGACTCTGTAGAACTAGAGAAAAAAGATGGGGTCCCAAGTGAAAAGGAGAAAGACCCAGGAAAGGAAGCAGGGTGGGAGCTGAGAATGTGGGCCTCCTTAGGTCCTCCTCAACCATGAAGATCCAAGCATGTGACCAGGATGGTCTCCTTCACCGGTGGTCAACACTCTTTTGGATTAAACCCATGGGCAAGTCCTCTTTCCCATCTATTAAGGATATTTCTAACAAGGAAAAAGGTAACTACACATTATAAATCCCAAACGAACTAGTTGACCACAATATTGCATCCATGGACCATAATTTGGTGGGCAAGTTCATTGGTTCTAGACCTAACATAGACATCATCAGGATCTTTGCAAAAATAAAAAGGCATTTGAAGGGTCAAGTCCAGGTTACAGCTATGGCCAAGGGGTTTTTATCTTTTGAATTCTCTTATAAAGAGGACTTGGATAAAATCCTTTGTGTTGGCACCTGGGCCATAGGAAAGGCCACTCTGGCATTGCAAAAATGGACTCCTAAACTTGATTTTAATGATTCCTTCTTTTTCCAGGCCCCGGTGTGGGTGAGACTACCTGAACTTCCCTTGGGGTTTTGGAATGAAGATCTTTTTGACAAGATCACCAAATCTTTTGGCACCCTTCTCTCAATTGACCCTGTTATAGCAGAAAGGCACCACCTCACTTATGCAAGGATTTTCATAGGAGTGGAAGAAGGCAAGGATATTCTAAAAGTCATAGAGCTACGCTCCAAATTGGGAAAGTGTGTTCAAAAACTAGACTATGAAAGAATCCC
The DNA here is from genome assembly GCA_027943335.1 of Chamaecyparis obtusa. Classification (NCBI taxonomy): domain Eukaryota; kingdom Viridiplantae; phylum Streptophyta; class Pinopsida; order Cupressales; family Cupressaceae; genus Chamaecyparis; species Chamaecyparis obtusa. Next base: position 403,978 of record BSBK01003857.1, on the reverse strand, counting down.
CTTTGCTTGTTTCCATTGTAAGAAAGCTAGCCACAGAGCCAAAACTTGTCCAGTTCTCCAGAACAAAGAGAAAGAAAGGAAAGCCAAACAAGCACAAAGAAAACAAAACACAAGAGTAATTGACAGCCAAGAAAGGGAAGAATGAAGAAGAGAAAAATGTAACCCCCAGAAGGACCCCGAGTCCAAAAATCATAGAGTCTAGAAGAAAAAAGAACAACCCATGTCCATTCTTGCAGTCCATGAAATCAAGGATGCAAAGGATACCAAGGTTGTGGAGGAGCCACAAAGGCCTCAGCCTAACACCCAAGAGTCTAGCGGAGAGACCCTCCCCCTCATGGGTCTCGATTTGGACATCACCATTCAACAAAAAATAAGAGAAGTTAACAAGAATGATGTTCGGGTGGAAGGGGATGACTCATGCCCTAGCACAATCTCTGTTTCCTTAGTCCCAAACTCCATTGCTCCCCCTGTTGCTGGTGAGAACACACACAACTCAAAACCTAGCCTTGAGATGTAGGAGTCAGGGAAGTACCAATAGATTGAAGATCTGATGGTCACTACCTCCCCAAACCAATTCAATAAAATGGTAGAGTTCTTCACTAAGCATAAGGAAGAAAAGGAGGGCTGGATCTCAGTACACAAGAAGAAGAAACCAGGCAGTAGAGACCCTTCTCCTATCTCCTCAGTAGCCACCAGAAGTAGGAAAAAAGTAGAAGTAAGGGGTAGTGCTAATACACCAGACATAAAAAGGACTGGCCAAAGTAGGCATGAAGAAGCTAGCTTGATCAAAGTGGATGGAATCAGGAGTTCCATCCAAGCTTCCAACACCTCCATCAAGAAATGAAAGTCATCTCTTGAAACATTCATGGGCTAAATAGCTCACACAAGCAGGATGTCAAATTCAGCAAAGTAATCGAAAGAAGAGCTACTAGCTCTGATGGGGCATCTGGTGGCCTTATCACCATGTGGAATTCACATCATCTCATAGCCAAAGTTATCTATGATGGAGGTAACCTTATGCTCTTGCATTTTACTAGAATAAAAGATAATGAAAGTTGGTTCATTTTTAATATTTATGCTCCTAACTCTAAAAAATGAAGAAAGACCTACTAGACCAAGATCAATTCCATCTTAGCCCCTCTTAACTAGTCTAAGGGCATCATTATGGGGGACTTCAACACCCCCCTAAAAGAAGGGGAAAAATAGGGAGGAATAGACCCCAATATGGAAAGCAAACAAGATTTAAGGGACTTCATCAATGACCTGGCTATGTTGGATATGGATCTTCAAGGCACTGATTTCACCTGGTCCAATAGGTAGATCAGAAAGGATTGCTTCCAAGTCCATTTGGATAGGGCCCTATTTTTTCCAAACTGGTTGAACCACTACAGTATCAACCTCTCCGCTCTGGTCAAAGCTAGTTCTGACCACTCTCCTATCTCTCTCTCCCTAGACCAGTTAGCCAAGAAAATGAACTTTCCTTTTAGATTTGAAAAAATGCGGGTCTCCCACCCAAATTTTCTTAATAAGGTCAAAGAATGGTGGAACATAGATGTGTTCCCTTGGATTTCTAAACTCTTCACATCTTCTTGATTCTTTTCCTCTTATTATCTAGTCTACCTTCTTCTATTTATCTCTTCTATCTCTTCCATGCTTGATTTCTCCTCTTCCAGAACCATGAATTTCAACTATCTTGCTATGGAACCTCTCTTGAAAATAGATGATCTTGAACTCATTTCTCAATTCGAAGAGTATTATTCCTCTAAAAATCTCATGGGTGATAAATTTATGACAAAAATAAAAGAAAAATCAAGTGAATCAGATGCCTTTGCTAGGATCATAGACATGATTCTATCACAACCTCCTTCTTCCAAACATTTTTCATCTTCTAATTCTTCTCATTCTTCCTCATCTTCCAAGTCTTACCATGACTCTTCTAGACATTATTTGCATTCCCCATTATCCAAATCTTCTTCCTCCACTAGGTCTTCACTTCCCTCTTCTTCATGATCTCGTTCCTCTTCTACTTCTCCCAAGAGTCTTACTTCTCTTCTCAAGACATACCATGATGAGCAATATGATAGTCCTTATGATTTCTCTTCCATAGAGACTCATGCACCCACATTTGATGACTATGATGATGATGCTGATGGACAATGTAGTGATACCTATGAAACCTCTATTCCTAATAGTCCTCCTAGTCATGTGCTTATGCTTACTGGAAATGGGTCATCACATTTGATAGATCATGATGGCTATCCATATGATTCTAATTTTGAACAAGACTTTGATGATTTCTGTCATCAATACCTAGATGATACATCTACTTCTATTGAGGAATATAAAAGGTATCACACAGATATGAAGCATAAATACTATAAGAATCCTTCCTCTAAGGACTCTCCTACTGTAAATAAAGATTACACTCTTAAGAAAGATTGTGTTAGTGATGATTCCCTTTCATCCCCTACTTCCTCCAATACCAATACATTTCCTAAAGCTTCTAAGTCTTCCAAATCTTTCACAAATCCTTCATCCAACAAAGATCCTAATACTTTTCATGTGGTTCCCTATAGTTATTTGCAAGAGCTACCTCTTAAAGAAACTCAAGCTAACCTTCACTTTGCTGTAAATACTTTCAATGATGCTAAACCTAAAGAGCCTAAGCCTTTATGCGCTATAATGCCTACTTTAGCTAGTCCTTCACTATCTATTCCAAAGTCTTCCATACAATTCCAACATGTTTCCTTGTCCTTAGAAGTGGCTCCATGTCAAGAGGACTCTAAAAATGATAAAGAAAAGAACATAAAGAAAGATCAAGATCAAGAACCCTCCATGTCATCCAATCCTTATTATGATGTCTCTTATCCATTTCATGGTTCTTTTGATCCTTTATGCCCTTCCCCATTCATTCCATCATGTGTTAAGTCTTCTCCTAAGCAAGATGAAGATACTACTCACACCACTGAGCTTATTGACAAGAAAAATAACCTTACTACACTTGCACTTTCCAAAGATGATACTTCCATTAAGGTTATTAAAAATAGTGTCATTACTTCCAATGTTAAGTCTATTGAAAATCAAGAGAAAAATTATATGCTTATGCTATCCAAAGCTCCTTGTCAAGATCAAAGTCTTCCATCTTCTTGTTCTACCACTCCATGTTCACCTCCACTTTCTACTCTTCCTAAGTCTTTTCAAGCTCCGAAAAATCATATCAAAGAAGTTTCTCCTATTCAAGATGTTCATGATCCTATTTCAAATCATAATGCTCACTCTAAAGATGTTGATGTCCTTGGTTGTCATATAGATGTTGATGAACTTATTGATTATCCTTTTGTATCTTCCACATCCATCCTTGGACCTCCTCCACCAATACTAAGGGCTTCACATCTTCCTTCCATCTTGGGCCCTTATGTCCCTTCACTTTCCCCTCCTAACTCTCCTAATTCATCATCCATCTTGGGTCCTTACATCCCTCCATCTCCTATCTTTCCTCAAGATCAACATAGATGCATACCCTTGAATTTCTTTCATCCACCCACCCATCTCAACCAGTCATATCCTCCTTCTTCCACAAGTCCCAAGTCTTTTGGAAGTAATTGTTATACACTAGGTTTGCACCCTTGTTTCAAGCTCTCATAGTCTTGATAACCTAGTATAACATGGGAATCATCTACAGGTTGTGGGACCTATGCTAGCTGAGATGAGACCTCCAGGTTCTAGGCTGGTTCCTCTTGGATAATCACCTTAATTTTCTTCTAGACATGAAAAGTAAACTTTGGAGGGAAAGGGATAGAAGGAATGCTTGAAATGGAAATGAATTGAAAGCAAACTACTTACTAGGTGATACACTGAAATTAGGGATATGAATTGCAGCATATAGGGATGGAATCAATGAAAGGCTTAGGTCTAATAGGTCACAACTCACTGAATAGGCTTGCATAAGTGTTTCATAGAAGGGTTTGCAACAGAAAAGAAGCTATTCAGTGAAAAAGAGGATTTCACAAACAATAGCATTACTGAGGATCTAGACACAATTTATTGCCTGTAAACAAACATTCACTTCTACAACTCGGCATAGGAATGAGACAAGATTGTTAGGGGGTTGAAGTATACCCACAAAGCAGTCACATCCAATCATCCATAATAACACATAATGGTTTTAGAAAGAGAGAGGGATCAGGAACCCTAAGATATCACTGAAACATCATATACTTCAATTCACTAAGAGATAATCAGAACAAGGAATTATAGGGACATGAAGAATTGTCACAAAATTCCTCTGCAATATTTTAATTATCAATGAAAGATTTACAACTGTATAAGCTAGAGGGTAGGAATAATACCACATATGACCCTTAAGAAAAGTGAAATTCTTCTACAATTGTCCAACTCTAAGCTCAAAAGCTCCAAAAATACAATATATACATCTCCTATTTGGCACATAGGCCATAGTCAAAACCTAATTAGGGTTACAGATTTACAACAGAATAACAAACCCTAAATCAATCAAGTCTAATCATAAATTTTATTTCTACAAATATCTCAACCGATCAGATATTCATCTTTGTGTGCCCATCCTTGTACTACATCAACCTGCAGACAAGCAACCCAGACTCATCTACCTCTCTGCAAATTGACCCGCCATGAATGCACTGATTTGGTACTCTAAGAAAATAAGAAATGACCAAAGATGGCCACCTAGACCTCTTCATCATCCTCTTTCAACTACAAATGTCCTGAAGACATAAATTCTCTCTACCCACTCTATCACAAATGACTATTGGATCAAAACCTAGCCAAAAACCTGCAAGGAAATAAATTTGAATTTAAATATTAATAGCTAGCAAGTGGCGCCATACTTTTCCTCCATCGACAACCGATGTTTAAATCTCAATCTCCTTTTAAAACATGACCATTAGATCCTCTTATTTACCCGTGAACCATTTGTCTGCAAAATTAACCTCAAGTTCACCTCAGGTTACCTTTTTCTCATTGGTTGGAGGACCGCTAATTTGTTTTAACCAACCCTAGTTATGTCTGGCAAACATGAAATAACCCTTTAGTCTCTAATTTGTTTAATGTTTTCTAACTTTGGGCCCATTCACCACTTGGCAATCCTTCATTCACCCTGACCGCCTCATCGGCAAACACCTCGGTAGGTTCTAACAACAGACCCACTCAAACTGAGATTCCAATCTAATGGCAGGCACATGATCTCATGATTGCTGAATATTCCTTTAGATCATACATCCATCATAGATCTTCATTAAGCCATGACCCCACTGACACATCGGTCCACCTAGAAGCCTTCATCAACACGCAACAACCAATCACATTTGAGCAAGTCAACATACCTGGCAACACGGTCCTATAGATTTTCTCTTTACTTTGACCAATCAAAAGATGACATGTCACCCTGACTTGGCATTGGACCCATTGACAGGACCTAAATACTTGGTAGATCGAATGGTGGGTGCAAGATCGCATGTGTCAGAAAACATCTATGCAAAGATACACCAGTCGTCGATCTTCATCCTTCTAACATCCTTGCAGAGACTCTGACACTGCCCTATTGACAAATCTTAGTCATCGCTATGTGGACCAATAGAAAATGAGCACATCAGAAAATGAGGACCCACCCACAAGGCTCTAACAACAAAGTGAAATCAATGGTCGGTGCATGATCTCATGGCTCTGGCACAACCCATGAGATCATGCGCCAGCCATAGGATTAAAAGGGACACAATCTGCCAGGCCCGCTCTAACATTCTTTACAAATCATCATCTCTCGACCAATCAAGAGCTTCCACATAGGATGACATGGCATCAGACCCACTGACACACTACAATGCTTCATTGAAAGGGAATCGACAGTCAGTTCATAATTTTATGCTCTAACACAAACCCTTCAGATCATCAGATAACTGTTAGATCTTTTAACCGGGACCCCACATAAAAAGACCATTGGACCTCTTAGCGAATACACAACTGAAGGGAAGTTAACCACTCACTGAGTCGCTAGCCATTTAGTGGTCACCATGAAACATTAAGCAACTGAGAGAATGACTATAGTCATTGAGTCACCAAATGGAAAAGGTAACCGCTGGGGAAATAAGAGAATAGGTGACTGACCAATGAAAAATTAGTGCACATGGATATTTGAAACTTAAGTGGTTGATAAAGTAACAAGGAATTAGAACAGAGGCTTAGGGTTTGTAGGGTTTTTCCTCCAATGGCTAATTTTATGAATTTTTGACTTGCAGACCAAGGAATGAAACAAATTGCAGAGACCAGAAGGAAGGACATAAACCCATTAAATTTTCAAGGATGCCTGGCAGGGTGAAAATAAAGATTTTGGAATAGGGTTTAGCCAAATTTGCATGTACATGGAAATTGGGGTAATAGTAACTTGAATGTTGAATACAAGAAAAAGAAGAAATACAAGAATCCATAAAAAAAAGAAGATCACCATGTCTCCTCTAATCGACATGGAGGCATAAAGTCAAAAGAGATATCTAAGAAGAAAACTACAAGACAAGTATGGGTTCCAAAATCCATCATTGAAGATATTCTCTCTAAATCATCAAAAAGAAATGAAAAGCCTACAACTATATGGATTCCGAAGTCTCTCTTGAAAGAGTCTGATGTTGAGCAAAAAGTGAAGTTGACATTCAAGCTTCCAAAGGCTTCCACTTCATCTTCTTCCAAAAATATTCTTCCATTTCATGCGCCTAAACCACAACCTCTTTTATCCATTCACCATATTCCTTCACGTATTCCTTCATTCACATTTCCTCCATCCTCTCGCGACCCTTCAAGGTGTGTGTTGATGTTGATCTTTCCTTCCTTTCCATCTACACTTTCACAATCCTTCCATTCATTATCCTTCTACCTTCTATCCCTTTTCCTCATTTGTCTATTCCTTCTATCTTCCAACCTCACCCACTTTACATAAAACCTTATCCTCCATTTTTTCTCTTCCATCTTCCTTTCCCTATCAACATCTTTGAGCATATCATTTTGAATCCTTAGCATATCATGGTTTAACCTTTCAAGGAGCATTATCTGAAAAGCTTTCCTTCTTCCAAAAAATTCAAAAAATTAGAAAAATTCTAAAAATTAAAATAAAAATAAAAAAATAAAATAAAAATGTGCCTTTGTGGAAACCTGGAAACAGATGCCTTGGTAGAAAAAGTAAAGAGAAATAAATTCATCCTATGGTGAAAACCATTCCCTTGTGGTGCCTTGGATAAGTACCATGATGAAAACCTAACAATTAGGCATCATGCGTAGTTCTTCTACATATTTCATTCATTCCGTCTTCTTCCTTTGATCTTGATAATGTTGACCTATACATGAACATTTGGCTATCTTGTGAGCTATCTTACGATGATCTTGTTTTCATTCCATTCATGTTTAGCCTTCATATTTATTTTCCTCCATTCATTCTAGCCTTTCGCTATCCTTTTCCCCTTGGTCTTAATCTATTAAAAAAGAGTAAAACATAATGCTATGAAGCCTCTTGACATGTCTACTCCTTTGGACTCCATCCTTTCCTTCTTTTGCATTACGCTTTTGTGACTTATCCTATGCTGGCCTTTCATTGCTTGTCCAAATGTGCTTTACATGATAATTTTTCCCTAGCTTGGGTACTCTTGAGGAGTTTTCCCTTGAGGATTTATTCACTTCATTCTCCTTCATTCTCTTGTCTTCCATCTCTTCCACCAGCTTGCTAATCCCTCTTGTTCTCCACCTTGCTAGACATTGGGACTACATGATGCGATCTTGCTTGGGAGTTTGATGCCCATTCTGTCTAGGGGCATCCTTTGTATATTTTATTGATTCAAAAATTTCAAAATTCCAAAAAAAAAATTCATATATGATGCTGAAAAAATCTTTAAAAGCATATAAAGTCTTGAAAAAATACAAAAAAATTAAAAATTTAAAAAAATTTAAAAAAATAGAAAAAGTGCCTTGGTGAAAACCTGAAAACAGGTGCCTTGGTAGAAAAAATATAAAAAAATTTGAAAAAACCAAAAAATCTCCAAGTGTTGAAAACTTGGAAACAGGCGCTACTTGAGGCCTTTGCACCCTTGTTTCTTAGCATGCGTCCTCAACACTTATCCTTTCTCCATCATGCCTTGACCTTGTTGCCTTGGTTTGGAATTGGTCTTTGTCTTTGTCTAGGGGGCATAATTATGTTAGCTTTGGTCTCTAGGATGCATTAGTCTTTACGACATCGAGCAAATGGTGTTTTTCTCAACACCACCCCAAACTGTGTTTTTTAACACTACCCTAGTGTCAAGTGTTTCTCAGCACTTATCAGATATCTTACCCGCAGTCTACCATGATATGGTATTTCTCACTGGTAGATGTGATACTCAAAGTTTGACTCTATGACCTACACACATACACTTAAACACTCAACTCGATGAGACTTGGTTGACTTTATTTATTTGTGTGTTGTCTATGATAATTTCTTTGATGAGTTCTCTACCCCTAATAGTTTTTGATGATGCTGAGCTAGAAGACTGGGAGCATGAGGACATGTTTTATTTATTTTTCTTCTTGTGGGTATATTTTGTTCGTCCTAACTACCATTAGCATTTATGCTTGTTCCACTTGACATTGGGGTCTACAAGGTATTATCTTTGATTTTTTTCACAAGTGCATACTTATAGCCATCTTCACTTTCCTTGTGTCTCGATGCGAGTATAATCTTGCCATATTAAACTTAGGAAATCTCACTACACTAGTCATCTTGACCTATATGTCTTTGATGCTTAGGTAGGATTCCCACATATCTATCTGATATAGATCATATTTAGATTCACATAGTCATACTATTGTGCATTGTATGATCTTGTGATGCTACCAATAATGCTCGATGATGAATATGAGAGTCTAATGGTTTTGTAACCTTGCAAGTAAACCACTTTTTATAGTAGCTTGCATTTTTAGGTTCATGTTAGTTTTGTTTTGCATCTTGCATATGGAGAGAGCTCTCCTTCATCTTTCATGGACTTGTCGATCAACTGCACTCATCTTTTGCTTCTTCTCAATCATGTCTTTCACTTCTTGCCTTTCATATGACATTCTTTTCTATGACCTTTTTACCCCCTTTTACAGCATTTTGACTTTTTGACCAATTTTCAAAACATCTCAGAATTTCATGAAAATTGTACCCCTAGCTAATTTCAACATCCTAGATCCATTTTCGGGATCGAAATCAAAATCCAAGTTAATCTTGATAGTCAAAATCACATTTCAAATTTTATCCTCCTTTTGCACAGTTGGCTGACCGTTTGAGGTCCGGTCCTTTGATCTTCGCTAGAGCATCTTCATTTCTTCATCCTCATCTCTTTCAACACCCTAGTCTTTAATTCATCTCCTTTGATTCATCTCTCTAAGGTTTGACTTCATTTTTATCCTATATCTTTCTCAGTCAAACCTAGTCAAACTGGGGCATATCTTCACTGCTTGATGGTTATCCTATCATCTTTCACCTTCGATTATGATTTTTAGTGATTTGATTAGATTTATCAATTTACTGTTTCTCCTCTACCTGATTTCGATTTTGATTCTGAGGGGGCAATACCTATCAGCTTCAATCCTTGATTTAGTTTTTTCAATCAAACCTTGCTTGAGATTCTTATCTCTTATTTGAGACTTGACAATTTCCTATTTATAGGTATGTTGGTCTTGTCTTTCAGCTTATCTTTGTCATCTTCTGCTTATCTTTGTCCTGATATGTTCCCATCCATCGAACACATGTCTAGGTTGTTTTGTGATCCCAAATCAATCTCACATTTCAATTTCATTCTTTGATTGCATGTGATCCCAAATCTATCTCACATTGGTCAAAGAGGGGCAAATGTATGCACCCTAAAATGGTTGCCTAGACTTTGGGCCCCCATTCAGCAATTTATCAAATCCTTGAATCAGTATTTTAAAAAATTAGCATTTTTCAAATTATATCAATTTCTTTGATCAAATCCTATTTTATCATTTTTGATCATTTTCCATGGGCTAACCATTTTATCCAAAGTCTTTATTTATTTAAAAGGAATTTCCTCCCCTTTTATTAAATAAAAATCTCCCACTTTTCCTCTTATCCTAAGTTGCACAAATAAAAAATTATTCTTATTTTATAAAAAGAAGAAAAACACTTTTTGTCTCATATGGACATAAAAGTCAACTCTTATTTTCTCATTGGAGGATATTTGTGCACATGGATTGCTCCTCTTTCAAGCTCCACCCTTGATTAAATATTTTGCCTCTTAATCTCCATGGTCCATTTCTTTTCAATTCCTTTAAAAGGAGAGCTCTTTTCTCATTCTTAGATCCCAACTTTGAATACTAATCTTATGCTGTAGGATTTCTTGGAGACTTTGGAGCTTTGGAGATCATGCTTGCATTCTAGTTTCATTCTTGCATTCTTAGCTTAGCTTTCATGGCATCTAGCTTAGTTTCCTTTATGCTCTAGATTAGCTCACATAGCTTAATTAGTAAGGTTTTGTAACACTTCTATCTTTCATTTTCATAGCTTAGCTTGCATCTTCATTCTTAGCATAGTTGCGTTGCATTTCCATTGTTGATTCTTGAGGATATTGACATTCTTGCCCTTGTCTCTTTGAATCTCCCATTGTGTGGTTACTGGCAAGGTTGCATGCTTCCATAGCTCTAGCTAAGAGCACCATCAACATCCTTGTGACTCCATGCCTAGGGAACTCTAGGTCACTTTCTCAAGGTTTCCCATTCATGGATTCTCTTGGAAGTAATGACTTAGAGAAATGCACTATTTAGTGTGTACAGAGGGTACTGCCATGTTCAGAGTGGTGAAAAAACTAAGGAACATCAAATGCAATGTCAAGAATTGGAACAAAGATGAATTTGGCCATATCTTCACATCCAAAGATAGGACACTCAATGAACTAAACCATATTCAAGATGAAATCCAGAAGCAAGGCTATGATGAAGACAGACTGCAAAAAGAAAAAGCTATCCTCTCAGATTACCATAACATAATCGGGCAGGAGGAAACTTTCTGGAAGTAGAGATCAAGGTCCATCTAGCTTAGGGAAGGGGACCAAAACACTCACTTCTTCCACCTCTCTATTATGAGACATAGAGCAAAAAACTGGATTAGTAGAATGAATAAGGGAGACCAAGCCCAAAAGGAGGACAAGGATATTGCAGATGAAGCTATCTCTTACTTTTCTTATCTCCTCTCTAAAGATCAGGGGATTTCTGAGTATGATTAGGCCAACATCCTAAAAAACATCTTGAGCATCATTACAAATAGCCAAAAAAAATCTTTATGTTCTATTCTAGACATGAAAGAAGTGAAGAGAGCCTTGGATTCTCTTCCCAGGGACAAAGCCCCTCGCCCAGATGACTTCCCTATATTCTTTTTTCATCTTTATTGGGATGTGGTGAAAGATGATATGGTTAAAGTAGTGCAATAATTTTTTGGCTCAAAGAACCTCCTCAAAGAGCTCAATGCTACCTTCTTGGTGCTAATCCCCAAGATTACTGGCATGGATTCTTTTGAGAAATTCAAACCCATAAGCCTTTACAATTCCTTCCTTAAGATCATTTCCATGGTTATCACCTCTAGAATTCTCAAGGTCCTCCCTTCCTTGATCTCACAGTAGTAATCTAGCTTTGTGCCCGGCAGACAGATCCTGGACTCCATAATAATGGTGCATGAAGTGATTCATTCCTTAGAAGAAGGAAAAAGGGAAGGCTTTCTTCTTAAGCTCGACCATTCCAAGGCCTACGACTGGGTTGACTAGTAGTTTCTTCTCAGAGCTATCAAAGCCTTTAGTTTCAACTCCCAGTATTGCAAGCTCCTTCATCAAATTATCTCAACCCCCTCCTTGTAGATTATGATAAATGGCTCCTCGTCTGCCTTTTTCAAACCTTCTAGGGGCCTAAGGCAAGGAGACCCCCTCTCTCCTATTTTGTTTATCATTCTTGCTGAGTTCTTGGGGAGACTCATTTCAACTTCAAAAATGATCAGGGACCTGAAAGGCATCAAACCCTCATCAGGTAACAATGTCTTCACTCACCAAGAATTCATGGATGACACCTTTCTTGGTGGAGAGGCCACGGTGGGAGAAGCTAGAGTGGTGAAGGATCTTCTTAATAATTATATCAGAGCTACTAGCCAATCTATCAACTGGAATAAAAGATCTATATTCTTTGTTAACACCCCTGAAGAAAGACAGAGGAAAATAGAAAATATTCTAGGATGTGGCATTGATACCTTCCCTTCTTCCTACTTGGGTTTGCCCTTAGGTGTCAAACCCCCAGAAGCCTTATGGAATAAACTGATAGATAGATTCAACATGAAGCTTTTTGGCTGGAAAGGGGTCATTCTCAGTCAAGTAGGAAAGATCCCACTGGTCAAATGTACTTTAAAAAATCTCCCTACCTATGCCCTCAGCCTTTTCCCCATCCCGGCTAAAGTTGTGGAGGCCATGGAAAGAATCCAGAGAAGATTCCTCTGGTCAGGAGCTGAGGAACACAAGTGCATTCCCCTTATTTCTTGGGAGAAATTATGCCACCCTAAAAATGTTGGTGGACTTGGAATAAGGAAATTAAGACCTTTCAACAAAGCCCTTCAAGCTAAACAAATCTAGAGAATCTTCAACAACAAAGGTGAGTGGCAGGATACCATTAAAGATAAATACCTCACGCATAGCTCATTAAATAGATTTTTTGAAGAGACTAACTCCCCCAAAGGTTCTATCATTTGGAATGGTCTCCTCAATGCCAAGGATCTAGCTAAATCCAAAGCTAAGTGGAAAATTGGAAACATACATTCTGCCAACTTCTGGAATGACAACTAGCTTCAGATGGGCAGTTTGAGAGATTTTATGTCTCTCTATGCTTGGAGACATGTTTGCACCCAAACCTTTGGGTCCCAAATTAGCAATTATAGAAGGGATGACAACTGGGTGGATCTAACTCAAATATCACAAGACCTATATCCTTTGATGATTTCTCTCAATGAGGTTTCTCTCTCACCCAATCAGGATAAGATTATATGGGAGGACTCTTCGGATGGATCCTACATAGTGGCTTCTACCTATTCTTTGTAGACCTCTCAATCCCTTGATACAAAGCCATTGTGGGCCAAAGATTGGATCACTAGCCTCACACCCAAAATCAATGTATTCTTCTGGCTCTTGCTTTATAATTGTATCCTCACAGTGGAGAATCTCATCAAGCGTGGGTTCCAGATTCCTAACAGGTGTGTTCTCTGCAAATGTCAAGAGGAATCGGTGGACCACCTTTTTATTCACTACTCCTTTGTTAGTAAAATATGGTAATACCTTTTCTCAGTCCTTAATTTATCTTGGTGCTTTCCCCTGTCCTTCACTGATCTCCTTTCCCAATGGGCCTTCAAAAGATTTAATTAGGACTTCTGGTTATTCTACACCTAGTTCCTTCCTCATCTCTGCTGGGGAGTCTGGAAGGAGTGTAACAATCACATTTTTTCTGATTTCCCCTCTCCCCCAAAAATTATATTTAAAAAAATCCAACATGTTGTTAAGGAGAATTTTTTCTATTGTGGTAGATCTAATCATTTTGCAGGAAAGTCCCGGACTGCTATCCAAGATAAAAGACAGAACTATGCGTGGAGCAGTCCCCCGACTGGCTGGACCAAAGCCAACTTCGATGGTGCTAGCAAAGGAAACCCAGGACAAGTAGGAAGCAGAGGAATCATCATAAATTTCTTTGAACTTGGCATTGTGACTATTAGTCTCCATTTGGGTGCTCAAACCAGTCATTATGCTGAAGCTTGTGCGGCTCTATAGGTCACAAAACTTGCTCATGATTTGGGAATCAAGTGGCTCTAGCTAGAAGGAGACTCGATGAACATCATCAACTACTTAAACCTTACTCACCCTCCCTCTTGGACTATTGATGCAGGAGCATCCTGGGTGTAAGAGCAATCTTTCATCACCCAAAAATATTTATGTTTTCTTTTCAATAAGGGTTATCTTGTGTAGGTCTGCTATTTATGGAAACTTGCTATTTTTAGTAAGTTGGTCATATGATCTTGGAATGTTCTGATTTCACATGTGGAGGTTCATATCAGTCATATCAGCCTCTCAGTAAATTTTCATGGCTAGATCGGGTCTAGTTTTGAAGATATTGAAAATTTTTGGTTTTGGAAACAGGGTACAGAAACTTTGAACTTAGTTTTGAAGGCTTTAGAGGTCCTGGATGAGGTTGAATTTTTAGCTGAATGAACCTTGCTTGATTCAAGCATTGTAGAGCTCATTGCACTCTTTCTGAAATGGGGTTATAATAGTCAATTGGGTCAACTAGTGATGAATTATGGTCTCCAGAAGTCAGGGTACCTGAAATGGTGGAAAATAATTTTTCTTCAAAATTTCTGTTCAGGTTTCAAAATTTATTTTGAGCCGACTATGATGTAATAAAATGAAAAAATAAAATAATTCTAAGTTTAGTCGGCCCTTAGGGCTAAATTTTCTGGAACCTTCTCGGGCGGTGGAAATTTCCTATATAAAGAAGGCCCGTAGTGTCGTCTAGGCAATTTGGGGTAGTTCTGGGTAGATTTAGGTATTGATTTGAGGCTTTGTCCTATAGAATATTGTAAGGGAATGCCCATGTGGCTTTGCATATTGTAATTCTGAAAGTTTGTAATTTCACATTTGTGGAGATAATAAGAAGCCAATTTTTTGTTCTTGCATATTGTTGTTGTTTCTTTGTTTCTGTTATATGTTTGTGGTATTAAGGGGAGCACCCTTCATTAGGTGGTATCAGAGCAAGACTTCCTGAGTGTGTAAATAGATCACCGACTATGAGGTAGTTTGCACTAGGACCGTGGATTAGGGTTTATGTGTAAATAGATCGCCGACTGTGAGATAGTTTGCACTAGGACCGTGGTTAAGGTTTTAGCAAGCATCGTGAAAATGCCTCCATGAAGGGAACATGGTGGAAGAGCTGGTGTCACAAAAATTGTGGTTAGAGCACTCCAGAGACAAGTGTGAGAATTATGGAAGAGATTTGAAGAGGAATAAATCTTAATGTTAGAGATGAAAGCGAGGATGAAGTTGAAGAAGAAGATCAAGAAGGAGAAGTCAAAGTTGTGAACTTGGAGGAAGAAAGACATTTTTAGGCCATTTCCAAGATCGAGAAAAGACCTAAGATTGAGGTTCCTACATTTTCAAGGAATCTTAACCCAGAGGAATTGATCGACTGGATCAATGAATGTGAAGAATATTTTGAGTATGAAGATATTGAGGATCCTGATAGGGTCAAATTTGTGAAGGCCAGATTGAAAGGTCGTGCAAAGATCTGGTGGCAAGAGATTTAGTTGAAGAAAATTCAAAGAGGAAAGGATAAAATCACAAGATGATATCAGATGGTGGATAAATTGAAGTGACAGTTCATCCTTGTTGATTATGAGCTTGACCTATTGAGAAAAATGCAAAGTTTGAAGCAAGCAGGAAGATCTGTTCAGGAGTATACAGAGGAGTTCTATTGAATCCTCATCTGAACAGGCCATCCAAAAATTGATAAGGAGAAATTTTCCTGTTACCTTCATGGGTTGAGGCCGAGTATTCAAGAGGAGCTGAATCTGGTTCGAATGAACAGTATTGAAGAGGCATACTAGTTTGCCCTAAAAGTAGAGGAAAAGCTGAACAAGAAGTTTGAGAGAAGACAAAGTGGAAGAGGTCATGATGGAAGATCTGGTGGATGGTCATATAGAAATCAAAATGAAGATACAAAAAATTAGGATGAGGCTAGTAATAGTTAGAATCAGAGAGGAGATAATTCTAATAGTTTCCATGATCAGGATAATAGAGATCAGAGAGGAAGAGTAAGAGGATAAGGATCCGGAAGAGGAGGCTTCTGTGGAACATGTTTTCATTGTGGGGAAGAAGTTCATAGGGAATTTGAATGTCCTCGATGCCAAGGAAGGGTAGCTAGGAGGAATGAAGGCCAGGTGAGAGTTGCATATGTAGATGAGGATGCTAGACCATCAAATTCTGAAGAGGCTGAAAGAGGAGAAACACTGATCAACAAAAGAGTCCTCCTGAGTGGTGAGAATGGACCTGAACAAAGGAGGAGCCTATTTCACACCAAGTGCAAGTGTGAGGGTAAGTGTTGTGATGTGATTAATCATAGTGGTAGTACTGATAATTTGGTGTCAGAAGAGATGGTGACAAAGTTGAAGCTCAAGAGGTAAAAACATCCACATCCATATCGAGTTGCCTGGGTGCAGGATGACCACAAGATCATGGTCAGTGAACAATGCATAGTAAAGTTCAAGATTGGCGGGTACCAAGATGAGGTACTATGTGATATCATATTTATGGATGCATGTCATATTTTGTTGGGTAGATAGTGGCAGTTTGATAGATGTGCTGTACATGATGGTGGTGTGAATACCTATTCCTTGACAAAGGATGGAGTGCGACATAAGCTAAAACCATTGAAGGAAACAAAAGAAAAGGTATGTGGTAATGCAAGAATAAATTTTGTTGATAGAGAAAATTTCTCAAATGGTATGAGGCATGAGCATATGTGTTTTACCTTAATTCCAAATGCTGGGAAAGAGGAAGTAGAAGATGTACCAATAGAAGTTGAAAAATTATTGAATGAGTTTCAAGATATTGTATCTAATAATCTACCTAATGGATTACCACTAGTAAGAAAGATCAGTCCTCAGATGGACTTGATTCTAGGAGCCATTTTGCCAAATAAGACAGCACACAAAATGACACTAGCAGAAAGTGAAGAATTGAAGATAGATTTGAAGTTTAGTTCATCACATCATCCACAAATTGTATATGGTAGTGTGTGATAGAAAATGGTCACACTTCTGTGAATCCTTGCATTCAAGAAGACTCAATAATGAGTTCTCAAATATCGATTCACAGCTCTCTATTCGTGGAGTGTAGGGGTTGTATTATGAGGCCCTCAGATTAACCTTGTTAAACCCATGCAAGTACACCAAGAAACGAGAGATTCAAGGATGAGAAGCAAGAGTGCTAATCTCCATTGATCTTCAAGTTATTGCATGTAAATGAAACTAATCTAGATGATTGACATGCAAGAAATAAACTACTCTATTGAGATGAAAGTATTACAAGTTCTTGCTAATTATGCTATGTGGATTAAGCTAGAACAATGAAAGGAAACATAAATTTAAACTATTATGTGAATGCAATATTAATCTAAACTATGGATTGCCATGAGGCATGAGAGAAGAAGACAAGAAGAAAGAAGTCTCAAATATCCAAGCTCCAAATGTGCTCAAAAGCTTCTTCCAAAATTGCTCTCCAAACCTGCAGCATAACAATAACATGAAAATTCTAGGATGCTAATTGAGAAGGAGGGGGCTCCTTATATGAGAATTTGAGGAATTGAATGCAAATCCAAGAGCAATGTGGGATAAATCCAAAAAGAGGAAATAAAGCTCAGTTTTTAGAAAGTGTGGAGAGAAAAGGGATTTTCTTTATTTTATTTATTTTTATTTCCCTTTTTCATCACAAAAGAGCTTTAAGAGGATTTGTTATTTATTTAAAAGAATGATTCTCTATTAATTAAATAAGATAACATTATTTAATTAAAAGAGAGATACTATTCTAAATAAGATAAAATCATTTAATTAAAAAAGATTTTATTTCATTTAAAAGATATCTCTTTCAATTAAATAAGGTTATTTTATTTATTTAAGAGAGAATATTTCTTTTAATTAAATAAAATTTATTGAAAGAATCAAGAAAAGGATTTTTGTTTTATTTTTATTTGATTTATTTCCTTTTCCATCACAAAAGATCTTTTGAGAAGATATTTTATTTATTTAAAAAGAATAATATCTCTTTTAATAAAATAAAATAAGATTATATAATTTAAAGATGAATATTAATTAAATAAGATAAAATCATTTAATTAAAAATGAATTTTAATTAAATAACATCATTTCATTTAAGGAATATTAATTTCAATTAAATAACATTATTTTATTTATTTAAAAGGGATTTATTTCTTTTAATTAAATAAAATTATTGATGACATGATTAAACCTTAGGAGATTATTGAAATGATTGAAATAGTTATGATTTGATCAAGGAAATTGATTTGAATATTGCAAAACATTGATTTAGAAAATTGATATTTGACAAATTGAATAAATGGGGCCCAAAGTCTAGGCGACCATTTTAGGGTGCATACATTTGCCCCTCTTTGACTAATGTGAGGTCGACTCGGGATCACATGCAGTCAAAGAATGGAATTGAAGTGTGAGATCGATTTGGGATCACAAAACAACCCAGATGTGTGTTCGACGGATGGGAACACATCAGGACATAGATAAACAGATTGAAAAAGACAAGGCCAACACTTGTGAATAGGTAATTGTCAAGTCTCAAATAAGAGATAAGAATCTCAAGCAAGGTTGCCCCAAGAGAAGCAATCGATAAATTTGATAAAGCTGAATCAAGCATTGAAGTTTGGTAGGTAATGCCCCCTCGTGATCAAAATCGAAATGAGATAGAGGAGAAACAGTAAATTGATAAATTGGATCAAATCGAACTAAAGATAAGGTTCTTGATGTAAAATGAAAAATATAAGAATCATAGAACCAAGGTAGATCAGCAAGAAAATTATGCCCGTAGGTTGAATTAGAAGACAAGAAGTGGGGTGAAGGCGAATGGAAGATAGAAGTTTGGAAGAAATGGAAAGAAATGGAGAAAAGAAAGAGAAATTGCCTGGAGAAAGAGGATGCATCAAAATCAATCAACTGTTTAAGATTGGGAATTTCGATTGAGATCATGAAAGAAGATAAGGAAATGAAGAATGTGATCATAGTTGACTGAAAGTCCACAAGAAAGAGGAAAGAAACCCTCTCAAACTCATAATGCAGCCTAAAATTGCAAATTTAACATGAAGTCTAAATGATGCAAGCTACATGAAAATGCAAAGGTGTACTTGCAATAAGGTAACATAGGATTTTTGTGTTCATCATTCATTAGAGAATATAAGAGAACTTATTTTCATCATAGGGCCATTATTACCGGACATCGGACGATCACACAATCAACACTAGTCACAAACGCAACTATGAAGATATGAATGTGATTTATATCAGGAATGTGGAAAGATTCTAACATGAGCATCAAAGACATAAAGGTCAAGATGACTGCAATGTTAGCTTACCCAATTTAATGTAGCAAAACCATGCTCGCATGAAGGCATAAATGCCGGGATGACCATGAGAACGGTTGTGCAAAAACAGTCAAGGATGATGTCTTAAATCTCCGAAGTGTGTCAAGGAGACAACAAGAGACACTCAAGATAGTCAAGAACACACCCACAAGCAGAAAGCAAATAAAAATGTGCCCCATGCCCCAAGTCCTCTAGCTATGCATCATGGAGAGACTTATTAGACAAAGGCACTCAACGAAAATCAATAACAGTCAGCACCCAAAGAAAATTTCATGACATATCTCAAGCATTAAGTGTTGCATTTAAAAATTTAAGTGTGTAAACTGATACTGAGTTCCGAGGATAAGGATCGAATGCTTGCTAGCTGGTAAGATCACATGACAAAACTAGATAAGACCAAACTGATAAGTGTTGAAAAACACTCGATGTCAAGAGGTGTGTTGAAAAACACAGTTGGGGTGGTGTTGAAAAACACCCTTTGCGAGGTGTCCTAAAGACAAGCATATCCAAGAGACCAAAGATAACACAGTGATGCCCCCTAGACAAAGACAAAGACCAATTCCAAATCAAGGCAACAAGGACGAGGCATGATGGAGAAAGGCTAAGTGTCAAGGACGCATGTTAAGAAATAGGGGTGTGAAGGCCTCAAGTAGTGCCTGTTTCCAGGTTTTCACCACTTGGAAGAATTTTTTATTTTTTATTTTTTTTCAAGACTGTTTATAATTTTTTTGTATTTTTGCTACCAAGGTGCCTGTTTCCAGGTTTTCACCAAGGCACTTTTACTAATTTTTTTGTATTTTTGAATTTTTGAAATTTTTTCTTTTCTTTTTTTTTTTTTTTGGTATTTTTGGCATATATAATTTTTTTGAGATACATCAAAGCACCTATTGCTAGGTTTTCACTAAGATGATAATTTTTTCAGGACTTTTTCTGATTTTTAGAATTTTTTCAGCATCATATATGAATTTTTTTGGAATTTTTTTGAAAATATATCAATTTTTTTTATTTTTTCAGGATCAATAATTATATACAAAGGATGCCCCAAACAGAACGGGCATCACACTCCCAAGCAAGATCGCATTGTGTAGTCCCAATGTCTAGCAAGGTGGAGGAAAAAAGGGATTAGCAAGCTGGTGGAAGAGATGGAGACAAAAGAATGAAGGAGAATGAAGGGAAGAAATTCTCAAAGAAAAACTCCTCAAGAGTACCCAAGCTAGGGAAAAATTGTCATGAAAGCACATTTGGACAAGCAATGAAAGGCCAGCATAGGATAAGTCAGAAAGGCATAATGTGAAAGAAGGAACATATGCAGTCCAAAGGAGTAGACATGTCAAGAGGCTTCATAGCATCGTGTTTTACTCTCTTTTTTCTTTTTTTTTTAGATCAAGACCAAAGGGGGAAAGGATAGTGAAAGGCTAGAATGAATGGAGGAAAATAGGTATGAAGGCTAGACATGAAAGAAATGAAAGCAGGATCATCATAAGACCGCTCTCGAGATAGCCAAATGTACGTGTATAGATCAACCTTATCAAGATCAAAGAGAGAAGATGAAATGGATGAGATATGTAGAAGAACTACGCATGATGCCTGATTGTCAGGTTTTCATCATGATACTTATCCAAGGTGCCATAAGGGAGTGGTTTTCACCATAGGATGAATTTATTTCTCTTTACTTTGGCTACCAAGGCACCTGTTTCCAGGTTTTCACCAAGGCGCATTTTCAAATTTTTCATTTTTTTCTCTTTTTTCTATTTTTTTTGAATTTTATAATTTTTGGAAGAAGGCAAGCTTTTAGATAATGCTCCTTGAAAGGATAAACCATGATATGCCAAGGATTCAAAATTATATGCTCAAAGATGCTGATAGGGAAAGGAAGATGGAAGAGAAAAATGGAGGATACAGTTTTATGTAAAGCGAGTGGAGTTGAAAGATAGGAGGAATATGCAAATGAGGAAAAATGATAGAAGGTGAGAGAATAATGAATGGAAGGATTGTGAAAGAGTAGATGGAAAGGAAGGCAAGATCAACATTGATGCACACCTTGGAGGGTGGTGAGAGGATGGAGGAAACTTGAATGAAGGAATACGTGAAGGAATATGATGAATGTTTAGCAGAGGTTGCGGTTTAGGTGCATGGAATGAAAGAATGTTTTTGGAAGAAGATGGAGTGGAAGCCTTTGGAAGCTTGAATGTCAACTTTAATTTTTGTTCAACATTAGACTCTTTCAAGAGAGACTTTGGAATCCATATAGCCTTAGGCTTTTTATTTCCTTTTGAGGACTTAGAGAGAATATCTTGAATGATGGATTTTGGAACCCATACTTGTCTTGTAGTTTTCTTCTTAGATATCTCTTTTGACTTTATGCCCCCATGTCGATTAGAGGAGACATGGTGATCTTCTTTCTTTGATGGATTCTTGTATTGTTTCTTTTTCTTATATTGAACATTCAAGTTACTTCCAAAAGACTTGGGACATGTGGAAGAAGAAGGATAATATGACTGGTGTAGATGGGTGGATGGATGAAAAGGATTCAAAGGTATGCATCTATGTTGATCTTGAGGAAAGATAGGAGATGGAGGGACATAAGGACCCAAGATAGATGACAAATTAAGAGAGTTAGGAGGGACATAAGGACCCAATATGGAAGGAAGACGTGAAGTCCTTAGTAGTGGTGGAAGAGGTCCAAGGATGGAAGTGGAAGATGCAAAAGGATAATCAATAAGTTCATCAGCATCTATATGACAACCAAGGATATCAACATCTTCAGAGTGAGCATTATAATTTTCAATAGGATCCTGAACATCTTGAATAAGAGAATTTCGTTTGATAGGATCATTCAAAGCTTGCGAAGACTTAGGAAGAGTAGAAAGCAGAAGTGAACATGGAATGGTAGAATAAGAAGATGGAAGACTTTGATCTTGACAAGGATCTTTGGATAGCACAAGTGCAGAATTTGTCTCTTGAATAGGCTTAACATCGAAAGAAACAACACCATTTTTAATAACCTTAATGGAAGTATCATATTTGGAAAGTGCAAGCATGGTAAGGTCATTTTCATTATCAATAATCTCAACGGTGTGGGTAGTATCTTGATCTTGCTTTGGAGAAGACTTAAGACATGGTGGAATAAATGAGGAAGGGTGTAAAGGATCAAAAGAACCATGACACGGATAGAGAACATCATGAAAAGGAGTGGATGACATGGAGGGTTCTTGATCTTGATCTTTCTTTATATTCTTTTCTGTATCAGTTTTAGAGTCCTCTTGACATGAAGCCACTTCTAAGGACAAGGAAGTAGTTTGGAGTTGTATGGAAGACTTTGGTAGAGATGGTGAAGGAATAGCTGAAGTAGGCATTATAGCGCATAAAGGCTTAGGCTCTTTAGATTTAGCATTATCAGAAGTATTTGCAGCCAAGTGAAAGTTAGCTTGAGTATCTTTAAGAGATGGCCCTTGAGGATAACTATAGGGAACTCCATGGAAAGCATTAGGATTTATGTCGGATGCAGGATTTGTGAAAGATTTGGAAGACTTGGCGACTTTAAGAGATGTAGGAGTATTGGAAGAAGTAGGGGATGGAATGGAACCATCACAAGACAAAGGTTTGACATTAATATGATCTTGCTTGAGAGTGTTGTCTTTATTTTTAGCAAGATAATTTTTAGAGGAGACATTCTTATGATATTTACGTTTCAAATCAGCACGGTACATTTTATACTCCTCAGCAGTAATAGATGGATCATCATCAAGGTATTGTTCATAGAAATCATCAAAGTCTCTTTCAAAATCATAATCATATGGATCACCATCACGATCTTTCCAATATGATGACCCATTTCCAGTAAGCACAAGGACATGACTAGGAGGACGCTTTGGAATAGAAGCATCATAGGTATGGCCAAATTGTCCATCATCATAGTCATCATAGTCATCATAGGTGGGTGTGTCACTCTTTGTAGAAGAGGTATCACAAGGATTATCTTGTTGCTCATTATGGTATGAAGTAAGACTCTTGGTAGAAGTAGAAGAAGAATGAGATCGTGAAGAAGAGGAAGGTGAAGACCTAGCGGAAGAAGGAGACTTAGATAATGAGGAATTCGAATAATGTTTAGAAGAGTCGTGATAAGATTTGGGAGATGAAGAATGATGAGAAGACTTAGAATATGAAGAATGTTTAGAAGAATCATGGCATGACTTGGAAGATTTAGAAGATGAAAGAATTTTAGAAGGAGGTTGTGACAGGATCATGCGTATGATTCTAGCAAAGGTAGGTGATTCCTTCAATCTTTTTTCTATTTTTATCTTAAGTTTATCACCTTTGCCATATTTAGAAGAACTGTTAGAGGAACAAAACTCTTCGAATTGAGCAATGAGTTCAAGATCATCGATTTTCAAGATAGGTTCCATAGCAAGATAGTTAAAATTCATGGTTCTGGAAGAAGAAGAATCAAGCATGGAAGAAATGAATAGAAGAGATGAATAGAAGAAGGTAGACTAGATAGTAAGAGGAAAAGAATTAGGAAGACAAGAAAAATATCCCATGTGAAGAGAAGACTTTAGAAGAAAAACATGGGAAGGGAAGAAGAAAGAAGAAGACCAAGAGTCATCTTGTGTAATTGATACCATTAACGTTTGTTTGGATGATGAGCAACATGACAACACCTAGGATCTAACCTAGATTGACCAAGGAAGACTGAGAATTGAAGACGCTTGGTGATAAAATGGCCTCACAAAATGTCAACACCAAATTAGGATAATCAAAGTTCTCTAATGTCCAAAGAGAGATGGTAAGATAGAAATTGTGAAAGGCGTTACCAACACTGTCAAAGAGGTGCCTCAAATCAAAGGGTGACTACCCTTGCACTTTTGAATCAGGAGGTTGGACTAGGCCAAAATATAATTGAAATTTTAATTTGATGGCAATGGTTTGGACAAAAGAGCACTAAAATTCTCCAAGAATGTAGCTAACAATTCTAGAGATGTTCTTTCTCAACAAGAATAGTCCTCTAACTTGACAATTATTCCCAAGGTGACAACAGGGTAGAAGATCGAGCAAGCTATAAAAAAGGTTGGTGCTTCAACTCAGGAACTCAGGTTTTGTGTTCGTTTTAAAAGATCAAGTACATCAATAGATTTTTATCATTGATCAAGCACATAAGACAGCAATCAAGGAGTTCAAGAAAGCAATTATCTTCAAACAATGAACAAGGGGCAAAGCAACCTTGCACACGAACAATCAAGTGACTTAGTATGCTACTCCTTATAGATTCTACTTGTGTATGTTCTTGAAAATGTTTTAGCAGGCACATAGAACACAACAACATCCTAGCAAGCTATCTAGAAGGATATACATGGATTTTCTAAAGGGTGTCCTCGATATACACAAGGTACGTGAGGCACAAATCCGTAGATGAGAAGAATCAAAAATCACACGGCCGGGGGGAGACAGTAACCCAAATCTCCTCCTTCACTTCTCAAAGGTATAAAGTTCTTTGAGGCTTAGCCAAGAGTGAAATCTAACTCATTCCCAAGAGAGGTGTCTTTGGATTCACCTCCCGATATTTATACTCCGCCGGAACACGGGAGTTAAGGTCATCCCTTGAGGTGATGAAATCCCCAAGTAGGCCTTCTAAAAATGAAAAAGTAAGTAATTCTCTATCAAAAAGTATTGAAAAGCACTAAAGGTGGAACATTTAACGCTTAGAGCAAAGATGAGGTGAGTCCACAAGGTGGAACACTTAACACCTCACACAAGCTACAAACGAGTCCACAACCTAGAAAACAAGTGAGTTCCAGAAAGCATAGAAGGGTTTCCTAGTGGAACAATTAACGCTTATTTCCTATAGACCCCTCCCCTTTAATGTGGCACTGAGATTGCAACCACAGGGCGGAAATGAGGCGCCGGTGGATTAGCGAGTCCAATAACCCAAAATAGCAATCTAGATCAATCACAAGTAATCTAAGACTGCTAATCAATAAGACTATTTTGATATTTGAAACCAAGAATTACTTAATGTTTAAAAGACACGCATGCACTTAAACACAAACTTCTATGAAAGCAAATCTATGTTTGTTTATTTTCCATTAAGAGCATAAAAGAAAATGTGTTCTATGAAAGCGTGTAACACTCAAGCCAAACACATGAGAGGTTCATTTTTAATCCCAAACCAAGTGTTATAGAGATTTTAGTAACTCACCTTAGGTCCAAAGATATACAATCCAGAATTTAGCACACATCCGAAAAAAAAACCCTAAGATGGTTAGATATGAAAATCAATTGTTAGGAGTTTGATTTAACATTGCTGTCTTCAAGACAGTCTTTAAAGATTGATTTATTTGACCCATAAAATTACAATATTAAAATTTCTAGAAAGAATGAAGTTTTTAGCCAACATCAAGAACTACCATTTCCAAAAATTACAAGGTCTTATGATTCCATTTGGTTCCTCAACCAATAATCTTTTCAGACTGCAATTTTTCTGTCATAAATCAGATTTAAAACACCAAACCCTGCCTAGGGAATCACATATCTTTCTCAAAAAGAATCCAAATGAAACCAAACTAGTTTCATAGAAATTATTAATGAATCTAGTTTCCAAATATGTAAGCCATTTATTTTTCCCATTCAGAAATCATTTTCTAAGAATAAATCATTACCTGCAACTCCAATACAGATTGTTAAAAACCAGTTTTCACTCAAATGCCCATAACTTTCACAAATCTAAATAAAAATGACTCAACATAAAGGAAATGAAAGCTAAGTCATTTATCTTTTTAAAAAATATTTTTAGAGTTACTGATTCTTTATAATTTGTCCGTACTAGATGTTTCAATCTGACTGTATTTAGAGAATCTCAAATCTCCAAATACCCACTTTCACCAAAATGATCATAATTTATTCATTTTTTTAGAAAAATGAACCAAACAAAAAATATGAGAAAGAAGATTCATCACACTATCCATCCATTATTATATTATAGGGTTTCAAAGCTGTAAATGACCGTACAAGACCTGAAACCAATGCTAAAATTGAAAAACAATCAAGAATGAGGCCAGAAATTGATCTTTTTTGCCCCACGGTGGGCGCCAAAAATGTGTGATAGAGAATGGTCACACTTCTGTGAATCCTTGCATTCAAGAAGACTCAATAATGAGTTCTCAAATATTGATTCACAGCTCTCTATTCGTGGAGTGCAGGGGTTGTATTATGAGGCCCTCAGATTAACCTTGTTAAACCCATGCAAGTACACCAAGAAACGAGAGATTCAAGGATGAGAAGCAAGAGTGCTAATCTCCATTGATCTTCAAGTTATTTCATGTAAATGAAACTAATCTAGATGATTGACATGCAAGAAATAAACTACTCTATTGAGATGAAAGTATTACAAGTTCTTGCTAATTATGCTATGTGGATTAAGCTAGAACAATGAAAGGAAACATAAATTTAAACTATTATGTGAATGCAATATTAATCTAAACTATGGATTGCCATGAGGCATGAGAGAAGAAGACAAGAAGAAAGAAGTCTCAAATATCCAAGCTCCAAATGTGCTCAAAAGCTTCTTCCAAAATTGCTCTCCAAACCTGCAGCATAACAATAACATGAAAATTCTAGGATGCTAATTGAGGAGGGGGCTCCTTATATGAGAATTTGAGGAATTGAATGCAAATCCAAGAGCAATGTGGGATAAATCTAAAAAGAGGAAATAAAGCTCAGTTTTTAGAAAGTGTGGAGAGAAAAGGGATTTTCTTTATTTTATTTATTTTTATTTCCCTTTTTCATCACAAAAGAGCTTTAAGAGGATTTTTTATTTATTTAAAAGAATGATTCTCTATTAATTAAATAAGATAACATTATTTAATTAAAAGAGAGATACTATTCTAAATAAGATAAAATCATTTAATTAAAAAAGATTTTATTTCATTTAAAAGATATCTCTTTCAATTAAATAAGGTTATTTTATTTATTTAATAGAGAATATTTCTTTTAATTAAATAAAATTTATTGAAAGAATCAAGAAAAGGATTTTTGTTTTATTTTTATTTGATTTATTTCCTTTTCCATCACAAAAGATCTTTTGAGAAGATATTTTATTTATTTAAAAAGAATAATATCTCTTTTAATAAAATAAAATAAGATTATATAATTTAAAGATGAATATTAATTAAATAAGATAAAATCATTTAATTAAAAATGAATTTTAATTAAATAACATCATTTCATTTAAGGAATATTAATTTCAATTAAATAACATTATTTTATTTATTTAAAAGGGATTTATTTCTTTTAATTAAATAAAATTATTGATGACATGATTAAACCTTAGGAGATTATTGAAATGATTGAAATAGTTATGATTTGATCAAGGAAATTGATTTGAATATTGCAAAACATTGATTCAGAAAATTGATATTTGACAAATTGAATAAATGGGGCCCAAAGTCTAGGCGACCATTTTAGGGTGCATACAGGTAGTAGTCCAAGAAATGCATCTGAGTTGACAAAAATAGATAAAGGAGAAATGAGTAGTGCTGAAACTGAGGATTTTGTAGAACATTTGAAGAACATCCACGAGGAGGTGAGGAAGCATATTACCAAGATGAATGTGCAGTATAAGGCTAAGGCAGATGAGAAAAGGAGGTATAAGGAATTTCAGGTTGGAGATGAAGTCATGGTTCATTTGGGAAAGGAGCGATTTCCGGTTGGTACATATAACAAGTTGAAAATGAAGAAGTTTGGGCCATGTAAGATACTGAAGAAGCATGATTCAGGAAATGCATATGAGTTCGAGTTGCCAACTGAGCTGAATATTTCACCAGTATTTAATGTTTCAGATTTGACAGAGTATCATGAAGGAGGTGTTGAAGATGAGGTTACAACAGCACAATGGAGTATTCTAGCAACCAGTTCAGATATCAAGGAGGTTGAAGACATACTGGATAGTCGTGTTGGCAGAAGCATAAGGAGTAGGACATATGAAGAGTATTTGGTCAAATGGAAAGGATGACCTGTTGAAGATTCATCATGTCTAACAAAGGAGGAGGTTAACCATCTCGGATTTCCTCTGTACACCTGAGTCATGACAAGGTCACTTCTCAAATTACCCCTGGTGTCTGATGCAGGAGCATCTTGGGTGTAAGAGCAATCTTGCATCACCCAAAAATATTTATGTTTTCTTTTCAATAAGGGCTAACTTGTGTAGGGCTGCTATTTATGGAAACTTGCTATTTTTAGTAAGTTGGTCATACGATCTCGGAATGTTCTGATTTCACATGTGGAGGTTCATCTCAGTCATATCTATCTATCAGTAAAGTTTCATGGCTAGATCGGGTCTAGTTTTGAAGATATTGAAAATTTTTGGTTTTGGAAACAGGGTACAGAAACTTTGAACTCAGTTTTGAAGGCTTTAGAGGTCCCGGATGAGGTCAAATTTTCGGTTGAATAAAGCTTGCTTTTTTTAAGTGTTGTAGAGCTCATCGCACCCTTTCCAAAATGGGGTTATAATAGTCAATCGGGTCAACTGGTGATGACTTATGGTCTCCAAAAGTCGGGCTACCTCAAATGGCAGAAAATAATTTTCCTTCAAAATTTATGTTTAGGTTTCAAAAGTTATTTTTGAGCCGACTATGATGTAATAAAATGAAAAAATAAAATAATTTTAAGTTTGGTCAGCCCTTAGGGCTAAATTTTTTGGAACCTTCTCGAGCGGTGGAAATTGCCTATATAAAGAAGGCCTATAGTGTTGTCTAGGCAGTTCGGGGCAGTTCTAAGTAGATTTGGGTAACGATTCGAGGTTTTTTCCTATAGAATATTGTAAGGGAATGCCCATGTGGCTTTGCATATTGTAATTCTAAAAGTTTGTAATTCCACATTTATGGAGATAACAAGAAGCCAATTTTCTATTCTTGCATATTGTTGTTGTTTCTCTATTTCTGTTATATGTTTGTGGTATTAAGGGGAGCACCCTTCATCAAGTGGTATCAGAGTAGGAGTTCCTGAGTGTGTAAACAAATTGCCGACTGTGAGGCAGTTTGCACCAGCACCATGGGTTAGAGTTTCTGTGTAAACAGATCACCGACTGTGAGGCAATTTGCACCAAGACCATGGTTAGGGTTTTAGCATGCATCGCGAAAATGCCTCCTCCAAGGGAACATGGTGGAAGAGCTAGTGTCATAACACCTAAGGTTAGAGTGCTCCAGAGACAAGTGTGAGTATTGCAAGAAGAGATTCACAGAGGAATGATTCTTAATGTTAGAGATGAAAGTGAGGATGAAGCCGAAGAAGAAGATCAAGAAGGAGAAGTTGAAGTTGTGAACCCAGAGGAAGAAAGAATTTTTCGGGCCATTTCCAAGATCGAGAAAAGACCTAAGATCAAGGTTCCTACATTTTCAGGGAATCTTAACCCAGAGGAATTGATCGACTGGATCAATGAATGTGAAAAATATTTTGAGTATGAAGATATTGAGGATCCTGATAGGCTCAAATTTGCGAAGGCCAGCTTGAAAGGTCATGTGAAGATCTGGTGGTAAGAGATTCAGTTGGACTGAAATCAAAAAGGAAAGGATAAAATCACAAGATGGGATCAAATGGTGGATAAATTGAAGTGACAATTCATCCCTGTTGATTATGAGCTTGACCTACTAAGAAAAATGCAAAGTTTGAAGCAAGCAGGAAGATTTGTTCAGGAGTATATAGAGGAGTTCTATTGAATCCTCATCAGAATAGGCCATGCAGAAGCTGATAACGAGAAAGTTGCCTGTTACCTTAATGGGTTGAGGCCGAGCATTCAAGAGGAGCTGAATCTAGTTCGAATGAACAGTATTGAAGAGGCATACTAGTTTGCCCTAAAAGTAGAGGAAAAGCTGAACAAAAAATTTGAGAGCAGACAAAGTGAAAGAGGTCATGATGGAAGATCTAGTGTATGGTCATATGGAGATTGAAATGAAGATCCAAAAAAGTAGGTTGAGGCCAGTAACAATCAGAATTAGAGAGGAGATAATTCTAATAGTTTTCATGATTAGAATAATAGAGATTAGAGAGGAAGAGGAAGAGGACAAGGATTTGGAAGAGGAGGCTTCCGTGGAACATGTTTTCACTATGGGGAAGAAAGTCATAGGGCATTTGAATGTCCTCAAGACCAAGGAAGGGTAGACAGGAGGAATGAAGGCTAGATGAGAGTTGCATATGTAGATGAGGATGTCAAATCATCAAATTTTGAAGAGGCTGAAAGAGGAGAAACACTGATCAATAGAAGAGTCCTATTGAGTGGTGAGAATGAACTTGAACAAAGGAGGAGCCTATTTCACACCAGGTGCAAGTGTGAGGGTAAGTGTTGTGATGTGATTATTGATAGTGGTAGTACTAATAATTTGGTGTCAGAAGAGATGGTGACAAAGTTGAAGCTCAAGAGGTAGAAACATCCGCATCCATATCGGGTTGGCTGGGTGTAGGATGACCACAAGGTCATGGTCAGTGAACAGTGCCTAGTAAAGTTCAAGAGTGGTGAGTACCAAGATGAGGTACTATGTGATATCATATCTATGGATGCAAGTCATATGTTGTTGGGTAGACCATGGTAGTTTGACAGATGTGCTGTACATGATGCTCCTACGAATACCTATTCTTTGACAAAGGATGGAGTGCGACATAAGCTAAAACCATTGAAGGAAATAGAAGAAAAGGTATGTGGTAATGCAAGAATAAATTTTGTTGATAGAGAAAATTTCTCAGATGGTATGAGGCATGAGCATATGTGTTTTAATTAATTCCAAAGGCTGGGAAAGAGGAAGTAGAAGATGTACTTGTAGAAGTTGTAGAATTATTGAATGAGTTTTAGGATATTGTATCTTGTAATGTGCCTAATGGATTACCACTAGTAAGAAAGATCGGTCCTCATATGGACTTGATTCTAGGAGCCATTTTGCCAAATAAGACAGCACACAAAATGACACTAGCAGAAAGTGAAGAATTGAAGGCAGATTTGAAGTTTAGTTCATCACATCATCCATAAATTGTATATGGTAGCAGTCCAAGAAATGCATCTGAGTTGAGAAAAATAGATAAAGGAGAAATAAGTAGTGCTGAAATCAAAGATTTTGTAGAACATTTGAAGAACATCCACAAGGAGGTGAGGAAGCATATTACCAAGATGAATGTGTAGTATAAGGCTAAGGTAGATGAGAAAAGGAGGCATAAGGAATTTTAGGTTGGAGATGAAGCCATGGTTCATTTATGGCAGGAGTGATTTCCGATTGGTACATATAACAAGTTGAAAATGAAGAAGTTTGGGCCATGTAAGATATTGAAGAAGCATGATTCAGGAAATGCATATGAGTTTGAGTTGCCTACTGAGCTGAATATTTCACCAGTATTTAATGTTTCAGATTTGACAGAGTATCATGAAGGAGGTGTTGAAGATGAGGTTACATCAGCACAGTGGATTATTCCAGCAACCAGTTCAGATATCAAGGAGGTTGACGACATACTGGATAGTCATGTTGGCAGAAGCACAAGGAATAGGACATATGAAGAGTATTTGGTCAAATGGAAAGGATGACTTGTTGAAAATTTATCATGGCTAACAAAGGAGGAGGTTAACCGTCTCAGTTTTCCTCTGCACACCTTAGTCATGATAGGGTCACTTCTCTAATTACCTCAGGTGTTTGATGCAGGAGCATCCTGGGTGTAAGAGCAATCTTGCATCACCCAAAAATATTTATGTTTTCTTTTCAATAAGTGTTATCTTGTGTAGGGCTGCTATTTATGGAAACTTGCTATTTTTAGTAAGTTGGTCATACAATCTCAGAATGTTCTGATTTCACATGTGGAGGTTCATCTTAGTCATATCAGCCTGTCAGTAAAGTTTCATGGCTAGATCGGGTCTAGTTTTGAAGATATTGAAAATTTTTGGTTTTGGAAACAGGGTACAGAAACTTTGAACTTAATTTTGAAGGCTTTAGAGGTCTCGGATGAGGTTGAATTTTTGGTTGAATGAAGCTTTCTTGATTCAATCATTGTAGAGCTTGTTGCACCCTTTCCGAAATGGGGTTATAATCGTCAATCGGGTCAACCGGTGATGACTTATGGTCTTCAGAAGTCGGGCTACCTGAAATGGCAGAAAATAATTTTCCTTCAAAATTTATGTTCGGGTTTCAAAAGTTATTTTGAGCTGACTATTTTGTAATAAAATGAAAAAATAAAATAATTGTAAGTTTGGTCAGCCCTTAGGACTAAATTTTTTGGAGCCTTCTTAGGCAGTGGAAATTGCCTATATAAAGAAGGCCCGTAGTGTTGTCTAGGTAGCTCAGGGCAATTCTCGGTAGATTTGGGTAATGATTCGAGGCTTTTTCCTACATAATATTGTAAGGGAATGCCCATGTGGCTTTGCATATTGTAATTCTAAAAGTTTGTAATTGCACATTTGTGGAGATAATAAGAAGCCAATTTTATGTTCTTGCATATTGTTGTTGTTTCTTTGATTCTATTATATGTTTTTGGTATTAAGGGGAGCACCCTTCATCAACTATAGCCAACATCATTGCCGATACTCAAGCCATTCTTAACTCTTTTGAGAAGGTTTTTATCTCCCATGTGTATAGGGAAGCCAACGGAGTGGCTAATTGGTTCGCCAATTTGGCCGTCACAAAGGATACTAAGTTGTGATGGCAAAAAGGAGAAGATTTCCCAACTGAAGTGAAGAGTATCCTAGATAAGGAAAGACTCCAATGCAAAGAGGGCATCATATTACAAGCGCAATGATTCACTATGTGGGTGGTGGCTATCTCCCTTTTATGTTCAGCCACATTTTGAACAAAATGGTCTCCAACTCGACCCCCGGGCAGTTTGTTCCTTCTTTTGGGTCCCTCGATGGGGGTATTTACGGCTTTCTCTATCCTTGTCTACTCTGTTCTTCTGTGGCTTTTTGGCCCTAGATTTTTTGTGGCCTGTTTCTTGTTTGTTTTGTTCTAGTTTCAAACTTCATTCATAGAGTTGTGGGTTTTAGGCACCCTGTAAAACCTATTTTATTTAATCAAAAACTTCTAAATCCAAATTTTCTACTAACTAGAACCCTGCCGAAGAAAAAAAGAACAAAATTATGATTAAGCGACTCTAGAGTATTCTCTTAACTGTAGAAACATTAAATAGACTTTGATTTCTTCTTGCGACTTCATGCCAGCCACACAATCTAAATCTGAAGTTGGTCATTTTTTGAAGAAAACCCTTTTAAAAATGTAATGTGTTAATAAAGATGATGTCATTCAACTACTACAGAGATTGACTGACTACCATTCTATTAATATTATCTGGTTGAAAATTGATCTCACATATCTTTAATTTTTGTAAGGTTTGGTTTCAAAAAATCAGCACTGTTAGATTTACATCCTGTGGCTGGCAAGAAGTCACGATAAGAAATTAAAGTTTATTAAAAGTTGGACCAATTTAGAGAATACTTAGCAGTCGCTAAATCTCAAAATGACCCATGTCGCGTAAACTCAACGAAAAACTTGAAAAGTAAAAAATTGTTTTGCTATTAAGAAACCCCTTTTAGTCGTTAAGTATCCCAATAAAAAGTAAACATAAAGAGACCTAAGGAAAACTGTTAGATTAAGATCTAACAGTAGTGGCAAAGTCTCAGAATTAAATCAGGTATTGATACATCTTACAACAACTACAAGATAGACTACAATCGCTAAGTCTCGACATTTTTAAAAAATAGTATCAAGACACATAAAGGATGTCGTTTAATTAAGATCTAATGATAGTCACTGAATAGTTATAAAAGGTCATAACAAGCTATAAAATTCAGTGACTGTCTTTTCTTCGTATACTCAATAAGTCTCCGAGATCAAAACTACTTGATGAGTGTCTAGATAAAATCATGAAAACCTAAAATATTGACCGACTGTCATTCAAACCTCAGTCATTAAGTCACCAAATAAGTTTTTACTGGTAAATTTATCACTGATTATAAGACACTTTCTTTATTTGCCAGATCACTATAGAAAATAAAAATATGCCAACTCTTTCAGCGACTACTACAATCTATATAATCACTTGACAACCAAAAAAAAAAAACATAATTTAATGTAGACAATTTACTCAAATATATTTTCAATTATAATATTATTTTAAAAAATCATATGTAAAATTACAATAGAAAATTAAAGTATTCTTTCTTTTCAAGAAATTTAAATGTAACAATAAAAAAAATCTAAACCACATTTTAAACATATAACTCAGAGAATAAAACCAAGTTAACATTTTTTTAAAAATAGACAAATTAAAACATATTTTAGAATATCGAAAAAAACATATTCACTGTTCAATTAGCTATATTTCATTGAAAACACTGGATAGCATTTCCACATTTGTAAAAATATTTTGATTCTGTATAAAAAAATTCATATCCTCAAATGTATTTTCTTTTACAATATCATTTAAGCAAAACAAAATGTAAACCAGATAATTTAACAAGAACGAAGTTTACTGCAAATATGAACAACCACCCATATAAAATTGAAAATCTTTTCTTCTGCTTATCGTAATTTCCAAAAGTATATGCTTTAGCGTACCTAAATTAAAACATACAAAAAACTAATAAAAATGACAGAAAATAACATTATGGTTTTTTATGTTTAATAAAATATAAATATTATAGTAATTACCTTAGTTTTTTATCAGCTTGCAAAATTTTCAACTATCTTTCGTCTTTGTTGATGAAAATTGGGACGACGTTTCAGATAGATGATTGTCATCCCTAATTGAAGTTGATTCCCTGTAAAAGATTGATTATTCCAATGTTTGCTTTTTATTTGTACACAGACATAACGTTCATGTTGTGGAAAGACAACTAGAAATATTGATGCGGCTTTAATTTGTTTATATTGCCTGATTTGTTTACATAGATTTACCCATTGATTTTTGATATCTTTTTTGTAAACCTCCTTGTCTATTGACATTGGCCATCGCAGATATGGTAAAATACCTATCTTTCCAATGTCTTCTTTGTTTACAAAACACTTATTGTAGTCAAAACCTTGACTAGGTTGTGTGTATTCTAGCAACAAATTAAGTCCGTTAATCAAATCTTTAGGAAAAAGAGAGATCATGACAAAATGAATAGTCTGAACATTTTCTCCTATTTCTAAACCCCAAGCCATTAACATAGCAGCAATATTAGCATTTACCTTCCATCGATGAGTAGGATTGTGAAATTCTTCACCTAATGCCTGTTGAACTGCTTGCAAAATACAGTTAGTCTTGCAGAGTAATAAATTTTTAAAATATGTATGTTCTACTCTCCCAAAGAAAGCTATTTGTTGTGTGCTTGT
Organism: Chamaecyparis obtusa; assembly: GCA_027943335.1. Lineage (NCBI taxonomy): Eukaryota > Viridiplantae > Streptophyta > Pinopsida > Cupressales > Cupressaceae > Chamaecyparis > Chamaecyparis obtusa. The sequence continues at coordinate 368,423 of BSBK01003857.1, read as the reverse complement.
TTGAAAAGGAAATGTAGCTTCCATTGCTAATAGTTTATTTATAGTAATCTATATTATCTACTATAATGATCTTTGCAATGAATTGATTTTGTTGTTAATCCTCTTATAGAAACGTTAGGTTTAACAAATATATGCCTTCCTAAAAGATTTATAAGATTATTAATTAACGAAATCTTTACTAGATTTGCTACCGATGTGCTTTAATTGTTTCAGTTGTTCTGAGTTAATTTAATTTCTTATATCGATGTCATGTTAAGTGAAATATGAGACAGTTAAGTTATGTCATATGTAAAACACTTAAGGATTTAATATCAGATGTGACATGTAAATTTCTGAAAACAATTTAATATCATTTTAAAACAAAATCTTTATTAGATTTGTTATGGATGTACTTTATATGTTGCCACTATTGTTAGTTAATTTGATGTATAATATCAATGTCATCAAATGCAAATACTGACATAGATAACTTATGTCATATCTCATATAGTTAAGAACTTAGTAAGATAATTATAAAATTTCAATATTATTTTTAATTTTTCAATTTTGTTTGATTTTAAATGGTTTTTCTTGGCATATCGGATTTCAATGTTCATGACTACTAAATCCGAATTCTTTTTTTTTTAGTTATTGATAGGTGTGTGTGTGAATTTTGTACCTGATTTGTATACACAACACTTCAGTAAAACATTAGAGGTTAGTTGAAATTGAAATCATGCAATAAATGAAAGCTAAACTAACCAGGTGATTTATTGCCTTCTAATAGGTGTGAGTATGATCTTCTCAGATTGTTATTGAGATCAGTGACCTTGATGACACCTAAATGAAGGATTTGAATGCAAAACTGATATGAAATTTGAATGCAATTAATCTATTTTTTATTTTATTTTCTATGCAATGATATGATCAAAACTGATATGAATCTAGAATCTAAGATGAAATTAATATGCAATGAATTGATCTAAAATGAATTCTAAATGATATGCAATGCTCAAAAACAAGAATGATCTCACAATAGCTTGGATTCGCAAAGATGATTCTTCAGTCTCCAATTCGATAGCGTGAGGATGCAAAAATATGAGATGATTTGAGATGAGTTGAAGCCTTAATTTATAGAAATCCAGGGCTTTGAGGATGCATGGAAGAAAGCCATAAATCTCTCAAATAACTCAAGTTGATTTTTGAGTTATTTTTAAATAAAGGATATTTAACTCACAAAAACATGCAAAAGTAGAGTCTAACTCAAAATCGAGCTTAGATTTAATTGATAATTGATAGTTGTCTGCTTTTCTGATTGTGCATGTTTTATTTATGAATTAATTTAATAATAAAGTAATTTATTTCCAACTTAACTGATTTTGAAAAATAAAACAATTGATTTATGGGTTAATCAATTATTTTTCAAACTTTTATTCAAAAACAATATTATTAAAAATTAACAACTTGCTTTAATTAATTAAATAAGAATTTAATAAATTATTCATAGGATTTTGGATTTATTGTCAAAATTAAATAATACAATTTAGGAATAAATAGAATTAACCTCAATTAAATAATTAAGTGGCAGAATTAAATCTAATTAATTAAATATTGAGAATATTCAATTAATCAAACTTTAGGATAAATATGAATTATCGCCAAATAATCATTAAATCAAAGATAATTAGGATAATTAGGAATATTAGTAGGAATATTCCCTAATGCAGAATTTGGGATAATTAATTAGGATTCGATGATGTGTCGATGTGCCTTAGGTTAGGACTTTGATGTCAATTTCATTCGATTTGAAGATGTACGAGGTTAATGAACCTATAGCCCATTTTTGGGGTATTACATTTTGCCCCTCTTTGAATTGTTGTGCGAAGTGTAGTGGTTCAAAGACAGTCTATGTATGATGTTGATTGATGTTTGAAATTGATATTTGATATGAGACAGAAGCTGATTGAAAGATTTGATATGAAGATAATAGGTCCTGAATGACCAAAGATAATGTTAACTATAACAGTAATGAACTGATGAAACAAAAGTGTCAAAACACCTGATTCCGAACCTTATGATTACGAAGAAGTGAGTGATGAATTCCAGACTCGATTGTCCTTAGAAGAATCATGTAGGTATTACATTTGAACCCTTTAGTTACTGAAGAATCAAGAAAATAACACAATTGAACTGATAGTTGTAAAAACTGATACAATTTACAAGATTAAGAGAATACCAGATTGATATGGATCTCGATGAATCTAATATGCCCCAAGTGATGATTGATTTGCCCCAATCGATGAGGTCTTTTGATGAATCAACAACATGGTTGTTGTCTTGATTACTGAGGAAAGATATGATTTCAGCAAAGATATGATTTCAAATTAGATTACAGACTTTGAATGATATGCAATACCATGCCCCCTTTGGGATTAAAATTGAAATCTGACAATAAAAGTTAGCATTAAATGGTTTAGAAGCATGTTAATTGATTTGAGAAGTGGTTAAACACGTTCAAGAACACATTCTGCATCATTTGGAGGTCCAGAAGATGAAGTTTGACTAGGTTAAACCATGGGTTCACCATAGCTGACCAAGTTGAAATTTTGATAGTTTGACGTAAGATAATCAGTTAAGTTGAATACTGGATTTCTGTGATGATTAGAAGGTTGATTATGCAAGTAGTTAATAATATAAATGATCTCAAATTTTGATTTTGATCCCAAAAAAGGATTCTAATTGATGTTTCATTGGAGGAACCTTTGTGTGAGATTCAGCTCTTGTTAGATATGAAGAATTGATATGAAGAATTGTTTAAGCTTTGAAGTGTTTCCAAACATTTGTGAGATTATGCAAACATGAAAAATGAAAAGAAACATGCAAAATGAAATGCAACCTAAGACCTAGGACCTAATCACTGATCATGTGTCGATTTGTTATCATCATTGAACTTTTAGGTAACCGGATAAATCAATACAATGCCCACTAGTTATGAAACTATAGACATATGAATATCAATTTGTATGTGCAGGGATCAATACAACACCCACTGATTATGAAATCATGGACATATGAATATTGATTTTATTTTCAGAATGTCGAATTTGATATAAGCACCAAGGCATAAATGCCAGGATGACCTAAATATCATGTCCATTTTGATATAGCAATTTGTATAAGCATCAAAACATAAATGTCGTGATGACCTGAATATGCCTTGCATTCACAAACACATCAAACAGTCAAGAGATCATTCTAAATCCAATGTAAATTACCCATAGTGGCCCTTTATCATTCACATCATAAGGTAAGATTGTGTTTCACAATAGGAGAAAGAATTCACTCAAAAAGATAATAGTGAGATCAAAATTCCTTGAATTTTCTGGGTATCAATGGTTGAGGTATGCATGGCCATCCAATTCGAGATAGAGGCTCTTACAGTTAGACACCATTTCAATCTAGAATTTCCAAAGGTGTTAGATTTTCACATACAAGCAAAAAATAAAGAAAAGATTATGCCCCCTGCCATCACTCTCTAAATCCTATAAAGGACATCATCGAAGAGCTCAAAGGGACATAATATGCAAAAATCTCAATGCGAATCAGTAAGCATACAAGGAGATAAAAGCATGTAAAAAGCACAGATTGTTTTCAGTTTAATGTTTGATTGCATTGTTGATGATGCAAAATCCTTTCTGGAGACAAGACTGATTGACTGACTCACATGAAGCTTCAAAGGACTTTGACTAGATATGATACATCTAAGATACATTGGAGGCCATAGGATATGACTTTGATTGCCCCCAAGTTTGAACATTGATAGGATACAAACGCTTGAGCAGATTGGTGTACAAACTGAAAACAAACTGGGAGATATGTACAAACTAAAGCAAAATTGAAAGCTGGGAAAGACCAAGATTGTGCTAATAGATGGAGCATTTTGAAACAAGTGGCACCTATTTGCTAGGTTTTCACCATCTTGGCAGAGATTCTATTTTTGCTACCAAGGCGCCTGTTTCCTTGTTTTCACCAAGGCACTTTTTTTTCTTTTTTTTTTTAATTTTTTTGTATTTTTCATTTTTCAATTTTTTTGATATTTTTGATATTTTTTGATATTTTTTGTGAATCATCAAGGCACCTAGTGCTAGGTTTTCACCAAGATGTTCATTTTTTCAGGACTTTTTCCGATTTTAAAGATTTTTTCAAGACATTTTACCATAGATTGAATGCCTTAGGCATAGAATTTCTTCAGATGAAGAATGTTGATTGGTTCTCAAAGCTGTTCTCCTTCAGTCATTGAGAGTTGATAGGCACCAGAGCCAAAGGTAGCAGTGATTACAAAGGGACCCAGCCAGTTGGGTTTAAACTTCCCCTTCTGTTCTCGATGGGATTGATTTTTAGGATTCTCTCTCAAGACTAGATCACCAACCTGAAATTATCTGTGTCTGGCTTTCTTGTTGTAGCCTCTAGACATTCTCTTTTGATATACTCTAAGATGATCATACGCTGCTTGTCTATGCTCATCTAGTAGTTCAAGTTCTTGCAACCTAGACACTCTGTAGTCATCATCAGTTACCAGACCATGCATTCTGATTCTTAGTGATGGGATTTCAACCTCAATAGGCAGTACCGCTTTAGACCCATAAACTAAAGTGAAAGGTGTAGCCCTAGTGGGCATTTTGATACTTGTTCTATAGGCCCAGAGAGCTAGATTGATCATGAGATGCCAGTCTCTGCCTATCTTATTAATTGTTCGGTGTAAGATTTTCAATAGATTTTTGTTAGAAGCCTCTGCTTGTCCATTCCCTTGAGGATAGTAGATAGAAGACCAATGTTGTGTGATCTTCAATTTGGCACATAGATCATCTAGGTCTTTGTTCTTGAATTGGCCACCATTATCTGTGATTATGGAATGAGGTATCCCATATCTGCATATGATATAGTTTAATATGAACATAGATATTTGTTTCCCAGTTGCTTGTGTCAAAGGGACTGCTTCTACCCATTTTGTAAAATAATCTGTAGCTGTGATTATATGGGTATGTCCATTAGAAGAATGAGGATGTATAGCTCCTATAAGATCAAAGGCCCATTGGTGAAAAGGCCATTGTGTAGTAAAGGGAATTAGATCTCTCCCTAGAGCATGAATTAAGTTGCCATGCACTTGACACTTTTGACAATTCTTAGCAAACTTGATAAACTCTTTCTCCATTTCAGGCCAATAGTACCCAGCCCTAATAAGTTTTTGAGCTAGTGTTAAACCGTTCAAGTGTGACCCACAAATACCATCATGGAATTCCTCTAATGCATGTTGAGAATCTTCCCGTTCTAAACATCTAAGTAGCGTACCATCTAGACCTCATTTGTGCAGATCATGACCAATGATGACATATCAGGAGGCATTTCAGATAAGGTATCTCTTTTCATGGTGGTTGAAGGTATCAAGAATGATTTGGTCTTGGAGATAGGAAAATAGATTTTTGTATCAGGATGAATCATGACCAACAACAGTGCAGATCATGTGGGTTTCGAGGGAATCATATGCAGGATAGGATAGTGCTTCCACCAGGAAATCATAGTGTAGCTCATGTTCACGCTGCTATAATAAAGTAGATAGTGTTGCCATTGCATTGGCAGCCTTGTTCTCCATTCTAGAAATTTTCTCAAATGTGATAGATATGAAATATTTCTTAAGATCATCTACCATTCTCTTGTAAGGAATGAGCTTTTCATCTTTAGTTTGGTACACATCATTGACTTGATGAATAACAAGTTGAGAGTCTCCATGGATGTGTAGCTCTGTCACTCTCCACTCAATTGCTAGTTTCATGCCATTCAAAAGGGCTTCATATTCTCCAATATTGTTTGTGCAAGGAAACTTTAATCTGAATGCTTTTGGGATAGAGTATCCTTGAGGAGTTATGAACAATATGCCTGCTCCTGATCCATTCTATGTATAGGAGCTATCAAAGAATAACTGCCATTCTCTAGAAGAAAGAGTCATGATAGAGGAATCTGGAAATTCCATTTGCATTGGTGTATTATCCATCATAGGTGCATCTGCTAATTGATCAGCAATAACCTATCTTTTGATAGCCTTTCTTTCCACATATTCAATGTCAAATTCACTTAAGAGCATAACCCATTTAGCTAATTGACCTGTGAGGGCAACTTTTCTTAGTAGGTACTTGAGGGGATCAATCTTAGCTACAAATTGTGTGGTATGAGCTAACATGTAATGTCTCAGTTTCTGTGATGCAAAGATCAAAGCTAGACAAGCTTTCTCAATCATTGAATAGTTCTTCTCATATGCAACCAATGTCCTACTAATATAGTATATAGCTCTTTCCTTTTTGTTCTCATCATAATGTGCTAGCAATGCCCCCAGTGATGTATCTATAGCGGAGACATATAAGATCAATGGCTTCCCATGAATAGGAGGCATCAAGATAGGCAGATTTGATAGATACTTCTTGATATGGTTAAAGTTGTTCTCACATTCTTCATTCCATGCAAAGGTCACACCTTTATGTAATGTTTTTGTAAAAGGTTGTGATATATCAGCAAGCTATGATATGAATCTTCTGATAGATTGTACTCTCCCTTGTAAGGTTCTCATTTGACTGATATTCTTGGGAGGTTCATCTCTATTATAGCCTTGACTTTAGCTGGATCAACTTTAATGCCCTTCTTTGAAACTATGTATCCTAAGAGCTTTCCAGAAGTGACACCAAAAGCACACTTCTTAGGATTTAGTCGGAGACTAAAATTTTCCATTCTGTCTAGGATCATGCTCAAGTCCTTTAGATGTTCAGTTCTAATCATAGATTTTGCTAAAGTATCATCAACATAATCTTCCATAGTTCGATGCATCATGTCATGGAAAATAGATGTCATTACTCTTTGGTATGTAGCACCAGTAGTTTTAAGCCCAAATGGAATGACATTCCAACAAAAGGTACCCCACGCACATGTGAAAGCAGTTTTCTCTTGATCCTCTAGGGCAATTTTTATTTGGTTATATCCAGAGAAACCATCCATTAAGGAACACATCTTGAAACCTGCAGTCATGTCCACTATCATATCAATGTTAGGTAGTGGAAAATCATCCTTAGGGCACGCTCTATTCACATCTCTAAAGTTTGTGCACACTCTGATTGAACCATCTGGTTTAGAAATAGGTACAATATTGGAGATCCACTTTGCATAGTCAATAACTTGGATGAATCCAGCTTTTAGGAGCTTCTCTAATATAGCTTTTACCAAGAGTGCAACGTGAGGATGCATCTTTCTCAAATTTTGTTTAACAGGTTTAACATTTGGAGCTATAGATAAATGCATTATAAGATTAGGATCCAATCCTGGCATATCTGAATATTTCCATGCAAATTTGATCTTCTTCTCTATTAGGAATGTTGTAAATTTTCACTTCTCTTCTTCTGATAATGATTGTGCTACATGTACCAATTGTGGTTCTTCCATTGTTCCCAAATTGATAGATTGAGTGGGCTCAATTAGGACTAGAGATCTGTCTTGTAAATGACTCGGAAGAACATCAAATATCTCATCCTTAGGTGCCTCAGAGAGGTTTTCACCTTTGGATACATCTTTTATTTTTACTTTTGTAGGTTCTGAGATTTCCACAAAGTGGTTTTCACCCTCAAAACTCTTTTTCTTTTTCTTTTTATTCTTATTTTTCTGACTAAGATATTTGATGTCTAACTCCTTCATGCTAACGCTTGGTTCACTGATGGAAGTACTCACAGGCTCAACTGCATTGAGGTAACAAGTAATGGCATAGTCATTTGGGAAGGTATAAATACCATGGCTCAGATTTGTGGAGGCTTGATCGATAAGTTTTGGATATTGGATAGTCAAAGTGGGGAAAGATTGGGAGATAGTGTTTATGAATATGGATCTATCATCATTGGTCCTAACCTGACACTTGAGTTCAAAGGTGATATTACAAATTAAGACATTCAATTCATGAATAGGCTCAATGTCATCATGGGAGTCCAATTCAGCCATAGGTGGATCAGACTCGATAGGTTCATCATTTCTCTCTAGACTTACATTGGGATTAGGTGCATATTGGTGAATAACATCAACATGTTTCTTTATAATAAGCTCATCTAGTTCTAGAATGGCTCCCCATTCATAGTCATTTGATTTAGCTTCCGATTTAGGATCTCTAGGAAATCTTAGAACATGAGTAAAGTCAGGGTGAATACCCCAAGAAGGGTTACCCTCAGTTTTTGATTTGAATTCATACTCATGTGAATCTATCTTAGAATCACTACCACCTCCCTCTACTTGATTGTTTTTGAGATTAGCTAGTTCTTGTGTTGCAACTATGTCTTGGTTGATAGTAGGTTCTTGTGTTTCTACTACATTAATTCTTTTGATCGGATCATCTTTATCATCAAGAAGGTCTTTGATCTCTTTAGGAAATTTTTCATAGGGGATGAGTTCTGAGCTATCTAAATCACTATCGGATGGTTCTATTTCTTCTTTCTTAAGAAGAGGTTCTCCTGGTGTGATCTACTCTATGACATGAGAACAATTACCTTTGAGGTGATAGGGTTTCTTCTTAAAGCCTAGGCCAACAATATTCTTATTTGCCCTACCCGTATGTGAAATAGGTGCCACAAGACCTTTTCCTCTAACTCCTAGAGGTCCTTGACCTGGATATCCCATCTTAGCTATCAATTTATTTCTTGGACCGTATGACTTAGAAGGGATTTGTGGTGCTATAGAGTCACTAGTTTGAACATTGTGGGATTTAGGTTCATATTTGTATAGCCATGATAGCATAGCTTCATCCTCTTCAAACTCTTGCTTGGATACTTGTTCTACCACAAAATTCTTTTTATATGCTTCAAGAGGCTCCCTAGGTTTGGGCTTGGACTGTTTCAAAGATTGTCCATAAGACTTAGGTGAGATAGGGAGAGATGTCAAAGATAATACTGGCTCTATAATATATTCTCCCATCCCATTTTCTTTTATATTAACCTCTTTTGCAAGATCTTCCATTTTAGATGTGGATGCTTCTTTAGTTGGTTCAATGGAAGATTCTTTGTTATTAGGAACAAGCTTATCTACACTTTCCTTCAATGTATTGCAAGTTGTATTTAGATCTGCGGGGATAGTAACCTCTACTCCTTTATAAGGAAACTTCAAACATTGATGGTATGTAGAAGGAATAACTTGCATTTCATGTATCCATGGTCTCCTTGGGAGGATGTTGTAGGCCAAAGGTAGATCTAGCACTTGACATAAAGTATCTCTAATAACTAGACCTTCTCTGATAGGTAAGACAATGGTGCCTTTAGAAGATCTTTCTTGTTCATTATAGGCTTTGATAGTTATTTTCTTTCTAGGATCAATAGCCAATTCTAAAAATCCCAATTGTGTGATCAAGCTGTAAGAACAAATGTTTAGGCCAGTGCCCCCATCTATCAACACATGTTTGACTCTACAGTTCTGGATCAAGACTTCTATATGAAAAGGCTGATTATGTGGGTGACTCAAGGAGTTGTCATCTTCCTTTGAAAAGGAGATATATTGTGGAGATGTAAGATGTCCAACCATAGTCTGGAACCTGTCTAAATCAAGGTCATCAGGAACATTGGAACCAAGGAAATCTTTGTCTAGGATAGCTCTATGAGCTGGAGATATTCGAAGAAACTTAAACATAGAGATTTTGGCATTAGTGTGCTGGAGTTTTTGGACAATTCTATAAGATGTAGGCCTCGTATCCTTTGGATTGGAAGATTTGGAAGCAGAATTTTGTTTGGAAGTAGATGAAAGATTGAAGGGTATCTTAGGGACATTAGATGAATCTGGGATTTGTCCTTTCAGATGTGCCTAAGCTTGTGATCGAGTAACTATGTTGGTGGATTGATTTTGTCTATCTCTTCTTACAATTGTGATGACATTGCAATGCTCTGAGAGACAGGGTTCAACCATATTGATGGTAGCATTATTTCCAGGGTAAGCATAATTGACGTTTACCCCCATATTAGGTGGAGAAGATGAAACTGCTTGACCATGTCTTAGAAATGGTTCTATGAATGTTGTATGATCATTATTGCTCTTAAGATTGTCAACTGTGATGTCTCCCCTATTGATCAGATCTTGAATGGTGTATTTCAACCATAAGCAGTTATTAGTTTTGTGATCTTTACCTCAATGGAAATCATAGAATTCATTTTCTCTCCACCATTTTGGCTTAGGCTCAGAATCAGGTGGTCAGATCACTGGCAAAGAGATGATGTTATCAGCCAGTAGAGTTTTCATAGCTAATTCTAAAGATTTTCCAAGAGGAGTGAACTTTCACTGTTTATCCCAAGATTTGTATTCTGGCTTCTTTTGAAATGGTTCAGATGACTTTTGTTCTGAAGCTTTAATGGCTTGGGAAACAAGAGTTAGGTTGTAGGCTGGTGCCTTTGATGGGGCACGGATAGTGTCAACAATGCCATCGGTGACGATGCCTTTGTTCTTGTTCCAATTTTTGTTCTTATGTTTGGAACTAGATCCAGATTCGTACTTGTCTTTTTGAAGTGTGATTTCTCCTTTTTTCATAAGCACTTTTTAAATTTTGATAGAATTGTCCACCATCTTGTCAAAAGATATATGATCTTGCATTTGGGGGGGATAATTGATTTCTGGAACCAGGTTATTGATGAAGATTTCCAGTTTTTCTATTTTTGGAATAGGCCTAGCATATAGGGAAAACTTCTTCCTCCATCTCTTGAGAAATGTTAGGAATGGTTCCCCTAGATATTGTTTGAGATTACAGATATCAATCATGGTGACTGGATGTTGAATATTGTAGGAGTATTGCTGATAGAACAATTTGATCAACTCCTCAAAAGTTTTGATATTAGAAGGCAATCTAGAGAACCAATGAATGGCTGCTCCCCCTAGAGATCAAGGGAAGAGACACATCAGATAGGTTGGTTCATGCATGAACTCCATAGATTGTGTACAAAATTCTCTAACATGATCTTGAGGATTTGAGTGTCCATCATACTTATCATACTTAGGAATCTCCACTCTTTTTGGGAATAGTGGCATGTACAAGACTTTGTCGAATGGAAAAGGACATAGTGCCTCCATGGAGAACTCCTTAGGTTCCTTTTCTTTTTCAAGGTTGTTAAGTTTGACTTGCATGGCATGCATTTGTTTCATCATAGATATGAGTAGAGTTTCTTCCTCATGTGTAATGGTATCTTCAACATTAAAGTTGGGAGGAAGTTTAGCTCCTTGATGAGCTAATTGTAAAAAGTATGCCTCTCTATCTTCTTTCAAGAAATGCTTCATCATTCGTTTGAAGTTATCATCGTTTTGATATTGAGAAATCTCTTCAGGTGTGGGTTCCTGATCTACACCATTTTGAGATTGAGCTCTTTGAGAGCCAAAGTTTGTCCCTGCTTGAGACATGGTAGGAGTTTGTGGACTCCCTGGAATAGATTGATGTGGGGTTTGTTGGGTACTTATGTGAGTTGATGGAGGAATGTAACCAGTTTTTAATCGAAGGTTGTCAGCACTGTCATCTTCATAAAGACCAGAATCATGGAGTTGCTCAAAAGTTGGACCTATGTGAGTCAAAGGTAAAGTATGAGATATTTCCCTAGATTTCTTGTGAGAGGAAACTCTAGTTTCCACCATTAACCTTGGGTGAGGCAAAAGAATAAGATGAAGACAACTAAAGAATGAATTGAATCAAGATGATCAGATGACGCAACCTTGTCAAGGTTTGATTGATTTAAGTATTCAATTAGACATGGGTGAAGGATATTGTGCCCTGGATGTATGGGTAGATTCCCAAAAGATAGAAGACAAGATATCACAACACTTAGTCATTTTGATGATTGATTGAAGATTGATAGTTATGACAAGGTTTTGACACAAGATGTTAAAGACTCAAATTGATTAAATAGAAGGTTGGATCAGATTCAAAAGACCACTTTAGGATAATGATTGGATTCTCAATAGCTACTACTCTGTTCCATGACACAGTGATTTGTACAACTGATTTTGTAAATAGGCTGAAAAAGCTAAGTATCTAGCAATTCTGACAACTTTTCAAAATTTCCCAAATGACACTCTGCAGACTTGTATGATAGTGGGTATGCTATGAAACAATAGTTGAAAATCTCATACGACAGTGGGTATGCTATGAAATGATAGTTGAAAAGCTCATACGACAGTTGCAAAACTCGCACGACAGTTGCTAGCAGGATTTGACTTTTTGAATTTGACTGCATTAAGACTCGTACGACACTGAGTTCTTTACCATATGACAGATGAGCCGTAATGAAATGACACTTGATAGAAACTCATATGACTTTCTGACCTCCTGAGATGACTTTTGACTCCAGAAAAGAATTTTACTTCAGATTTTGCAAATTTTGAGTTTTCAGATTCAGATTGTTTGCAAATTTTAATGTCCAAATTTGAGGATTGTAACAGATTTGTCCATTTTCAATAACTAGATAGATAAAAAAGCATGCAAAATAGCAAGCAAGTGATTTCAAGCATGTCTGAAAACAATGAACAAGGGCAAAAGCAACGTTGCACATGAACAAGAAAGTGATTTTATTCGTTCTAATCCTTAGAAGTGCTAATTGTGTATGTTCCAAAAATGTTTTGCAATAATGCACATATACCTTAGAAAATGAAAATTTGGCCTCGCTAGGGTTTTTAGTAATGGTTTGACTCTGCAACTTTTATAATCCAAGAGGGCAAACTCCAATCCAAGCACACCGGGGTTTTGACACAGTCTGAGAACTTAATCTTCAAGATCTGCTAGGGAGATCTAATAGCCCAACAAGAGACCACACCTATGGAGATTTCTTCCAACAGGACATTTATATAGCGGTTGTCACTACCACGGTGAAAATGGCTATTACCGCTTGAGGTTCCATCAACGTGATTGACCCAATTAAGGGAATGTATACTATGGTTAACCCTCTCTAAAGGTGACTCACAAGATATACCACATGGAGACTGGTTCCAGATTCAAGGATTTGGGTTTCTGGTACTATCCAAAAAGGAAGTAGAGCATAATCCCCTAGCCTTTTCACTTTTAACCCAAACAAAGTAGACAGATTAATCCGACATGCTAAGACCAAGATTATCTCACAAAGATCTATGATGTCAACCCCTTATGATCTATCAACCTCTCCAAAGAGAGAATGCCCCGATCAAAAGTTGAAAACACACGGATCTAGTGGAACGTGAGACTCCCTCAGTATCCTCCCCACCTACAAGGGATCCTCCATTGAGAAGAGTTTCACTGGAAACCCACTCTCTCAAGATCCACAAATAGTGTTCATGGGGCCTAATTACTATGTGTAACAAAGATGTTGAAAGAAAACTATGTTTATTTTTATAGCCCAAATGAAGTCTATGATAGGAAAGCAATAAAAGTCACTCAAGCAAGACACATGAGATGTTCATTTTAGATCCAAAATCGAAGTCTTATTAGCTGAGAAGATTACCTGAATTCCTCGCAATGCGCTTAGTAGATTTTTACCTATTTTTAGCAATTCTTGTGCTTTTTCCAATCAAAACCAGCAGGAGTCAATAAAAAACAAAGAATTTCAATTGTTAAGATTAGCCGTTAGTCAAAATCTAAAAACCAAATATGACAAACTACCCTGAAAAATGAAACGACAATTGAAACCTGATGTCAAAAATTGTACGACAGTGGGTCTATTACCAGACGACAGTTCAAAACTCGTACGACACTGGGTATGCTCCCAGATGATAGTCCAAAAATTCATACGACACTGGGTGTTCTATGAAACGATAGTTAAACTTTCAAATGATAGTGTGTATAGTATGACACAATCCTCGATCTAATAGACTATTGTACGATAGTGGGTACAATGAGAAATGACTTTTGTCAGAAACTCGTACGAAGATTGTATGGACATAAATTGAAAATTGTAGTTTTGCATAGAAACCAAGGAAAAAAAGATAGAAATTGATAGAATTGAATTTGGAAACCCATTTTAGGGCCCCACGGTGGGCACCAAAAATGTGTGTGTGAATTTTGTACTTGATCTATAGACACAACACTTTAGTAAAACATTAGAGGTTAGTTGAAATCAAAATCATGCAATAACTGAAAGCTAAACTAACCAGGTGATTTACTGCCTTCTAATAGGTGTGAGTATGATGTTCTCAGATTGTTATTGAAATCAGTGACCTTGACGACACCTAAATGAAGGATTTGAATGCAAAACTGATATGAAATATGAATGCAATTAATCTTTTTTTTATTTTATTTTCTATGCAATGATATGATAAAAAATGATATGAATCTAGAATCTAAGATGAAATTGATATGCAATGAATTGATCTAAGATGAATTCTAAATGATATGCAATGCTAAAAAACAAGAATGATCTCACAATAGCTTGGATTCGCAAAGATGATTCTTTAGTCTCCAATTCGACAGCATGAGGATGCAAAAATATGAGATGATTTGAGATGAGTTGAAGCCTTAATTTATAGAAATCCAGGGCTTTGAGGATGCATGGAAGAAAGCCATAAATCACTCAAATAATTCAGGTTGATTTTTGAGTTATTTTTAAATAAAGGATATTTAACTCACAAAAACATGCAAAAGCAGAGTCTAACTCAAAATAGAGTTTAGATTTAATTGATAATTGATAGTTGTCTGCTTTTTTGATTGTGCATGTTTTATTTATGAATTAATTTAATAATAAAGTGATTTATTTCCAACTTAACTGATTTTGAAAAATAAAACAATTGATTTATGCGTTAATCAATTATTTTTCAAACTTTTATTCAAAAACAATATTATTAAAAATTGACAACTTTCTTTTATTAATTAAATAAGAATTTAATCAATTATTCATAGGATTTTGGATTTATTGTCAAAATTAAATAATACAATTTAGGAATAAATAGAATTAACCTCAATTAAATAATTAAGTGGCATAATTAAATCTAATTAATTAAATATTGAGAATATTCAATTAATCAAACTTTAGCATAAATATGATTTATCACCAAATAATCATTAAATCAAAGATAATTAGGATAATTACGAATATTACTAGGAATATTCCTTGATGCAGAAATTGGGATAATCAATTAGGATTCGATGATGTGCCGATGTGCCTTAGGTTAGGACTTTGATGTCGATTTCGTTTGATTTGAAGATGTATGAGGTTAATGAACCTATAGCCCATTTTTGGGGTATTACAACAGGTATCTTGTTTTTTAAAATCTGTTAACTATACTGTATAAGTGACTTACCGGAATCCGTTTAGTCAAAAAGTGTGCAAATAGGTTTGAGTGATCTATGACAACCAGCCACTATAATGAATATTTCCTTAAATATAACTATAGTCGCCTAATCTCTTCATCCATTCTACCATCACTTGGGCAATCTCTAGACAAAATGGATAAATAAGGAAACATTAAACAACTATGAAATAACTATAGTCCTGAAATCTCCAAATGAAATAAACCATCGTTATTTTCCAATTGTCGCTAAATCTCCTGAAAATATCAAATTCAAGTTTCACATTACGACATACTGTGGTTACATTCATTTAGTAGTTACTGGCATATAAATCCGATGATCAAAACCCTTGCATTGAATACAAAAATCTTACTTTCTATATGATTTGAAAGTGTTAATTAACAAAATCTTTCTTAGATTTCTCACAAATGTGCATTAAATGTTCTAACTATTGTCAACTAATATTATGTATAATATCGATGTTGTCTAATGTGAAATCTGTCACTCTTAATTTCTCTGATATATCGTACGCATATTAATTTAGTAACTTAATTATAAGATTTTAAATTAATTAGAACTTTTCAATTTTGTTTTAATTTAAATAAAGATATAGAATGTATTTTATTGAATAAACATTAACATGTTGCGTCATTGTACAACAATATATTCTTCCAAATATTATAGTACAATGCTCTTACTTAATATATCAGATTTACATGTTAATGACCACAAAATTCATAATTTAATAGAATTGGATTTAGTAATTAGTACCTTCAAAACCCACTTTCATTTACTAGTCGACAATGCAAACACCTAAAAAACACAATGTTTGAATTAGCAATGACTAACATATAAATTCAATGATGTTATCTGTGTTCCTCTTCAAATGACCATTTACCTGTGTGGCATTAGATTAATATAATTTTCCCGGTCGCATGTGTGCTAGCTGAAGACGGCAATGAAGGACAAAATTAGAGATCTAGAGATGAGCTTAGTCATCGAATCTCAAATTAGTTTGGCAGTTAGAGAACAAATTTGGAGAACTGGACATTACCTTGGTCTTGAAATCTCCCAGTTAAATCAGTTAAGTCCGAAACTTCTCCAGAATGTAAAAATGCCTTAGTCACGCATTCACCCAAATTCTTGGTGGTAAGAAGTTTCATTTGGAGATCATGAGAAAATGGTACAATCACCCATTAAATGATTTTTGTTGCCATATCGGATTTAGCTATTCATGACTACTAAATCCAAAATTAATTACACTTGGGCAATCTCTAGACTAAATGGATATATAAGAAAACATTAAGCGACTATGATATAACTATATTCATCAAGTCTCCAAATGTAATAAAACATCTTTATTTTCCAATACTTGCAAAATCTCCTGAAAAGATCAAATTCAAGATTGACATTCGGAGAAATTGCGACTACGTCGATTGTGCCATTTGAAATCCAAGATCTTACTGATGTCACTTAAACATTTAATAAGGATTATTTCAGCTATTTAATTTAGAGATTAAGAGATTACATATTAATCTATCTAAGCTATTTAATTCAGAGATTAAGAGATTTCATATAAACCGTCACCTCAAAATTATAAAGGTGCTCGGTACAATGTCAGATTTAGTAGTTGGTCGCATATAAATCATGTTGGCACCTCAATTTTCAAGCATGAAATTTTGCATTTTTACAAAAATTGAAAAAATTGCCAATTGTTTTAAAACTGACAAAAATTGCTAAAAAAACCCATAAAAACCTTGCAAAATTACCAGAGTTTTTGTCTGAATCCAGGAAGCTCCAATTAAATAACCAGGCATGAAAAAACACTAAGGGCCTTTGCTTTTAAGAGAAAACCCTAACTTTCTCTTTTATGTTCTATTTGAGCGTACTTTTTACAAACTCACTTAAGTTCCTAAAACGCATGTGTTTTAATTATGTCAATGGGCGGGCTCATATTCCTAACATTTCTTTTTACCTAGGCCGCTTTTAATTTTTGTAAGTTTGAAGCCCAGTGATATTATTGAACTTTCCTAAGTCCTTAATACTTCACTCCCTAATGTTTTTGCATCACATGTAAGCTTTGAATCTTATCTTGATCCAACGGCTGTCGCAACACCGTAAGGAATCTTTTTAGCCCTTGTGATCATGCGATAGCCATTGATCTTGTTGACAGGTTAGCACATGCACCCAGTCTCTAAGGTTTCTGCAGGACTGACACTCTGCACAGAATCAATGGTTGTCATGTGTTCGCACTAAATCTATTTAGACCTTGCGATCATGCGACAACCGTCGATCTTACTATTTAATTTGGAGATTAAGAAATTAAATATGAACCATCATCTCAAAATTATAAAGGTACTCGGTACAATGTCAGATTTAGTAGTTAGTGGCATACAAATCCGATGATTGAAAACCTTGCATTGAATACAAATACTTGACTTTCTATACGATTCGGAAGACTATTAATTAACAAAATCTTTCTTAGATTTTTCACGTATGTGCATTAAATGTTCTGAGTGTTCTCATCTCATTTTATATATAATATCAATCTCGTCTAATGTGAAATCTGCCACACTTAATTTCTGTGATATATCGTACACTTATTAATTTAGTAACCTAATTATAAGATTTTAAATTAATTAGAACTTTTCAATTTTGTTTTAATTTAAATATAGATATAGAATGTTTTTTATCAAATAATCATTCAAATATTACATCATTGTTGAACTTTACATTATTGCAAATATTATAGTAAAATGCTTTTATTTGACATATTGGATTTAGATTTTAATGACCTCAAAATTCGTTATCAAATAGTTTCAGATTTAGTAATTAGTACCTTCGAAACCCATTTTCGTTTACTAGTCAACAACACAAATCGACGATGGTTAAAGACAAATTTAGAGATCTCGAGATTCGCTTAGTCGCCCAAACTTGAAATACTCTGGCCATTACAAAACAAATTTGGAAAACATGAGATAACCTTGGTCTCCAAATCTCCAAATTCAATCGGTTAAGTACCAAACATCTAGAGAATGGAAAAATGCCTAACTCGCACATTCTCCCAAATTCTTGGCGGTTAGAAGTTTCATTCGGAGATTGATCGACTGCCATCGGATTAAGATCGGGTGGTTGAAATTCAAATAGACTATTCTTGCTGACTCTCAACAGAAAGTACATCAAAATGTATTAAAAATTGTTGTGATTAAAACAATACTCTATAATCGCTACATCTCCACATTACCAAGGTCAAATAATCTTCATGAAATTTACAAAACTCAACAAAGTTTTGGCGATTAAGAGTCATTATAGTCGCTAATTCTCTCAAAAAAAAGTGAAGATAAAAATACTTAATGAATACCATTAAATTAAGATATAATGGTACTCGAGAGACTCAAATTTATATCACTAAATGAAAATTCATTCAGTGACAAGGAGAAAAATTTCAGTCCCTGACTCTCAACAAAAAAAATAGACTATAGTCAATTTGCATACTGACTGAATCATTCAAAAAAGTTATAAGAAGCTAAAGTATACAATAATGAAAAGAAATTTGACCGCTTCATCTTCAAAGCCATCCATCACTATCATTTAATCGGCAAATGCATTAAGGGTTCAGTAAGTAATATAATTTTACAATTTTTATAAGACAAAATATTACAATTCTTAAAAATTGTTTATGAAAAAAATTAATTATTATGTAACATAAATATTTTACATATCGCTTAATCGGTATCCACTTAACAAGGCTCATGATGAATATATAAGAAATAAAAAATTCCAACCCAAACATCAAACATTGAATGCTTAAAAAAAAAGGTAGAATAAAATTTTAATTACAACAAAATAACCGAGAATATGACTAGGAAATAACCTATACTGCATTTCAAACCCATAAAATCAAATTAAAATAAGCATTAAATTACATTTCTTACTCGTTTAAAAAACAGGAAAACAATCGTATCTACAAAAAGAAGAAACAAATATAAATACAAAAAATTAAACAACATAACATTTATTCGGCGTAACAATTGCATACACAGTTGCAATTATTAGTTATTCCTTTTTAATGTTGTTTAATAAAGTCAAGGGATTAAGAATTAGTGCGAGAAGAGAGGAAAAAGTGCTGAGTAAATACTATTCATCTTTGAGAATCTATATGTTAGATTTTTTCTCTCAATACGAACTCTCTTCAATGCCTCACTAATATATACAGCTACTGCCGTATAAGATTGGGTCTTCCCTTTGACTACTCCTAGCACGTTGCAAAACACGGCCTTCCCTTGGAAAACTTTGCGAATACTTTTTCATAATGGAAACTTCCTTGCATTTCCCTACAAGAAAGCTTTGTCAAGTTCTACTCTGCACTCTTTCCTCTAATTTTCCTTCATCGCCCATTTTCTCCATTTTAAGCCCATCTCTGCTTCCTCTATTTCCAAGCTCCTCAACTCACATTCAGAGCCAATCTTCGTCTAGAGAAAGTAATATAGTTTTCTTTCTTGTGTGTTAAAAATGGCACTGGATAGGGTTGTTATCATGTTGGTGGTGCTCATCATTGCAATTGTTGTTCCACATATTTGTGCTGATACAAATAGCCCCGCCCCTCTCCCTGCCAACCATGGTATGGTTATAGATATATATTCCATTCTCTTTTCTATTTGATGCTCATGAATCTGAATCAAAGTTCTTTAATAAATTTCAATATTTGTAATGGTGCAGGAGCGGGTATTGGCCAAGGCATTGAAGGATACATGTTTATGATGGTGGCCTTGCTATTTGGGTATCTTGTCAATGGCGTGTTTTGAACAGGCTATGGCTATGCTTCCACTATGAACAATTCTGGATATTAGGAAATGTATTACTGTATTGTCATTCAGTTCTTGAACATTTGTGTGAGGCAGTTTGGTAATGTTCAGTGCCATATCTCATATAAAATTTCTGGACCTTTGTATGACTATTTAAGATGAATTCTTCTATGTTAGCCCAAGTTGGGAGTAGATCAAACTTGATAACCTCTCTTCTCCATGTATGTTTTGAAATTATCTATCTGGTTTACATGTTTAAGTAAAATTAGGGTTTTTTTTTTGGTTTTCTTGTTTGAAAAGGTTTTTCTTGTAAGATCTTTTCCTTTGTGGTGAGTCTGGTGACCCATCTCAAACACAATTCCACATAAAGGAGACAGAAAGTAAGTAGTACAGTTAGAGATCGATATTCAAGTTTTTGACCTTTCTTAGACCGAAATCTGAGTTCATTTTATTGCATAAATATGTAAAAGATTAATCGTACCTGAGTTGATTGGTAGATATTCAAGCTCGCCATTTCACAAGAATTTATACATAATAAGTAAAAATTAAGTCCCTTAAATGTATCCAAAATCCCATCTCAATTCACTTTTACCATTAATTCCAAACTCATTAGACAATTCAAAAATTATTCCAATGGCTTTAAAATAATATTGCTACTACGAATGTAATTTAAGCGTACTAATATTTTTGAAAGAAAGCATCACATATATAAATGATAAACATATATCCAAAAATGTTGGGTGGATAATGTTGGGTGAATAGGGGTGGTCTGATTAGAGACAGGTATGAAAAAATTCTCTTAGCCTACATAGTTAACTTGGGGTTACAAATTGTCCATGTGGCAGTGGCTTTTCATGGCATTGAGTTGACAGTTAACTATGCTTACAAAAAGCTTATTATTGAGGGTGATGCCCTCAATGTTATCATGATGATGATGGGAGAAATTAATGCAAGATGGGAAATGAAAGATTTAATCATCAAATGCAAAGGATTATTTTCCACAGTGGATATTGTTACCATGAAGGTAATGGAGTCACTCATAGGTTGGCTTCTATTAGGTTTAAAAAATCCATTAAAATTTGGTTTGAAACTAAAGAATTATATCAACAAGCACATAAGGTGAAACACAAAATTTGCCATCGTGCTTACATATGATTCCTATGAAAAATGAAAAATTTGCCAACATTTTGGTACTCTTCAAAGGAGGCGGTTTCTTAAAGTTATCTCTAATTGTGAGACTAACCACCTTCCATGGGATGACCATGGTTTTTATTTGTGACATTCCTAAAATTTGACTAAGAACTTATGTAAACTTACAATGTCCTATGTATTTGGAGTTGGGTGAAACATTGATTTTATCACTAATTTGACTCTACATTTTGATATTTCATATTTATGTATTGATTATGAAATTTAGTTTATAGGGATTTTGTTATTATCATAACTATTATTAATCTTTTGTAGTTATTATGATGGATAAAAGATAATATTTTATTACTTTTTAGTGTTATTATATAAAAATTCCTTTTATTATTTATAAGTTATATATAGTTTAAAAGAATTTTTTATAGAAATAATTAATCAGATGCCAATCTTTAAATTTGAAGTAGAACTATTCTATTTTGTTTTAGGTTTGTATATTTGCAATCTTATTTATATTAGGAATAATTCAAATTTATTTCAATAGTTTAGAACAATTAAGATTAATGAATTGAAAATGATAGATGGTACATGTTTTATTATGCATAAACAGGACAAAAAGAAAATGAATTATTCTCTTGTTATAGAAAAGAAACCCATCAAAACATCTTTTAGAAATCTAAGTATCCTTCTTTCACTTTAGCACTTGGAACGCCAATCACTTAAGGGTTCGTTCTATTTGGCTCACTTGGAATTCATAATGAGAAGATGGAAAATGTTATTTGCATATGGATTTCAAAATATTATAAATTTTTCTTTACCCTCAACTCCCATTTAAGTGGATTTTGAATTGATTTTCCAATTCCACCTATTTAGATGCAAGATTCAAATGCTAGTTTTGGGGGTAAATGGGAATTAACAAATCCTTATTCCAGTTTCATGTTTTGAACACAAACATAAAAAATGTCAATTCTAGGATTTGACAATCCCAATTCCAGTCTAATTTTAGGAAACAAACATGCCCTAATTGAATGGGAAATAAATATTTGGTAGTTGAATTTGAATTTGAAGTCGATGATTTTTTTATGTGGTAGAGACAAAAAAAATAGAAGAAATTTATGTAACCATAAGTTTGGTGTCTAGGAAAGAGGAATGTTACATCATTAAAGAGTGTGTGAAGAGAATAGATGATATAATAGTAGGGAGTGTAGTGTAGCAATAGAAAGCTCTAAAGGAAGAGATTAGTAGTTTGCAACTTTAGAAAGAATAGTTATAACGGTTCTTCTATAGTTGTAAAAATAAATCATACACAATAATTCTAGATAATTCATTTGTAAATAAAATGTAATCTAAAATTAAAGTTTCTAAATGTTATTTTTAGGTTAAATAAAATATATTATTTTACACTAATGACCTCTATCTTTTTATGCTAATAAATTGATATCGAGTAGCCTTTGTTGGTAGTTTGAATCATAATCTAACAAAATTTGCATAGTATGCTCCTCATTGAATAGGGAACATATACATCTTACCATGTTCATGAAAGACATAATTAATTTGATGGACATTCATTCATTTGTCATAGATGAAGAGTCTGAAAACACAACAAATAAATAGCTACAACAAAAGTGCATCGTAACAACTAACAAATAAAGAATAAGAAATAAGAAACAAAGGAAACATAGGTCAATGAGTTTGACTTAGAAGAAAAGCTATATAGTTGAAGTCTAATAGAAATATCACAACTACTCATGAAACATCTATTAATGAATTTGACTTTAAAAAGCTATATAGTTTAATCCTAATAGCAATATAACAATTGAAATTCAATTTTGTGCTACAACTAAAAATTGGATGAAATCCAAAACTCACCAAAATAAAAATTGAAGGAGAAAAATATGGTTGCGGTCCTCTACTAAGCCAAATTGTTTTTAAATTTATTTCAACAATTTTGGTCCTACATTAGGAGACAGACCGTCTCCCGTGGAATGTGCATGGTTATGATATGTCGAGTTTTTAGAATTGGAATAAAAATTTATGTAAACCCTAGTGCTCTTGATTTAATTTTTCCTTAGGTTATTTATGAAGTAGATTTCTAGATATTTAGTAGTTTCATTTATTAAAAAACATATGTTTAGAGATAATAATCAGTTATTTTAAATTAATTTTATTTGATTAAATTTTTTATTTATTTATGTGTGAAAGATATTTTTAAAGAAAATGTTTTACATAAAGAATTAGTTAGATCCTAATTTTTATATTAAAGTTTTAGATAATTGTAAAAATCATTAATACAATAAAATATAATTTATCCTTTCTTATTCATTCACCATATCTATTACTTTTAATTTTCTTACATTTATGAATGAATGATCTCCATTTTCTACAA
Organism: Chamaecyparis obtusa; assembly: GCA_027943335.1. Lineage (NCBI taxonomy): Eukaryota > Viridiplantae > Streptophyta > Pinopsida > Cupressales > Cupressaceae > Chamaecyparis > Chamaecyparis obtusa. The sequence goes on along the minus strand of BSBK01003857.1, from coordinate 344,821 downwards.
ATTTAACATTTCCAGTTTAATCTCAACATTGAGTTTATTATTGCCTCTCAAGGATCTAACTAGATACTAGATGGTTTCCAAAAGAACTAATAAACAATATTTGATCTTTGAACACTTATTTAGTCAACTACAATACTTCACTTCTTAATCTTGATAGGAATTCTTGAAATCTTCATGAAATTATTCCTTTGAGCACTCAAAATCTAGGAAACAAAACTTTTTTTGATTGATGGACATGTTTGCCCAACTTTTTACTGTACAAATTCAACATATCGTTAAGACTAAAATAAACCTTAAAATTTCTAAGAATCTTTTTAATGAATACTTTAGAAATGTTGATCTTGGAATAGACAACAACAATCATTCTTCATAATTGCAAAGCCTAAACGTATTCTTTTTTTTGATTGATGGACATGTTTGCCCAACTTTTTATACAAATTCAACATATTGTTAAGACTAAAATAAACCTTAAAATTTCTAAGAATCTTTTTAATGAATACTTTAGAAATGTTGATCTTGGAATAGACAACAACAATCATTCTTCATAATTGCAAAGTCTAAACGTATTCTAAGTCTACAACATTTTATAAAATGCTTTGAAAATAGAATACTTGTAAAATGTTCATTATGTTTGAAATATGTATATACATAAAAATACAATTATAACTTTTATTACAATGTGGAATAAAACAAAATGACAAATATTAGAAATCAAAAAACAACCTTTTAACTATTAAAAATATAATCATACACAATATTATTAAAAACATAAAATTTAAAAATATTAAGAATATGAAAGATAATTAAATATATTAAAATCCTTACAGATCGAAAAGGCATAATATTCTCGAGATGGCAACTCATAATACGGAGGTTACAATGTTGCACATTAAAATTTTGTTTTGCAGGTCCCACAACCTATTGATTCTTCTGAATTTCGCCTTGCAGGTTTCACCAGATTTGTTTCATCTGGTAGAAAAATTAATAATAATGGTTGCTTGTTTAATGTTGTTTAATAATAACAAGGAATTATGAAAAAAAATAGGAAAAGGTGCTGAATAAATACTTTTCATCTTTGACAATCTATCTCTTTAATGCTTTACAAATATATACAGCTACCTCATCTCTTTTCTACTGCCGCGTAAGAACTGGTCTTTCCTTAACTTTTCTCCTAACGCCGTGCAAAACAAGGTCTGTAGAATACATTTTCTTGTAATCGATTCCTTACAAGAAAACTTTGTCAATGTCTTCCTGATCTCTTTCCTCGAATTTTCCTTCCTCGCCCGTTTTCTCCCTTTATAAGCCCATTTCTGCTTCCTCTATTTCCAAGCTCCTCAACTAACAGTTTTTTTCTTCTTGTGGGGTAAAAATGGCAGCGAATAGGGTTTTTGTCATGTTGGTGGTGCTCATCATTGCAATTGTACTTCCACTTGTTTCTGCTGATAACCATAGCCCTGCTCCTTCTCCTTCTCCTGCTCCTGCTCCTGTCCCTACCCCTACCAATCATGGTATGATTATAGCTCTATGTTGCATTATCTTTTCTATTTGATACTCATGAATATGAATCATTGTAAGATTACAGCTATATCATTCATTTTCATTTCTAATTGATTATGATGACTCTAAATCATCATTTCTTTAATAAATTTCTATATTTGTGCAGGAGTGGGGAATGGCCAAGGCATTGAAGGATATATGTTTATGATGCTGGCCTTCGTCTTTGGGTATCTTGTCAATGGCTTGTTTTGAATAATTCTATGGTTGTGCTTCCACTATGAATAATTCTGGATATTCAAAAATGTATTACTGTATTGTCTTTTAGTTTGCACATTTGTGTAAAGCTGTTAGCTTCAATTAAGATTCACTCTAATAAATGTGATAACACCGTCCTTTCGCATATCAAATTGCAAGACTTGCTTACATGATTATATATTTTGAAATGAATTCTTCTACTTTGGCTCAATTTCGGAATAGATCAAATTTGACGATCCTTTCTTCTCCATGTCTGTTTTGAACATTATTTCTTTCTGGTTTACATGTTTAATTAAAAGTAACATATTTTTACCTTCTTTTTCGTTTGAAAGGGCTTTTCTTGCAAGATCTTTTCATTTGTGGTGAGCCATCTGAAATACAATTCCAGAGAAAGGAGACCGAAAGTAAGCTCAACATTCAAGCTCTTGACATTTCTCAGACCGAACTCTGGGTTCGTAACTTCGTTATATTCCAAAATTAAGTAAAAAATTTATGCCTACCTGAGTTTTCAAGCTCGTCATTTCACAAGAATTTATAGTTAAAATTAAGTCCCATAAATGTATCCAAGGCACATTAGACTCCACTGCAATGCTAGTACTTCTTATTTTGTGCTTCCAACAATCTCGTTGGTAAATTTGGACATTTCATAGGAGATGAGTAATGTTTTAAATTTGTATAGCGGTAAATTTATTTTAAAATTTGAGTTAATCTATTCATTTAGATTCAAGGACAATTATAATTATAATTTATTATATGAAATATTTGTAAAAGTATATTTTATGAAATACTTTAAGTTTTAATAAGTTCAAAGATTTAGAAATTTATTTTAAAAATTAATCATTGATTCATAAGAGATATTGATAAATGATGTAAGTACTCTTAATTATATAAGGATTGATATATTAGGTAATGAATCTATTATAATTTTTTTAATGATATCTTAAAATTCGTTGTTTTGGATATCTTTAGGAAACACCTAAAACTATAATTGAAAGTGAATGAGACAAATGATAGGTGATTATTAAGTAAACTCCATCTTGAAGATTAAAGCACAATAATCCTTACCTCTAAGGGAGAAAGGTATTTAGTATGGGGGAGATAAACACATCAAGCTTCTCGAACGGTTAAAAAAAAAGTGAATGACCCACTTTGTCTTTACTTTTGATCTTTAATAATATGAAGGAGATAAACCCATCTCAATCCAATAATTCTAGGAATGTGAATAGTTCCATTTTTCTTGATCTTGAACTTGACGATTAGTGCCTTGTCTAAGTAGTGAGAAACACAATCTATCTTATGGTAATGTTCTAAGCATTTCCCTAGAGGGAAATAAGGTTCTTGATTAGATGCAAAGATTATGCAAACTAACAACCTTCCTAAGTTGTTGAAACTTATTAGTCATCTTCTCCCTTTGATCTCTCAACTATTGAAACTATGCATGTAGTGCTCCCATATGCACTGGCTCTACTCATTTGAATATTGCAAGGCATCATTGGAAGTTTCTACTCAAAGGATATGGAAATTAATTTGGTCTATCTAATAAATTTTATATTTTCTTTGATAGGGCCTTTGACAGTAAAATCGATATAAGAAATTTACATTAATATGCCCTTTTTTGTGTTTTTCAATCTGTTAATGTGAACTTCCACGCTGGAGTGGGAAATGACACATTTATTTTATTCTTCATACGTCCTAGTTCTCTATAGTTTTATGACTATACTTTTCCCCATGATTGAATTCTACATTTGTGTCTCTTAGAGTAGCGATCCACAAATAGTTAAAATAATATTATAGGTCCTTCGTCATTGGGTAGAGGGAGTCGTTATCCTTCCCCAACCCCTCCAAAATTATTATACATAGTGATTTTAGGTTGTAATGCATTTTGGGTTTTAATTGTCATGACCCCTTTCTTGATGTTCCTTCATTTTTTCCTTAAAAAGTTCTTGATGTGTTTTTCATGTTCAAATCACTTTCTAACTAAATTTCCCCTATATATTTTTTAAATATTTTATTTTCTCCCTTGGTCATAGGCATCCATGATTTGGTATTTCAATGGTCCTTTTAAGTGGTTTATAAAAGTTCTACCTTGATTAGTCACATATTTTAATCAATATCTTTCAAGGCTCCCCTTTCAATTTTCCATCACCTAGATGACTAACCTACTCTCACAAGGAAAATACCTAGGGGATTTTGTTGTAGGTCCAAATAAAAAAATGTATACCTTGTATTTTCTTTAATAATATACTCTTTTTCTTTACATCTTTTGCTTAACACTTTAATCTATTATTTAGTGTATTACTAGGTTCTTGACAATAGAACCTTAATGCTACAAATAAAAGTGTGATACAGACTAATATATAGCCCTAGGAATTCTTAGGTGATGTATTTATACCCTAGTAACAATAATAGGAGAATAATAAAATATTATATAGTACAAGTTACTAATTGTAGACACCTAAAAATCCTTTAGAAAATAAAGTATTTTTATTTTTTGAAAAATCTCCTGATGACATCATCATTCATTAATTAATTATTTAATTAATTAATTAATTTATTATTATGTCATTAAATCCCTTTATCTTAATTAAAAATATTTAATTAAGAAATCCCTCCTAAAAATGTTTAAATCTTATTTAAACATTATCTCCTTATTTATTAATTATTTAATAAATAAATTGACCAAAAATCCCAAAATAAATAATTTATTTATTTTTTGCCCAAACTTGGCCAATTTCCTTAAGACCACTAACCTCTTCCAGAATCTTCTAATCCTTCTTTAATTTTGATTAAAGGCTAATCCCCTCATTTCCTAACCCTAATCCCAACTCAAAATATTTAATTAAGATTAAATATTTAATCCTCATATTTGTTAAATTCATTTTAATAAATATTCTCAAAACTTAAACCATGGAAATAAATAAATCTTTATTTATTTCCTAAAATCCATGTTTATCCTAACGAAATTCTAGACTCTTCTAGAAAGTCCTAAGCCTAATCCTAATCCTAATCCTAATCCCTCCCCTAATCCTGTCACATTCCCTAACTAAAGTTAGCCAACTCCTAAGCTTAACCCAAAGTCAACAAACTTCTAGAGACTTCTCTTACATGCGTTAAGTGCATTTAAGGCCTCCTTATCCCTCTTACATGCATTTATCATGCATTTAAGAAGCCCCTCACCCCTTTCTTACAACCCAATGCCCTTATGACACTTGTCACAAGGAGGTGGCCTTGAACTAGCACAATCCATGTGCTCCCCTTTGAATGAATCTTGGCCATTCATTCCTTCTTCCCAAATTGTGCACATTCCTCCCATCTTTCAACCCAATGCCCTTATGACACTTGTCACAAGGAGGTGGCCTTGAACTAGCACAATCCATGTGCTCCCCTTTGAATGAATCTTGGCCTCTCTTAAGGATTTTGATCTTGGCCATTCATTCCTCCTTCCCAAATCCTATAAATGCCCCCTTTTCCAAGAGAAAATTCATTAGCTTAGCTTTTATTCTCATGCATTGTTATCATGCCCATTTAGCTCTAGACTTAGCATAATCATCTTAATCTAGCATACTTTCAAGCATTTTAGCTCATCATAATTTAGTAATAATGGATTAACATAGTTTATTTCCTCATTTTACATAGCATATCATCCATATCACATCTCTATTTGGTTTAAAAACAATCTTAGCATAAGCATCAATATTTGAGTTCTTGAAGCCTTAGGGGCAAATCAGGTGTTCTATACCTATTTTTTGTGCCATTTATGGGGTTTTCATGAGTCTCAAATCATCTTAAAATGCATAAGGAACATGCTCCAAGTGATTAGAGAGCACACCCACATCCCCTTAAGCAAGAGAAAATCAAACAGTGCTTGGGTGCACCTGTTTTAGCTCAATCTGAGGTGGCTTAGTTTAGAGTTTTATTTGTTTTGGATTGATTTCATGCTTAGACTAACATCTAATCTTTGTTTGGCTTGAAGTTTTCCAAAGCAGGTACCCTCGAAAGCCTTGTCCACATTCTGGCACGCCCGACGGGACCAAACCCACAAATTAGCTTGATTAGATCATATTTTGTACTCTCATGTTTGCTGTTTTCATGAATAAATCTGCAGGAAACAAGTGAAATGTCGCCTACACACAGTTCAGTCATGCCTAAACACAGTTCATTGACACCTACAAAGGGTTTGATGACGCCTACAAGTTCTGTATTGATGCCTATTTTTTGAAGATTTCCACCTCGATAACTTCTTTTCTATCTCAAATTTCTTTTCTGTCGCCTGCAATAGAAATGCTCATGCCTATGAGATAAACATTCATGCCTGTAATTGTTTCACTCTCGCCTATGCACTTTTTAGTCTCACCTATGTACTTTTCACTCTCGCCTATGCACTTTTCAGTCTTGCCTATGCATGTTTCAGTCTCGCCTATGCATGTTTCAATCATGCCTATGCATATTACAATCATGCCTATGCATGTTTTAGTCACGCCTATGCATGTTTCAGTCACGCCTATGAGCATTTTACTATCGCCTATGCAAGATTAAAGTGTCACCTGTGAGCATTTTACTGTCGCCTGACACATTTTACTATCGCCTATGCATGTTTTGGTTATCACCTATAAATCTTTCTCTGCCACTCAGAAAATATTTCTCTGCCACCTGGAATCATTTCTCTATCACCTTGACATTTTTCTCTGTCGCCTGTAAGCATTTAACTATCACCTATCCATTTTTTGGTGTCTCCTGTGCATTTTTCTAGTGTCGTGTATTAGCTGGACAATGTCGCTTTCGACTATATTTTTGCCTTAAATTCTTCACAGATTCATAAAAAAAAAAAAGTCAAACAAATCTTGAATGAAATAAGGGAAATGAACTTAGGTCCTAAAAGTCATTATCATTTTGAAAATCAAACACAATCTTGAATGATCTAAATTGGAAAGAACAAGCATCTCTATTCCCTCCTTTTCAATTCAAGCAAAGCGCAAACTCAATCTTGAATGATCTAAAGGACAAAACAAAGCACTTCAAAGTTCTAAATCAATGTGCAAATCTCAATCTTGAATGCTCAAAGGAAAGAACTTGCAATCGCTCAAATCGTTTACCTTTTGAAGAAAGAACAAATCAAACCTTAAGCACTTGTGTCTTCAATTTCAAAGTTCAATCAAACTTAATCAGTTTGGGAAAAAGAACAACTTGCTTGATGTGCATCTAGGAGCTTTCATTTTCTGTAAATCCTGTTAAAGTAAGCAACATAGAACATTTGGACTCAGACAAGTTCACTTGTTCTACTTTTAGCGAGGCCTGTCCAAGGAGAAAAGTGCTTCCTCCTCAAAGAATGACCTCAAACCGGTATCCCCCCCGACTGATATATAAATAAAGTGAAGGCAAAAAGTACTCACTTATATCTCCTATTCCACGGGCGTTTTGTGCCAAATGCAAATGTTTGGGGATAGGTAAATATTCCTCCCCCAGTGTTGTTGGCTAGGCTCTTAAGTGAGTCATAGGTGGTTAGCATAACCGGGTATGGAGACTCCACGGAACTATTAAAAACCTGATAAAATAGAGGCTACCCTATCTACATCTAAAAGTATCAAAATACTTGTGCAAGGACTGATTCCAAGGGGTCTACCGGGTCGCCTCAAGATTACTCACCATTTGTATTCCCTTCTAGGGGGTACCAAGCTGTGGGCAAGCGATTTTGATACTCACCTTCCTTAGGTAGATCTGTTTGAAGTGCTTGACAGTCAATACTCCATGAAAACATTGTTGGAACATACACTTTCAAAGCTTTATCAGAGTCAGTTATCCTGTTTGTATCCCACAAGGTTGCTTTGTCCCTTGTGGAGATTTCTTTTCCGAAAATCTTTGTTGCAATCTATCCTTTGCCATTGGGAAACATCAAACTGATCAACAAAAACCCAGTTCGAGATACTCAGAACATTTTTTGCAGAGAAACCCTTGGAATCAGATATCCAAAGAACCTTTTTGTCTCAAACCAACTTATCAGAATTTCTCCAAGTTATGCCAAATTTGATCAAACATCTGAAAGCCAAGTTGCCCAAATCCAAAGCTTATCAAGAGAAGAAAGTTGCAGAAAGAAACCTTAAGAGCCATCAATCCTCTATCCAAGCAACCCAAACAGAAGAAAAATATCAAGAAAAGCTTGATAATATTGGCTATAACGCAAGAGTCAAACAATTTGCCTACCGATTCTGAGTGAACCATCGCTACGTCAACCTTGAAAGAGAAGATTAGCTGGATCCATTGCATGTCCATTTTACCTTCAGATCTCAAAATCCTATCTCGACAGTTCTTCATCCTAGTCTCATCCTAGTTTCATCCCCATGGCACGCATCATCACCAAACCTTAGTTGCATTCTAGAAACCTTCTTAGTTGCATACACCATCATCTTCCTAGCAGCATCATAGATCATCCATCCCAGTTGCATTTGCATCATCCTTTTAGAGAAAGCATTGTTCCACCATCCTTCACCATCTTTCTATCAGCAATCCACAATCAGAGTCCCATATCCTTCATCCAAATCCAGCATCCATTATCCAAAGCAGAATCTCACCATCCTTTTGCACCAAATCCAGAGATCCAAATCCACAAAGTACTTAGTGATCAAAACCTTTGAGTTGTTTCCATCCCTTATCCCAAATCAGAAATCATCCCCTTTGTAACAGAGCATTGTCTAAAGGAAATCTAACTTATCCTTGCATAGCCTCATCATCTCGAGCAAGAGATTGGCTTGTATTGATAAGAATCTAGTTGACCGAAGATCATTAGTCTATCCTAGGTTGGCTAAATCCTATCACTGATCCTCCATCGGGAAAAAGAACAGCTCATTGTTGACACTTAGTAATCTTCCACTAGCATCCCACCAATCCTCCACCCAATCTTGACCCAAATCAGAGCATCCCACCAAGCCTCCATCATCACCAAGATTTTTTACCAATCTGCCACCATCTCCTATCAATCTTCCACCATCCTTGATCCAAATCCAAGCATTTCACCAATCCTTGCATCGCATTCTAGAAATTCATCATCCTTAGAAGTTCCTTAAGATTGCATCCACCATCCTTTAGAGTCCTTTAGGAAACATCTTGCATCCATCTAAGCATCTGCATGTCCATGCCTGTCGAGACAAGATCTAGATCTAGAAAAAGAAGGAACATGAATCCTTATCCAATCACCAGTTCATCTGATCCCAACATTTTTACCAGTGCAATGATAGCCTATGATCCTCAAAAACAAACTAGCAATACATGGGATGATCCCAATATCCCCTCAGCTCCTCTGGCAATAGAAACATTTGTGAATCATCCAGAGAATCCACCAGTAGTCAATGCACTCATAGCCCAAAACCAGCAAAGCATGTTCACTAACTTTGCACAAGCGCAGACTTCCATTCCACCATATCTCCATCCTCACATTCCCATAAGCACTATCCAAATCCCAACACAAGTATACTCTCCATTTATCCAACCGTTCCTTGATCCAACCTTGCAAACATCACAAGAAACCTCCACCATTCCTCTTCTTTTGCAAGGAAGCTTCGCCAGTCCTGTAACACAAGCTATAACACCATCTACTCCATTCCCTATCATAGGTACTACATCATCCGCCATGGCCGCCCAAGCCCTTGCACAAATCCCACACTTGTCACAAAGTCAACTCCCAACTCTTATGCAAGCCTTTACACAAGTAGTTCCACCATCTTCCATAAGCCAAGCAGCACCTTTGACTTCGGGAGGGATGCAATCATCCTTCCCCTTCACTTCACAAGCATCCACATCCACACCTTTTGTGCCAAGAGGGACGCAATCATCTTTTCCTTTCAATCCCCAAGCTTCAATATCCACACCCTCATTTCAGGGGTCAACACAATCATTTCCCTCTTTCTCCCAACAAACCTCCACATCAGCCTCATCCATTCCGGGGGCAACGCAACCACTCCCCTTTCATACCCAACAAGCTTCCACATCAACATCACCCTTTTCATGGTGAACACAAGCATTCTCTTCATTTCCCCCCCAACAAGCATCTACCCAGGCACAAGCCTAGCAAAATGCCTTCACCACAGGAATGCCTTCCATGGGTTTTTCAAAACCACCATTCATGTCCCAAAATCCCATCACATCTACCTTCCCGGCATCCACTGCAACACAATTCCCACCTCACATTGGTCCTCATTGGGGTCTCACTCAAGAAGACATGAAAGTCTTTGGAATACCAACTCACTCTGCTACATCCATATTTGCAAACCAACAAGCCACCTTCTCACAAGCAGCACAACAGCAACCATCTCAACCTCCCCCAACCTCATCCTTCACGAACTATCCATTCCCAACACCCAATGCTTTTCAGCAAGTTCCTCCACCTCCGTAGCAAAGTTCATCACATTTTGCAAGTCATCCTGCCCAACCACCCTTTGCTTCTAGCTTCCCTACATCAGTTCCACCCTTAAGCAATGTGGGAATGTACCTGACCTATATCATTCAACCACAGAGCCAAGTTTAGCAACGACCATCTCACCAACAAGCTGCATCATTCCACCAGCCACCCCCACAACAACCATACTTTTAATCACAACAGCAAGTCCCAGTCATCCCACAACACCAACAAGCAGTCTCATATCCATCCCCGCAATATCCCCCTATGCCACATCAGCAGTATCCTCCCCAGCAAACATCACTCCAAAATCCACTCCAATCTACCTATCCTGCTGGGTCATCTCCATATCCCACTCAACAATACCCACCTCAAATGGGAGTACCCACTCAAACACCAATCAATGCTGAGTGGGAAGCCATGAAGAACACTCTTAAAGAGCTTCGAGCCAGTACTGAGAAGAAAACTTACAAGTTTGAGGAGGTGTGTCCTTATTCGTTTGACCGGTCCATTGTCGCTATACCTTTCCCCAAGCATTTTGAGACACCTACGTTTGATAAATATCAAGGGAAAGGAGATCCAATCAATCATATTAAAGAATTCTATATGGCATGCCAAGAAGTGGCTTATAGTGATAACTATCTCCTACGCCTATTCTCCAAAAGCTTGGGAGGGACTGCTGTTGAATGGTTCTACAAAATACCCTGTGGAACTATCACAACCTTTGCTAAACTTTTTGAGAAGTTCATTGCCCACTATGCCCACAATGTTGAGAATGAGTTGACCTTGTTAGATCTCTGTAACTCAAAATAGAAAGATGGAGAAAGCCTAGTAGAATACTTGCAACGATGGCAGAACCTTACTACCAGGTTATCATACCAGCCACCTGAAAAGCATTTGACCAAAATCTTTATTGATAATCTACATCCTAAGCTATCCCACTTCATGAGGATGAATTGTCTCCAAACCTATCAAGATATCAAGAGCAAGGGGATAGGTATTGAAAAGGCCCTCCTAGATGAAGGCACAATCTGACACTTCAAAAATGATACCCAAAAACCCAGCAATGATAAATCCCGTTACTAGAATCGTGACAAGAACATTGTTACTGATGGAGCCACTGATACCAAGCATGTCCAATTTTTCATGGCTAGTCCTCCATCAACTCCTGCATACCAACAACAACAAGCACCCATCTATCAGCAACCTCCTCAAGTCTGTCAGCAACCCACACAATAATATCATTCTCAGAATAATCAGCAGAACTATCAGCAACCAGCCCATCAAGCTTATCAAGGTAATCCAAACAATCAAGTCAATGCCGTCAATATTGCTCCCAAGCAGAACAAATCTAGAGCTCAAAATTATCCAAAGAAGACCTTCACACCACTGGGTGAACCTTTGGATGTTATATTTCATCGAATGGCCAAGGCCAACTTGATTACATATCCACCAATTCAGCCAGTTGATGATACCACTCCCAAGCCTGATTGGTACAAAGATCATGAGTACTGTGATTATCATCATGTCAAAGGACACACTACCCTGAAGGGTATGAGACTCAAAAACTATATCCAAGATCTCCTTGATCAAAAAGAGATTCAAGTAGATACACCTGCTCAAGCCTCGCCAAATGCCAATTTGCAAATTTATCAGAATGTGTTCCCACAACACAATGCTGGGACCAACCAAACTAAAGCCAATCATCCCCAGAACCATGGAAAAGGTAAGCAAGAAGATCACACTACTACCTATATCAATTATGACAATATTGTTGGATGTATAACCCAAGTTGAGCCCATAGTCAATGCCATCCATGTCAGAGGAGCAGATCATCAATGTGCTATTACTACCCATAGAGGCCGGATCACTGTTGCTGGTACCCAACCAAGGCCAGCACATAATGCACACAATGCATAGTATAACCTAATAGAATATCTGGGGAACACACCAGCCCAAATATCCATCTTGGACCTTCTTCGCACCTCACCTCTCCATCAGGAGATCCTTAACCAAGCTCTCAAAGAAGGACATGTCCCCACAGACATTAACACCACCCAGTTTGAGACCCTTGTGGGACATCTATCCATAACCTGTGCTTTATCCTTCAAACCATCTGACATGCTAGATGTTGCAGCTGACCATACTCTCCCTCTCCGCATCGCCATCATGGTCAGAGACTTTGCCATCAAATGGGTCTTAATAGATAATGGCTCAGCCCTGAACTTGTGTACTTTGAAATTCATTCAGCAGATTGGGTTCACCTAGGCTGATATAGCACATGAAGTAATCACTATCAAAGCCTATGACAACTTGGAGCATACCTCTAAAGGTACCATTACTTTTCCCATTCAGCTGGGCCCAACAACATAGGATACTATTTGCCATGTTGTTGATATTGACCTACCATTTAATATCCTCCTAGGCCGACCATGGATTCATTCCATTAAGGCTGTACCATCTACTTACCATCAATTCATCAAATTTCTACATCAAGGCACTGAGGTTACCATCCATGCTGAGCCCCAACCCTTCGCATATTGTTGTGCGATGGAAGCATCATTCCCTCACTCCACTCATTGTCTTGGAACTGACATTGGTACTTCTATTGCTAGCTTGTCTCGATCCCATTGTGATCCAGAAACCATTCTCACCTCCACCCTATCTTCCATCAAGATCAATAACCAGGGTTGTGGTGAATATAGCCTACATGATGCATTTGCTGTAGGGGCCCTCCCGCTTGATCCACATACTCAAGGGCGCCCAGATCACCAAAGCAAGCCTATTGAAGAGCATCATGAAATCAAGAAAATCGGATCTATGACTTTTGAATCCCATGGCAACATAAACAATCAAGAGATGGATCCTGACATAAATAGGTGGTTGTATAAAGATCCCCCATCACCTGACACTCAACTTCTTGGCTATTTCAAAGATAAATATCCAAAACAATATAAGTATACCACTGAACAATGGCACTATCAAGGCGGTGGTCTAGGGCCACAAGAAGGTAGCAACCAATATCCCATCACACCATCAAAGAATCCTGAGCACTAGGGTCTTGGCTTTAATACCCCTCGCCTGCATATACAAGGGCCGAATACCGCAACTGCGGGCACCAACATGACTAGCATTCCCCTCTTAAATAGCTAGGATGACCTCGTAGAGATCAAAGACATCCCTGAAGAGAAAGAAATCAGCTCCTACGATGATATCTTTGACGATGACACCCTCCTGGGGACTTCTATCCTCTGAAAACTTTCCATCAATCTCATAGAACTTCCCCTCACCCACCCTGAACTCATAGACTGGGACCAACCAAGCATTACACACATCGATGAGTTCCAAAGCATGGAAGCACTCCTAGAATTCATGGGGGCATCAGGCCCACACTCAGTTCAGGATTCAGAGTCAGCGCACATCTACAAGCTTGACCCAGAAGGATACTTCGGAGAGGAGGCAATCTTTAGCTGCAAAAGAGAAATAGAAAGAGTAAAACATGAGTCCTTATGTGAACACCCCTCTAGGGAACATTCTGATTCCAAAAAAGTAAAAATAAAGAGCGTATCTTCTAGTGAAAACTTGGCAATTCAAGCACTAGAAGATGAAGACTTGCCTCTTCCTCCCATCCAGGATTACAGACCTAAGCAGTCACCTATCATCATAGAAGAAACCAAGCCAGTCAACTTAGGTATAGAGGAATGTCTGAGGATCACCTACATTGCAGCCAACATGACAGAAGGTGAAGAAATGGCTTTCACTGCGCTACTTCAAGAACCTACTATGAACTTTGCATGGTCATACGCACACATGCCTAGACTTGATCCTAAACTTGTTGTTCATCATCTAGCTATGGACCCCAATGTTAAGCCAGTAAAGAAGAAGCTACGCAAAATGCATCCCAAAGTAGCTCTATTGGTAAAATCGGAACTAGAAAAGCTCCTAGATGCAAAGATTATCAGAGCTATAGATTACTCAGATTGGATCTCCAACATGGTACCTGTCACAAAGCCTTCTGGTGACATTCGAATCTGTACAGATTTCAGGGACCTAAACAAAGCATGTCCTAAAGATGATTTCCCACTACCTAACATAGACATGATCGTAGATCTTACAGCGGGCCATGAAATGTTGTCACTAATGGATGGTTTCTTTGGATACAATCAGATTCATATAGTAGCAGAAGACCAACACAAAACAACGTTCACCACTCCATGGGGTACCTTTTGCTATAACATGATGCCCTTTGGTCTAAAGAATGCAGGAGCCACATATCAGAGAATGATGACAGCAATCTTCCATGACATGATTCACAAGATCCTAGAGGACTACGTGGATGACATTCTTGCAAAATCAAAAACTCGCCATGAACACCTTGACATTCTTGAGAGTGTGTTTGATCGCTTGCAACACTATGGGTTATGGCTCAATCCAAAGAAATGTGTCTTTGGTGTTACATCTGGAAAGCTCCTAGGTTTCATAGTATCACGACGAGGCATAGAGATTGACCCTAAAAAGGTCAAAGAAATAATAGAAATGCCTGCCCCAAGAACACTCAGACAGCTCAGAAGCCTACAAGGAAAGCTTCAATCAGTGCATCGGTTCATTTCTCAACTGGCAGACAAGTGCCAACCTTTCACGCATCTTTTATGCAAAGATACAAGCTTCAAATGGGATCCCATATGTCAGAGAAGCTTTGATAAGCTCAAGGAGTATCTAGCCAATTCTCCAATCCTAGTGCCACCAGTTCTAGGACGCCCTCTCATACTCTACATCTCAACAACCACTATAGCACTAGGGGCACTCCTAGCTCAGCATGATGATGAAAACAAAGAGAGCGCCATCTACTACATTAGTCGAACTCTTGTCGGCTATGAGCTTAATTACTCACCCATGGAAAAAGCATGCCTTGCAGTGGTTTTTGCCACTCAAAAGCTTAGACATTACATGCTCAGTCACACAATCAAGCTCATTTCAAAAGTGGACCCCCTCAAATATCTACTATCAAAGACAACTCTCACAGGCCGTATGGCAAAATGGGTCATGATACTCAGCAAGTTTGACATCCAGTACATAGATCGGAAAGCAATCAAAGGGAAAGTCATTGCCGATCAGCTAGCAGAAGCACCACTGGTGGATGCTTATCCACTAATCATGGAATTCCCTGATGAACACTTATGTATGATTGAAGAACAACCTATGTGGAAACTATACTTTGATGGCTCCTACACATCACATGGATCAGGGGCAGGAATCCTATTTGTCACACCTCAAGGTGACTACATCCCAAAGTCATTCAAATTGGGATTTTCATGTACCAACAACATTGCAGAATATGAGGCACTCATCTTAGGTCTCAAAATAGCCATTCAATGGAATATCACAGAACTACAAGTGTTCGGCGATTCACAGCTGATTATCAAGCAATTCCTAGATGAATATCAGACAAAGGATGACAAGCTACTACCTTACAAAGAACTCATAGATAGATTGAAAGAGCATTTCCTGAATCTACAATTCACACAAATACCCAGACTTCAGAACAAAGCAGCAGACGCAATGGCAACTATTGGGTCCTTGTTAGAAATCCCACGTGACACATCACAGTATGAATTCTTAGTCAAGCAGCTACATACACCAGCTTATGAGAACGCTGATGCAGAAATGGTGTGTGTCTTGGTTGGTCCCCAGTCCCCATGGTACCATGACATCCATGTATATCTAAAGAATGGTATCATATCTCCCCATCTCACCAATAACCAATGCCAAAACCTTATTTGCAGAGCTTCCCGCTACACTCTTGTAGCCAACACCCTTTATCATCGAGGATATCACAACATCCTTTCTAGGTGTTTAGATTTGAACGAGGCCGTCCTAGCTTTACAAGAGGTCCACGCTAGAATTTGCGGTGCCCACACAAGTGGCATGGTTTTAGCTAAGCAGTTGCTTCAAGTTGGGTATTATTGGCCCACCATGGAACATGATGCTTGCGAGTTTGTTAGAAAATGTTTACCATGTCAGCAGCATGAAAATTTGATTCATGCACCAGCACAAGACTTGCAGCCTATTTCAGTAGTAGTCATATGATATGGTGCCTTGGATTGAGGTTCTGCTCTAGGCATAATATCTATAGAGAAATCAAACTCCCTCTTTGGAGGTAACTCAGGTAATTCTTCAGGAAATACATCCCTGAATTCCTGCAAAATAGGAAAATCTTCTAGGCTAGGGGGTGACTCCAAATCTTTGACATAAGCCATATATAGCATACACCCCTTTCTTTTTGCCTTTTTCAATTGCATGGCATAAACTTGTCTAAGTTCAAGAGGTCTTTTAACACCATAGAGTGTTACTGTATTACCTGCATCATCAAGGCATTCCACTATTTTATCCCTACAGTTCACTATGGCCTTGTGTTCTGTTAACCAGTTGATACCCAAAATGACATCATAAGAACCTAAAGGTGCAAGATACAAGTTTACTTGCGTTTGAAAGTTTGGAAGTTCAATCTCGATACAAGACAAACATTGCTCAACCTTATGCTCTGCCTTGTTCCCATATTCTACCATCCATGGTTCATTCATGTAGCCTGCTCTAACTAGCAATTTAGAAGCAACTCTAGGATCTATGAAACATTTTGTGGCTCTAGTATCAATTAAAATAGTAATATCATGACCAAAAAGCTTACCGGCCATCTGGATAGGTGTTCCTTGGAAATCAGCTTGCCTATTGTTCACTGCAGCATGTATCTGATGCTGTGTCTATGGTCCTTTCCCATCTCTATGAGCTGATCTTTGAGGACATACACTAGCATAATGGTCACCTCCACAAGTATAGCAACCATCTCTAGGTCCCTGTCTACCATCAGATTTACCTTTCTTATTACTGTTCCTGTTGTTACCCTTGTTTTGATTTCCATTGTAGTTATTCTTTCCAGCATTGCCTTTGCCTTTACCTCTCATGTTCTGCACCTATTTTCGATCAGTGTCCTTTGGCTTATTGTCTTGAAACTTCCTCTTGAATCCCTGTGGTGCATTATTTTTCTGATTTACCTGGATTGAAGGTGTCTGCTTAAGCTTTTGCTCTTGCCTCAAGGCCAACCTGAAAGCAGAATCCATAGTATCTGGCTCATGCATATCTACCTCTGATCCTATCTCTGGACATAGTCCAAGAATGAACTTGCGGGTTCTAAACCGCTCATCTTGCCTGTATTGAGGAACATATTTTACCAGGTGGTAAAATCTCTCATGATATTCTGTGACACTCAAAACTCCCTATATCAAATTCTGAAACTCTGCCACCTTCCTATCATAAAAGAGTTGAGGTAACCACCTCTTACGGAACAAAACCAGGAACTCGTCCCATGAGATCTCGCTAGGCTGTATTCTCTTTTCAGCCATCTCATTATCCCACCATGTACCAGCCTCACCAACTAACTGGAAGGCACCCCACATAGCTCAGGATTCAGGTGAAAGGTTACGGACACGGAAGTATTTCTCCATGGAAACTATCCATGCTTCTGTAGCATCACCAATGGTCTTACCATCGAATGTAGGAGGTGTGACCTTCTTGAGGTCCTTACTCAACTCCTCTACTATTCTTTCCCTGTTATGCCTTGGATCTGCATTGTGATTCTGCTAATCCTCATCCTGTTTTTGTCTAGCTTCAATTCTCTGGTCTTCTTCCCTCTTCCTTCTTCCCTCTTCTTCCTGCCTAACTCTTGCATCCTGTTCTAATTGATCCATACGGGTGTTCTGTTGCTGCAAGAGATTTCTTTGTTCAGTCAAGAGGTTAAAAATCTCCTCCATTCTAGGATCCTGTCTCTCACTACTAGATCCTCCCCTATTACTGTTCCGTGTTTGTATGGTGTCAAATCAATTCCCGCACCAAGCATAAGTACACAGCTTAGCGATAGAGGACCAAGGTCCGAGTATTTAAACACAGCTCTGATACCACATGTAAAATCCGGAAAACCAACTAGAGACATTAAAGCTATAACCACGAGAAATTCGTATAGTCGAAAAGAGATCAAGTCTAAAAATTAACAAAGACTTTTCATCATACATAATTTCAATTGCATAATTTCACAAATTAAGAAATTACATCATAATTCATATAACATCAACCTTTTTTGTCGAGATAAATGAAAATTTGACCAACTATCGAAGTACACATCATAGATAAAATTAATTACAAGAGATATGTCGACCATACTGTCGACCATAAATTGTTTACAAAATAGATTATATACAATAATCACAAGACCCGAAGGTCGAAAAAGTATAAGATATCCAATACAAAATTATGAATGTAAACATACAGCACAGTAATTCTGGAGTATAATTCATACTCATAAAAATCAGAAAAATTACCGTAGGAAAATAAGCATTTAACAATAAAGTTCTATGTTTCCACATATCTCTGGTACTACAGTGTTAAAATTCTTCAATTTTATTCAATTCTTGACTTAACTACTTTGACTGTTAAGACTAATGAGCAATGAGTAACCGCTCCTGCCCGAACTAGCAATGTATGTGACTAAAAGACTAAAATTCTAGTCAATGTGATTCACAAACATTATGAAAAGTCCCCAAATGGACCCACTAAGTCAGAGTGAAGAAAGACACTTTGAAACTGAAATGTCAAAGAAAAACCAGCATAGTGATCAGAACCTTGATGATTAATCAAAGAGTTTTTCTTTTATAAATTGAATCTGTGTTCAATTCTAATTAAGCTTGTCTCTGATATCATAGAATCCCAAATAACAACAACAAAAAGCCCATTAGTTTTGCAAAAAGAATGTTAACGTTTTAGAACAGCTTCAGCAAACCAACTAACGGGTCTAGCAATTGAAGGGTGACACAGGTCGAACCCAAAACTAATTGTCTCTACAGTGTTTCCTTTTAATCATCAACAGTTATATCAATTCTTTCTGAAAATACTTCTGCTGGAAACTGGTATATATGTATATAAAAAGAATGACCACTACATCCGTTTTTCTTCGTACCCATATGAAGGATCATTTCGCTATTAAGACTGTTTATATAATGACAGACTCCCACATTAATTTAAAAGGGCCATTTTGAGGCAAACTTTGCAACTCTCTATTAATTTCCTAAGAACTCTACTAGAGTCAAAGGAAAAATACAAAATTTCCCATTATCGTTTCCCAAATGTCTATTCTCTGCAACTCTATTTGGATTTTTTTAAAAATCTGCTTAACGTCAAACCACATCATCATTACTCAAGTTTGTTTCAATGCAACTGTACATCTTTTAAGAACTGGTTTAACTTCAATGTTATGAATAAAATCCTACATTTTACTCTAAATTCTGCATAGAAGAGATTATACATATACTTAAATAAAAATAATGAAACTTACATAAATAACGAAAAGACTGCAACAGTTTTTCGGATGCTGAACATGCTTAAACATCAGACAAGTTCCAAATTTTAGATCCATTTCATCGCAGTCAAACTATATCAGTTCAGACGACAAACAACCACGCCCATTAAACCCAATTTTTGGATTCATCAAAACAGAAAGATTTGATTTGAGATGCACAGAGATGCGTTTGTGAATCGAAAGACTGGCATTTGGGAAAAAAAAACAGTTCTAAAAGGGCGTAAGAAGGGGGTCCTATTATAGCCAAAAGCAGAGCGCATTGGCAGTGGGAGCGAGGAGTCATGCAGCAGTAGCAATTTTAAATCATTTCTGACATTTCATTCATTTTCATCTTGCGAACAAACCTTCAATCTAGCTGAAGCAAGAAGTTTAAATACTCTAACCCATATTATTGTGTGGGTTAAGGAACAACTCTCCATTACAATATATACTTCGAGCCCATATTGGTGGAGCTCTGCATAGCAATGGAAAATGCAGGGTCATCAAGCAGCTAAAGGAAAAGCATTTAGCATCTTTTTTTTTTCTACACTCGGAGTTTGTTTTCTAGCAGGGCGTCAAATGCATTGTTTCGACACTGATTTTATTTACTCAGCCAAGTACAGATAACCAAAGAAAGGTAGAACGAAACAAACTTAGTAACAATCACAGTAGCCGATTTTAATTAGGCAAAGAAAGAAACATAAGTAATTGGGAACCTGCAAATATTTGGGTAGATCTTCGTAACTTCTCCTCCCGTTCTCACTGGTTACGCTGCTCTGTTCCCACTTCTTCCTTTTCCTTTCACTTCTTCTTGTTTGTTTTTAACCACCTCCTGCTTCTTTACTCTGTTCTGCCAAGCTTCTTGAATAAGCACCCTCTCCGTAATAATGCCCAGAATCTGTTTCCTCCACTCTTTATCTTAACACCAACTCCCTCTACATGCCTTCATTTCCGCACTACTAATGGGGATAAAGAAAAACATATTCTTTTACCGAATTAGTTTTCTTTCCAAGCCCACTCTTTCATTATTTCATTATCAGAACAATTTCCAATGGATCTTACTACTTACAAATTAATATTTCCCTTACGAAAAGAGTCCTCATTATTTGATTAAAAATTTCAAGTACGTGGCATGAAAAGTAATTAAAATTTTACCGCTAATTACGGATATGGAGATTACGGTTGTGACAACTTCCTCGTAAGATTTGGTCTTTCCTTATCTTTTCTCCTAGCGCCGTGCAAAACAAGGTCTCTAGAATACATTTTCTTGTAATTGATTCCTTACAATAAAACTTTGTCAATGTCTTCCCTGCACTCTTTCCTCGAATTTTCCCTCCTCGCCCGTTTTCTCCTTTTTAAGCCCATTTCTGCTTCCTCTATTTCCAAGCTCCTCAACTCACATTCAGAGCCAATCTTCCAGTAGAGAAAGCGACACAGTTTTTTTTCTTCTTGTGGGGTAAAAATGGCAGCGAATAGGGTTTTTATCATGTTGGTGGTGCTCATCATTGCAATTGTTCTTCCACTTGCAGTTTCTGCTGATAACCATAGCCCTGCTCCTTCTCCTTCTCCCGCTCCTGCTCCTGTCCCTACCCCTACCAATCATGGTATGATTATAGCTCTATTTTGCATTCTCTTTTCTATTTGATACTCATGAATATGAATCATTGTAAGATTACAGCTATATCATTCATTTTCATTTCTAATTGGTTTTAATGACTCTAAATCATCATTTGTTTAATAAATTTCTATATTTGTGCAGGAGTGGGGAATGGCCAAGCCATTGAAGGATACATGTTTATGATGCTGGCCTTGTTCTTTGGGTGTCTTGTCAATGGCGTGTTTTGAACATGCTACGGCTATGCTTCCACTGTTAATAATTCTCGATATTGAGAAAATTATTATTGTATTGTCTTTTAGTTCTTGCACATTTGTGTGAAGCGGTTAGCTTCAATTTTAGTTCACTCTGATAAATGTGATACAACCGTCATTTCACTTATGGAATTGCAAGACTTCCTTATGTTTATATATTTTTAATTGAATTCTTCTGTTTTGGCCCAATTTGGGAATAGATCAAATTTGAGGATCCTTTCTTCTCCATGTCTCTCTGGTTTACATGTTTCAGTAAAAGTAAGATGTTTTTGCCCGCTTTTTTGTTTGAAAGGGCTTTTCTTTCAAGATCTTTTCCTTTGTGGTGAGCCATCTGAAATAGAATTCCACAGGAAAGAGACTGAAAGTAAGCTCAACATTCAAGTTCTTGACTTTTCTCGGATCGAACTCTGGGTTCGTTATATTCCAGAAATATGTAAAAAAAATTAATGCCTACCTGAGTTTTCAAGCTCATCCTTTCACAAGAATTTATAACGCTAGTACTTCTTATTTTGTGCTTCCAACAATCTCGTTGGCAAATTTGGACATTTCTTAGGAGATGGGAAATATTTTTAATTTGTATAGTGGTAAATTTATTTTAAAAAATTAGTTTTAATTTAGTTTATTATATTTTTTATTAATAAAAGATATTGATAAGTGATGTAAGTACTTTCAATTATATAAGGATTGATATATTAGGTAATGAATCTATTATAATTATTTTTTAATGATACCTTAAAATTCTTTGTTTTGTATATCTTTAGGAAACACCTACAACTATAATTGAAAGTGAATGTGACAAATGACAAGTGATTATTAAGGAAACTCCATCTTAAAGATTAAAGTACAATGATCCTTATCTCTATGGGAGAAAGATATTTAGTATGGGGGAGATAAACACATCACGCTTGTTAAATGGTTAAAAAAAATGTGAATGACCCACTTTGTCTTTACTTTTGATCTTAATAATATGAAGGAGATAAACCCATCTTACTCGAATAATTCTAGGAATGTGAATAGTTCCCTTTTTCTTGACCTTGAACTTGACCAGTAGCTCCTTGCCTAAGTAACTTGAGAAACGTAATCTATCTTATGGTAATGTACTAATCATTTCCCTAAATGGAAATAAGGTTCTTGACTAGATTCAAGGAATATGCGAACTAACAACCTTCCTAAGTTGTTGAAACTTATTACTCATCTTGATCCTTTATTCTCTCAACTATTGAAACTATGCATGTAGTGCTCCCATATGCACCGACTCTAGTCATTTGAATATTACAAGGCATCATTCGAAGTTTCTACTCAAAGGATATGAAAATTAATTTGGTCTGTGTAATAAATTTTATCTTTTCTTTGATAGGGCCTTTGATAGTAAAATTGATATAGGAAATTTGCACTAATATACCTTTTTTCGTGTTTTTCAATCTGTTGATGTGAACTTCCAATGTGGATTAGGAAATGGAATATTTATTTTATTCCTCATACATCCTAGTTCTCTATAGTTGTACCAATATATTCTACCCCATGATTGAATTCTACATTTGTGTCTCTTAGAGTCGCAATCCATAAATAATTAAAAAAATATTATGGGCCATTGGCCATTGGGTAGAGGGAGTGTTTATCCTTCCCCAACCCCTCCAAAATTATTATGCATTGTGCTTTTTTTAATTTTAATTTTTAATTGGTAAGTGCTACCAAAGGAGGTAGCTCACTTTACATTATTAACCATATGAGTTCATCCACATATCACAAGGACATATATACAATGCCCCAATCCAAACCACATTGTGAAGCCTTATGCACTAGCCCCAAACCAAAACTGTTATGTATGTGGAGCCTAACCAGACTTTTCTATGAGGTCAAGGGGTAGAGCCCCTTGTGGGGTCCTGGGCCAACGCCCCAAGCGGGGTCAAGGGGCAGAGCCCCTAATGGGGTCAAGGGGCAGCACCCCTTGCAGGTTGGCCATCTATTTTATATTAGTCAGAGTATTTTTTCCCTAATTTTGTTATGTCAAAAAGACTTGTAAAAGGGCTTAGGGTTTTGAGATTCATTATATGAGGGATTATTGTAGCTTCTTGTGGTGGAATTGAGTTGCAAGTTTCAGATTGTAATCACAAGATAGTAATAAAGATATTGGACTCGCTGTTGGTGGACGTAGCCCAGGGATTGGGTGAACCACGTTAAATATTGTGTTATTGTGTTCTCTTTTGTGTGTTCATATTTGTATTTTTCTGCTTATTATCATAACAAAAACAAGAGCATGTACTTATCAGATTAGTCCCCTGATCCACCATTTATATTTTCCTAGGTAATAATCTGTGATAGGCCCAACCATCTATCAATATTCAAATCATTAGTGATATCCAATTCCTGAGCTACAACATGATTAGAAACCCAATCTACCACCCCGTTGGCCTCACAATCGACATGTCTAATTGAGAATTTTTCAACATTCTCAAGGAGTCCTTTGATATACTTTGTCCATTTATCCAGTCTCCAGTTTGGGGTCCCACCTCTCAATATAGTTCTTATGCATAGTAGTGAATCCTCCTCAATTTTCACATTACACAGTGATTTTAGGTTGTAATTGTCATGACTCCTTTCTTGATGTTCCTTTATTTTTTCCTAAATAAATATCTAAATGTATTTTTCATGTTCAAATCACTTTGTAACTAAATATATCCCCTATAACATTTTTTAATATTTATTTTCTCCCTTGGTCATATACATCAATGGTTTGGTATCTCATTAGTCATTTTATGTATTAAATGGTTTATAAAAGTCCTACCTTGATTAGTCACATATTTTTATCAATATCTTTCAAGGCTCCCCTTTCAATTTTCCATCACCTAGATGACTAACCCGGTCTCACAAGGCAAAGACCTAAGGGATTTTATAGTAGGTCAGAGAAAAAACATGTATACCTTGTATTTTATTTAATGATATGCTCATTTTCTTTACATCTTTTTTTTAACACTTTAATCTATTATTTAGTGTATTACTAGGTTCTTGATAATAGAACCTTAATGCTACAAATAAATGTGTAATATGGAGCAATTTATATCCCTAGGAGTTCTTAGGTGATGTATTTATACCATAGTAACAATAATAGGATAATAATTAAATATTATATAATAAAATAAATACTAATATTTGAATCTTTAATAGAGATCATACACACACCAAAATAGAAATAAAAATAAAGTTCACATTATTAGCACTGGCGTTGTCATGCCTAACATATCATACTTTGTGTGTTATGTGAGCTTGTTTTATCCTCTATTATTTGTTGTGGGGGAATCCAATTTCTTTGTTTCAGTTTCATCTTCTCTTTATACCATGTTGTGTTGTGGGTGGAACCCTATGAGTCATGGCTGGTGATATAAATAAACTAGATCCTAATTCTTGTGAAAAAAGGTAGAAGGATCCATGTATTTGGGAGAAGATCTTTAGATGTGGGACTATGCCCTTTATGGAGAAAATTCATTTCTATGATATGCTTATCACTAAAGCATTCTAAAAAGGATGTAAAAATGCCACTTTGTCTTCATATAATGTAAAGCTCATTATCTTAGAGGATTTCACTGTAGAGGTGTCAAGTCTCTCTATGGATGTTGAGAAGTTGTCTAGGGATCACAAAGCATCTAAGGAGGTTGTGTGTTTGTTCTTCAAGGATTATTAGTGAGAGAAAGTGAAAAAATCAAGGTAGGTGGATTTTACTATGGCATCATAATTTACCCATTTGGGAAGAGGTTGCAGAAGCTATGATGAGGTATTTCTCACTTTATGGACACTTTACCAGTCTCTTTGGCCATCATTTCATTTTTCTTAATTATTTTTTATACAATCATGTTGTATCATTTCCTTTTTCCCTATTATCCTCTCTTTTGTCCAAACTTAATAAGTATTGGAGAATGCCTACTCCCTGGTCCTCCATGAGGGCCTTATTTTACTCATCACAGAGTGTGCCAAATCAATGTCTATTCTCATTAAGCACTCCTAGTGTAAATGAAAAAATAAATCTACATATAATGTCACTATCCATTACTCTAATGTCTACAAATCTA
Source organism: Chamaecyparis obtusa (assembly GCA_027943335.1). Lineage (NCBI taxonomy): Eukaryota > Viridiplantae > Streptophyta > Pinopsida > Cupressales > Cupressaceae > Chamaecyparis > Chamaecyparis obtusa. The sequence goes on along the minus strand of BSBK01003857.1, from coordinate 319,368 downwards.
GAGGATGAAGATTCATTTTAGGAGGCATGTTTTCATATGGGAAATTTAGGAAGAATTCAAAGAAGGATAATAATGAGTCTAACATTTCCTAGTCAAATGGTTATGATACTAATGGTGATGATGAGGACTATGCCCCCTCTTTCTCATTTTTGTGATCATGAGGAGTATGTCACTATTTCCCATATTGATATCTTGGTTAGTTTGACGAAGAGAAACAACAAACCTTTGATACTGGGTAATCATCTTCAGATGAAAAAATGTAGGTGTAAGGGATAATCACTAGGATGGATGATCAAAATAAAAATATCACACCTAAATTGATTTCCTATATTGCAACGAATATGATCCCCTAGACTCAAGGATGCTCAAGCACTAAGGGGATGCAAGTGGATTTCCCTTTCTATAGAGTTAAAAATGACTATGTAAAGTATGAAGGGAAAATGCAAAAATTGAAGGAGTAACTAGGTGATTAAGCTTATAAATAGTTTTGAATAGTAAATTTAAATTTTCAAGCATATCCAAAAAACTACTATAGTGACTAATCTATGATTAAACTAGCAGTTTAGAGTAGTAGGTATGGGTGCCTCTAAGGGTTAGGGGAAATTTGGAGGTAAAGGGAAAGTCTGACTCGTAGTATACCAATCAAGATCAAATACAATTTTAGTTGACTAAATCTCTCTATATGACTTCTTTGCCACTATCTTTGCACATGTTCCACCTATCACTTATACCTACACATAGAAAAATAGGAAAATGGTTGTGGAAAGGTATTTTCCTTGCCCAAACCTCTATATAGGAATCAACCTTGAAATAAAGTTGAATGCTATTAAAAAAGGGAAGCATGTTGTTAACTTAGCATAGGCTTGATAAAGTGCAATACCTTCACAAATCTTTATTTTGTTGAATCACTTATAAAGATGCTTGGAAAAGATATTTGATGTAGTCTTGACCATGGATTTAGGATATGAAGAACACATGGATACCATCACTAATTCTTAGACCCACACTTCACTCCTTGTCTTCTACTCTTGAATTAATGGCCTTATACATGAAGTTATTGATTTATTGAATACTTGGACTTGAATGTGAATTAAGTTTTTGTTGTGTATTATGTATTATTATGGATTGATCATAAAATGAGAGAGGTAATTTTGTATTTATACCCTGGGCACCCTGCCTATATGGATACCAAAACTGGGAGAGAGCTGACTAAGATTTTAAAAACCACTTCAAAGAATCACAATTCAAAATTTCTCGCAAGTTACAAAGTATGGGGTGAACTATATTTATTTTATACCTATTTAATCACCCTTCACCAAAAAATTTGGTCTCCAATTCAAATTGAGAGTCCATTTGGATATTAGGATTCTAAAAATGTACTCAAATTTGGTGGTTGAAATCAATATAATTAAAAAAGGCCATCCATTATTAAATGAGGCATATATAGGTATGTGTAGGATCATGGTGTACCAAACTAGGCCCATAAGTAGCAATGAAAATTCAAAAAATTAGGGTTAGGCAAGTTGATGACAAAATTTGAACAAGTTATCAATCATATATCAAAAAAATGTAAGAAGAGAATCTACATATAGAAATTAATGTACTTTCTAAGCTAAAAGGCCTTTTTTGAAAAAATAAATTCTATACGGTGAAAATTTCAAATTTCAATGTAGCAGTACCAAAGTTTTAGGAAAAAGATAAGAAGTAGGCATATGCCTGACCACCTTAAACACAATCAAATTATAATATATTTTTGTACAATATTCTAGATATAAGTTGTAGGTTCATGTCCAGATGTGACACATATTTTTTGTAAATTTTTTTTAGGTAAATAATTAATTAGGACTTTTCTGCTACAAATTTTGCAGAACAAAAAAATCCCATGTCTGACCACCTGAACTTAGTCTAAACTTCATAAAATTAAATTATTTTTTTCTTGTACTAGGCGAAGCATGGAATGTGGGGCATGTTTCATATTTCATAAATGTTATGCCATTCGAAAGTTATAGTTGTTTTTCAATCAGCCAATCAATGAGGACTTCCGAGGTAATTGAATTAGAAAATAAATAATAATTAATTAATGAACTCAAAATTTGACAATAATTATATTGATGGAAAGATGAGAATCTCTTTAAGAAATCATTTTTGTTTCATCAAATTTAGGTGAAAAAGGGTAAGTGCACCAAGATGGTGGATAGTTTAGTGTCCACATAAAAAATAAATTTCATAACCCGTCCGGGTTATACAAAATTTAAAATCTTGTTAGGCTTTGTTTTACCAAGCCTAGCCAAAAAGATTTAAAAATGCCAATAGTACCTCAAAACATGTACGGGTTTTGAGGAACACAAATGTTCCTCAAAATACATAAAAGTTTTGAGGAACATTATATTCCTCAAAACCCACAGATTTGGACCATTTCAAATGCCATAAACAGAGGAACAGTCAATTAAGCAAGTCATTTTTCTACAAAACACGAGTGTGTTTTGGTTCTATTTGCATTTTTCATTGATTGGAAACAATGGCACCTCGATGAAAAGGTAAGATTTTAGTTTTTTGAATGTTTTTGTTTGTATTTTATTTGAAGTAGGTTTTTTTAATTGATTTATGTTTAAATGTTTTAAAATTTTGATGTCAGATTCTACAAACACTTCCCTAAAATGAAAAAGAAAACAAAAACCTCATGCACAAGAAATGAAAGAAAATATTGAACATGAGCAACAACCATAACCACAAAAGCCTCCTCCATAAACATAAAATCCTCCACCAAAACCAAAAAAATCCTCCTCCAAAACCACCACCACCCGTAAACCCACCACGTCCTCCATTTGATCATGTAGATGCCATACAAGATGATCTCATAAAACGCCATACACAAAATAGTGCCCAAATTTCTATATTGGTCAATCGGTTGAGTTCCTCTAGTCTTGACCACTACTCAACCCTCACCTCGATGCTAGAAAGAATGGCCAATAGTGAAAATGAAGTTTCTACAGAGGTTACCAAATGAGGTTCATAGAGGGATAGGTGTCGAGTATTTTATGCGGATGGCTTGTCATATGATGAAGTGAAAAAAAGGTCATTCTTAAAAGTGATATATGTGCTCTTTTACCAATCCTAGTACTAGTAACACCCTAGAACTAAATACAACTTGGTTTCCTATAAATTGGTGTGTTCACAATAGGATGAAAGTATCTTTTTGGGATAGGTGGTATATGGAATTTGACCAAGCACCCTATAATAATTGGGAGGTGCCTCTATATTTCTTGAGAAAGCTATATTGTGAGTTTATCCTTGGGGAGAAGCTGAATTACTTTGACATTCAACAGCTCTAGGGTAGAGAAAGGCTCTACAAAGGATGGACCTGGGGCCCGTAGGGTGGTACAACCACAACATAGGAGGCCTCTAGCTAAAATACCCATGGTTCATGTTGCGGTCCCAATAGTTGTGAAGGACTCTAGATATTTACTAACCCTTCTTACAGCCACATCATTGATTGATGTCATCATTGACTGATGTCATCATTGACTGATGTCATCATTGATTGATGTCATCATTGAGGATGGCACATAGTTGTCAGAGAAGAGGGTGGATTGGAACCTGTTCCACCTCCATTGTCATCAGATGCACCATTTGTATCAGCACCTACACCACCTCCATCATTGTCAGACACACCATTTGGATCAACCCAACCCATTAGGCATATGTGCCCCAATTGTCAGGGTATATGTATTGGGGTAGATACTGATGTGAATGAGGATGGTTCAACATCTCATTCGTGTATACATTACAAGGGTAGATGCCATCCATTTACTATTGAGGATGCATCCCTCATAGACAACTTGATGACGATGGTATTTTCTAGAGAGTAGAGATAGGCTTGTTTATTTGTGTTTTGACATGTTATGAATTAATCACCTAAATCTTATAAAAGTAAATAATTTTTTATTTAGAGTATAATTTAAATTGATACATGAATAATATGCATTGCAAGGTGCAACAGGTGAAACAAGAACACCACAGAGTATTCATTCAAGGAGAAGTACACGTACATGTGTAGCTCTGACACCTAAGGTGATTCTTTTAAAATATTCCTTAAAATAGAATAATATGTATGTTTCAAAATATATTTTGTTACTATATTCATATTTATTTGGTGTTTTATAGGGCTTTTAGGTTGCTCAGATTTCCAAACTTGATGATATCACCCTTTCTAAGCCATTGACTTTGGTTTTGAAAGCTTTGTGGTATAATATTTTGCACATCTCTTGTTTATAGTTTTAATTGAACCATGCGGTATCATATGCATTTATCCTATGTTATGTTTTTTTCCAGGGTATCTCACCTGACTTGAGGACATCGAGAAAGAGAAAGAAATCCTTGAGAACACCCAAATAACAAAAGGTAATTCAATAGAATATAAGTTTAGTTTTTGAAATGTATTATTCATGATTAAATATGTACTTGTAGTCTATTTTGATGAATGCACTTGACTTATTTTTTCTATGTATAGAAATAGTTTGGTTTTATAGAACTAATGAATGCACCTAATGTCGCTGATGTTCAGGAGAGAGAAAAGGTAATATTTTTATATTTACTTTCAATTACATTCTTGATTGTCCTAAATATTAAAAATCCCTCCTCTATGAATATGACATACGTTATGATTGTTCATATAGGAATTAGTCGTAGCTGTCTCATCAGCAACAATGCCTCCTAAGAGTACATGAGAGCCATATGAGGTTTCAGTATGCTTTTTTCTATATACATGTTAAACATATATGTTTAGATATGAGTAGATGCAATTTTTTAATTTGTTTAGTGTTTCATAACATATATGTTATTAAAAAAGAAATCCAGAAGATGGAGGAGTTGAAGATGAAGGTGAACAAAATGATAAGAAATTAGTTTTGTTCTGTTCGTTGCTAGATGCTACTAGTAGTGTTGCTAGATCTGTTTTCTTTTCTTTTGTTGTCATTTCTAGTGTTTTTTTGGGTCCTACTCTATTCTTTCCAGTAGGCGTATCATTTTGGAAAACTTTAATGCTTTATCTTTTTCCTATGATGTAAATAGTTTTGGGTTCCATTCAAAACCTTTTTTTACCTTATTCAAAAACATATATGTTATTAACCTGATTTTATTTTATTTTACCTATTATAGCCCTCTTCACAACCTCCCATGGATCCTCTAACTTTATATCTTGATTTTATTTTGAGAAAATATAATTGATTCAGCATTTGAATTGTTCTCGTGTAGACACCTAGTGAGCCACCTATTGCTTTGAAGAGGCTCAACTTCAATGATCCAACAGAGTCGTAGATATTGATAGAGATATATAGATCTAGTTGTGGTTATTGAATCGCCATATTTTTTATATATTCGACATTTTTATGGTATATATCAACCTTGACATAGTAGAGGCCACATTTTTGTAACTCTATTATTGATTTGGCATGTATGCCATTTTTTCATATGTACCAAATTATTGCTCATTTTGATATATATGAAACTTGATATTTGATCCAATTTGTTAATTGTGTGTTCATTTGTTCATTGATAGTATGTAAATATGCTTGTGTGTATGTACTCATGTGTAGCATTTATGCCTTAAGTATATTCATGTGTGTATTCAAGTACATTCTTCATAACCTAAATTCATGTGTATGAGCTGCGTGCATGACTTAAGTGAATTGATGTGTGATTTATAATCTATGTGCTACATGTATGCTTCATGACTTAAGAAAATTTATGTGTACGCTTTATGTGCTACATGTGTTCACATATGTAATTAATCATTTAAGTGAATTCATGATTTATGTGATACATTGTATTCATGTGTATCTGATGCTCTCAACCAAGAAAATCCTTCAAAGTTGGGTGACCCCACAATAGTGGGTTACACATTTTTGGTAATGCTAATTTTTGCTAAAATAACAAATTTTTAATTAAATATGATGATTTATGCCTTGAGAGGTTCCATTTGAAGGAATTATTTTCAAATGGTTAGCTCAAAGCCTCTTAGATAAAAAAAATTTGATATAACATCGATATTTCTCATTCATACCTACAATGGAGTCTCCTTCGAACCTATTAAAATGCTGACAAAAAATCACTTCTAATTTATCTTTTGGAAGATCAAATGAATCCATTTGAAAAATCTATCTATGTGATGCAGGATCATTTTGGGTTCCTGAAGATCCTTCTTAGTCTTGGAGGAATTCCCTGGCAAAGGGATGCGATACTTTATTTTTGGCAGCTTTCTGAGTTTCTATGTTGCGATGATCTATGGAGATCTTTGGCATGTGAGCTGAAAGGAGGTTGTTACTTGATGTATGAAAAGGCTATGTCTAAGATTTCATCTATTGAGGTGGCATGGTTTGGGAGATCTTGGATGATTTGTTTCAAAGTTGGAGCTATTTTCCTTGCCGTTGGAACTGTATTTTCCTGCAATTTTTGTGCTGATTGCTTGGATTTTAGCCATTGATCCTTAATGAATCAGCCTTTGATCTCTTAGGGAATTTAAGAGAACCTAAATTAATATATTTTCCCAAGAGTGAAAATCCTAATTCATTATAAGTGAAAAGTTATGGCCATTTTTCTCAGGTATCTATTTTCTACTAGTTTCACGCAAAATGTGGAGTGTTTCTTCTTGCGTGGATCTATATCACGAGATGGGGCCTTGATAAGTTAGGATCATGTTCTTGGGTCATGTATGGACCTAAATGTAACCTCTCATTAATTTTTTATCATTATTTATTTAGTTTTGGTATCTCTCCTTAGACTGGACCTATATTGTAATTAAATGCCCATTTGGCCGACTTGTGGCTTAGCTGGCTATATATTGTGAGCTTGGATTGATGTAGAGTGATGATAATCATAGGAGGAATGATTTAGATGTAGTAGTGATATGGTGGAAGAGTAGAGTAGAAGAATATTTGCAAATCTAGGAGTTTGTAGTAGAACTAGTGGCTTGAGGGCTTAGGACAACAAGAGGTTGCTTGGTGGCTTGCGAGCACAAGTTTAGTTCCTGTGTTGGTTGTTCCTATCAGAGGATGCCTATTGTAGATCTGAAATAGTTGGTGGTTCCTAGATCTTGTGAGATCTTGCAGATACTTTGTAATTTCATTATAATAGGCTGAAACCCGGAAGGCCTTACAGTCGGGCATGTTGAAGGAAATTCTATTTTGAAGCTTTACATTGTTGTATTTTGTTGTGCATTGTTGTCATTATAACTTGTAGTGTAGGCTTGGACTATCTATTATTGGATCCTCCATCCTTTCTCTATGTGAAGTGGTATCAGAGCTTGAAGATCTTGAGTATGTGGATAGATCACCGAAGGTGAGGCAGTTTGCACCAGGACCTTGGATTGAAGATGCCTCCGACGAGAGCATATTTGATGTGAGAGATGAAGATTTCCTTGAGTGAACAAATTGCCAAATTAAGGCAGGTTATGAAGATGGATAGTAGATTTTTGAGTGTGTGGAGGCAACTGGAATCTTGCAATCAGATCATCGAGCCGAGGAAATTGCACTTTGAAAGGAACTTGATTGAGAAGTTGGGTCAGTTTTGGCCTAAATTCAATCTATGGATTGAAGAGATGATGAAGTCTTGTTGGAAGAGAGTTGTTTGGATGATTAAGAGGATTGTTCTAAGAAGAAGACACTTTGATGTTAAGGAAGAGGTGAAGGATGGCTTCACTGAAGATGATAAGGTATGTGTTGGTTTTCATGAGCAGATGGATGGATCTGGCATGAGAATTGCAGAGCATCTAGTTGGGCTTGATCAGATTGTTGTTGGTGTGAGTTACTTATTGCTGAACACCTTTGTGATGGTAGTGTTGTCAAATTTCTTTTGTTTAGTGTTATGATGCAGATCTTATTTTTTAGTTGTGGACTTGAATGGCTGGTTGATAGTAATGAGTCTTGTGATGAGTTGCAAAGATGGGATGTTGATGATGAGGGATTTCATATTGATGTGGATCTGACTTTGGATCTACTTGTTGCGGAGTTGGATACTCTTGTTTCTGATATGGGTTGTGGTGATTAGTGGTATGCTCATTGGATTATTGAGATTTATGTGATCCTGATGTTTGATTGGATGAAGCATAGATAGTTGATTTTTTGATTTGTTCTCTTGTCCTTGATGGATTGGAAGCCTTTGGTGAAGATGAAGTTAATTGCAGGTAATTATCTAGAGATTAAATTATGGGACATACTTTCTATTTACCTTAGTATTCTGATGTAGGAGCATTTTGGGTTCTTGAAGATCCTTCTTAATCTTGAAGGAATTCCCTGGCAGAGGGATGCAATACTTTGTTTTTGGGAGCTTTCTGAGTTTCTATGTTGCGATGATTTGTGGAGATGTTTGGCATGTGCAGTGAAAGGAGGTTGTTCCTTGATGTATTTGGAGGCTATTTCTAATATCTCATCTCTTGAGGTGGCATGGTTTGGGAGATCTTGGATGATCTGTTTCAAAGTTGGAGTTGTTTTCCTTGCCATCAGAACTATATTTTCCAGCAATTTTCATGCTAATTGCTTGGAGTGCATCCATTGATCCTTAATGAATAATAATTTTGTCTCTTAGGGCCTTTAATAGGACCTAAATTAATATCTTTTCCCAAGAGCACAAGTCCTAATTGATTATGAGTAAAAAGTTATGGCCATTTTTCTTAGGTACCTATTTTATGCCAGTTTCACATGAAACATGGAGTGTTTCTTCTTGCACGGATCTGTATCATGAGATGGGGCCTTGCTAAGGTAGGATCATGTTCTTGGATCATGTGTGGATCTAAATGTAACCTCACATTAATTTTTGATCATTCTTTATTTAGTTTTGGTATCTCTCATTAGACTGGACCTGTATTGTAATTAAATGCCTATCTGGCCGACTTGTGGCTTAGCTAGCTACATATTATGAGCTTCGGTTGATGTAGAGGGATGATAATCATAGGAGGAAAGATGTATATGTAGTAGTGATATGATGGAAGAGTAGATTTGAAGTAGATTTGTGAATCTGGGAGTTTGTAGCAGAACTAGTGGCTTGAGGGCTTAGGACAACAAGAGGTTGCTTGGTGGCTTGCGAGCACAAGTTTAGATCCTATGTTGGTTGGTCCTATCAGAGGCTGCCTATTGCAGATCTAAACTAGTTGGTGGTTCCTATATCTTGCAAGATCTTGTAGATACTTTGTATTTTCATTGTAATAGGCTGAAACTCGGAAGCCCTTATAGCTAGGCATGTTGAATGAAATTCTATTTTGAAGCTTTACATTGTTGACTTCCACTATGCATTGTTGTTGTTATAACTTGCAGTGTAGGCTTGGACTATCAATTATTGGATCCTCTATCCCTGCCCTACGTCAATATGTAGTAAGGTACTACTAAGCAAAATATTTTCAATGATTATAATGTTAATATATATTAAGTTTATTATGACTTTGTATTTTCAATTTTACTAAACATAGATATTTCACCATTTGTTTACCTCTATGTTTGACACTTATGGAAAAATAGTAAATGCGAGAGATAAATTTCTAAAAATTATCTATGCCATAGATATTGAAGTTCTCTTTCCATCAAAAAAATAAAAATGAAATTGGACAAATACACGATAAGTTATAAGCCATGTAATCAAGGTATGTCAAAATTATATCTTAGTCAACTTCAAATGTTAATAAAATATGCAATAATCATGATAATGTCGTTAAACCAATTGCATGCCCTTTGAATGGATGTTCTCCTTCACACCTATTAAAATGCTGAAAAAAAATCACTTTGAATTTATCTTTTGTAAGATCAAATGAATCCATTTGAAAAACCTATCTATGTAGTAAGGTACTACTAAGAAAAATATTTTCAATGATTATAATGTTAATATGTATTAAGTTTATTATGACTTTGTATTTTTAGTTTTACTAAACATAGATAGTTCACCATATGTTTACCTCGATATTTAACACTTATGGAAAAATAGTAAATGAGAGAGAAAAAATTCTAAAAAATATCTATGCCATAGATATGAAAGTTCTCTTTCTATCAAAAAAATAATAAATGAAATTGGACAAATACATGATAAGTTATAAGCTATTTAATAAAGGTATGTCAAAATTATAACTTAGTCAACTTCAAATGTTAACTAATTATGCAATAATTATGATAATGTCATTAAACCAATTACATGCCCTCTGTATGGATGTTAAAAAACTAAATTAAAAAGAATCACATCGATGTCTATTTTAGAAAAAAAGTTATGCTCTATGAAAATAATGTAACTCTTTGAAAATAACATTTTCAACAACATACTAGTTTTTGTGGGAGAAAGAAAAAACCATTCAAATAAATAAATAAATAAATATATATATATATATATATATATATATATATATATATATATATATATATATATATATATATATATATATATATATATATATATATATATATATATATAATCTAGAGAGAAAATCCTAAAAGAATCTAACTTACTTCATCTTCTAATTTCAAATGGTTTAATGACAATATGCATTCGAATCTAATTTTTTTTTCAAAATGTAGAGTTTAGTGTCTCTTCAAGCAAAAAAGTGTAATCCACTATTGTGGGTTCACCCATTTCACTTCAAAAATCTGGTGATCACCTTGTCAAATCAACTCTTCTGCAATGTATCATTTTAGAAATCTATTATACATGTCAAAGACACATCATTCCATTAGAATCAATAAGCACATTCATGGAATGATCCTTCTACATCAATATTTTTTCAAACTATTATTGAGAAAATAGTGACCTATCTTTCTAGGTACCAAACACTCCTTTCTAGGGTCTCTAGGCTACATATTATTCAAAAAGAGTCTTGAAAATATCTCTAGATCCCCCCAATGGATCTCTCCACCATTTGTGGTCTCTCCACCACCATATTATGCATATCCCTGCAACCAAACACTATTGTTCAAGACACCAGTTAATTCCTTGCCTTCAAATGACAATGAAATGATGCAATACAGACATGGAAGTGATAACAAGGTAATAGACAACCAATTTACTCTATTTCCAATGACAGACACATTCTAAAATGCATTCAAATGCCCTAGTTTAATGACTATACCCATGATGCAGGAGCATCTTGGGTGTAAGAGCAATCTTGCATCACCCAAAACTATTTCTGGTTTCTTTTCAATAAGGGCTATTTTGTGTAGCGCTGTTATTTATGGAAACTTTCTATTTTTAGTAAGTTGGTCATACAATCTCAGAATGTTCTGATTTCATAGTTGGAGGTTCATCTTAGTCATATCAGCATGCCTATAAAGTTTCATTGCTAGATCAAGTCTAGTTTTGAAGATATTGAATCTTTTCGATTTTGGAAACAGGGTACAGAAACTTTGAACTCAATTTTGAAGGCTTTAGAGGCCCCAGATGAGGTTGAATTTTCGATTGAATGAAGCTTCCTTCATTTAAGTGTTGTAGAGCTCCTTGTGCCCTTTCTGAAATGGGGTTATAATAGTCAATTGGGTCAACGGGTGATGACTTATGGTCTCCGAAAGTCGGGCCACCTGAAATGGCAGAAAATATTTTTTCTTCAAAATTTATGTTCGGGTTTCAAAATTTATTTTGAGCTGACTATGATGTAATAAAATGAAAAATAAAATAATTCTAAGTTTGGTCGGCCCTTAGGGCTGAATTTCTGGAACCTTCTCGGGCGGTGGAAATTGCCTATATAAGGAAGGCTGTAGTGTTGTCGTAGGCAGTTCGGGATAGTTTTGGGTGGTAGATCTGGGTAATAATTTGAGGCTTTGTCCTACAGAATATTGTAAGGGAATGCCCATGTGGCTTTGCATATTGTAATTCTGAAAGTTTGTAATTCCACATTTGTGGAGATAATAAGAACCTAATTTTATGTTCTTTCATATTGTTGTTGTTTCTCTGTTTTTGTTATGTGTTTGTGGTATTAAGGGGAGCACCCTTCATCAAATGGTATCAGAGCAGGAGTTCCTGAGTGTGTAAATAGAACACCGATTGTGAGGTAGTTTGTACTAAGACCGTGGGTTAGGATTTCTGTTTAAACAGATCATTGGCTATGAGGCAGTTTGCACCAAGACCATGGTTAGGGTTTCAATGAGAAGTGTGAAAATGCCTCCACGAAGGGAATGTGGTGGAAGAGCTAGTGTTGTAACACCTAAGGTTAGGGAACTACAGAGAAAAGTGCGAGCATTGCAAGAGGAGATTCACAGAGGAATGAATCTTAATGTCAGAGACGAAAGCGAGGATGAAGCCGAAGAAGAAGATCAAGAAGGAGAAGTAGAAGTTTTGAATCAAGAGGAAGAAAGACTTTTCTGTGCCATTTCCAAGATCAGGAAAAGACCTAAGATCGAGGTTCCTACATTTTTAGGGAATCTTAACCCAGAGGAATTGATCGACTGGATCAATGAATGTGAAGAATATTTTGAGTATGAAGATATTGAGGATCCTGATCGAGTCAAGTTTGCGAAGGCCAAACTAAAAGGTCATGTGAAGATCTAGTGGCAAGAGATTCAATTGGAGTGAAATAGAAGAGGGAAAGATAAAATCACAAGATGGGATCTGATGGTGGGTAAATTGAAGCGACAGTTCATCCCTGTTGATTATGAGCTTGACCTACTAAGGAAAATGCAAAGTTTGAAGCAAGCAGGAAGATCTGTTCAGGAGTATATAGAGGAGTTCTATCGAATCCTCATCAGAACAGGCCATGCGAAAGCTGATAAGGAGAAAGTTTCTCGTTACCTTAATGGGTAGAGGTCGAGCATTCAAGAGGAATTGAATCTGGTTCGAATGAACAGTATTGAAGAGGCATACCAGTTTTCCCTAAAAGTAGAGGAAAAGCTAAACAAGAAGTTTGAGAGCAGACAAAGTAGAAGAGGTCATGATGGAAGATCTGGTGGATGGTCATATGAAGATTGAAATGAAGATCTAAAAAATCAAGATGAGGCCAGTAATAGTTAGAATCAGAGAGGAGATAATTTTAGTCGTTTCCAAGATCAGAACAATAGAGATTAGAGAGGAAGAGGAAGAGGACAAGGTTTAGGAAGAGGCGGCTTCCGTGGAACATGTTTTCATTGTGGAGAAGAAGGTCATAGGGCATTTGAATGTCCTCAACACCAAGGAGGGACAAATAGGAGGAATGAAGGCTAGGCCAGAGTTGCATATGTAGATGAAGATGCCAGATCATCACATTCTAAAGATGCTGAAAGAGGAGAAACGTTGATTAATAGAAGAGTCCCGTTGAGTGGTGAAAATGAACCTGAGTAAAGAAGGAGTGTGTTTCGCACCAGGTGCAAGTGTGAGGGTAAGTGTTGTGATGTGATTATAGATAGTGGTAGTACTAATAATTTTGTGTCAAAAGAGATGGTGACAAAGTTGAAGCTCAAGAGGCAGAAACATCCACATCCATATCAGGTTGCTTGGATGCAAGATGACCACAAGGTCATGGTCAGTGAACAGTGCCTAGTAAAGTTCAAGATCGGCGGGTACCAAGATGAGGTACTATGTGATATCATATCTATGGATGCATGTCATATGTTGTTGGGTAGACCTTGGTAGTTTGACAGATGTGCTATACATGATGGTCATGTGAATACCTATTCCCTAACAAAGGATGGAGTTTGACATAAGCTAAAACCATTGAAGGAGACAAAAGAAAAGGTATGTGGTAATGCAAGAATAACATTTGTTGATAGAGGAGATTTCTTAGATGGTATGCAGCATGAGCATATGTGTTTTACCTTAATTCCAAAGGCTGGGAAAGAGGAAGTAGAAGATGTACCTGATAATGTGCCTGATGGATCACCACCAGTAAGAAAGATCAGTCATCAGATGGACTTGATTCTAGGAGCCAATTTTCCAAATAAGGCAGCACACAAAATGACACTAGTAGAAAGTGAAGAGTTGAAGATAGATTTGAAGTTTAGTTCCTCACATCATCCACATATTTTATATGGAAGTAATCCAAGAAATGCATCTGAGTTGAGAAAGATAGATAAAGGAGAAATAAGTAGTGCTGAAACTGAGGATTTTGCAGAACATTTGAAGAGCACCCATGAGGAGGTGAGGAAGCATATTACCAAGATGAATGTGCAGTATAAGGCTAAGGAAGATGAGAAAAGGAGGCATAAGAAATTTTAGGTTGGAGATGAAGTCGTGATTCATTTGTGGAAGGGGCGATTTCTAGTTGGTACATATAACAAGCTGAAAATGAAGAATTTTGGGCCATGTAAGATACTGAAGAAGCATGATTCAGGAAATGCATATGAGGTAGAATTGCCTATTGAGCTGAATATTTCATCAGTTTTTAACATTTCAGATTTGACAGAGTATCATGAAGGAGGTGTTGAAGATGAGATCACAGTAGCACAATGGAGTATTCCAGTAACTAGTTCAGATACTAAGGAGATTGACGATATACTAGACAGTCATGTTGGCAGAAGCACAAGGAACAAGACATATGAAGAATATCTGGTCAAGTGGAAAGGATGACCTATTGAAGATTCATCATGGCTGACAAAGCAGGAGGTTAACCGTCTTGGTTTCCCTCTTCACACCTGAGTCGTGACAGGGTCACTTCTCAAATTACCCTGGGTGTCTGATGCAGGAGCATCCTGGGTGTAAGAGCAATCTTGCATCACCCAAAAATATTTCTGGTTTCTTTTCAATAAGGGCTATCTTGTGTAGAGCTTCTATTTATGGAAACTTGCTATTTTTAGTAAGTTGGTCATACAATCTTGGAATGTTCTGATTCCACAGTTGGAGGTTCATCTTAGTCATATCAGCCTACCTATAAAATTTCATTGCTAGATCAAGTCTAGTTTTGAAGATATTAAAACTTTTTAGTTTTGGAAACAGGGTACAGAAACTTTAAACTCAATTTTGAAGGCTTTAGAGGCCCCGGATGAGGTCAAATTTTTAGCAAAATGAAGCATGCCTCATTCAATTGTTGTAGAGCTCCTTGTGCCCTTTCTGAAATGGGGTTATAATAGTCAATCAGGTCAATGGGTGATGACTTATGGTCTCTTTAAGTCGGGTCAACAGGTGATGACTTATGGTCTCTGGTAGTTGGGCCACCTAAAATGGCAGAAAATATTTTTTTTTCAAAATTTATGTTCGCGTTTCAAAAGTTATTTTGAGCCGACTATGATGTAATAAAATGAAAAATAAAATAATTCTAAATTTGGCCGGCCCTTAGGGCTGAATTTCTGGAACCTTCTCGGGCGGTGGAAATTGCCTATATAAGGAAGGCTGTAGTGTTGTCTTAGGCAGTTCGGGACAGTTTTGGGTGGTAGATCTGGGTAATAATTCGAGGCTTTGTCCTATAGAATATTGTAAAGGAATGCCCATGTGGCTTTGCATATTGTAATTCTAAAAGTTTGTAATTCCACATTTGTGGAGATAATAAGAAGCCAATTTTATGTTCTTGCATATTGTTGTTGTTTCTCTATTTCTGTTATGTGTTTGTGGTATTAAGGGGAGCACCCTTCATCAACCCATGGGCCAGTGAACGAGTTTGCAAGAATATAAATTTATTTATTGATTTAGAACCATTTACATTAGTTCTCTATCACACCACTCTACATACTAAACCATACTGACATGTATCTCCTCTAATAGATCCCCAAACATTCTAAAATCAACAACAACAAACTCT
The DNA here is from genome assembly GCA_027943335.1 of Chamaecyparis obtusa. NCBI lineage: Eukaryota > Viridiplantae > Streptophyta > Pinopsida > Cupressales > Cupressaceae > Chamaecyparis > Chamaecyparis obtusa. The sequence goes on along the minus strand of BSBK01003857.1, from coordinate 303,707 downwards.
AAAATTGTCTACAATAGTCACAAACTGACTGTTAACTTGATTACAAGTTTTTTAAAGAATTTGTCAAGTTGACAACTACCTCTGTCAACTCGAGCCTCATAAGAAATATCTTTGATTAGATCCTTGTCTAAGGCTTAAACACTCTGTCACAAACCAATTATTTCCCCTAAGGTCATCTAGACCTCATAGTGACCCTTAAGGCCTATTTTGCCAATAAGGCACTATTACACCATTTTAGCACATTTAGTGCATTTACATCATTTTAATGGCTCTATTGGCCACATTACAATAAATGTTGACCTTCAAGGTCTTTATAAATATTACACAATGATCATCAAAACATTAAAAACATGTTTAAACATATTTAATGACCATCCTTGGTCTCTTTACATTTGAAAATGACTCTTTATGGCCATGTCCCCATCTACCCTAGAGAAACAACATTTATTCATTATGGGCACAAACCAATGCTTCTATTATGTTTGGTTGGGTAGGTTCACCCTAGGAATGGTCCCACATTTCCTCTTGAAACACCATAATGCTCACTAACATACCTAATGGTGCTTAGTGCACCTTGGGGACACTTTGGTCCGACATGGTCATGAACGTTCTAGTGACTCCATGTTCAAAACATGGCTATCACTAGCATTTACCTGCCCAATGAGAGCTAATGGTGCAAACCATTTGGTGCCAAGACGAACGGTTTGGAAGAAACCCAATGGTAAAACTTGCAACTGACCCTCACTGCAAGTTTTGGAGTCAAGAGAGATTGGCATGCCAAATTAAAAAAATTTGAATCTCCTATAACAGAGAGAGGTTATTGTGGTCTTTAAAAAAATGATACTATAACATCTCACATTTTTATAATACCTCTCATCAGGTCCAAGATACAAGTATCGAAAGATCGCTGCCCAATGGTGCTTACTGCACCTTGGGGACACTTTGGTCTGACATGGTCACGAACATTCTGGTGACTCCATAGTCAAAACAAGGTTGTCACTATTGTTTACCCACCTAACAGGAGCTAATGGTGTAGACCATTTGGTGCCAGGACAAATGGTTTGGAAGAAACCCAGTGGTGCAACTTTCAATTGACCCTTACTGCAAGTTTTGGCATCAAAACAAACTTGAATCTCCCAAAATGGAGAGGTTATTGTAGGCCTCAAAAAGACGGTCATGTAGCATCTCACGGCTCACTGATATCTCTCACGAGGTCTGAGATACGAGCCTCAAAATATCGCTACCCAATGGTGCTTAGTGGACCTTGGGGACACTTTGGTCTGAGATAGTCAAGAATGTTCTAGTGACTCCATGGTCAAAATGAGGTTTTCACTAGTGTTTACCTACCCAACTAGACCATTCAGTGCTAGGATGAATAGTTTGGAAGAAACCCAGTGGTGCAACTTTCAACTGACCCTCACTACAATTTTTGGCATCAAAGGAGATTGGCATGCCAAATTCAAACAAATTTGAATCTCCCAGAATGGAGAGACATTATTGTAGGCCTCAGAAACATGGTTCTATAGCATGTGACGGTTTGCCGATACCTATCATGAGGTCTGAGATACAAGCCTCAAAATATTGTTGCCCAATGGTTCTTAGTGCACCTTGGGGACACTGTTAGAATTTAATCTTTCCTTGGTAAATTATGTATTTAAAATATAAACCAAGGTATCCTATTGTATTCATCCTCTAGTCCAAGTGGGAGGACATGTCATATTTGTAATTTCCTTTATTAAGGAAAATAGATATTCCTCCTTATGAGGAATCCTACACTTATCTCACACACTAGTGAAATGTGGCATACATAGAAATGGGAGTTACAATCTAACTCCTTTCTCACATCTCTATTAAGAGATGACTCTCCTTCTCTCATCTCATGAGATTCTTCTTCTTTTTTAACATTATATGAGCTCTCTCTCTCTCTCTCTCTCTCTCTCTCTCTCTCTCTCTCTCTCTCTCATTCTTAGGTATTTTTGCTACTTTCATTATATCATGGGGTTTTTTTTATGCTTTTCCCCCTTCAAAATATTGTCTCCTTGTTTCCTTGTGCTTTGGTGAATGCTCCTAGTTTTGTGATTATTCATGGTAAATCTTCCTTTTCCTTTCTCATTGGTTAAACAACTTCCTAACTCTATATTTTGTTATCATTATTATTTTAGCATGGTATCAGAGCAAGTTGGTTTAATCCATTATTGAGTGTATAGGTGAAGGAGCTACCATTTCTTGGAGCACTCCAATATCAGAGACTCTTGAGAGAGTTCATTGCTAGTATATATTTTTTTTTTACTAATCTGATTAAGAGAAAAAAAAAATGAATTTTTTTTTGGGTTTCGTTGGTTTACCGCCAAACCCAGTTTATCTAATTTAGTTTCTAATATTTATCTCTATATGTTGTTATTATCTTAACCTTTAAAAAAAAACTAATTGTTTTTTTAAATTATCTCAAAAAGTTTGGTTGGTAGTATTTTTTTTTTCTAAATTTACGTTGTTTCAATCTTTGCTTTGGTATCTTGCATTTCCTTATTATTACCATTTCTTGTACTGTCATTAATTCTTGCACTGAATAACAAATCATTATAATTACTATTCTTTCAGAACCCTAACCATTTCTTGTACTACCATTATTCTTGCTCTAAATAAAAATCACTCTAATTGATATCATTTCATGCATTTTTACATGCATTTTTTATCTTTGCATGTGTTTTGTACCTTTTCATAGATAGAGCTTCTACATTGTTCATGATTCGGTGATTCTTTTTTAGGTAGATGTGTGTGATTCCTTTATTGCTGTAGCAAATCTTTTATCGTATCCTCCTTTTTCATTTCTTGAAGCAATAGCATTTGGTTATTGTTTGAATGTAGTGACTATGTTATATATATAAGGGGGTGTGAACTGAAGTTTACACACCATTTTGCTCTTTTTTCCCTTCACCCTGAATATCTCGGCTTTGGCAATCTTTATTTCAGTTATTTTCACTATTAGGTTTCTACTATTTTTTGTCCCTCCGCATATCATACTACCTTCGAAGGCCGCTCACCTTTCACACATCTGCCATTGCATGCTATCATTCCTTGCCCTACTATCATTCCTTGCTATCGTTCCCCTACCACTGTTGTTTTTAGTTTTCATACCCTTGCTGTTTCGTGGTGCCTTCTACCAAGCTGGTCATTTTCTATTTCATGCGACCTGCTTCTCCTCCATGCTTCAATAACACATTAGCTGGTTGGAGAACTTTTTCTTTTCAAAACCCTATCTCACTTGTTGAGGACTCACCCTTAAGGCTCCCGCATCAGCCCTCGATTCATAGTGTAGCTCTGAATGTAGCTCTTACTCCTCCACCGCTCTCTTTTCTTGGCTTAGTTGGTCTAGTCAATCCTTTTTTTCTTCTTGTTTGTTTTTTCCAAGGTTCTTCTTTATTGCCAAGCCGCTGCCTTACATTATACCTTAACTCATGCACCATGAGTAGATTTGGCATCCAATCCTGATCCCCAATTAGTGAAGGAGCAGACTAAGCCAACGAGCGATCCTTTTGGTAAAGGATAAGTTGTCATTTTTTGTTCCTAGGGTAGAATATCTGGTGTAGAATAAGTTTATGATAATTGGATTTTATAGCTTTACATGCGGTGATTCCTACTATTGCATGCGGTGATTCCTACTGGTTACTCCCTTTCACCATTTTTCCTTTGCATGCAGAGCTCTGTGATTCATTAAAAGAGCCTTTATTTTTAGTTTTTTTGTGCATACATTTTTTTTAGCTTTGCTGCCACGCCTTTCACCTCCTCCTACTCGGGACCTGGAAGCCATCTTCTTTATCGGTGCATGATTATCATTTGAAGTTTTCTTTCTTAAAAAAATTATCTAGAGATTGTCATTTTGTTAAAGGCATCTGCAGTTTTAGTTTTCCTTTGTTATTAAAAATTCTTACTAACATTTTTAAAACTATCATAGATTTGAGCACACTTCTCAAATCCTTGCAAGCTAAGTATTTTCTTTCATTAATCTTATCTTAGGGAGCTTGCTTGTTTTATCTCTATGCTCAATTGGGTTTTGTCCTCATTTCTCACAAGAACGGAGCTTGAATTGGAAGTGGGACATGCAAATTAGTTGGTTCCCGTGCTGTAAGGTGTATGCTTGCCCCATTGTTGCTCTTTTTTGGATGAGATTTTAGATCTTAGAGTTTAGTTTTTAGTTTTTAGATTTTAGGTTTTAGGTTTATATAAATATTTTATTCTCTATATTTCTTTATTTTGTTTTGTTTGTATTTCTATTATAATTTGTTTCTTAATTTTTTTTATAGAAATTTAGTCTTTTTCATATAAGTTTTTAAAATTAATTTTTTTTTAAAGTGTGATTGTTTATCTTTTAAGAGGGGTATTTTTTTTTAATTTTGTTTTTTTACAATTTAAGGTGTTTTTTCATATTCGTGCTCATTTTCCAAAGGGATTACTTCACCTTTGTGCTTCTTATTCATCCTAACTTCAGTGTTTTTTTTATTATTCTAGTTGTAGTCTTAATGCAAGTGTTAAGGGTTGTAGGTTTCTGTAGTTGATTCCAAATCGTATTTTATTTCAGATTACTTATCCTTTTTTTTACCCATTTAATTTCTATTTACTAATGTTTCTTTGCAGGTCCTAATCTTTTTTTTGTATTTCATTCATGTTCTTACATGGAAGAGATTCTTGTGTTATTTGTTAATGTATAACAGCTTAACCAAGATCTTTTTTCCCTTTAGTGTCCTTGGTTCCTGTTTCACCTCTGGTAGTTTTATTTTCTTTTCTCTTCCTTGCATGCCTCATTGGCATAAGCTTTTATAGCTTTCTACTATTTCATGCAAGTGCATATAGTTGATTTGAGTTCTTTTCAAGGTTCTGTTAAGTTTTTCATTCTTTAATGTGTTCTTTACTCTTTTTCATCATGACTACCCTGATGCTAGAAATGAAATTAACTAGTACAAATTATCATGCATGGAAAACACACATGACCTTCATCTTTAGATTTAGACACATTTTAGATATTGCTACTGATGCCAGTTCTAAACCTGCAACCTCTTCTCCTCAAGCTGACCAAACTTCCTGGAAGACTAAAAATGAGGAAGCACTTGGTTTAATAGGGATCTCCTTAAGTACCGAATTGTATGTCCTAATTTCTACTTGTACATAAGCCCATCAAGCTTGGGACATCATGAAAAATACCTATGATAGTGCATATGAGACTCGAAAAATCTAGCTTCAAGACCAACTTGAAGACCTCATGTATATCGGTTTCAACTCTATTAATGATTTCTTACTCAAGTTTGATTCCATTAAAGTTTTACTAACTATTGTACAAGTTCCTCTTTCTGATTTAAGGATAATCCATATAATTATTCGTAAATGTTTGCCTAGACAATTCCAACAGTTTATTACTAATATTTATTCTCAGTTAGCTATTCCTTCTTTAGCATCTCAACTAACTTATGTCATTTTTCAAAATATGTTGCATCAAGAGGAAGTAAAATTAATTCAATTTGGCATACTTAAAACTCACGAACATGCATATGTCTCTCAAAGTCACAATAATAATAGATCTTCTAACACTAATAAAAATAACCAAAACTATCAAAGATCTAACAATACTAATAATTCAAAAAATAACTCAGACCAACAATTTAATGATCATTACAATTCTAGGCCTTCAAATAACTATCATAATAATAATTAGTCAAATAGGCCACATTGCACCTATTGAGGTAAAAATGGTCACTTAATACATAACTATTTTAAGAAACAAAAGGATGATCAACATAATGGAAAACCTAATGGAAATCAATCTTGTTCTACTTTTACTATCTATTTTAATGCTTCTAAACCACTTGAATGGATTATTGATAGTGGTACATCTCAACATGTTACATGTCATAAGGAATTCTTTGATTCTTTGTGATCTGATTCTATGAATATTCCTATTTCTTTAGCTGGTAATTATTGTTGTCGAGTTGAAGGAACTGGTAATGTTTCTATTCCAAATGGTAAATTACATGATGTGCTTTATGTTCTTGATTTGAAAGCTAACCTTATTTCTATTCCTTAATTATGTCAAGATTATAAGGTTGAGTTTCATAAAAATAATTGTCATATCATTGATCCTAACACTAATCAGATAGTTGCTGATGCTAAATTAGATGATGATAATCTCTTTAAATTTTATCAATTTGCCTCTCCTAGATATTCTTTACTTACTACTATTAATTTTCACATTTGGCATGAGAGGCTAGGACATTTAAATTCTGATTATATCTCATTAATGCATAAAGAAAATATGGCAGATGGGCTACCTAAGTTTACTACTTCTAAGTTGTATTTCAATGGATGTATGAGTGGTAAAATGCATAGAGAATCATTTCCCATAAATCATCTTGGAGAGATAATAATAAGTTAGTTCTCATTCATAATGATCTTTTAGGACCTATGGAAAATACTTCTCTTTCAGGCTCTAAATATTCTTTAACCTTTGTTGATGATTATTCTCATAGAGCTTGGATTTATTTCTTACATAGTAAAGATCAAGTCCTTGATATTTTTGTTGAATTTCATGTTTTTGTAGAAAGACAAAGTGGTTGTAAAATTCAGATTCTTAGGACTGATAATGGTACTGAATATGTTAATCATGCTTTCCATTCTTATTTAAGATATTTTGGTATCAAACATGAGCTTACCGTTCCTTATACACCAGAACAGAATGGTGTGGTAGAACGAAAGCATAGAACAATAGTAGAAATGGGTAGATGTTTTTTACATGCTAGAAATATGGATTATAAATTTTGGGCTGAAGCCATGGCATGTGCCACCTATATTCTTAATAGAACTCCTACTAAGGCCCTTCCAAATAAAACTCCTGAAGAAGTTTGGTCAGGAAGAAAACCCAATTTGTCTCATTTATGTATTTTTGGATCCACTACTTATCTTCACACACCTAAACAGAAAAGAAAATTTAAGTTAGATCCCAAATCCTCCCCTCATATATTTGTTGGTTATTCTTAGAACACTAAAGGTTATAGAGTTTATGATCCTCTTACTAATAAAGTTCACATAGCTAAACATATTTGCATTACTGAAAATGGTGTCCATGACTGTTCTCAGATTTTAGATTCTGATTTTAGTCATAGCAACATAGTTCTTGTGGAAGACCAACCTCCATCTCTCAACCCTACTCCTCAGATTTTTGCTCCTAAAGTTTTTGTTCCTTTTGTTTCTACTCCTAACACTAAGGATAATACTAGTAAACATGATAATGATGAACACATAGATAGTAATGATACTCCTTCTAATGATGTTGTTCCTTCTAGTAGTAGTAGTGATGATGATGATGATGATGGTAATAATCTGTTTACTCCTCCTAGTAATATTTCTATTAATTCTAGGAGAAATCCTAAATGGTTTAAATATTTACTTAATGAGGGTGATGATTACATTGCTAGAATGGGTGGACTTAAACCTAGTAGAATAAACTACTGTAATTATGCTCTTATTACTTCTCTCTCTAATTCTGACGATCCTCAAACCTTTGCTCAAGCTAAAAATCAACCTCATTGGAAAACTGCTATGCAAGAAGAATATGACTCTTTAATTTCTAATAATACTTGGGATTTAGTTACTTTACCTCATGGTAAAAATCTGGTTTCCTGTAAATGGTTATATAAAACTAAGTTAAATTTGAATAATGAAATTAGTAAATTTAAGGCTAGATTAGTTGCACATGGTTTTTCTCAAATTGAAGGAATAGATTATAATAAAACTTTTGCTCCTATTGCTAAAATGCCTACCATTAAAGTTGTTCTTGCTTTAGTTGCTAAAATGAATTGGCCTATTCACCAAATGGATATTAAAAGTGCCTTGTTAAATGATGATTTGCATGAAGAAATCTATATGACTCAACCTCCTGGTTTTATTCAAAAAGGTAATGAACATTTAGTCTACAAACTAAAATCTATTTATGGTTTAAAACAATCTCCTAAATAATGGTATTCCAAAATTAATGCTTTCTTTATTTCTCAAGGTTTTAAAAGAAGTAAAAATGATCCTAACTTGTTTATCAAGCATAGTAGAGATGACATTATTATTATCATTCTGTATGTTGATGATTTGATTCTTACTTCTATTTCTAACCATTTAATTTTTGATATTAAGTTCCAACTCAACCAAAAATTTCAAATGATAGATTTAGGTTTCTTACATTATTTCTTAGGAATGCAAATTTGGCAAACCCCTAAGGGTATTTTTATCTCTCAAAGTAAATATGCTAAAGATCTCCTAGATAGATTTCACATGAATGATGCTAATCCTGTTTCAATTCCATGTGATTTAGGAACTAAGTTAATGATAGATATGGAATCTCCTTTCATAGATGCTACTCCTTATAGAGAACTTGTAGGTAGTTTAATTTATCTAACCCTCACTAGACCTGATTTATCTTTTAGTGTTGTTTTAGTTTCAAGATTCATGTCCAAACCTCAACAAACTCACTTCAAAATTGCTAAAAGAATATTATGTTACATTAAAGGTACTATTAACTTAGGATTATTTTATGTTGAAAATTCTAATTTTTCTTTAAAAGGCTTTACTGATTCAGATCTAGGTGGAGACCCCAATGATGGGAAATCTACTTTTGGGTATTATTTTTCTCTTGGTTCAGGTTATATATCTTGGAAAAGTAAAAAAGAACAATCTGTGTCTCTATGTTCTACTGAAGCTAAATATAAAATTTGCTCTCATGCCTCTAAAGAAGCTCTATGGCTTAGAAGAATACTTGAAGATTTGGGTCTACCTCAACAAGAACCTAGACCATTGTATTGTGACAATCAAAGTGCAATAGCCTTGGCAAAGAATCCAGTTTACCATGCAAAGTCAAAGCACATTGTAGAAAAGAAAGTTTCCCTCATCCATTGCAAAGGTGAAGATCAAGTTGTAGATATTTTGACAAAACCTCTTTCTAGAGAGAAATTTGAATTTCATTGTAACAATTTGGGTTTGATTCCCCTTGATGTAATTACCCCAAGTTAAGATTAAAGGGGGGTGTTAGAATTTAATATTTCCTTGGTAAATTATGTATTTAAAGGATAAACCAAGGTATCCTATTGTATTCATCCTCTAGTCCAAGTGGGAGGACATGTCATATTTGTAATTTCCTTTATTAAGGAAAATAGATATTCCTCCTTATGAGGAATCCTACACTTGTCTCACACACTAGTGAAATGTGGCATACACAAAAATGGGAGTTACAATGTAACTCCTTTCTCACATCTCTATTAAGAGATGAATCTCCTTCTCTCATCTCATGAGATTCTTCTTCTTTTTGAACATTGTATGAGCTGAGCTCTCTCTCTCTCTCTCTCTCTCTCTCTCTCTCTCTCTCTCTCTCTCTCTCTCTCTCTCTCTCAGGCATTTTTGCTACTTTCATTATATCATGGGGGTTTTTTTATGCTTTTCCCCCTTCTAAATATTGTCTCCTTGTTTCCTTGTGCTTTGGTGAATGCTCCTATTTTTTCGATTATTCATGGTAAATCTTCATTTTCCTTACTCATTGGTTAAACAACTTCCTAACTCTATATTTTGTTATTATTATTATTTTAACAGACACTTTGGTCTAACATTATCGTGAACACTCTAGTGACTCTGTGGTTGAAATGAATTTTTTAGTAATGTTTACCTACTCAATCAGAGCTAATGGTGTAGACTGTTCAATGTCAGGACAAACGGTTTGGAAGAAACCCAGTTGTGCAACTTTCAACTAACCCTTATTGCAAGTTTTGGTGTCAAGCAAGATTGGCATGCCAAATTCAAAAAATTTGAATCTCCTAGAATGGAGAGAGATTATTTTAGGCATCAAAAATATGGTCTGGTAGCATCTCACAATTTGTCGGTAGCTCTCATGGGGTACAAGATACGAGCCTCAAAAGATCGCTATCCAATCATGCTTATTACACCTTGGGGACACTTTGGTCTGACATGGTCACAAACATTCTAGTGACTTTGTGGGAGAAACAAGGTTGTCACTACCATTTAATCACCCAACTAGAGCTAATGGTGAAAACCGTTCAGTGCCAGGACAAACGGATTGGAAGAAACCCAATGGTGCAACTTTCAATTTACCTTCACTACAAGTTTTGGTGTCAAGCGAGATTCGCATGCCAAATTAAAAAAAAGTCCAATCTCCTAGAATGGAGAGAGGTTATTATAGGCATCTGAAACAAGGTCATGTAGCATCTCACATTTTTTGATACCTATCATGGGTCTGAGATACGAGCCTCAAAAGATTACTTCTCAATCGTGCTTACTGCACCTTGGGGACACTTCAGTCCAGCATGGTTGCGAACGTTCTAGTGAATCTATGGGAGAAGCGAGGTTTTCACTACCATTTACCTACCCAATGAAGCTAATGGTGTAGACCATGTTAGCACTTAAACTTGTAGATGAATAGAAGATTAAGAAAACTCCTGAAATCACAACTCATGTAGACCCAATTAATGCATCTAGCACAATTCAAATGCTAAGGTATTAAGGTTTTAAAACCTTCTTCACTTTGAGTATAAAACTCAGGTGGGGTTACCTTTCTCAAAAGATTCTATAAAGCATCACAATAGAGATCTATGCGATTAACATAGATAATATAATTCAAAAAGTACAGTAAATGTAAATGAACAGATTATTTATGTTTTTTAGTGGTAGATACAAGAAAATCAAGTAATAACTAGTGCCTTATTCATTGGGCATCAGAGTCAAACCCTACATCAACTGAATCCTACTAAGACAAATATATCAAGAACTTGAATGAGATGTCAGACATTCCTTCTTCCAATCACTATGCCTATCATCAAATTCATATACAGATAATTGATTCCTAGAAGCCTCCTTGAAGAATTATTCTTTCCTTAAAAGAACTTAAGCTTAACCTCTATGTCTACTATTGTCATATTTTACTCATTATTGTAGACCTAATTACTAGATGATGCTACAGTACCCTAGTTTTTGTTATTAGGTGATCTTCTTTAATTTTGTGTTCATTTCATTGCAAAGCACATGAAAGTAAAAAGAAATGAGCTGCATCTAAAGCTATGTATACTGTACAAAAGGGAAAGAACTGAAAGGAGAAACATCTATATGAGCTCACACAAGCCATGAGCATAGCCATTACCAAAATTGAATGAATGAGTATACATATACATAAAGGAAAATTATTAAATACTGGGGTACCAGACATTGCCTGGTAGTGGTGTCCGAATCTAGTCCTGTCCAGAGAGCTCCTAAGATCCAGAAACCATAAGAAGAAATGAGGGGAGATGGGTTAGATCCAATGGATCTATGCAATGGCTAGTATCAAAATATCTATAGAATGCATATGTACACTCAGCCGTACACCTCTAACAAGGCTGTGCTCAGGGCATGTGCATAAGGCTCCAAGGAACAAAAGGAGGCACCATGTTTTCACTGACGTGTTTGTTTCATGTGCAGATATAGGGGAGCTGATCCAACAATAAGTTCAATGAATGTCATGGGCCCTTGATGCAGATCATGACAGGGAAAAATCCAAGTTTCCTATCAAGTGATCGCATCAAGGGCCAAGAGCACACATCATACAAAAGTAAGGTACAACCAAATGAGTAGCATCAATAAGGATCAATGAAGCATGGTCAAACACTAGTAAGAAGAGCTTGCAAGGTGCATCAAATCAATATCAATATCATAGAAATACATACTCAAATTTGCATAACATCATCCTTACTATGATATGAAATGTATTCAAAGATAGAGCACTGGCAGATTCATGGGATATACTTCATCAGCATAACAATAGGGCATGAGCTTGTGCATGAAAGAATGAAAGATCTTAATCTTATACATCAATGATAGTGGCTAATGAAACCAATGGCCTCCCAAATTCATAAACAATGCATAGAACTGGGTCCAATAAAAGTGTATGGTGTATACACCAAGGACGCTATACAACAACAAGCTGATCAAAATAGCATGGCCCATTTCAAGTTCTTAGGCTTTCACAATTTTAGCAATAAATCCATATGATACATGTCAAGACCAAGATCCATGAGCCATAGGATCATAAGCATTGGGTACAGACAACATTGCAATAAACAGTGCACATTAATTTATGAATCTTTAACATAAAAATGTTAGCAAAAGGGGTAAAAATCATGGATGTACATGATATAATGTATTGGTGCCAGGTAAATGGGGAATCAATAATGAAAATGAAGATAAGAATCTAGAAAATCTACATGCAGGGTCCAAAAATTTATCCATAGTAATGAAACTAAAGGCATTAATTGGATTCGTAGGAAAGCATCACACCGACAGTGACATATCATGGAAGCAAAAAATTAAAAAATGATGCATGTTTATGGAACAATGATCAGTACATCAATTCATCATCAAACGGAGAATAAGGCATCACATCAGAAGAACACAAATGAGATCAGTGTTTCAAATAGTCAAACACCATATTGTTGATCATGGCACAAGAGTTCCATAATCTTGTGACAGCATTACAACAAGAATAGAGCAAGCCATGGTAATCAATGATACATGCAGCGTGGGATATACCAGGTCCAAGATACGGGTTGTCAAAAGTAAACAAATACCCTAGTTTAAAGCATTACAACATGCAATGGAATCATAAGTGTTAAGCAATGATGCAGTGAACTAGAGAAATCCCATGCTATATGTGGTAAATAGTGCCTTCATAAGATGACATATCTGCATATGTGATAGTGAATGGGTGATGCATATGTTAGAACATAAAAAATGCAATGTATGTCACTCCCTCAAGAATTCAAAGGATGTCATGGGAAATAAAAAATAGTGATGCCATAAACCAGGTCCACGAGCCATGGATTGGTAGCAGTGAACATCATGGAACAATAGTATCATAATGCTAGATATGCAACGATACCTCAAGCTAACAGGACATAAAAAATATACACCATCAAGGGACATAAACAAAATAAAATGTCCAACAAGGATGACTCTTGGCTCTAATCCACCAGCAAGTACATGGAATGATGCTCAAATTGATTGACACCCTAGAAATACCCACACGCCATAAGCTATCATTCTTACACCAGAGATGGTGTAGATGACTCATAGTTTGTAGGTGGTCAAAACAAACAATAAGAAGTAATTCCAAATAGCAACAAATGAACACCATTGATGCCCTAAGGTCACGGGCTATGAGAAGATGCAACATTGAAAGCATAGCATGAAAAATTCAAATGCTAGCAGAAGGCACAAACCATATAAAGTGACACAAGTAGTGAGCATTTGTAATCCAAGAGCCCGTGGGCCTTCTAGTTGTGACAGTAACAAAGTCCCTAAATAACAATGCATCTTCAAATATGTGATGCCCTAGATTCTTATTGGGCTATACAGTAACTGTGAGTCATGAGCTCTTTAAATCAAAATGTAGTGGTGGTAATATCAACAACACAAAGATGCAGGAGTTGTGCCCTAGCTAAGAGTGATATTGCAAATCAACAAACAGGGAATTCTTACTAGGAGTGCCATATCCATAATATTGGATATGCATTCACAGGGAAGCAAAATGACATCACTATACATAAGATTGAGACCAGCATTCAAAATCAAAAGTTAAGAACAAAATGATGCCACAATAAAAGTATGCCACCATGGTATGGTGCCTTCATCTAGATGAATCAATAAAAGGCCATCATTTATACATGCTCTTGAAGCCCATAGGAGCTGAGATGCATTGCAAATGTACAAAGAAATCTAATACAAATGATGCCAGTGTTCTAGATCAAATACACAAAATCATGGAACATTCATGACAGAGAAGTAAAAATGAAAATACAAAGTGCAAAAGATGATTGCTCAAATGATGCCAAAACCAAAATGCTTACCTAATCGGTACATGTCGATACCCGTGATGACTATTTCTAAAGCCAAACACAAGGGTTTTTTCAGAGGTGCCAGTTGATTTAGTAACTTGCCAAATGTCTAAGAGGAGGTCTGCAGTGCTAGCGGTTTCCCTTCCATCTTTGAGGGGGTTTTCACTTCAATAGTCATTCAGTATTTTCTCCCCATTTTTGGGTTGAGGTTGTTGGTTGATTTTAATTTTTGATGCTAGGTGTCATTTGTATGATATGGATTTAATTCAAATTGTAAATATTTTTTATGTCCTCCCCATTTTGGGTTGAGTGTTTTTCAAAATATATCCTAGTCCATATTTTGTTTCTTAGGCATAGGTGGGTCTTTGGAAATATAGTTATTTTTAAAAATGTGTTTCCCCATTTTGTGGGTTGATACCATTTTTAAAATATGCTAGGCCCATTTTGTGTCATAGTGGGGTAGTTTCTTAATGATGAGTCATTGCATATCCTAGTAATGTAAATTCTGGCGATGGAGTTTTTATAAATTGTCGTCAGAATATGTTCAATGCATGACTTAGTGGGTAGGATGGTTGTTTCTTTGACTATCTATTTTTAGGGTCCCACTTTCCTCACCCCCTAGGAATTTAGGAATCTGGCATTCAAACTATGATGCAGCCTCATGGGTCCATTTTTGACCTTTTTATATTCTTAGGAGGTAGTGGAGTTTGAAAGAAGATTCCTAGTTTTAGCTTTTATAGCTCTCACTTTTGGTGATTGAGGTTAGCTCTTCATTATTTCTCTCTTATATGAGTGTTGTAGCTCTGAGAGACACAGTTGTACTTGTTTCTTTTTAGCAATAAAATTGCTCCTTCTTGTTCTCCTATAATTCCAGGTCTGCTTGGAAGTCATATGCAAGATTATTGTGATGTTTCTATATCCTTAATTTGCATATTGAATTCAAGTTGGTGTTCAGGGATTTATCTTAATTCAGTAGTGTGATTTGTGTGCAATCAAGAATATCAAATTTGTGAAGTTTTCTTCCTCTTCTGCATTCTAAGTACCTTGTTTCATTAAGGGTTTAAGAGAGTGGGATTGAGTTGTGAGTTAAGTTCTTTTTTTTTTGGAGTAAACATATTTTTCAGTTGTGGATCTTCTTTAAAATCAGTGGATCACCTTTTGTTTTAGTTTATTTATAGTTGTTTGTTTTCATGCATTTTCTCTCCCTCAAGTTTAGATAAGTTTCAAGTGATCCATAGGGAAGCCAACCCTTAATCCGGAGGTCTATTCTCAGATAGGTTACCCACAACCTAAGAATAGTCCCATGTTTCACTCAGTGAGTCAAATTTCTAAAGATTTATGCAAGTTATTGTGTGGTATGAGTAGTGACAGTGTTTTGAAATCATACTTGGTGACTCTAATGGTGTTTTATGTAGATCAGTATATAAGCTTATGAGTGGAATCCCAACTAGGCAAAGTAAGAATCCTTTTGTGTATACAGAGCTACCATCTATAAAAAATATATCTAAAGTAGCCCAAAATATTGCATTAAAATCTGCAAATCTTACTCCTAGTTCTACTCCTACTCCTACTCTCATTCCTGCAACCAATCCCCAAATCTAGCCATTGCAAGCAGCACTAGCAAATCAAGCTCCCCTTAATCCTCTAATGGCTAGACAACTTCCTTTCGTAGCCTTTCATCAAGGAAGCCCCTTGAATTTGCAATAGCATAATGGCATACCTATATCAGCCCTTAAAAGTTTGCCTACTTTTACAAGAGAGGACTAGACTTCAACTATTGAGCATATAAGAGATGTACCATCCCTTTGTGCCCTACATAATATAACCTAGGATAATGTAGTTGTGAGGTTGTTGGTAGCTTCCCTCAAAGGTAAATAATTGCAATGGTTTAGAGGGTTAACAGTTGGCTCCATAGCTGATTGGGATGGGTTGGGTCAAGCCTTGACCAATCAATTTGAGGATAAATCAAACCATCTATCATTAGTCGAGCATTTGACTACTATTAAAAGGTCACCCCAAGAATACATGATGGATTTCAATTTCAGATTTCAAAGGACATGGAATAGAATACCAACAACGGTTAGACCTTCAAGCCAGCATGCTTTTCTATACTATCTAAGAGCCCTTAATAGTGATATCTCTATTATGATCCAATCCATGGGAGGGGCTAATTTACCAACAGCATATGATCTTTCCATAAGAGCTGAAAATAGCCTAATCCAAGCTGGAAAGATAGCCCCCAAGGCCTCCAATGCCTATTTTCCCTAAGCTTAATCCTGTTCCTAAAGCAATTCCATCCTTGGCATCTATTCCACCTCTCCCAACTCCTCCTTAATAAGTTACTAGCCCAATTGTGAATCAATCCCAAGAGCTGAATGAGATCAAAAAGGTCTTGCAAATTGGTACTAATGAGTTGGTTAGCCTAAAGAAATAGCAGTCCCAATCTTACCAACAACCCTATCAACAACCTTATCAACAGCCCTATCAAAATCATTACTAGTAGAATAGGCCCCAATACCAACAAGGCCAGCAAGGTCAAGCAAGAAATTATAATCAAAAGGCCAGCCAGCCTTATAATCCTAACACTCCTAGTGCTTCTAGAGAGTTAGTTCTTGTAGCTCAGAACAATATAGTGCAAGAATACCAATGTGGCTACCCATGCAATCAGTAACACATCCAAGGAATGTGTCCCAATGGCTATGCTCAGGCCCTCATGGTGTAGAACAATGTGATGATGCCACAGGAGATGGTTCAAGAGCCAGAAATCTAGCAAGGTCTAGTTGTTATTCCAAAAAAGTTTGAGACTCTTGAGGTGGCACTGGTGAATTTTCAGAAGGAAGATTTTTGTGGGGTGAATTTCTCACCAAATGATAACCCAAACTACATCCCAGTTGCAGCCAACACAAGGTCTAAGAAGAAGGCTTTGGAGTTTGAACAAGTGGCCTCTACCAGTCAATAGGCTCTTTTTGTGAATCCACAACCCAAAGAAGTTCAACCTCCAGTCCTAAGCCAGTCTAAAGAGGCTAAAGAACTAGTCAAGGCAGCTACATAGTTGGTGTCTACATAAATAGAGGTTGCTACACTAAAAGGATAGTCTAAAGTGAATTTGGGATCTTTTAATATTGTGGAGAAAATGAAGAAGAGCTCTATCAATGTGCCTTTAATGGACACCCTGGTGATCCCTGGTCAAAAGGAGCTAATACTTAGTGAGTTGGCTAAGATTTCATCAAATCAACAATGTGTTTCAGAGCAGCCTAGCATCCTAGTGGCTGAAACACCTCAAAAGGAGTAGCAAAAGGAGGAGACTAGCTCCTAACCCATTGTTTCCCTAGAGGTTAAACCTCCTCCTTTCTATGTAACTCTTATTGTTGGACATTTCCTAGTTCATAATTGTATGATAGATTCAAGAGCTATTAGCTCTATGATTTCTAAGCAACTAGAAAATCTCCTAGGATTGTCTTATGAGCCAATAGATAGGCTTGTTGTTTAGTTGGATGGGTCATCAATTAGTACCTTGGGAGTCATTAAGAACCTGAGCCTCACTTTACATGAATGTCCCAATTTCTCCATTCCCCAAGATGTCTATATTATAGACTTACCTCCTCACTTTTCAATCTACCTAAGTAGAGAATTCACTTCTAGGTTAGGGGGATATCTCTCAAGTGACTGGTCCCACCTGTATTTCAAAATTAGGTATGAAACTAGGGTTAGAATCAAGTCTAAAGCTTTTGCAAAGAGTCATGTTGAACCATATACTCCAAGCCCTATAAATGCTAATCTAATGTTTCATGTTCAAGATCCAAGTGATTCTGATCCAGAAACCACTGGTGGAAAGATTCTTGATATTGTCTTAGATGAGTGGGCTGAGAGAGATTTGGAGGAGGATAAACCTTGTAGAAACATGGAGATTGCTGGCATTGGAATGTATTTCATTCATGAAGTAGGTGCTGTGATTCCAGATTTGATGAAGAAGGAGGATAAGCTTTCTAAAGATCAGAATGATGATTTGTGGAAGTTGTTTTTTGATGGTACTAGAAGCAAAGTTGGTTCAGGAGGAGGAGCTATCTTAATTTCTCCAAAATGGAAAAGGTATTACTCTGCAGTTCATTTTTCTTTCAGTTGTACTAATTATACAATAGAGTATGAGGCTTTGATTTATGGTTTAGAATGGGCTAGACAAAGAGGAATCAAATGCCTAGAAGTTATAGGTGATAGTGAATTAGTGGTCAATCAAATTAATGGCACTAATCTCACAAAAAATGATACACTTAAGATGTATAAGCATAGGGTTTTGGACTTAATAGAATATTTTCATGCTTTTAATCTAGTTGTTGTTCCAAGAAATCAAAACAAATAGGCAGAAAATTTGGCTACCATGGGAGCCTAATATGATATTCCAAAAGAGATCACAAGTCCCAACTCACAGCATCTAAAGGTTTTGGTAAGACCTGTTATACACTAAGTTTTCACCCTTGTTTCAAGCTCTCTTGGTCTTGATAACCTAGTATAACATGGGAATCATCTCCAAGTGTGGGACCTATGCTAACTAAGATGAGACCTCTAGATTCTAGGCTGGTTCCTCTTGGATAATCACCTTAATTTTCTCTTGACATGAAAAGTAAATCTTTGGGGGAAAGGGATAGAAGGAATGCTGAAAGGGAAATGACTGAAAAGAAAACTACCTACTGGGTGATACACCAAAAATATGGTATGAATTATAGTATAGAGGATGAAATTAGTACATAAGCTTAGGTCTAGTGGATCACAACTCACTAAATAGGTTTTCATCAATATTTCATAGAAGGGTCTACAATAGAGAGATCCTATATAGGGAAAGAGAGAATTTCACAAGGCAATAGCACTCTCAAGAACTTAGACACAAACTATGACCTGCAAATAGACATTCACCTCTGCAATTGGGTATAAGAATGAGACAGATTGCTAGGGGTACATGTATACCCATAAAAGCATTCAAATCAAATCATTCACAGGCATACACATAAACTGCAAAAAGAAAGAGGGATCAAGAACCCTAAGTTATCACTGAAAACATACATATACTGAACTCAATAATAGAAAATTTAGACAAGAAGGTGTAGGGACAGAAATAATGTCACAAAGTACATTTGCAATATCTGAACAATTAATGAAAGGTTACAACTTGCAGAAGCCAGAGGGTAGAAAGAATGCCACTGATAGCTTCCCGAGAAAGAGAAAAAATTCTTTACAAAATGTCAACTCTGAGCTCTAAAAAGATCCAAAAATTAATTATATACATCTCCTTTTGCATGCAGGCAGGAGAAAAACCTAATTAGGGTTACAAATTTTTATGATAAAAACCCTAATTCTATCATCTCTGACCATAAATGTCATGGAAATATCTCAACCAATTAGATATCATGTTGTGTGTCCATCTCTATACTGCATCTGCCTATAGACAAGCCACCTTGATCCATCTACCCTCCCTACAATTTGGCTTTCCACAACTATTCAAATCAAGTACTCTAGATATTTGAATTTAAAATATAACTTAAATGGTCATAGGTGGCGCTGAATCTTTGCATCTATGACCGATATTCAAATCTAACCCATCTTTAAAATGCAACTGTTAGATCTTCTTACTTTACTAGGTACCACTTTTCATTTCATAACCTCAACTCCGTACTTAACCTCAGGTTCCCTTTCTCCTTTGTCACTGAATCACTCGACCATTTATCTAACTCTGATTTATCCTAGTGATTACGCAACTAAAGCCACAAACTTAGGTCCACCTCACCACTTGTCATCAAACCATTGGCCGATCACAAATAGCTTGGATCTACCTGACACGGGACCCACCTACTATCCTTTTAGGCTGATACTCAATCAACAGCTATCGCATGATTTCATAGGGATAGAAGATTCTTTAAGATCATGCACCAGCCGTAGATCCTCAATCCTCTGCCACCTCACTTAAGAAAAATAGGACCAATGCCAGATGCCACCTATAACACTCAAAAGAAAATAAAAATTGACCATGTCAGATGGACCCACAAGATAGAGCTTGAACACTTGGAAGATCGAACAATCATCTCATGATCTCATAGGGTCAGAAGATTCTATGAGATCATAAGACAAACATAGATCTTAATTCTACTAACATCCTTGCAAATCCTCTGACAAAGGTCCCACTGACAGATCCTAGTCATCACTTAGCCAACCAATAAAATGTGAGCTTGTCAGAAAGAAAGGACCCACCTGATAGAGCCCAGAGATAAAGTAAGATCAATGATTGGCATATGATCACATGGGCTTGGAAGATTCCATGAGATCATAGGCCAACTGTTAGATCTTCTTAGAAAGACAGTGCACTGGGCCCGCTCTGACACATCTCTACATCACCAACCCCTCAACCAATAAGAAACATACACCTTGGAGTACATGGCAGTGGACCCACTGACAACCTGCAGCGCTAAATGAAAGGAAGATCGACGGTCATCACTATGTTGTGATCTTAAAACACCTACATCTTCACTATACGTAATAGCGATGACCGTCAGATCTGATTGATACTTAGTCTCTTCAAAGACTGAAACTGTGATGCCAAACATTAACTGCTTGCCAGATCACTAAGTGTTAGGGTTTTGACCACTAGGAATAAGAGATTTGGTGATGGAAGGATTTAATTGCACACATGCAAAATGAAAGTCTTACATGGCTGAAAAGGTAATGAAGAAATATAACAAGCCAAAGGGTTTTAGGGCTATTTGTCTCCAACGACTACATTTATGAATTTTGACCTAGGTCATTGATGCCAGAGACAGAACAAAAATGCTGCAGAGACCAGGGGAAAGATGCTAAACCCATGAAATTTTTTGCAGGTGTTCAATAGGGCTTAAAGCATGAGGATCTAGGATTAAATTTATGCTATGACCAAAAATGAATAGATATGAAATTTTGGGCAACATTTTGGTGATTTATGCTAGATGTCAGCCTGCTAGACATTGATCAGTGGCCTTGACATATTCATTGGGCATGGGGTCATCATTTGAGCACAAAAACTTAATAGAGAGATAAACCTGGAACCAGAGAAGCAAAAATGTGCACAAGCACTTCTTGAAAAGTAGGAAAAACTAACCTAGAAAGTAAGGAAAAAAAACAACATATTTATAGGGATTTACAAGGAGGGATTAACCTCAAAGCAGGGCTTCAGGTGGAAACCATTAACTGAAATAGGCAAGGTATCTCCTCCAAGAGTTGATAGCTAGAAAGCATTAGGCCCCTTGCATTGTGTGATAACAAATGGTCCACCCTAGAAGGAATCAAACTTTGTATGTCTACCAGGCTGTGATCTAAATTCATCCCATTTGAGAACTACATCTCCAAATTTGAATCTTTTGGCCCTGGCTCTTTTATCAAAACTTTTCTTTGTCTGAATCTGATGGAACTCCATATCCTTCATGGATTTGTCTCTAAGTTCTTCTAACTCCATGAGCTGAGTATACCTGATTTGTAAGGGATCTCCTCCTTCAAATAAGACATATTGAATGGCAAAATCTAGAGCTCACAATTTTGTTGAAATGGATAACTTAGCCTCTTTACCATATACTAACATATAAGGAGAATTCCCAATGATCTTCTTTGGAGTAATCCTATCTAACCATAAGGTGGACTTCAACTTAGTATGCCAGTCTCTTTGGTTATCTTACAAAGTTTTCTTGATTATCCTAATCAAGTTCTTATTAGTTGATTCTGCCAAGCCATTACCTTGAGGGTAGTAATTTGAACTTGTATTCAGATAGATGCCATTTCTGATTGCCCCTTTTGAGACTTTAAGGCCTATGAATGCCAATGCATTATCTGATATTATGGAGTCTAGAGTGCTAAATCTGTGAATTATATCATCATAAAAACTTAAGACAACACTCTCATTTGCTTCTTTTAAGGCAACTACCTCTGTCCACCTAGTAAAATAATCAGTAACAGTGATTATCCACTTGTGTCCTACACTAGATGGAGGATTGATCATATTAATAAAGTCTATGCCCCATCTCATGAATGGTTGTTCTGTTCTGACTGGCTAAAAGGGCATGGATGCAAGCCTTTCTTTTCCTACAAACATAGCACATTTGATGCATTTTCTCACATAATCATGACTATCCTTAAAGATAGATGGCCAATAGTATCTAGCCCTCATGATTTTAAAAGTAGTAGTCCTAGGAGAAAAGTGACCTCCAGAAGGTCCATCATGAAATTCAAATAGGACATCAGCTATCTTTTCTATCTCAATACATCTTAAAAGGACACCATTGTGATCCTTTCTGAAAAGAACCTCATCTATCAGGACAAAGGGAACAGATTGTAACCTATAATACCTTCTTTTTGATGAATCTAGGCCTACAGGACATTGTCCTATTTTTAAGTAATGAACCATATTAGGCAACCAACCTGATGCCTTGGCATGTTCTTCTATAGAATGCACAACCAGAGATGCATCTATTTGTTCTAATTTCTTTAAACTTTCACCCCCTGCCAAATGCTCACAAAGACCTCTTCCTCTAACTAGCTTGGTGGTTTGGATATCAATGTCATATTCCATTGCCTTGGTAATCCAACCAGCTCTTTTTTCATTTAGGTCCTTGGAAAGAAAAAATTCTTTGACACTTGGATGAGTAACCTTCAGGTGTACCTTGTTATGGGTCAATAAACATCTGAACTTTTTAAGGCTCTTCACCACAACAAGTACATGTTTCTCTACAAAGGAGTGCCTTTGTTCATACTCTTTTAAACCTTTGCTAAAGAAAGCAATAGGATGCTCCAATCCTTCTGAATTTCCTTGAGTCAACATAGAAGATATAGCATCATGACCTCCATAAGCATAAAGGATAAAATCCTTACTAAAATTTGGGTTTAATAGAGTAGGAGCTTCTGTCAAGGCTTCTTTGATAACTTGGAAATTAGCTCTTCCTTCTTTAGTCCAGCTAAAAGTTGAACTCTTCTTTAACATGGTTGTTAAAGGCTTCAATAAATCTACAATATTAGGCAAGAAATGCCTAACAAAATTAATCTTTCCTATGAAATATTGAAGGCCTTTCTTATGATGTGGAAAGGGTAGTTCTAAGATAGCTACAATTCTCTCAATGTCTACTATGATTCCTTTCTTGGATACTATATATCCTAGAAATTTTCCTTCATGTACTGCAAATACACATTTTTTGGGATTAAGAGATATCCCAAAATCTCTACTGTATGGTAGAAATATGACCACACTCCTATGAATCATTACATGCAAGGTTGCTCAACAATGAGGCCTCACAAAGCAACTCATAGCTCTCTATGCATGGAGTTGCAAGGAACTTGATAGATTTGCTCTCAGATAGAGCTATGAAACTAGTGACCTTGCTAGTTAACCACACAATGAGAGATTCACAATGAAGAAAAGGGAAACAATGCCAATATCCCCAAATGGAATCAAGGTATGCAATGAAAGCTAGATTAAGATGAATATGCAAGCTAAACTATGGAAATGAAAGAACAAGTATTACAAAGCCTCCTAGTTAAGCTAGATGAATTAATCTAAAGCATAAAGGAAACTAAGCTAAGTATGAAGCTATGAATGCCATGATAATATAAGAAATGAAACTATGATAACATGTAGATGCAAAAATCCAAGAATGCTCCAAATCTTCAAAAAGCTCCAAAGTGACCTACAAAACCTGCAGCATAACATTAGCATAAAAGAGATGGATATGCAAATGAGGAAGAGAGCTGTCCTTTTATAAGAAATGAAAAGGAATGGATCATTGAGATTAAGAGGAAAAATACTTAATCAACAGTGGAGAAAAATGGAAGCTTGATCCTTGTGCACAAATATCCTCCAATAGGAAAATAGGAGTTGACTTTAGTGTCCATATGAGACAAAAAGTACTTTTTCTTTTTTTATAAAATAAGAATGATGCTTTATTTGTGCAACTTAGGATAAGAGGAAAAGTGGGGGCTTTTTATTTATTAAAAGGGGAGGAAATATTCCTTTTAAATAAATAAAGACTTTAGGATAAAATGGTTAGCCCAAGGAATAATTGAAAATGATGAAAATGATTTGATCAAGGAAATTGATATAATTGATAAAATGTTGATTTTTGAAAATATTGATTCAGGGATTTGACAAATTGCTAAATGGGGGCCCAAAGTCTAGGCAACCATTTTAGGGTGCATACATCTACATCTTTCAAAGATTTTCCTTAGATGTTTGATATGGTCTATCGTATGTTTAGAATAGATAGTTATGTCATCTAAGTAGACTAGTACAAATTTGTACATGAGACTTTTAAAGGCCATATCCATTGCCTTTTGAAAAGTGGCACCTACATTTGACAGACCAAAGGGCATCTTTTGATAAGCCATGGTTCCCTACTTTGTTGTAAATGCAGTCTTATATTGATCATCTTCATTAACTAAGATCTGATTGTATCTTGAATAGCCATCCAATAATGAAAATCTCTTAGATCCAGAGACACATTGTAAGATTTGTTCCATAGAGGGTAATGGATTGCAGTCTTTTAGAGAGGCCCTGTTAAGATCCCTGGAGTCAACACATAACCTCAACTCCCCATTCTTCTTCCTAATAGGAACAAGGTTGGAAACCCAACTAGTATGCTTGATGGGGTAGATGATACCACTTTCTATTAATTTGAGCACCTATTTATGCATAAGTGGCTCAAGCTTGGAATTAACAGGCCTTTTCTTTTATCTTACTGGCTTGGCATTAGGCTCTAATTCAATAGTGTGCCGAGAAAGGGCTGGATAAAAACCTTTGAGGTCTTCATATTACCATGTAAAAACATCACTGAATTCTCTGAATAATTGGGTGTAAGCTTGCTTTTCCAAATCAGTGTTTACTTTTCCAAATTGTAAACTTTTACCTAGTTCCAACTCTAATTCAACACAATGTTCTTCTTGAACTACTAGGCCAGCTTTATTCTTCTTAACTTGATCATCCTTCTTGAAGACAATCTCCAAAGTGACAAGACCTCTAGGCATCTTATTAGACTGAAGTTGTATCACTTGATCACCATAGTTTTGTGATAGCCTATCTTCGTTATGCTCTGAGAAAACATCTTCTTCAAACAAGAATTGTAGAATTTGTTCATCATTGTCAAACACTTGCCAATTAGTATTATTATCAGGGATAGAAGGTCTGACAACCACTTTTATATGTTGTTGGGTCTCCTCCTTTGAAATGCTATTAGGGATGTCATATTGAGACCCAACAATAGCTAATCTATCTGCATTTTGATTTAGTTTTCTAGGGATAGCAATAATGTTGAAAGAAAAAAAGTCTTCAATTGCATCCCAAACTCTATGTTTGTATGCTCTCAAGGTGTCATTTTTGGTTCCACTTATCCCTCTCACTTGGCTGACTACTAATTCATTGTCACCATAAAATTTTAAGGCCTTTAAGCCCTCTTTTTCTAGCCCATTCTAGTCCATTCACTAGGCTTTCATATTCTGTAGTGTTGCTAGTGCAGAAGAAAATGAATCTAAAAGTTGTATAATATCTTTCTCCTTTTGGGGACACTAGCATAGGACCACCACTGGAACCATGTCTACTTCTAGCACCATCAAAAAAAAATTCCCAAACCTAATTGCTCTGATCCTCTAAATCAGCACTATCCTTGAAAAGGTTTGGCTCTATGGATCCACTTTCTTGTATCAAATAACTTCCCAAACCAGCATCCCAAATAACATTTTCTTGGGCTTAAAAAACTTTTTCTGACTCTAGTTCATCTAGGAAAATATCAGGGATACTTTCTATCTTAGTGTTTTCTTCTCTGATAGTTGGGAAATCACTATCATCAAATATAGGGTAGCTTGCATTGATGGCATTAGACACATATGGATCTATATGTTGTGCTGCTAATGATTCTCATTTAATGGTAACCTTGGTACCATATCTTGTGTGAAAAATCATGTGAGACCAATCAGAAGACAAGTAGCCTCCTATTTTGGTTGTGAACTCCCTTAACAAACATATGGCAAATAAAGCAGGGAGATCTATGATATAAATATCAAGTAGGATAGAGAAATTAGGACTAGCATGAAGGATTAGACTGGTATCTTTAGCCACACCTATAGTGTTAATTGAGGATCCATCAAGTTGTGTAACCTTCTTTTGGAGGGGTTCATATTTAAGTCCTAATTGGTCAGCCACATTTTTGGGCATTATAATGCAAGTAGCCCCACTGTCTACCATACAATTATGTACTAAGGATTTTCCAATAATTAAGGATACATAAAAGGGAGGTGGTTTTGAGTTCCTACCTTGCATGGGATTGCCTTTGGAGTTGCAACTTGGATCTCCTTTTCTTGATTAGTGTTGACCAACACTAGCTTTGCAGCTTCTTTTGTATGCTGAGGATAGGTCATTTCAGTTGTGGCTTTCTTCAAAATCTCAGGTTGCCCTGGAATAGCCAAAGAGTCACACATAGACATGGTAATGTTCACCTTCTTCATGTTGTCTACAATGTTGAAAGGTGTCACAATGTGTACTCTTTGATGTGCTTTTACTATGATGGGTTCCAACTCTTTGATAGTCTATCCTTCTTTGCTTGTAATGGTAGGAGCCTTCTTGAACGTGAAAGGAGTGGCTTGCTACAATGGCTCTACAAATGTAGCAGCTTTGGTCCCAGAGTCTTCTCACTCCATATCTTGAGCTCTTATTTTTGACCTTGTGTTAGCAGAAACAAAATTTTCACCAATGACTCCATTGAAATCTTGTTGCTCCCAATTGAAGAGAGAAGTCTCATTATCTTGTGGTTCTTGTTGAGGAATTGATCTACTAGAAGAAGCTTCTGATTGAGCTTGTGAGGCATTTTGAACCATTAGTGCTTGGTTCATCCATCCATTTGAACACCATTCATTATCCATAGCCATATTATTTTGACTAGGAACCATGTCCCTAACTAGATTTGTAGAATTAAGAGGTGCAGGGTTGTATGGTTGGAATGGTCTTTGATTTAAATTTTATCTTTGCCCTTGATAACCTCCTTGGTATGGTGGCCTATTTTGTTGATAAGGCTATCCCTGATTCTAATATTACTGATTAGGACCTTGGCCTTGTGGCTAAAAGGGTGGTCTAATTCCTTGCCCTTGCCTCTTTAGGTTTGTGACCTCTTTAGTCAAAGTCTACAGCAAGTTTGTCATTTCTTGCTGACTAGTTTGTTGACTATTCTTTATCTCTTGTAGCTCTTGAGAGAAATTGGATTTTAGCTCTTGACCACTAGTACTAGCTTGAGGTGATAATATGGTGGGAATAGGGGTAAATGGGGGTACTTGTGTAGGTGCAATAGGCTGAAGGCTAGGAAAGATGGGAATGGGTGGCCTTCTAGCTATCATACTTGCCTAGATCAAACAATTTTCATCTCTTACAACTGTGTCAAAAGCTTGGGGTAAAGAGGTACCACCCATAGATTGGATCATGAAAGAGATTTGACCATTCAAGCTTTGCAAGAAGTATAGGAAAACATGGTTGGTTGATGGCCTCGTAGAGACTAGAATTCTATTTCATGTCTTGAGGAATCTATTGTTGTAATCTGTCATTTGTTCTTGAGGGTCTCTGTTAATGGTTGTCAACTGTTCAAGAAAAGACAAATTGTCTGATTTATCCTCAAAATGCTTACTTAATGCATCCCCTAATTCATCCCATGAAGTAATGGAGCCAACAGTTAAAGTTCTAAACCATTCAAGAGCCTTACCTATTAGAGAGGCTACTAATAATTTGGTGGCCACATCTTCTTGAGTTATATTATGTATGTTGCAGATAGTAGTCACATCTCTTATATGCTCAAAAGTAGTGGTTTTTCCTTCACCTATGAAATTAGGTAGACTCTTTAGTGCCACCAAGGGCACATCATGATGTTAAGAAAAGGCTAATGGACTCCCTTGGTTGAAAGGTGCAAAAGAAAACTGTCTAGCCATTGTAGGGACTAAAAATTGATATGTAGCAACTCTGTGAGTTGTATTTGATGCTAGATTTGAATCTTCTTCTAGATCTCTGGTTAGAGATATTCCTCTTCTTCTAAGATGAAAGGGAAAATGTGTCCTTTCTAAAGTATCAGGAGGTGTAGAATGTACTCTTCTTGTAGGAGATGTTCTCTGATTTGATCTACCTTCATAGCCTCTTTTTAAGGGCAACTCAAAAAATTCAGTAGGCTTTGAAATTCTAGTCTCAATCTTTCTCATAAACCTTGAACAAGTTTAGCTTGGATTTGTGAAATCAGTGGAGTTGCCAGATGTACTTGAAAGAAAAACTTCTAAAAGTCTGTATTATGCAGTCAATATATTAGAGATAGCATAATCTTTCCAAATGAACTTCTTTTGCTGTCAAAATTGTTACACCCAAGGTGAGGTATCTTTGAATCTAAATCCTTGGACTTATAACAACACCTTTGAACATAAATCTAAACTTTAGTCCCACTAGGCATGCCAAAATTGTTATACACTAAGTTTGCACCCTTTTTTCAAGCTCTCTTGGTCTTGATAACCTAGTATAACATGTGAATCATCTCTAGGTGTGGGACCTATGCTAACTAAGATGAGACCTCTAGGTTCTAGGCTGGTTCCTCTTGGATAATAACCTTAATTTTCTCTTAACATGAAAAGTAAATCATTGGTGGAAAGGGATAGAAGGAATGCTGAAAGGGAAATGACTGAAAAGAAAACTACCTACTAGGTGATACACCAAAAATATGGTATGAATTACAGTATAGAGGATGAAATCAGTACATAAGTTTAGGTCTAGTGGATCACAACTCACTAAATAGGTTTGCATCAATATTTCATAGAAGGGTTTGCAATAGAGAGATTCTATGTAGGGAAAGAGAGAATTTCACAAGGCAATAGCACTCTCAAGAACTTAGACACAAACTATGACCTACAAATAGACATTCACCTCTCCAATTGGGTATAAGAATGAGACAGATTGCCAGGGGTGGAAGTATACCCACAAAACAATTCAAATAAAATTATTCACAAGCATACACATAAACTGTAGAAAGAAAGAGGGATCAAGAACCCTAAGATATAATTGAAAACATACATGTACTAAACTCAATAAGAGAAAATTTAGACAAGAAGGTGTAGGGACAGAAACAATGTCATAAAGTAGCTTTGCAATATCTGAACAATCAATGAAAGGTTACAACTTGTAGAAGCCAGAGGGAAGAAAGAATGCCATGGATAGCTTCCTGAGAAAGAGAAAAACTCCTTTACAAAATTTCAACTCTGAGCTCTAAAAAGATCCAAAAATTAATTATATACATCTCCTTTTGTGTGCAGGCAGGAGAAAAATCTAATTAGGGTTACAAATTTTTATGATAAAAACCCTAATTCTATCAATTTTGATCCTAAATGTCATGGAAATATCTCAACTGATCAAATATCATGTTACATGTCCATCTTTGTACTGCATCTACCTACGGACAAGCCACCTTGATCCATCTACCCTCCCTGCAATTCGGCTTACCATAACTATTCAAATCAGGTACTCCAGATATTTGAATTTAAAATATAACTTAAATAGTCATAGGTGGCACTGAATCTTTGCATCTATGACCGATAGTCAAATCTGACCCATCTTTAAAATGTAGCCGTTAGATCTTCTTACTTTACCAGGTACCACTTTTCATTTCATAACCTCAACCCCGTACTTAACCTCAAGTTTCCTTTTTTCCTTTTTTGCTGAATCGCCTAACCTTTTATCTAACTCTGGTTTATCCTGGTGATTACTTGACTGAAGCCAAAAACTTGGGTCCACTTCACCACTAGTCATCAAACCATTGGCCGACCATAGACAACTTGGATCTACCTGACACAGGACCCACCTGCTATCCTTTTAGGCTGATACTCAATTGATGGCTGTTGCATGATCTCAAAGGGTCAGAAACTTCTTTAAGATCATGCGCAAGTTGTAGATCCTCAATCCTCTACCACCTCACTTAAGAAAACTAGGACCCATCCTAGATGCCACCTATAACACTCAGCAGCCAATAAAAATTGACCACGTCGGATGGGCCCAGAAGACAGAGCTTGAACACTTGGAAGATTGAATGATCATCTCATGATCTCATAGGGTCAGAAGATTCTATGAGATCATAAGACAACCGTAGATCTTAATTCTATTGACATCCCTACAGATCCTCTGACAATGGTCCCACTGATAGATACCAGTCATCACTTAGCTGACTAATAAAATGCGAGCATGTCAGAAAGAAAGCACCCACTTGACAGAGCCCAGAGATAAAGTAAGATTAACGGTTGGCATATGATCGCATGGGCTTGGAAGATTCCATGAGATCATGCACCAACCATCCAATCTTCTTAGAAAGATAGTGCACTAGGCTCACTCTGACACATCTCTACATCACCAACCCCTCGACCAATAAGAAATGTACACCTCAAACTATGTGGCAGTGGACCCACTGACAACCTGCAACACTAAATGAGAGGAAGATCAATGGTCATCGCTATGCCATGATCTTAAAACACCTACATCTTTGCTATACAGAATAGTGATGACTATAAAATTTGATCGATACTTAGGCTCTTCAAAGACTAAAACCATGATG
This sequence comes from Chamaecyparis obtusa, assembly GCA_027943335.1. NCBI lineage: Eukaryota > Viridiplantae > Streptophyta > Pinopsida > Cupressales > Cupressaceae > Chamaecyparis > Chamaecyparis obtusa. The sequence goes on along the minus strand of BSBK01003857.1, from coordinate 273,202 downwards.
CCAAACATTAACCACCCACCAAATTGCTAAGTGTTAGGGTTTTGACTACCAGGAATAAGAGATTTGGCAATAGAAGGATTTAATTGCGCACATGCAAAATGAAAGTTTTAAGTGGCCGAAAAGGTAATGAAGAAATATAACAGGCCAAAGGGTTTTAGGGCTATTTGGCTTCAACGGCTACATTTATGAATTTTGACCCAGGTCATTGATTGCAAAGATAGAACAAAAATGCTACAGAGACCAGGGAAAAGATGCTAAACCCATGAAATTTTTTTGAGGTGTTCAACATGGCTTAAAGCATGAGGATCTAGGATTAAATTTAGCCTATGACCAAAAATGAATAGATATGAAATTTTGGGCAACAAGACCATCCATACCAGATAATTAGGTGAGCTGGCAAGTCTTTGAAAATGATGAACAGATTTTTAACTTTTTGATAGAAGAGGCTGAATTCTCTAAAGTTAACCAGAGCAATATAGTGATCAGATGTTACAGTTGAAAAGTAATAAGTTGCCTAAGGGACTGGTCACACTTGAGTCCATTTTCAACTCTAATGATTAGCTCAGAGGAGCCAAGGCTAGTATGACAGTCAAAGAAGAGCACTACCAGTCTATGGAGGTCCTCAAGGACAAATCCCTTAAGCTTGGAAAGGTATGCACATAGCCATAAAAGAAAGCCTTTGTTTCATTATGTCAAGATTTTAGTGATGTCTTTGCATGGGAATACTATGATCTAAAAGGATTTTATCCCCACCTAGCCCATCACACCATTGAACTAGAACCCCATGCCAAACCAATGAGACAAAAATAGAGACCTATCAATCCTAAGTTAGAGGTCCTGATGAAAACAGAGTTGAGGAAAATGATTGAGGCAAATATTATTTTTTCCATCAAGCACACCTCTTGGGTTTCCAATCTAGTACCAGTTAGGAAGAAGAATGGTGAGATCTAGTTATGTGTGGATTTTAGAGGCCTTAATAGAGCCTCACTCAAAGATCATCACCCATTGCCATCCATGGAACAAATTTTACACTATGTCTTAGGGTCTGATAGATTTTCTTTGCTAGATGGCTTTTCTGGTTATAACCAGGTCTTAGTTAAGGAAGAAGACCAATATAAAATAGCATTCATCACCAAATGGGGTACCATGGCATACAGGAAGATGCCTTTTGGGCTATCTAACACTGGTGCTACATTTTAGAAATCCATGGAGATGGCATTTGCTGGTTTAATGAACAAGTTCATTCTAGTTTATTTGGATGATATAACTATCTTTTCAAAAAACACTAATGATCACCTGGTTCATCTAAGATAGATCTTTGAAAGGTGTAGAGAGTTTGGAGTTTCATTAAATCCTAAGAAATGCATTTTTGCTACCCATGAAGGCAGATTACTGGGTCACATTATTTCTAAACAAGGGAAAACCATTGATCCTGAGAGGATAAAGGCCATCATGGCGCTACCCCTGCCATCTCACAAGAAGGGACTGTAGAGTTTTCTTGGGAGAATCAACTTCTTAAGAAGGTTCATTCCAAATGTCATGGCACTACTTAAGCCTATGACCTAGATGCTGAAAAACTCAACCTTTCATTGGACAAATGAAGGAAAAAGGTTCTTTGAAGAAGTCAAGGAAGTAATTGCATCTGCTCCTACTCTGGTGAAACCTAAATTTTCTAAGGATTTCATCCTATATGCTTTTGGGGACACTGATAGTATCTTTTCTATGTTAGTCCAGCAGAATGCTGAGAAGCAAGAACAACCAGTAGCTTTTTATAGTTAGGGTCTAGATGGTTATGAACCTAATTATATTCCTATAGAAAAGCATGTCCTATCAATCATGAGGAGTTTGAAAAAGTTTAGGCACTTTTTATCCAATAACACAGTGCACCTGATGGTTGCCCACCCTTGCATAAAAGATTTCTTGCTAAACAAAGACCTAAGCCATAAGAGGGCTAGTTGGGTCACCAAAGTCATGGAGTATGACATTCAGATTAAAGTGACCAAGTTGGTTAGAGGAAAGGGGCTATGTGAGAAGCTCAATGAAGGAATAGAAAACCTAATCAGGCAAAAGAAGGAAGTTGTTCTAATGAACCAGAATGCAGAGCAGAGCACAAGCTGGACATCAGAGATGAAACATTATCTCTCAACTGGTCAATGTCCTCAAGGCCTTGAAAGGAGTAAAAGAAGGTACTTTAGACTCAAAGCTATTCCATTTATCATTATTGATGATATTTTGTATAGGAGGATCATAGTGGTGTCCTGTTGAGATGTGTTGAAATTAGCCAAGTGGACAAAATACTGGAGGAGTTTCATGATGGAGGTTCTGGAGGACACTTTGCAGCCAGGACCACTGCTCTAAAAGTGATGAGAGTTGGGTACTATTGGCCTAGCTTATACAAAGATGCATTTGATTGGGTAAAGAAGTGCAAGAACTACACTCTGTTTGTTGGAAGACAAAAGTTAGCAGCCCTCCCTTTACACCCCATCAAGGTAGAGAAACCTTTCTCAAAATGGGGATTGGATTTTATTGGACTCACCAACCCCCCATCCAGTGCTGGACACAAATGGATACTAGTTTCTACAAACTATTTTACCAAATGGATAGAGGCTATAGCACTGAAGGAAGCAAATGAGACCTCTATCCTAAACTTCTATCAAGACATTGTGTCTAGATTTGGTACTCCAAATTCTATCATTTCAGACAATTCTATGGCATTCCTAGGAACTAAAATTTCAAAATGGGCACTCAAGCACAATATCTTCCCTAGTACCTCTCCTAACTATTACCCTCATGGTAATGGTTAGGCAAAATCAAGAAATAAGAACTTGCTGAGAATCATCAAAAGGACTATAGAAGGAAACCAGAGGGATTGGCACAGCAAGTTAAAGTTGGCCTAATGGGAAGATAGAATAACACCTAAGAGGTATACAGGTAACTCACCCTATACAGTTAGATATAGAAAAGAAGCTAGGATTCCTTTGTCTACTGAGTTGCCTACCTTGAGCTTAATCAAGGAAATTGATCTTATGGAGGAAGATGCTATGCAATTCAGGCTTGTTGAGCTAGTTGAGCTTGAAGAAACAAGAAAGCTAGCACTAGAAAACCTAGAAGATCATCATGCTTAGATGAAGAAAAGCTTTGATAAGAAAGCCACACCTAGGATTTTCAAAGAGGGAGATCTTGTCCTCAAATGGGAAGAGGAAAAACACAAACTAGGGAGGCATACGAAATTTGATGCCATATGGAATAGGCCTTTCATGGTGATTGGATGCAAAGCCCATAATGCTTTTTAGCTAGCTAGTATGGATGGAGAGGAGCTGCCCATTCCAGTGAATGGGATCCACCTCAAAGCTTATTTCTAAGGTTTATTTCTACCCTATACACTAGTAAGTTAGAATTTTCCAATTTTCTATGTTCCCTAAGTGCCTGGCATAAGTTTGTTTCCAGTTTTTAGTTGCTTTTAGTTTAATTTCAGTTTGGTGTGAGTAGTAATAAGTAAGAGAAGTTGTCTCTAGTAGTTAGCAATTTCATTAAAGAAGGGTTGATTGTCTTAAAGAGCTAGGTTCAATTTGAAGCTTATATGACTTTGTGCCCAATGGACTTTTAAGGTAGCTGGTCAGGATGCTTAGCAGGCAAGCACTCCAAAGAGGTCGTCGGAATATTGTCATATTTTAATCATTATTGGAGACCTAATTACTAGATGATGCTATTTTACCCTAGTTTTTGTTATTAGGTGATCTTCTTTAAGTTTGTGTTCATTTCATTGCAAAGTACATGAAAGTAAAAAGAAATGAACTACATCTAAAGCTACACATGCATGTATGTATACTGTACAAAAGGGAAAGAACTGAAAGGAGAAACATCTATCTGAGCTCACATAGATCATGAGCATAGCTGTTACTAGAATTGAACGAATGAATAAACATATACATAAAGGAAAATTATTAAATACTGGGGTACCAGACATTGCCTGGTAGTGGTGTTTGGATTTGGTCCTATCGAGAGAGCTCCCGAGATCTAGAACCTGTGAGAAGAAATGAGGGGAGATGGGTTAGATCCAATGGATCTATGCAATGGCTAGTATCACAATATCTACAAAATGCATATGTACACTTATTCATACACCTCTAACAAGGTTGTGCTTAGGGCATGTGCATAAGGCTCCAAGGAACAAAATGAGGCACCATGTTTTCACTGACGTGTTTGTTTCATGTGTAGATACAGGGGAGCTGATCCAACAATAAGTTCAATGAATGTCATGGTCCCTTGATGCAAATCATGTCATGGAAAAATCAAGGTTTCCTATCAAGTGATCGCATCCAGGGCCAAGATCACACATCGTACAAAAGTAAGGTACAACCAGATGAGCAACATCAATAAGGATAAATGAATCATGGTCAAACACTAGTAAGAAGAGCTTGCAAGGTGCATCAAATCAATATCAATATCAAAGAAATAGATACTCAAATCTACATAACATCATCCTTACTATGATATGAAATGTATTCAAAGATAGAGCACTGGCAGATTCAAGGAATATACTTCATTAGCATAACAATAGGGCGTGAGCCTATGCATGAAAGAATGAAAGATCTTAATCTTATATAGCAATGATAGTGGCTAATGAAACCAATGGCCTCCCAAATTCATAAACAATGCATAGAACTAGGTCCAATAAAATTGAATGGTGTATACACCAAGGATGCTATACAACAACAAGCTGATCAACATAGCAAGCCCTATTTCAAGTTCCCGGGCTTTCACAGTTTCAGCAGTAAATTCATATATGATACATGTCAAGACCAAGATCCATGGGCCATAGGTTCATAAGCATTGGGTACAAACAACATTGCAATAAATAGTGAGCATTAATTCAGGCATCTTTAACATGGCTATGTTAGCAAAAGGGGTACAGATCATGGATGTACATGATACAATGCATTGGTGCTAGGTAAATGGGGAATCAACAATGATAATGAAGATAAGAATCTGGCAAATGTGCATGTAGGGTCAAAAAATTTCACCATAGTAATGAAAGTAAAGGCATTAATTGGATGTGTAGGAAAGCATCACACTCACATTGACATATCATGGAAGCAAAAAATTAAACAATGATGCATGTTTATGGATCAACAATCAGTACATCAATTGATCATCAAATGGAGAATAAGGCATCACATCAGCAGGACACAAATGAGATCAGTGTTTCAAATAGTCAAACACCATATTATTGATCATGGCACAAGAGTTCCATAATGTTGTCACAACATTACAATAAGAACAGACCAAGTGACGGTAATCAATGATACATGTAGCTTGGGATACACTAGGTCCAAGATACAGGTTGTCAACAATAAAAAAATGCCCCTGTTTCAAGCATTACAACATGCAATGGAATCATAAGTGTTAAGTAGTGATGCAGTGAACTAGAGAAATCCCACACTATACATGGTAAACAGTGCCTTCATAAGATGACATATCTGCATATGGGACAGTGAATGGGTGATGCATATGTTAGAACATAAATAGTGCCATGTATGTCACTCCCTCAAGAACTCAAAGGATGTCAATGGAAATAAAAAATAGTGATGCCATAAACCAGGTCCATGAGCCATGGATCGGTAGTAGTGAACAATGTGGAACAATAGTATCATAATGCTAGATCCATTATGATACCTCAACCTAACGGGCCATAACAAATATACACCATCAAGGGACATAAACAAAATAAAATGTCTAACAAGGATGACTCTCGACTCTGATCCACCAGAAAGTACATGGAATGGTGCTCAAATTGATCAACACCCTAGAAATACCCACAGGCCATAAGCTATCATACTTACACCAGACATTAAGTAGATGCCTCACAGTTTGTAGGTAGTCAAAACACAGAGTAAGAAGTAATGCCAAACAACAACAAATGAACACCATTGATGTCCTAAGGTCATGGGCTATGAGAAGATGCAACATTGAAAGCATAGCATGACAAATTCAAATGCTAGTAGAAGGCACAAACCATATAAAGTGACACAAGCAGTGAGCATTTGTAATGCAGGAACCCATGGGCCTTCTAGCCACGACAGTAACAAAGTCCCTAAATAACAATGCATCTTCAAATATGTGATGCCCTAGATTCTTATCAGGCTATATAGTAACCGTGAGTCATGAGCTCTTCAAATCAAAATGTAGTGGTGGTAATATCAACAACACAGAGATGCAAGAGCTATGCCCTAGCTAAGAGTGATGTTGCAAATCAACAAATAGGGAATTCCTGCTGGGAGTGCTGTATCCATAATATTGGATATGCACTCATAGGGAAACAAAATGCCATCACTATACATAAGATTGAGACCAACATTCAAAATCAAAAGTTAAGAACAAAATGATGCCCTAGTCGTGCTACTCACAGGTTATAATTGGTACAATACATTATAGTGCCCTACTTTCAAATCAAAATACAAAGGAGGCATTATCATAACAATGTGCCCTAGCCCTTCACGGACTATATAAGACATGATCAAACAAGAAAAGTATGGCACCATGGTACAGTGTCTTCATCTAGATGAATCAATGACATGCCATCATTTATACATGCTCTCAAAGCCCATAGGAGCCAAGATGCATAGCAAATGTACAGAGAAATCTAAAACAAATGATGCTAATGTTCTAGATCGAATACACAAAAGCATGGAATATTGTTGACAGAGAAGTAAAAATGAAAATACACAGTGCAAAAGATGAATGCTCAAATGATGCCAAAAGCAAAATGCTTACCTAATCAGTACATGTCGATACCAGTGATGGCTGTTTCTAATTCTAAACACAAGGGTTTTGTCAAAGGTGCCAGTTGATTTAGTAACTTGCCAAATGTCTGAGAGGAAGTCTGCAGTGCTAGCAGTTGCCCTTCCATCTTTGAGGGGGTTTTCACTTCATTAGTCATTTAGCATTTTCTCCCCATTTTTTGGTTGAGGTTGTTGGTAGATTTTAATTTTTTATGCTAGGCGCCATTTGTATGATATGGATTTAATTCAAATTGTACATATTTTGGATGTCCTCCCCATTTTGGGTTGAGTGTTTTTCAAAATATATCCTAGTCCATATTTTTTTTCTTAGGCATAGGTGGGTCTCTATAAATTGGTGCAGGAGCACCCTTCTAAGGGCTCCCACCATCTAGTTTTTATTGTGTTGAATTTCTTAAATGAAGCATGTAATTAAAATAAGAGCTTGGCTCAGTCTGTGTGTCTAGTCCTAGGCTAGGTCCTAGAAGTTCAGTTGGTTCTTGATGTAAATGGCAAAATGACTCAGGGCTTGTCATCATCCTGAGGTCATTGATCTACCATGTTAGTAGGAGTCTAGTGTCAGGTGTTTGGCTGAGGTATCAGCACATGTGTACCTTAGGAGGACCTAAAAATTGGTCATTTGGTGGTGTAAGAGCAAAGATGCTCAAGCAACAAAAAGTTGCTCAAAAGTTTCTTAGCAAATTTTCCTTTGAAGTTTCTAACCTTTGCCTAAAAGGATAGAAGCCCTAACCTAACACTCATCCTGAGGAGAAGGTTATTTATGACCTGACAAACCCTAATTTAGAGGTTGGATATCATTTTGTACAGTTCTGTATGGAAAGACCAGTCTAAACTGAGAAATTTTGTGTGACAGTCATTGTTATTTGATATGTTTGGAAGTAAATAGAAGGAAAATTGTGAATTCTATGCATGGAGTATTGTTTATAGTGTTTTTTCTTTCATTTGTGTGAGTTTACAATAGTGATTTCAAGTTTAGGTGTGTGTTCTATTCATTTCTTTACATTCTGCCAGTTCTCTGCTAGTTTGGAGAGACATGTAAATGTAGGGCTGTAACTTTTGTTTCCACTGTGGCCACACCATGGAACTTTTGAATCTAAAAGTATAGACCCTACCCTATATAAATATGTTAGCAGGGCCCTAGAGAGTGTGTGCACCTATGTGTTTGACCAAGCCCTAGGTGAGCTAAGGCAATGCCCAGTTAGGAGCAGTCAGCATTACAAGTGCTCTAGAAGAAAGAGGAAGGAGTTTCAAAGAAAGCCCTTTCGAGGGAGTCAAGGGACATGAGTAAAGATTATAATTTGTGGAGGAGAGAGCTTGAGAAACCTAGGAAGGTTGCTATAGAAAGACAAATAGTTCAGGGACTCAATGAGGCCTAAAAGCCCTTAAAACCCTCAATCTTGGTTCAGGCATTGTATGACCTGTTGGTGACTTAAAACCCCCAAAATCCTTGAGGAGTATGAAAATGAGGGAGGGTTACTTAAGAACTAAATCTTTGGTTCTATGAAAGGAAGGAGTCAAAAGCCCTATAAATCCGGAGGGAGGCCTAATTGGGGCTCTTCTAGTAGCCCTGATTTACAAAGGAACCCTACAATCAGGTATCAAACCAACCTCATAAAAATCTTGGAGATGATTCAAATGTCTTAAAAACTCCCTGAAACTCATCAATTTCTCTGTCAGAGCTTGGGAAGGTGTTTGAACCCTAAAAGACCCTTATAAGCCTATGTAAGGGATGGTGCTAGGAAGAAGAGTTTGGAAAGGTGCAAGATGAATTAGCTACACTTGGTGGTCAGGTTAGGCTAGGTTAGGGGATTCTTGATAAGAGGGGAATCCTATAGACCATAAAAGGTGTTAGGAGAACACTAGGATCCTAGTTGAGGATCAAAAGCATAGACTAGCTAGTCTATCCTAACCTCCCATCAGATTGGTATGAGAGCCTCTTAAGGCTTGGGAAGTGGATAGTGGATGTTTCAACCTGTAGAAGAGTCAGTTGGATCATCACACAAGAATAAAATGGGGACTAATGCAAAGCTTGCTAAGAAGGTGGAAGATTAGGAGGAAGCTAATAGACTCTTGCAAGAAAGATTGATGTAAATGGAACAACTTTTGGATGATGTCCAAGCAAAGGCAGATAAGGTGAAAGATAGGATGGAGGAGAAGAATACAAAAGAGAAAGAGAAGAGCATTGATTATGATGTGGCTACACCTGATCCTCCAACCCAAGATGAACAATTTCTTAAAGCTTTGAAGGCTATCACTGGCAAGGCACTTGAAGGTGTCCCATTACTTACCGACAGGATGGATACAAATCTTGTAATGCAATGGATTGAAGGCATGGAGAATCACTTCAAATGTCAAGAGATCTTAGAGGCACATAAGGTCAAAGTGGCCAAGTCTTGGTTGAGGGGTCAAGCTTTAACCTGGTGGAACTACTTGCAAGATGAAAGAGAGAAAGAGGGAAATAACCCAATGTCCAATTGGAAAGTAATGGTCAATAAAGTGAGGGAAGCATACCTACCTATAGATTATGAGATCCAATAGCATAGGAGGAGATTGAACCTTAGAAAGAAGGAGATGGATGTAGTCACCTACACTGAAGAGTTTCACAAGTTGAGCTTAAGATCCAAGATCAAAGAAGAGGAAAGCATCAAAGTGGCAAGTTACCTAAGTGGTTTGAAATGGATCATAGCAGAGGAGATGAGTTTGTTCACTTCCACCACAGTGCTTGGATGTCAGCATATGGCACAAAATCTTGAAGATAAACAAAGAAGGAAGCAAGAACATAACTCAAAGAATAGAGGTAGAGGTAGAGACTCTAGAGGGGTTCAAAGAGGAGGTTCTAGTGGAAGAGGTGGTGACTCAAGAAGCCAAGGGGAGAGCTGACTTTTAGAAAAAAGTTCAAAAATTAGTACAAGAGGATCTTTTTGGTAGAGGAAGAGGTTCTCAAGGAAATAGAGGAAGATGTGTAGGTAGAAGCAGCTCCTACTTTTCCACAATAAAATGCTATCAATGTGGACAGCTTGGGCACCCTGCTTATAGGTGTCTTGACAAGCCATCAAGTTCAAGCAATGAAAAGAGGGTAGCCTATACCCAAGAAGATAGCAGGAGCTCATGTACCAATGAGGTCAGAAAACTAGAATCAGAAATGGGTGAAAACTTAATGTTTAGAAGAGTACTCATAAGGAAACCTAACCAAGGTGAACCCATGTAGAGGAGAGCTCTTTTTAGAGTCAGCTGCAAGATACAAGGAAAAGTTTGCAAGGTTATAGTGGATTCAGGGTCCACTGATAACATCATAGTAGAGGAAGCAGTAAAGAAGCTCAAACTTACAAAGGTTCCCCATGCAAACCCCTACAAGGTGACTTGGTTGAATCAAGAGTAGAGTGTGCTAGTAAATGAGCAGACATGGGTGGAGTTTTCAATTGGAGGCTATAAGGACAAAGTGCTTTGTGATGTCTTTCCCTTGGATGCATGCCTTCTCTTATTGGGAAGACCCTAGCAATTTGATAGGAAGGTGATCTATGATGGAGAGGAGAAATCCATTTCTTTCAAGAAAGATGGAAGAACATTCAAGATTTAGTCCATAATAGAGAATGAAGAAGGTACTTCTATGACACCTAGTGTGTTGCTTAGAAGTGGTAAGGAGTTCCTACATGCACTACATGATGAGGAGACAATAGGATGTGCTATAATGGTGAAACCAAAGGAGGATGACAAGAAGTTGCAGGAAAAAACACCATTGGAAGTGCAGAAAATGTTAGAAGAATTCAGAGACATTGTGAGTGATGGAACCCCTGCAACACTACCTCCAAGAAGGGCCATAAGTCATCAAATAGACTTTGTAACCAGTGCATCTCTTCCTAACAAAGAAGCCTACAATTTTACCCCTGATTAGAATAAGGAAGTGGCAAGACAAGTGCAAGAATTATTGGATCAAGGGCTGATCAAGAAGAGCAGTAGTCCATGTGCAGCCCCACTAGTCTTGGCATCCAAGAAAGGAGGAAAATGGATAATTTGCATAGATTCAAGGGCTATCAATAGGATCACTATCAGGTATAGGTTACCAATTCCAAGAATAGAAGATTTGATGGATTCCTTAGGAGGTGCTATGTATTTCACTAAGTTGGATCTAAAAAGTGGTTATCACCAAATTAAAATCAAGGAGGGTGATGAGTGGAAGACCACTTTTAAAACCATAGATGGATTGTATGAATGGCTTGTGATGCCATTTGGGCTTACCAATGCCCAAGCACCTTCATGAGGTTGATGAATGAGGTCTTGAAGGACTTCACAGGAAGATTTGTAGTGGTGTATCTAGATGATATACTCATCTATAGAAAAACCAAAGTGGAACATCTTGAGCATTTGAGGCTAGTTATGAAGAAGCTACCTGAGGAGAAATTGGCTATCAACCTAGAAAGATATGAGTTCATGCAGAAAGAGTTGGTTTACTTGGGATTTTTGGTGTCCAAAGAGTACTCTAAAAATGGACCCAAGCAAGGTGGAGGCAATCTTGAATTGGCCTGCCCCTAAATCAGGGACTGAAGTTAGAAGTTTTCATGGGTTAGCCCAATTTTATAGAAAGTTTGTGAGAAAATTCAATGGGATTTGTGCACCAGTGCTAGAAACCATCAAGGGAGGACTAAAAACCAAGTTCAAGTGGACTGAGGTAGCTGAGAAAGCATTTCAAACATTGAAGCAAGAGGTAGCTACCAAACCTATCTTACTCTTACCTACTTTTGATAAGTTGTTCATAATTGAATGTGATGCAAGTGGTGTAGTAGTAGGGGGTGTATTGAGTCAAGAAGGAAGGCTTGTGGCATTCTTCAGTGAGAAACTCAATGAGGTAAAGAAAAAGTATTAAGCTTATGACTTAGAATTGTATGCATTAGTACAATCCCTCAAGAAGTGGAGGCATTACCTCTTGCCAAAAGAATTTGTTATATTTACTGATAATTAGGCCTTAAGCTATATAAACACTCAAGAGAAGCTTAGCAATAGGAATTTGAAGTGGATGGAGTATCTCCAATCCTTTACCTTCACAATCAAACACAAGAAGGGGTAGCTCAACAAGGTAGCAGATGCCTTGAGTAGAAAGATTTTGACTGTCCAAGAACTATAACTGCAAAGAATTAGAATATTAGGTTTCAAAGACTTATATGAGGAGGATGAAGACTTCTCACAAGCCTACAAGGTGTGCCAAGAGTTTGAGAACCATTTCCATGGTGAGTTTGAAGATTATACCCTTCGAAATGGATTGTTGTTCAAAGGTAATCAACTATGTGTACCCAGAGAATCCATGAGGGAAAATTTGATTCAAGAGAAGCATAATGGTAGTCTAAGTGGATATTTTGGCATAAATAAGACATTGGAGTTGGTAAAAAGATACTACTTTTGGCCTAAGATAGCAAGAGATGTGAGAAGATATGTGGAGCAATGTGGAGTATGTCAAAGAGCTAAAAGAGGTTCAAGCAATGCAGGACTCTATCAACCATTCCCAATTCCAAATAGACCTTGGCAATGTGTGGGCATGGACTTTGTGGTTGGACTCCCTAAAACCAAATTAGGTATGGATAGCATCTATGTTGTAGTAGACAGGTTCTCTAAAATGATTCATTTCATTCCATGCAGAACTACTCATGATGCAAGCTATGTAGCACATCTTTTTTTCAAAGAGATAGTTAGGATTCATGGAATCCCTTTGAGTATTGTGTCAAATAGGGATAGAAAGTTCATGGGCCATTTTTTGAAAACCTTATGGAAAATTTTGGGAACTAATCTCTCTTTAAGTTCAGCATACCATCCTCAAAATGATGGTCAAACTAAAGTCATAAATAGGGTGCTTGGCAACTTGCTAAGGTGTTTGACAAAGGAGTATGGGTAGACTTGGGATCTTGTTATATCTTAGGCTGAATATGCTTATAATGACAATGTAAATAGGACCACAGGGAGAAGTCCTTTTGAGATTGTATATGGAAGACACCCTAGAGGAGTGTGTGAGTTGAGGGACTTAGGTTCTACGGAGTTGAAGAGTGGACAAGCTAAAGATTTCACTCAAACCATAAAGGAGGTTCAAGAGAAAGTGAAGAAGAACATTATGGAGTCCACTCATAAACTCAAAGTTAAAATGGATGAAAAGAGGAAAGAAGTATAGTTTCAGATTGGGGAATATGTCATGGTCCAGCTTAACAAAGAAAGGATACAAAAGGGCATGCCCACCAAGCAAAAAATAAGGAGAGTAGGCCCATGTTAGATTTTAGCCAAATATGGAGAGAACACCTATAAGGTGGACTTGCCATCAAACTTAGCCATCTCACTAGTGCTTAATGTTGTAGACCTAGTCATGTTCAAGGGGGATATCAAACAGCAAGATATGGATCCACCAAAGGTGCTACAAGACATAGACACCAATGCAATGCCCAAGAAGAAGCCAACCAAAGAAGAGAAGATATTAGAATCCAGAGTGAAGAAGACCACTAGACATCAAGTTTACATGGAGCATCTAATCAAATTGATGGATCAGCCTGAATCTAAAGCCACCTAGATTGAGGAAAGACAGTTCAAGAATTTTGGAGTTGACCTGGCTCTTCTTGACCCCAAAGTGCCTTAGTTTGTGCTAAGGGGGAGTATGTTGCAAGAGCACCCTTCTAAGGGCTCCCACCATCTTTTTTTGTTTTGTTGAACTTCTTAAATGAATCATGTAATTAAAATAAGATCTTGGCTTAGTGTGTGTGTCTAGGCCTAGGCTAGGTCCTAGAAGTTCAGTTGGTTCTTGATGTAAATGGCACAATGACTTAGGTCTTGTTGTCATCCTAAGGTCATTGATCTGCCATGTTAGTAGGACTCTAGGGTCAGGTTTTTCATTGAGGTATGAGCACATGTGTGCCTTAAGAGGACCTAAAAATTGGTCATTTGGTGGTGTAAGAGCAAAGATTCTCAAGCAACAAAAAGTTGCTCAAAAGTTGCTAGCAATTTTTTAAAAGTTGCTTAGCAACTTTTCCTTTGAAGTTTCTAACCTTTGCCTAAGTGTCTAGAAGCCATAACCTAACACTCATCCTAAGGAGAAGGTTATTTATGACCTAAATAACCCTAATTTAGAGGTTGGATATCATTTTGTATGGTTCTGTATGGAAAGACCAGTCTGAACTCAGAAATTCAGTGTGACAGTCACTGTTATTTGATATGTTTGGAAGCAAATAGAAGGAAGCTTTTGAATTCTATGCATGGAGTATTTTTTATAGTGTTTTTATTTCATTTTTGTGAGTTTGGAGTAGTTATTTCAAGTTTAGGTGTGTGTTCTATTCATTTCTTTACATTTTGCCAGTTCTCTGCCAGTTTGGAAAGACATGTAAATGTAGGGCTATAACTTTTGTTTCCACCGTGGCCACACCATGGAACTTTGGAATCTAAAAGTATAGACCCTACCCAGTATAAATATTTTATAAGGGCCCTAGAGAATGTGTGCACCTATGTGTTTGACCAAGCCCTAGGTGAGTTAAGGCAATGCCCGGTTAGGAGTGGTCAACATTACAAGTGCTCTAGAAGATAGAGGAAAGAGTTTCAAAGAAACCCCCTTGGAGGGAGCCAAGGGAAATGATTAAAGAGTATAAGTTGTGGAGGAGAGAGCTTGAGAAACCTAGGAAGGGTGCTATAGAAAGCCAAATAGTTAAAGAACTCAGTGAGGCCTAAAAGCCCTTAAAACCCTCAATCTTGGTTCAGGCATTGTACGGCCTGTTGGTGACTTAAACCCCCAAAAATCCTTGAGGAGTATGAAAATGAGGGAGGGTTACTTAAGAACTCAAGCTTTGGTTCTGTGAAAGGAAGGATTCAAAAGCCCTATAAATCCAGAGGGAGGCCTAATTGGGGCTCTTCTAGTAGCCCTAATTTACAAAGGAACCCTTCAATTGGGTATCAACCCAACCTCATAAACATCTTCGAGATGATTCAAATGTCTTAAAAACTCCTTGAAACTCATCAATTTACTTTTCAGAGCTTGGGAAGGTGCTTGAGCCCTAAAAGACCCTTATAAGCCTATGTAAGGGATGGTGTTAGGAAGAAGAGTTTGGAAAAGGTGCAAGATGAAGCAACTACACTTGGTGGTTAGGTTAGGCTAGGTCAGGGGATCCTTGATAAGAGGGGAATCCTATAGACCATAGCAAGTTTTAGGAGAACACTAGGATCCTAGTTGAGGATCAGAGGCATAGACTAGCTAGTCTATCCTAACCTCCCCATCAGAAATATAGTTATTTTAAAAAATGTGTTTCTCCATTTTGTGAGTTGAGACCATGTTTTAAATATGCTAGGCCCATTTTGTGTCATAGTGGGGTAGTTTCTTAATGATGAGGCATTGCATATCCTATTAGTGTAAATTCTGGTGATGGTGTTTTTATAAACTATCGTCAAAATATGTTCAATGCATGACTTAGTGGGTATGATGGTTGTTTCTTTAACTATCTATTTTTAGGGTCCCACTTTCCTCACCCCCTAGGAATTCAGGAATCTGGCATTCAAACTATGATGCAGCCTCATGGGTCCATTTTTGACCTTTTTCTATTCTTAGGAGGTAGTAGAGTTTGAATGCAGATTCCTAGTTTTAGCTTTTATAGCTCTCACTTTCGGTGATTGAGGTTAGCTCTTCATTCTTTCTCTCTGATATGAGTGTTGTAGTTTTGAGAGACACAATTGTACTTATTTCTTTTCAACAATAAAATTGATCCTTATTGTTCTCCTATAATTCCAGGTCTACCTTGAAGTCATAGGTAGGATTATTGTGATGTTTCTATCTCCTTAATCTGCATATTGAATTCAAGTTGGTGTTCAGGGATTTATCTTAATTCAGTAGTGTGATTTGTGTGCAATCAAGAATATCAGATTTGTGAATTTTTCTTCCTCTTTTGCATTCTAAGTACCTTGTTTCACTAAGGGTTTAAGAGAGTGGGATTGAGTTGTGAGTTAAGTTCATTTTGCTATTGGAGTAAACATATTTTTTAGTTGTGGATCTTATTTAAAATAGATGGATCACCTTTGTTTCAGTTTATTTGCAGTTGTTTGTTTTCATGCATTTTATCTCCCTTTTCCCCTCAAGTTTAGATAAGTTTCAAGTGATCCATAGGGAAGCCAACCCTTAATCTGGAGGTCTATTCTTGGATAGGTTACCCACAACCTGAGAATAGTCCCATGTTTCATAGGATTGCTAGGCTCAACACTTAGCAAATTGGGTGCAATCCTTAGTGACAACATCTACCTCATAAACAATGCATTAAAAAGCCTTAAAGTTTAACACATAAAAGAACCAAAACATCCATACACAAAGACAATTAGAAAATAGTAATGAAATTCCTATATTTTGTATTAATAAAACAACTACATTAGTACAATTTGATAGGGATTTCTCAGAAAATCCGGTCCTATACTCAAAAATTTCTTTACATAGTATGACTTACCACCCATACAAAAGAAAAAAAAAGGCTTTATATACTACTAGCCATCTTGGAATCCTCAAGAGGATGCAACAAGCTTCAAATGGCTAGGAAAGTGACTTGCACTATAGACAAAAAGGTACAACATAATGACAATGACTGGAGAAAATAGAAAGTAGTTCCCAACAACTGGAATCTTCATAGGTGGCACCTTTGTCTAAGGATACTTCAGAGCAGTTACTTGTTTTGTCACATGAATGATGACCATCATTAAAGGCTAACCTAGATCATCCTTTATTTGATACATGCTCTCCCTAAGATTCTAGATCAGGTGCCATGTGTACTTTTACTCTTCGTCTTCTACTTCTGGCTCTAAAACAACTAGCTTCTTCTTCTTTTTCTTTCTTCTTTTGTCCCAAGCTGCCACATCATCATCAGATGGCCAATTATAACTCTGCAACTCCTATAGTGTCTTCAACTATTCTTCCCATTTGGAATTGGTTATACCCTTAACCTCTGCAACAAACTTCATGCAATCATTTTCAACTTTGAACAAGTTGTCAATTATACTGTTGCACCCATATAAGTCTATAGAACCATCATCATCAAGGAAAACCTCCTGCCTAATCACCACTTGATCCATTGATGACTTCCACTCATCAACACTTACCACACTTCCATCATCACTATAAACATAAGGCATATACTTACTATAATTTTTGTCAAACATGGCCATCTTGGCCTTCACTTGATTTTATTTTCCTTTGAAAAACTATGTAACAACACTAACTAATCTGATCTTCTCATATACCTCTATTACCACCTTAGGGATATCGGGCTTATGTTCCTATATGGCATCAAGTTTTTCAAACAACAAAATCCTCCCAGACCATACATTGTAAAGTGGCTCCAAAGTAGCCAATGATTCATTTATTTTCTCATTTTCCTTGTGCAACAAAATAACTAACTGATGGACTGATTCCATCTTCTCTTTTATTTTGTTCTTTCTAGGTTGCACAACCCCTACCATGGTCTTCAAGGCTACATCTAGTTTCACCTTCTCTAGATCCTTAGTTGGCCTATCAGGAACTTCTACCTCTGGTTGAGGAGGTTCCTCAATTTGAAAAGGAGGAGGAGGAACTTCCTTTGAAGCTTCTTCAAGCTTAGGCTTTAAATCCTCAAGTTCATCCTCCAACTTCTTGATTACGATGAGGCTCAAGTCTCTGTCCTTAGCAACCTCCATTGAATTTTCAAATAATTTGTCATACCTTTCAGATAGCTGGATGGTTTTTGCCTCATTAAGGTGGGAAAAGTGTGTTACTACCTTGGACACCTCAAGATCAGTAGTGTTTTGGACAGTCCAGATTATTTTGTTTCCTTCCATCTTATCTCCAATACTTACAAGGGATGGCTTTTGTGCTCTGGGAGCCAAGGACCATAATGCAACAACTTGAGATTTAGGGCCATAACCACTCCCTCTTATCATGTCATCAATCTATACTTAATATGACAAGCTACCCTTTGGCTACTTTCTTATCTAATCAATAATGAAGGAAAAGGTCAAGTCCCATCTAGGACTTAAAAGAATTCCACTTGATCTAACCATCTCCCTTGCCTCCTCTACAGTAATCCTTTTAAGACTAGGGTCATATGAAGTCAGAGCCCTCATAGTGTCCTCACTTGGTTGCATACCTTTAGGCAGGGTCTTAGCAACCTCAATTTGTTTCCTCCAAATGAGAAAATCCCTGAATTCCTTACTTTGGATGAACTAGTCATCATTGAGGAACTCCTCCTGATAGAGTTGTCTTTCATCTTTTCCCAACAGTAAGTGAAAATCCCCTTCTTCTTGTTTTTATAGTCTTTTTACCATCTCTAATGGCTTTCCTTAGCTGATGATGGTAGGCCCTATTACTAGGCACAAGAGCTAAAGCTCTATCACTTACCTTCCTTTGGTTTTTCTCCTTTGTAGGTTCACCTACCTCAAGCTTTTGTTTTTTAATGGTGGCTCTGAAGTAGCCCCCTCTTCTTGTGGATCTTGGGTCAAATCAATAATTGGTGAGTCCCCTACTTGAGGTGGACTACTGCCTTCTTGTGAGTCATCAAGAGAATCCTCAGGTTATGATGTAGAATAATCTCTTGGTACCTCTAACTTATCCTCAAGAAAGCCCTCCAATTGATTGGACATGGTACTATGCATTTCTATCATTTTCTCCAACTTTTTCAGGTATGGGAGCTAAGGGAAATAGCCATTAAAAGGAATCCTGACCTTCTTTAGTCTGACCTCTATGTCTAGAAAATCAAAATACTTTCTCCACCTTCTTTGGAATTCATCATGATCCAAAATATTTCTTATCACATCTTCCTTATCCAAGCATTCATGATCTATGCTTGTCTCAATGTTTGGGATTAAGGTAATCCTGACAGTCCTGATAAAATCTTTAGGATCAACATACTTGCAGGTGCCTGAAATCATCTTGAAATGATTGAGCCAGCTACTGACCTAATCAAGTGGCCTCTTCCAAATCAAGAAACTTCCAATTCTGAACTGTCTTGGTGTGAAGGTACCCTTTCTATGAGACGCCAAGTGTTCTCTATCAGTCCATTTCAATTGCCAAATGAATTACATCATAGAAACTCTAGGAGGCACAAATTTGGGTAGCAGATGTGGGGGTTGAGGGTAACCATAAGCCCTAAGAACTATAAAGTTGGCACCAAGGTAGAAATCACCCCAATTATGGTTTCCTGGCCACTTATCTTCATACTGCATCGACCTCAACAACTTCAAAACCTTAGTTGACATTCTTATAATATTTGTCCCCAACAACCCAAGAATTAGATGAATAAATTAATTCTAGAAAATAGAAAAATTACAGTCATTGGATGTGTAATTCCAAGCTCTCAACCAATAGTGCAATGGGTTAGGATGGCCCTCAAAAGTAGTTCTCAATTTCAACATTGTTGCATCAAGATGATTAACATAGTGGTACAAAATCAAGTGCATTAGGAGGGAGTAATGCATAAACCTAATAGGTCTCTTATTTTCCTTAATAGATATCAACCCCTCATGCATTCTATCGATCACATACTGGATGTAATCATAATCAATGTTAGAGTGAGAGTTCTGAATATCTAGAATTATCATCAAAAGGTCAACATGCATTTTCTCTTCATCCCAATCTATCTGTAGAACCCTACACAACCCATGACACAAGAATTTTATGTAGTGATTGAAGATTTTAAACTCATAGGAAGAATTCATAATTAGAGGGAGAGGAGCTATATATTTACCCTACTTGGGCATGTGCTTAACTATCTTACTCTTCACCAGTCCAATATTACTCGCATAGTTTTGCCTTTCCTTCTTTAAATCAATTTCAGTGGAAGAAGAGGCAAAGAAATCAAATGCCTTCATGAATGATCCCCTACTCAAGTTAAGAAAAATAGACTGGTCCTCACACCTAATGGTTCTAGAGATAGGATCATGTAGCCTAGCCAACACAATAATCAAGTGAAAATCTAAGAAAACATCAGGCACAATTAATTTTTCCATCCCCAAAGCCCAAGAATTACAAATAGGAATTAGTTTATGCTTATTATTATAAAGTATGAGAAAATTGTGTAACCTGAGCCTGAAGGAGTGATGGGGTCCCTACACTTGTCCATGAGGTCTTCAAAAGATGTATCAATGGCCTTTTTGTTCTGGCTCAACCCAAGAAGAAACCCAAGGAACTCGTCTGAATAATTGGACTTCCCCTTATCATCACCACCCTGCTCTTTTACAGCTCCACTTGATGATGCAACACTTGCCTTTGGATGAATCATCTTGGAAGACACAAACTCCACAACACTACAAATTAGTATACTTCTCTCTCACTACTTCAGCACCAGTAACTTCAATTATCTTTAGAATAGCTTTGAGCATAGAAAGCAATGAAGTGCTGCCTATATACCTTGAGAATTGAATGCGTACAATTGCTAAATCATCACAAATCTTGGCTAAGTCACTTTTGCATTCAATTTTTCATATTACCAACCTTTTAATTAGAGCTAGCTATGGTGTGGATGTTGACAGGCTAATTTAAAAAATCAAATTATAGAGTGTTAGAGCAACTACCTTGGCTTTTGGCATTAAAACCCTTAATCACTGACAAAAACCTTTGTTAAAACTTGATTGGATGGCATTTTACCCTTTTCTAGCTTGGTAGACTACCCTTTCCACATTGCAAAAGCTCATAACATTAACTAGCATGAAAACTTAACCAGACTTGATTCAAAGATCAAGTGAACAAAGGATCTCATGATCTCTAAAAGAAATACTAATCCTAGGTTAAGTTTGGAGATCCAGTGACAAGGCCATTCAGGAAATCTTGGAGTGATCTCTTAACTCACAACTTTACTTAGAGATTTACCGACCACCATTGATCCCAAAGGTGATCAACGGTCCTCAGAAATTCTTTTAAAATCCATCATAATCCTGCCATAATTAGAGATTGGGCGACTGAAAGAAATCTCTAGTTCTCAGAATACTTTATTCAATCATAGTTAAACTCAGAGAATACATGACCCAAGACTTCGCCAATTCTCACAATCCTTTTCTTAACTAAGCTAACATCTAGAGATCTCGCAAATAAAGCCTTTTACAAACCCATGAGTAGATCACCTTAACCATAGTGACATCTAGAGAATTAGCGAACAAGAAAATCTCTTAATCTCAAGAAGCCACACTTAACTCTCATTCCATCCCGTGATCTAGCGAACATCAATATCTCACATTCTTGAAAAGAAATGCTTAATGATAGTTAGACTTTGAGATTGAGAAAACAAATCACAATCCCATTCGCTGAATAGTTTTTATACCTTAGGTTACTGTTACCCAAAATTTCCCATCTTTCAATTCTGGCCTATGCAAATGTCTAGTTCTTTCTGCATCTTGTCTTGCTTGTGAAGTTGATCCATAAGTTTTTATGCTTTGCACTCTGAACCACATGTCCTTTGATGTGTCACCATGCCCCAGTTCAGATCACATCACTTAATTCACAAAACTCACAGAGATATTCAAGTTTAAGTGCTTGAAGGAAATACTCAGGTCGCAGGGGTTCCAAAAAATGTTCATTGTCAAAAACCCTCTATATTTTTGACCTTCCAAAGAAAACCTTGGTTGTTTTTGGCCTTCTGCACTTCACACTTCTTCAGCGTCGGCATTTTTCTTAAGTGTTCAGTGTCAAAAACTCTTTGTGTTTTCGACCTCTGGTTTGAAAAACCTCCATGTTTTTTACCCTAAGTGTGCAACTTCGACCAAGTGGGTCCTAGTTCCTCATGTAGTTGCTAGTGCAGTGAAGATCTGATGGCTATTGCATAATCTCATGGAATCTTCCGAGCCCATCAGATCATGCGACAAGCGCCCAATTAGAATCTTAGTGGGTTGTGGGTCTAGAGAATCTATAGGGGTGTAATGTGTGGGAGATTTGACGATGGTCACATGTTCACATGGGATCTTCTGACCCCATGTGATCATGTGAAAACCATCTGATGTAGTTAGTAGAGTGGGTACATGTGCCATGTCATGTTGATGTGCTTGTTTCTCATTCGCTGAGCTAGTGATGACGATGCGGTTGTTAGTGGGGCCAAATTTTAAATGGTAAAATCTTTAAGGGAGGTCATTTTTTTGTCCTCTAACTTGGCGGTGTCCGATAAGTGTTTCCTTGTTTTCATGATCATGGATGTGATAGCAGAGCTTCCCCTTTTTTAGTGGATGCGCAGTTAAGAGATTTCATGTGGTCGTTGAATGTAGCCAGGGTTAGAGAAAAGTTCAGGCGACTTGGCGACTAAAGGAAAATGAGCCCGAGGAAGAACCTAGAGTTAAATTTGTAGTTAAAATCTCAAGGGCTTGTCGCATGATCGCATGTAGTCTCTTGTGGCCATGCGATCATGAAACCAACATTTTTTCAAAGGCAGTGCGATCTCGGGCCTGAGTTTTTGGCCAATGTTTGTCTGCAGGCTGTATGAGGAGCGGAGATTGATTCCAAAAGGCTTGTCGCATGATCGCATGAAGGATTTTGAGCTCATGTGATCATGTGACCAATGTTAGTTCAAGGCAGTGTGACTATTTTTCACGGGCTTTCTTCAAAGGTGAATGTTGCAGGCAACGGGTAGCTAAGAATTGATGTTGCAGGACATGTGCAGGTTGGGAAATTGATGGACATGTTGCAGGACTTGTGCAGGTTGTGATCATCCCAATAGGGTACCAGTTAGCATTCATGGCATGGCTTTGGGGCAGTAAGGATGATGAATCTAGGTTGTTTTGTAGGTTGATTGTAGTACAGGGATGGGCATGTAAGGATGAATATCTGATCAGCTATGATACTGTAGAGTTTTATTTATGATCAGTCTTCTCAGTACCCTAGGGTTGGTTATTTTATTTTAAAATCTATACCCTAGCTAGGTTTGATTCCTGCCTACGTGCAGAGGATGTATATATTGTTTTTTGGAGCTTGTAGAGCTCAGAGTTTTCATTTTGTAAAAAGAGTTTATCCTCTTTCTTAGGAGTTATCTGTGGCATCTGTTCTTCTCTCTAGCTTTTATAGTCTATAACCTTTCATTGAAATTTCAAGTTCAATAGAGGCTATCTGTGGCATTTTTTCTGCCCTCTGGTCTTTCACTTGTCTATATTTCTCTTATTTGAATATGATATGTTGGCTTTGTTAGAGAAATCTCAGAGTTCCAGAGCCCTTCTTTCTTTTATCTCACATGTGTACTATTGTGTATGATCTGATTGGATTGAGTTTGTGGGTATAGCTCAACCCCATGTCTTTCTGTCTCATTCCTATACCCTTTTGCTAAAGAGAACATTTGTTTGCAGGTCATAGTTTGTGTCTTATGTTCAGGCCCCTTTGTGAAATACTTATACAAGCCTGTTTAGAAAGATTGTGTCCTATTAGATTTGAGATCTTTCATGTTGATGTTTTCAATGTATTATGTTCATTTCATTTCGGTGCATCACCTAGTAGGTAGTTTTCTTTCCTGTTATTTCCATTTCATGCACTCCTTCTATCCCTTTCCCTCAAAAGATTTAATTTCTTGTTTAAGAGTGAACTAAGGTGATAATCCAAGAGGAACCATCCTAGAACCTGGAGGTCTCATCTCGGTTAGCAAAGGTCCCACAACCTTGAGATGATTCCCATGTTATACTAAGTTATCAAGACCAAGAGAGCTTGAAAAAAAGGCGCAAAACTCAGTGTATAACAGTTACATTATGGGATTATGTGCTGACTTTAGATCTTGAAAACAATCAGTGGCTATCACTAGATCACCTAATCCATTAGACCTTTTCCTTTTAATTATGAGACTTAGCAAATACAACATTCGCTAAATCTCCTAAGGTTTAGAACTTTAACCTTTTCATTCTGAGAATGTGTGACTGAAGGAAAAAACCTTTTAACTTTTCCTTGTCATCAAATCACCAAAAGATTTGGGACTTTACTAACTAATTCTAACATTTAGCAAACACATTATTTCGCTAGGTCACCAAATGATTTAGAGCATTGCCACCTTTTCCTGAGATCAAGCAACTGAGAAGAACTTTATCCTTTGCCAAAATACTTTGTCAGAGCCGCCAAACTTAGTGATCATGAAAATAAGACTTAGTTATCAAATCACCAAAGGATTTACCATGGGATCCATTCTCTATGAGATTAAAACAACATCGTTGATCCCAGATATGATCAACTGTCCTTGCTATATCATTGGAAGATTGAAGACTTAGTCACCCGATTTAGAGAATAGGAGATAGCTGCCATGCCAAGTTGCCAGAAGTTAAAGTGAAACCACCAAGAATCAAGTGAACAAGAGACCACAAAGTCACTAATTCATTGAATGTTAAGACAAACCATGACACAAACTGGGAGACTCAGTGACTAAGAAAAAGATAACAACGGACTCACCACTGTCGCTAGTTTGCTGAAAGACTTGGAGACAAGGAAAAACATTGCACGACTTGGCGAAGACAAGGAAATGAACAACCATGTGCAAATTGAGAGACTTAAGTGACCAAAAATTAATGTGCAAATATAAGGAAATAGGGAACACTTAAGACAAACTGAGGGAAAGATCAGACCAAGGCCAAAAATACCTAGGGCAAGGGTTTATCAACACAAATATGACATTTTGAGAAAAATTTAAAACCCTTTGCCAGACGAAGACACATGTAAAGACATAGGACAAGGACATGAAACAAAAACCTCAAAAACCTTAAAATATATCCAACAGACCATTTGGTGCTAGGACGAATGGTTTGGAAGAAACCTAGTGGTGCAACTTTCAAATGACCCTCACTGCAAGTTTTTGCATCAAGTGAGATTGGCATGCAAAATTCAAAAAAAATTGAATCTCCTAGAATGGAGAGAGGTTATTGTAGTCCTCAAAAACATGGTCCTATAGCATCTCATGATTTTTTGATAGCTCTCATGGGGTCTGAGATACGAGCCTCAAAAGATCATTGCCCAATCGCGCTTAGTGCACCTTGGGGAAACTTTGGTCCAGCATGGTCGTGAATGTTATAGTGACTCCATGGGAGAAATGGGGTCATCAATAGCGTTCACCTATCCAGCTAGAGCTAATGGAACTATTCGACGCTAGGATGAAATCCTTCAATACTATCCCTTCACCCTAGGGAATCACCATTTTACTTTAGACACATTTGACCAATTTTGACTCAATGACTCCAACTATTACATCGTTTGACAATACAAATGTACATGAAATTAAGACAATACGAATGTAAGGATACATAATTAGGATGATACAAATATAAGGATACAAAATTCATAGTAAGGAATCACATTTTTTCCACTTTACGTGACATAAAGAGTCAAGATGATACAAATGTAAGGATACAAAATTAAATATGTATTTATAATCAAACAATACAAATTAGGATATACAAAATGTGGGCTCTTAATATTTGCAAATCAACCCTATGGGAACTTTTATATTTCAAATTTAGCATCTAATACGCATGATGAAGCTCATTATTATTTATATATACAAAATTTTGCATCTAAATATGCACATTACAGTCGATTATTATTTTTATATACAAAATTTGGCATCTAAATATGCACATTATAATTGATTGTTATTTTTATATACAAAATTTGGCATCTAAATATGCACATTATAGCTCATATGCACATAGAATAATATACAAATTATCAAAATCATTCTACCATAATGTAGAATCATTCATCTTTATTGCCAAAAACCAATCAATTGAACCTTCTGGATCAGCTCTAACCCATATTGTGTCAAGTATTGCCTGATGGTCAGATTCATGAACTTTCCCCAAATTCTTGTTAAGAGGTATACCATGATATTTAATCAATTTAATATTTGTTACAACAATAAGGTTAGAGTAATGAAGATTATGTCTATGTGTCTCAAAGTCCTCAAACAACCAAGTGTTAGAATTCTTGATAGGGTACCTACATTTTATTATAAGAGGTCTCAATACAACTTGACACAACAATGATACCTTCTAATCCATGTGCCTCTCAGAACACCAGAACCTATTGGGTACTCAATACACTCTCCATCAGTGACTGTTGTTGTCAATTTCTTTTTGGTGTTAATACAATGACACAAAAAAGTAATCTTTTCCTTCTTCATTATTCTCATCTACAATGAGTGCATATACATGACCTACATTTAGTAGAAGGCTATAAGTTAATACCAAAATCAACATAAAGAGCTAATAAATTGACCTTAAAATGCATACAAGATGAGAAAAATAATTCACTAAGTAATAAATTTATAAATTACCTTATTCAACTAGGTTAGATACATGGTCAAAATCCATTGACGTTTCCATCTGGTTCAATTTTAGTGCTTGAGGAAGTTGATATGTATCTAGGTTTTACAAAAGTCTACAAGACCATTGGTTGACCCACTCTTTTGATTCATATTCATCCCACAAAAAATGCATACACAAAGAGAAAAAACATGCAATGTGTCTAGTATAAAAAGCTAATGATGTTGCATTTGAACTTCTAAATGAATGCATGTCACTTGATCTTGTAAGTGTACAACAATCTAAATATTTTTTAATGTTAGATTCACATATTAACCAAAAAAATATGGAAACCATAGACTTACCTGCATTACTTGGTCTGATCATATAATTACACCAATTCACAATTGTTTCTCCATCTATTAACACTGCACCACCTTCATACTTCAATTCCTCTCTAGTAAGATCTCTTTTCACACATGCTCCTGCACCATCATGCTCTCGCTTTCTATGAACCACCTCAGTGAAATTCCACAAATGTTACACACCACTTGCCACATGCATCCTAGTCAACCAGTAGAACATCCTTGCATTCTTTAATTGTGAGGTGCAATTGTCTAACCATATTAAGTGTTGGTTGTATCTTATACCTCTTTCCCTTAAACTATCATAGAAAAATTTAAAGCATCCTTGCAAAAAATCTGAGGAATGTGTACGATCATTTCTAATATAGAATGATACTCTCTTATAACCTTTTTTTTCCTTTGTGCTATCATGTGCATGCATGCATACTATGTGTAAAAAAAATGTAACTTGTGTAGAGTGATAATACATAGGTTGTACTTCATTTTGAGGTTTTAGTGTATAATTATTTGCAAAATCAATGATAGAGATAATATTACTAAGTGGGAAAGTGTCCTTACACAACTTGAATTTCTCATCTAACCACCTAGCTCTATGTGTCTGACCTATGTACTCACACTACTACATTTGGGGCTAAATTTCGATAGAAACTTCTGATGGATAATTTTTTTTTTATGAATTTGGTGTTTTTATTTTTAATAGTCCCCAATGGTGTCGGTATTCTGATGGTTTTTAAATCGACCATCAAAATTCTGATAGTTTAAGGGTATAGATGAAAAAAAAAGTGAAACAACCAAATCATTTTTATTTCGATTGTAGAGAAAAGGAGCGGGAGATAAGGAGCGGGTTAAAGATGAGCATGAGAGAAGGTATGTGATTTCTTCATCTTTGATCAGGTATCTTTGACAGGAAACATATTTTGAGCCTTTGGTATCACATTCGACCACAAATTTTAAATGCATTGCATTTTATTTGATCATGAATCATGAAATTGGATTCATGTTTGTTGATATTACCATTGTATATTGTTGAGATTCTCACTAAAATGACCACATTCTACTAGTGTTGTGCCCTAACCTATGCTTTATCTCCATTATTTGATGTTATTGGTGCTTGTGCTCAAGGAAATCAATTCACTATTTTGAAATGTTTGGATTCACGTTTGTTGATATTATTGGCACAACCATTGTATATTGTTGAGATGCTCTATGAAATGACTGCATTCTACTGGTGTCATTCCCTAGCCCATGCTTTATCTCCATTATTTGATTTTATTGGTGCTTGTGCTCAAGGATATCGACTCACTATTTTGAAATGTTGACTGTGGTTATCAAATGGACAGCCCATAAGCTTCTAGCTAGGCACCATTTGTATTGATAGCTTAGGACATCAAATGTATTATATCATTAATAGTTGAGACTTTGTTAAAAGGAAATAGGACAAAGAATGATTTTGATTTATTTTCTCTATTTTGATCCTTAAGTGGTTGTTGCCATGATTTTTATTTTGAGTGCAATTTTGATAGAATTTTAGTTGGGTTTTCACTAGGGTTTTCAGTATATTGAGCTACAATAGTACACAATTCTTTTTGGTACCCTTTTTTTTCCCATATTCAGTAGATAAAAATCATGGCAACAACCACTTAGCCATCTTTTTGATGTTCCATTTATTTTACAAAGATACACGTATGTGGATTTATCATTTAGTTGCTTGTAGTTATTGGTCAAATGCAAATATTTTGTCAAGTTGAAAGGGCAAGAAATCAATTTGGTGTTTTTGGTTTATGTTAAAATTTGATTTGGTAAAATCCTCAAAAAACACATGACATGTTCTAAAATGTAAATAAGTTGAATTTTAAATGTAAGATATACATCTCATCCATAGTAATCAAAAGAAAGGACATGAAACTAAGGAGATTTAACAATCCAAAAATATAAGCGAATAGAAAACATGGTTGGTACCTTATGAATTGGTTTTTGAGGTGCACGATCTTCATCAATCTCCTCAGAAGAAGACCCCTCCTCATTGCTACTGCTTTCTTATTTAACAATTGGTTTGGAAAAATGCATTTAACACAAAAAAAAATTACAAAACTGAACCAATGACATGTTTACAAAAAAGAAATAGAATGATAATAATATGCTGAAAATTCTATTCTATTTAATACCCACCAGAGGACTAGTCCCAACAATTCTTAAACATAGTTTATATGATATGATGAATTTTTAAGAAAGGTCTAATTTTGTAGACTGCTAGCACGAAGGAAGATTTGATCTAGCCAAATCTTCCTTGTACCACACAAAAAACTATGTGATAACTATGTCTACTCCAACCTTAATTGTTTGAGAATTCATCATATCAGATAAAGTATGTTTAAGAATTGTTGGGAGTTCTATTAGACCTTTGTTGTAAACATTCCATTGGTTCAGTTTTGTAAATTTGTTTTTTGTGTTAAATGCATTTAAATGGAACATTAAGCATAGTAATAATATGCTTAATCTATTAGTAATTAGTAGATTAAATGTAGATAATACCTTTATCATTTTAGCATGTTATTATAAGATACTAAAGAAGAACTTCTATTTTTTAGACAAATCTTCATTGTTCCCCACAATGAAGACAATGAAGATTGACCTCTTGCCCCACAACAAAGAACATTATAATAAGACCTTTTAATCATAGTGACAAGAACATAGAAGCATTCTAACTCATTTGTAAAGAAAATAAGCTTTCTATAAAATGAAAGGTTCAACCTAATTAATACTAGCACTTTCACTCAAAGGATAGTAATCTGGCTAAAAGACTTAAGAGAGACTTTGACCCTAGAATTCATCATCAAGCTCTACAACCTCTTGTAGCTATCTTCATAGCAAAAAGAGTCATTGGATATGTAAAATTTCTCAGAAGTTTGTACTTAGTTTGTAGGTTGAATTTGTACAAAGTAGATTGTAATTGAAAATTTAAAAACTATTTGCACCTAGTCATTATTCATGCACTATGCAATATGCATTGTGCAACGCAATGAAATGAGCAATGTGTATAGAAATGACAAAAACTATATTCCATAATTCTTGGGCTAAACTCTAAATTTATTTTCTTTTTATATCTCTATGCTATTGAGACCACTTCCATTTTATTAAACACAATTTTTCCCAATTAAAAATCTCAATTAGAATAAGATATAATATAGTGTTAGAATAAACTTTGTACAAATACATGTAATGCTTATGTTAATGATCAAACACACATATGGATTCACTATTCTATTCAATGTTCCACGGGACAGTGGATTACTAGAGTTGCATAGAGTTTAATATTTTATTGATATTCCTCTTCTTTGTTTCATACATCTTGATGCAGAGCCCTCTATTATCACCTTAACGAGACCAACTCAACTCGAGGATTCAACAAGTAACTTGGAATCCCCTCAAGGAATTAGCCTCAACTCAAGGATTAAGTGGATTTCCTTGACTTTGTTAATCACTTCCACAACCTTGCTACACAAGTTCACTTCCTCATTTCTTGGCAATTCCTTCTAGCACCATCTCTATCCTAGGCCACCTAGTGCACCTAGTGCCTCCACCATGTCAAAACCTCAACTAGGCTTTTCACCCTGATCTTAACATCAAGTATCACCTCATCATGGTCTATTCACCATGTTTCAACACCCCATTCACTTTGATCTATTCAACTTACACCATTCTTCTTCTACATCTCTTCTAGGCCTGTTTAGTAGCCCTACACACATAGAAATTAGAAAATTACACCCAAAGTCTCTAAATAACCTGGCAAAGTACTTACCTTTTCAAATACCCTTTTCAAAGTTACTAACCCCATCTCAATATTAGTCTTCCATCCTTTGAATGGTGAATACTTCCATCCCCAAATGCTCTTCTCCTAGGCCTAATTAGCCCTCACTCAATAAAGCAACTCCTATTTCCACTTGTCTTCAGGACTCAAAGGCTTGAAATAGTCTTCCTAGACCTTCCAAAACACAAGATTTTCAAACTTTCAAAGTCTCACCATTTGTTTGATACTATGCATATAGGAAAGAATGTAATAGAGAGATTGTGGAAGATATTGGATGGAAGGCATGACAAAGAAAAAATCATTAAAATTTTTAGTAAGTCTAATCGAAAGGCCTTCCACTCCTAAAATTTTGAGTTATAAGGTTATTGTGCTTCTCTATAATTCATTCCAAGAAGTCACCTAGGGAACTCCTAAATATACTTTTAGAGTTGCTATAAAGCATTAACTAATTGGAGATGAAAAATACCATATTCGTTTCAAGCATATGTGGTAAAAATTCATGAGATACTAAAGAAGACCTGCTATTTGTCAGTTAAATCTTCATTGTTCCCCACCAAAAACTAAGTAAAAACTACTCTACTCTTAATTTGTTTAACAATGCACCATATTAGATAAAGTTGGTTCTATCATACATGTCATAAACTCTCTTCAAACTCACAATACTTTGCATGTGTAGTACAAAACTCATGAGATTCTAAAGAAGGCCTCACTCTTAATCAACCAAATCTTCCTTGTACCACACAAAAAAATGTGTGATAACTATGTCTACTCGAACCTTGATTGTTTAAGAATTCATCATATCAGATAAAGTATGTTTAAGAATTGTTGGGACTGGTCCTTTGGCCTGTATTAAATAGAATATAATTTTTAGCATATTATTATCATTCTATTTACTTGTTGTAAACATGCCATTGGTTCAGTTTTGTAAAAAATTTTGTGTCTTAAATGCATTTAAAATAAAGGTCTAATTCTATAGACTACTAGCATGAAGGAAGATTTGACCTAGCAGTCAACAAAATTAGACCTCTATTTGTAGCTTTGTCTAATCCTATAGACTGCTAGGTGTGCTATAATTTGAATATTTGACCTAGCTGATTAAATGCAAATAGTTTGAAGACAAATCTTCAAAGAATTAGTTAAGCATATTATTATCATGCATTTAATCTTATAAAGTCATCAATTCTTAAGCATTAAGCATAGTAATAGGTAAATCTTCATTGTCTTCATTGTGGGGGACAATGAAGATTTGTCTAACAAATAGAAAGTCTTCTTTAGTATCTTATAATAATATGCTAAAATAATAAAGGTGTTATCTGCATTTAATCTACCAATTACTAATAGATTAAGCATATTATTACTATGCTTAATGTTCCATTTAAATGCATTTAACACAAAAAAAAAATTTACAAAACTGAACCAATGGCATGTTTACAACAAAGGTGTAATAGAACTCCCAACAATTCTTAAACATACTTTATCTGATATGATGAATTCTTAAACAATTAAGGTTGGAGTAGACATAGTTATGACATAGTTTTTTGTGTGGTACAAGGAAGATTTGGTTAGGTCAAATCTTCCTTCATGCCAGTAGTCTACAGAATTAGACCTTTATTAACAATTCATCATATCAGATAAAGTATGTTTAAGAATTGTTGGGACTAGTCCTTTGGCATGTATTAAAAAGAATAGAATTTTCAGCATATTATTATCATTCTATTTCTTTGTTGTAAACATGCCATTGGTTCAATTTTGTAATTTCTTTTTTGCGTTAAATGCATTTAAAATAAAGGTCTAATTTTATAGACTGCTATCACGAAGGAAGATTAAGCATAGTAATAATATGCTTAACCTATTAGTAATAATATTCTTAATCTATTAGTAATAATATGCTTAATCTATTAGTAATTATCTACATTTAATCTGCCAATTACTAATAGTTTTTTAATACAGATGCAACGTATTGTCAGTTTGAGGATAGTCTATACCATGTGTGATGGTTAAGTAATGGGAAATTTATGATGATTTATTTGTAGAACTACTTGTCCCTTGAAACGTTAAAATTTTTTTTCTCAAAAGATAAACTCTCATGGAATACGATGACCTCAGGTTATGCACAGAATGGATCTATTTTCTATCACTATGTTCTTATCCTATGTCAAAATGGGAGCTTTGTGACATGGTATAGATATCCATCAAGGCATAAATAAAATTCAAGTTTTCTCTAATTTTGTAGTTGCAATTAATTAATTTTAAATTTTATTTTCTTATTCATAGAAGCTTGCAGTATAGCTGCTTTTAATGTAGACAATTTGTGGTTTTCAAAAAAAGTTATGTGCTAATTTTCTTAGGCAAGGCATTTAAGGATAGGTTTCTTATTAAGTTTGGACTGCAAATTAGCTCATGTGCTTAGTCATCCTTTATCATATATTCAATTAAAGGAACTCAAAATCAGTGAAAATTACTCTTCATCTATGTATGATTTGTAACAAAATTTTATGCTAAGTTGGAGAGTACTTAAGTTACCACAAACATCACAACTATTTCTTGTTGCTAGCTGGTCCCTACTCATTTTGTTTTCTGATTGAGCGATCAAATTTGGGGAAGAAATAGCACAGGCAAAGAGAAAGAGAGAAAAAATGGTACAATATAATTTCAAGAACAAGTTGGCCCTTGGCTAGATCAATACTGCTGGTAATATCATTGCCAAAGTCACTAGTACATTTGACATCATTTTTTGACCTTTATTTTTGACCATTAATGAAAATGGTTTAGGTTGGTCAGGGTATAGATGGAAAAATTTGTTTATTTTTTAAAACCATGCTCGTGTTCATCAAACTTTCGACCAATATGATGTCGATCGAATGTTCAATGAATATGGGCATATTACTTAAAAAGAACATTTCAATTCTCATTTTCACTTTTACGATTGCAGCGAGCACGTGAATTAGGAGCAGAGCGAAGCTTATTCCTGAAGAGCATGCCTACAGCCGAGGTTAAAAGTGAAACAAAATTCTAAGTACGTTCCTTCTATGTTTTTTATCATTTCTTATGGTTGATAGCACAAGTAATTTCTATTTACATATACTCGCAACTAGTTTGGATGTAACAACGGCATGTGTAACTTGTAAAAGTTGTTCATTCAAAACTTACATAGTCGATTTCATAAGGAACATATAGTTGTTATGCTACAACAAGTTTAACTGATATTTTGACAGTGTTGTAGTAACTCCAATGCATTCATGTTATTAGTTTTTGTTATTCAAATTATTGCCAATTTACATAGTAGACCGTGAGAGAATAGATATGTGGTGACTGTCATAACACGTCCAGTTAGGTAGATACAAATAGTTTGCATTGTTTTTATTCCTCTCCGTCCCATGACATTCTATCAGGCCAAACTCAACACATTGTGTCAACTTTTCCATGAAGTCGTGGCCTTAATTTGTGCTTTCATCATGGAGATTCCATGCCGCTGGGTGAAAAAACAAACTAGGGTAATGTCATTTCATTTGTTCAATGCTTGAAATTGGGAAATACATTAACTGTGCATGATCTGCATACTTTGCATTGCAAGTCTTCAAAAGAAATCACTAAAAAAATAGTATTTTCACCATTTGTAGATTTTTCAAAGTTTTATTTTTCTGTCTTTCGATGCATTTTATTAGGAGCTTAGCCAATGCCCATTTTCTAGGGTATGTACTTTTGTTGCTTCATTATGTGAATACACTAAGGATTTTGTATGATACCCACATCTAAGACCGTGGTTGTTATTAGATGATGCATGATATTCCTGTGTAATATGTACTATACACATATTCATACTCCTTTTAAATAAGTAAAATATTAGAACATAAACATTTGTATTCAAGATAAGGTTGAATGCTAATAGATAATAATTACCCTATAAGCACTTTTATTAGGGAAATTTTTGGGCACTCCAAATTGCATGTAGGCTCAAGGGTAGGAAATGTGATCCCAACAAACAATATTGGAGGCTAAGGAATAACAAGAAGTTTGATAAGTATAGTCCTCACAAATTTGAAATAGTATCAAGACTTAAATGTCAATATAGGTACATTGAGGTTTTGCTTTTCCTTTTTGTGGCAAGTGAAGCTTCAAAGCATGTTGCCAGAAGGATAGGATAAACTAAACCATATCCCCCATATGTTTCCTTTTCCATTTTGACCAAAGCAAATATGAATCCAAGTAAAAAACCCCTATCATTATGCTTTGATGGATGTCCATACCCTGTTCCAAAGCTCCCATTTTGGCAATATCCAGGAAGGATGCTGACAAGTTGTCAAATTTGATTTTACATGTGTTGATTGCATTTGCTTGAAATTTTCTAAAAGCCTTTTCAGGAAGTATATTTTGTGATTATCCTGCAATCATGGCATTCCATAAAACCATGATTCTTAAATGCATTTTGTCAAAAAGTTCGCTGGCCTTTGTCTATACTTCCACATTTTGCATACATTTTGCAGGGCAGGGTGTTAAAGAATATAGATCAGAATAAAGAATAAACGTAATGCTTTTTCATAATCAAACTTCTGCTGGATTAGATAATTTCCACTGTGATTGATTTCTAAATAATAGATATGATCTCATATAAGTAGAAGAATGAACGGTTATTATTGTGAAAGGACATGACTGTACGTGACTAGATAGTTATGTAGGGTCATGTCTTTCCACAATAATAATCATTTGATAACAATCAACTTCTAATTATAATGATGCCATTTCATATTACTATTTTAACACTTAACACATGATGCATGATAATATCATGATTATCGACTTCAATGATATAGGTCACAATATGTATATGTATCATGACTGCAGTCACGATACATATACATATCGTGACTAGTATATATAGCATTGATGTAAGTTACGGTATGTATATGTATCATGATTTTTATAAATCACGGTATGTATAGGTATCGTAACTATTATCACAATCATGATACACATTGTGACTAATATATATATGACATTTGACTATATTTCCTTCATAGCTGATCTCAGCATGAATATATATATTTATGATATGAGCATATATATATATATATATATATATATATATATATATATATATATATATATATATATATATATATATATATATATATATATATATATATATATATATATATATATATATGCTTAACTTGGTCCCCTTCCAATAGCATTGGATTCCCATGGAGGAGATACAAGTTAAGGGTTGAGTCCAATAACAAAGCCAATCGGAATACCTTCGAACACGGTCTGTCGAAGAATGGAACTCTATGGAAAAAATGTAAATAATACTACACAATCAAACTTAAAAATGCATGAGTATGAATTTGGGGTGCGTTATCCAAAGTGTAAGTTTCTAACTAGTAGCGGATTGTGTCTTAACAAAACATTTAACTGCACAATGAACAATAGTCACAACAAATACATAGTAGTCTAGCAGAACCCGCAAATGTAAATTATGGGTTTCTATAAAATAGGGACTACATATAGTTCCAAAACACCAGTGCTCGTTTAAGCAAACTGTTCCATAGAAACAATAGATTCTAAGTGGAGATGCATTAGGAACCTTATTTTTGTTCATTGACATGGAATAGAAGTTCCTTTTCATTCATTATTTGTTTTGAACAAGATTGATACACACTGTGCTGAAAGTTAGACGCCTGGTATCAGTTAACAGATTATAAGTTTTGAGTTTTCTTGCAACAATCTAGGTTCTTTTCATAATATGACCATCCCATGAAAATCCAAGGGCCTTGGCTTCATGGGATGTGTTATTCTAACCTGTATAATAGCCTACTAACTCCTGAAATGCAGAAACAATGAAGCATTGATTGACTATTACAGAACAGTGAGGGTTTTGTTACATCTCAGTTATGGAATGGTTATGTTAGGAAGGGAATGATGATAGTTGGTTATGAGGCTAATTCTTTTAACACTGAGGGAATGATGATAGTTGGTTGGAATGGTTATGTTAGGAAGTTATGGGATGGTTATGTTCCCTATTTACTTTGAACTTGTTGTTTACTTTGAACTCGCATCTTCATGAACTCGGTCTTCATTTTGCCTTGAATTTGTACTTTGATAATCTTGATGTTGAATTTTCCTTCTCACTTGAAGTCCTCGAGCTTGAAATCTTGAGCTTAACTTCACCATCATTTCCTCACCTTCCTAGCTTCTCCTAGCTTCTCCTCCAATTCACCTTGCAAAACAAAGGAGAAAAAAGCATTAAGTTTCATAAAATTGACAAGTATAACAAAATGAAGAAATCTGGAAGCTTTCATGACAATTGGAACAACATCAAAATGAAATGGATTTTCCCAAACATTTCTTCAAGTTTAAGACCCAATTTCTTCATTTTCTTGCAGATGTCAAATTCCAATTTCATCGATAAATTGATTTTGATCTTGCAACTTGACGTGGATCTTGTTAAAAAATTTGGGAAATAAACTGGTTTTTCGATGCATGACATGTCCAGATTTCCTTCAATTTTCCCCAATTATATTGAACACCCTATTGGAAGCTCATTTGTCTACTCTATTTGTACACCCACCTATTTTCTTATGCTATTCCATCTTTCACAAAATATGTAAAGGGCATCTTTACATTATTTGTACACTTTTTCTTAGTTGATTTGATGGTGAATTTGTTTTGTCTGAGAACTAAGAACCTGTTATTATCCTTCCACTTACCATTGCATTGTAATATGCACACAAAGGAGGTAGAAGCTTATTTATTTTTTATTCAATCCTTGATAGGATAGGTTCTAATAAATTTATGATCCTTATGAATTGAAAGGATTACAAATTTAATTATTGTTATAACAGTCTACTTCTGAATGTGTAATTGATTGCTGTGTTAGTACATTTGACATCATTTTTCTATGAAAATTATGAACCATTAATGAAAATGGTTTAGGTTGGTTGGGGTATAGAAGGAAAAAAAATTTATGCCATAAAATGGCCATATGTAAAAGGAATTAACTCCAAAGGCTTTGTAACCTAGAAAACCCCAAATTTGGTGCCCTCTAACCTTGGTTTTTAGGGCTTCTTCAAACTCCTATCACAACTCACTTCTGCAATCAATTGGTGATTGAATCACCTTCCAATCAACATAATAAACTATTCCAAAACATAAAATAGATACCTTATGTGGACAGATCATCCACTGTTACACCCGAGCCACCATTTTCACTGGTTTCTTTCACCGTTCTTGATTGTGATCACTTCTAACTCACTTGGATCTACATATGCATGGTCAAATTTATATAATACAAGTTAATAATTGTCATTCCATTAATTAGGCCTTATATTATTCATGGAATGACTTCCATTTATCTTAAACTCTACTGCAATAACAAAACAATTAAAAGATAACCATTGTTCTACACCAGCGCAACAACAAGTTCAAAGTAAACTGAAACTCATCAAATAGGAAGTCAATTTGGTTAAAAAGACTCTGTCAATGCATATATAATTCAACCAAGTTAATAGAGTTTCAAATAGTCATTGAATTGCATAGAACAATAAAATTTTATTGTCTTTTCGTTCACCAAAACATACACTAGTCTGTTCTCACTGTTTTGTAACAAAGACTCCCTATGGCCATTCATAACATAACCATTCCAACTAATAGGCAACATAACCATCCCATAACTTCCTAACATAACCATTCCAACCAACTATCATCATTCCCTCAGTGTTACATCTTAGTGAACGACAATAAGGTTCCTAATGCATCTCCACTTGGAATCTATTGTTCCTAATGTACCTTGAAACATATGAATCATTCCTGTTTGTGCATCCTCATTGTCTGTCTCATATTCATGTGTAGTTGATTTAAACAATAGAGAAAGTTACCACCACACATCAAACATAAGGTGCATTTGATTGAAATATTGGTCATTGTCCCTATAATGACTATCCCAGAATGACAACATTTTGGTGAGTTAATTTGTTTGTGTAGAAGTATGAATGGATTGGCCAAATCAATGGATTGGAATGGATATGAGCAGAGTATAGAAGAGTTTAGAATGATGTTAGAGTTTCTTGTGGATGAGAAGGAAAAGCCATAGTGCTTAGGGGAATAGTGTGATGACTGTCCCATATCCATTCCACATGAATATGAGACAGACAATGAGTATGCCTTGATAAAATTGTTTGTGAATACCTTAAAAGAAATTGCCAAAGAATGGTACAAAAATATCCTAGATAGTAGTACTATTTCTTCATATTCATATTTCTTCATATTTCTTCTAAATAGTGTGATGACTGTCCCAACTAGAGAATCACAACTTTATATTGGGTATGTGCAAGATCATGAGGGGCCAAAAAGTGGCGATGTCAGTTCAAAACTTTGACAATGTAGCTGATGACTTTTTTTTCACCCGAATTTGATAAAATTAAAAGGGTATCTTAAGGAAATTATCAGCTTTTTATCAATATAATTGCTATCAAATTTTGAATTCGGTAAGTAATTATTAGTTATTTTCTAATTGAGCTACCTCTAAAGTGCTGATTTATATACTGATTGAAAAATGAATATAACTTTCAGATGGTGTAACATTTTTGAAATCCAAAAAATGTGTCACATTCTATGCTTCACCTACTATAAGGGAAAAAAAAGAAAAATTGAATTTTGTAAAGTTTTGAATGAGTTAAGGTGGTCAAACATGGGAGTTTTTTTATTTTGAAAATATTGTAGCAAAAAATTTATTATTAATTATTTTTTTGAAATAAAATTACAAAAAAATATGCTTCACATCTGAGCATGAGTCTACTACTTATATATAAAATTTTATAATAAAATATTATCATTTGATTATGATTAAGGTGGTCAGACATACACCTACTTCTTATTTTTTTCCTAAAATTTTTGTACTGCTACATTGAAATCTATACTTTTCACCGATCATACTAACTTTTTCTCAAAAAAGGCCTAGTAGTTTAGAAACTACATTCAATTTTCTATAGATTCTATTCTTACAACTTTTTGATTTTAGGTTCATAGCTAGTTGAAATTTTCACGTCAAGTTGTCTAACCTTGATTTGCTGATTTTTCATTGCCAATTAATGGCATAGTTTGGCCCCTCATGATCTTGCACATACCCTATTATAGGTTCTTCATGGCACTATAAAGGGCTTGGTGCAATCCAAAACCTATTCTTATTCATATTTTTTTGATAGAGAATCATAGGTGTGCATGTATAGTTTTTTTAGACAGTAAAAATTGACATTCAAATAAAAAGATATATTGATTTGATGAGTACTTGGAAAGCTGATTTTTGACTTACACTTGGATTTGGATTTGGTTTTGGTTAAAATAATTAGTCAGTAACTTGGCATTTAAAAAAAATACTGAATTAAAAATTTGATTTAAAGCTATTTTCTCTTTCTTTTCCATTGTATTCTTTATTTAAAGTGCTCAATATGTTTGACAATACTACACATGAATATGAGATAGACAATGAGTATGCCTTGATAAAATTGTTTGTGAATTCCTTAAAAGAAAGTGCCAAAGAATGGTACAAAAATATCCTAGACAGTAGTACTATTTCTTCATATTCATATTTCTTCATATTTCTTCTAAATAGTGTGATGATTGTCCCAACTAGAGAATCACAAATTTATATTATAGGTTCTTCATGGCACCTTTCAACTTGTCCAATTATGCAAACTGCCTTGCCTAGGGAAACTATATCTAGTTGTGAGATTTTCATATCATATTTCTCTCAGTAGGAATAGTTGTGGCATAGGATCCTTTAATTGTTTGTGGACCCTTTGTCTATCTAGGAGATTTTTGTACCTTGAAACATATGAATCATTCATGTTTGTGCATCCTCATTGTCTCTCATATTCATGTGTAGTTGATTTAAACAATAGATTCATCACTACAATGAGAAAGTTACCACCACATGTCAAACATAAGGTGCATTTGATTGAAATATTGATCATTGTTTACAAGACAAAGGGTCCACAAACAGTTGAAGGATCCTATGCCACAACTTTTCATCTTACTGAGAGAAATATGAGGGATTCTCTAGTTGGGACAGTCATCACACTATTCCCCTAAGCACTATGGCTTTGCCTTCTCATCCACAAGAAACTCTAACATCATTCTAAACTCTTCTATACTCTACCCATATCCATTCCAATCCATTCATACTTTTCTCATTGACCTTTCCATCATCCATCATTACCAAACTTCTCATTTTCTAGTACTATCCTTTGCATAATGCTTCCTTGGATGAATGTCCTTTAGTGGACTATCACCTTATCCTCCATAATGCTAGTGAGTCATGCTACTGAGCCTCTAAAATATTTCATGTACTTCTTGCAAAAACTTGACTTTTTGTCTACTCTCCTTTGATCTTCCATCAAGAACTACTGCATGCTCATTGTTGTTTGGCATGACTGTCATGGGATGATTGTCCTCATTGTGATGTTTCTTGTGGCTATACTTGGATTGTTGGTTGTCTTCAGCTGTCTTCAAAATTTTACCTTCATGGTTAACTAAAAATCATTTGAGATCAACGTTCTTTTGACACCAACTTGTTTACCATTGACTATTATACCTATTAGTTCATCATTCCCTTGGCCTAGTTTTCTTTGTTCAACTGCAACAACATTTTTTATTGTCACATGACCATTTAGATTGTCTACCATTTTAGCCTTTTAAATTCTTCATAGGACTGATTGTTCTATGGTTTTCCTTTTCTATTTCTATATGGAAACCATTATCAACATGCCATCCAACATTTTCAAAGGCCATTCTTGTCTTGCTTGTAAGCTTTTATAGACTGTTTCTACACAACCTTAATGTTTGGACTTACAATTGTCCAGTATTTTCTTAGGCAAGACTGTCACTTCAACATGAAGGCTGTCATAATTTTGTTTTAGCACTATCCACTGATATTTATGGGACTTGAATTTCCATCTATTGGACTGTCATTTTTGTTCACCATCCTTTTATAGACTGAATTTCTCAAAAATAATGACAAATGCCAAGACAAAAAGGCAGTAAATAATATAAGCTCCTCAAGCATGAGTTGTGATGATGTGGACACATTAGTTCTTATATCTACATAATCCACATCATCCAAATCATGCTTGTGGACCAAGATTGGATGTAGATTGTATTTACTGTCTCATAATGACTTACTAGGATAGGTACCAATCTTACTATTATGAGACAGTAAATAATATAAGCTCCTCAAGCATGAGTTGGATGATGTGGATACATTAGTTCTTATATCTACATAATCCACATCATCCAACTCATGCTTGAGGAGCTTATATAATAATCAACTAGTTAATGTTTTTGGTTTTGATGTAGTCCTCTCCAACTCATGCTTGAGGAGCTTATATAATAATCAACTGATTAATGATTTGAGGGACATTTTAATTGCCTGTTCTAATCACTGATTTGAGGAACATTTATAGTGACTATGAATGAAGACTGTATTCTTATTGTTTTGA
Source organism: Chamaecyparis obtusa (assembly GCA_027943335.1). Classification (NCBI taxonomy): domain Eukaryota; kingdom Viridiplantae; phylum Streptophyta; class Pinopsida; order Cupressales; family Cupressaceae; genus Chamaecyparis; species Chamaecyparis obtusa. The sequence continues at coordinate 231,537 of BSBK01003857.1, read as the reverse complement.
ATTTTTATGAGGGGTTTTATGTAATCTTAGGTTGGAATTAAATCCATTGTTTGATCATGGGAAGAAGCACTGTTGTAAACCAATAGAGAACTGCCAAGGATAGTGAACTCCACACTTGGAGACTTGAAATATCTGCTAATCAGTGAATGTTGACATTACATATAATGCGGAAAACAATGTAGTCAACCTTATTGAGAAACCTAAACCTATTCCAAAACCTAGCCTTGCAAGGTTAAAATGACCTTTTTTTCATCCCTCCTTGAATAGACCCTTATTGTCTTGCACTTGTGCAATGATAGGACACCAATGTTGCTAATTAAGGTTGGTGGGATGATTATGCCTATCCAGAAAAAAGATTGTCAAATCATTATGCTTTCAAATCAATTACCTATCAAAGTATCCCTTGCGAGGGAGAGAAGCCAAACACATAAAGAACATGCACATAAACACGGCAACTAAAAAACTTAAATGGAATACACCAAGAAGTACCAAATGATGAATGCTCAATTGTTGTAATGGAAAAGCAATATTAGAACTATCCATTTATAGTCCTAATGATTTTGGAAATTGTTGAAAAAGAGTGTTTCTTTTTTTTATTATAGTATAAATGATTTTTCTATAGTCGTAATGATTTTTCTTATTTCTTGTCTTTTGTCCCTTTTTTATTTCCTATGTTTGTGCTTCATGACAGGATTTTGTCACCTTCTTTTGATGGTATATTTCATTCACTCTATGTGGAATACTATTTTGTTCACTATTTTATTTTAGCTTCATATTTCTTTCATTTTTCATATACACACAGACTACACATGCTGATAAAAAAATGAGCTATTTGATTTAGGTTTACTTTTCATTATTGTAAATGGTTAATGTTTTTGATGGTACTCCTTGGTGTATTTGGATTGTAAAAATAATCATATAAAAATAATAAATGTAGTAATGATGGTGTGGTGCATTATTGATATAGGGTCGATGACTCTTGTCAATGTGCCAAACTGTCAATGTGGTGGTGGGAAGTGTGTGTTGAATACTTCACGAACATTGAACAACCCTGGATGATAATTTTGGTGCTGCCCTAATCGAAAAAAGGTTGCTAATGTGTATATATTTAAAGTTTCTAATGTAAATACTATTCATTATAATATAAGAAGTAATGTAGACTGGGTATCACAAGGAAATAATGGCTACGGATACTTTAGTTGGGTCGATGACAACTCATCTGCATCTATCTGCCCATCTCCACTTATCCACGATGAAGGATTTGAGTGCAAAACATGTCAGGCTAGGGCAAATTCTGAAATTATATTTTTACAATGCCTTCTCTGTATTGTAATCACATATCTAATTTCTTGCGACCATATGCAGAGATGAACTCAGGAATTAGTTAGTTTAGTATTTTCATATTGTAACTAATATTTTAATAATTCTTCATGTTTATGGTTCATGGGAGCCCCAATCTGCTATCAATCACATGATTTAACATATAGTGTTTTCTTGGTTGTTCCATTTGTTCCTTGACCTTGACTATGGATTGACTATCTCTTTTGCATGTTTTCAAGAGTTTTCCCACCAATACAAGTGTAAATAATGCATTGAATGTAATCTATAGACGCTGCATGGTATGAAGTCTCGCTGAAGTTTGAGCGCAACGTGGTATCAAGTCTTGTTGAAGAAGAGTACTGCAGAGAGCAGGCCTACCATACCAAGGAAGTTTGACAAGAACAAGGAATATGGTTTAAACAAAATGGGAAGATGTCTTTCTAGCCTGGGCTTGGATCCTTTGACAATTAGCTTGATAATAAATGAAGCAAATGAGAGTTGATCAATTAGCTTCCCAAGAAAAATCTTGTAAATGAACTGTGTGTACCCCAATTCCCGTGCCTTCTGCGCATACCTAAATGATATATTTGAAACAACAAGGGTAAATTTAGCCTTACCCTTGTTGTTTCAAATATATCATTTGGGTACGCATAGAGGGCACATTAATTGGGGTACATATAGTTCATTTATGGGCTTTTTCTTGGATAGCTAATTGCTCATCTGTCATCTACAATTATAATTAAGCTAATTGCCGAAGGATCTAGGCTCAGGCTAGAAAGATGTCTTCCCAAACACATAAAAAACATACACATAAGCACAAAAATTGAGAAACATAAATGTAGATTTCACAATAGCTGAGAAACATAATTGTAGGCATCATGGTCACAATTTTTTGGAGACAACATAATTGAGTTGTATACCCAGATGATGGAGAGCAACCTCTGCTCCTCTGATTCTAAGTTGACACTGCGGGATCCAAAGACCATAGATAAGGAATAAATTGAAAGAGTGGAGGAGGGCCATAATGACAAAAATAATATAGGATGAAGCTCAAGTTAAATGAGGCAACTGTAAACATTATAATAAAATTCTATTAAAATGTTTGCAGTTGCCTCATTTAACTTGAGGTTTGTCCTCTATTATTTTTGTCATTATGGCCCTCCTCCGCTCTCTCAATTTATTCCTTATCTATGGTCTTGGGATCCCGCATTGTCAACTTGGAACCAATGGAGTAGAAGTTGATCTTCATCATCCGGGTATACCACTCAATTACATTGTCTCCAAAAAAATGCGATCATGATGCCTATAATTATGTTTCTCAGCTGTTGTGTCCCAGGACCCCTTATGACTCTTTACGACCATTTATGACCTCTAAGAATACATCTTAGAGGTCTTAAAATGTCGTAAAGGGTCATAAGAGGCTCCTAGGAGGGGCCAGATGACCTTCCACCTTCACGCGGTTGGTCCTGTTAAGTAGAGAATGTTAATTAAACTATTCTTGAAACATAATTGTAGGCATCATGGTCACATCAGGGATGAAACTATTCCAAGTTGACATTCTGGGATGGAGAACAACTTGGAACCGAAGGTGCAGAATTTTCTCTCCATCGTCTGGGTCTACCACTCAATTACATCATCTCCAAAAAAATGTGACCATGATGCCTACAATTATGTTTCTCAGAGAATGTTAAAATATTCTCGAAACAAAGAGAAGCTGGCAACAACCAATAGAATGAGTGTGGACACCTGAAGATAAATATCAAATAGGGGAAAAGCACCTGCAAAAACAAAGGCAATAGCTGTAGATACAGATGAGGATATCGTAGAAATCCCTAATTTAGTGTTTTAGAGAACAAACGATGGACTGTGAATTAGGCATTTTTATGATATCGTCATCTAAATCTATTATTTACATTGGAATGCAGCCTGTGGATATTGATATTGCACCGGCTGAGCATGATGGAGGCATTGATTCTAATGTGAATTTGAGTACTCAAGGTATACATTTTCAATTCAAATTTTGATTAATGAATATTTAATACAAGAAAACATATTCAATTTTTTAAGGTGGATTAGTTGTGATGATGAGACATGCCATTTAGATGTTAATTGTGATAGTCTCTTGGTTTCAGGCAATGCAGAAGGAGAAGCCTAGTTCAATATGCAATCTCGCAGAATATGCACGGATATCAGGTGGAGTTGAAAAACAAAATAGGGTTGCATTTTTGATAGAGGTCTTTAATTGCATATTTTAATTTATAGACCATCACGAAAATGTAAACGTGTTGTGTTTTTTCAACTCCACCTGTTGTCCATGCATATTCTGCTTGTGTTTCACATGCATTCTTGATTCAGAGTGGGAAAAATCTTATTTTCGATGCAAGGGAGAGAAGCCAAACACAAAGAACATGCAAATAAACATGACAGCTACAAAAAATAAATGTAGGTATCACAATAGCTGAGAAACATAAATGTAGGCATCATGGTCCCAATTGTTTGGAGACACAACATAATTGAATGCTATACCCAAAAAATGCAACACAACCACTACTCCTACAGTTCTAAGTTGACACTATGGATCCAAAAACCATATATAGATTCCTTATCTTTGGTTTTTGGATCCCGCAGTGTCAACTTAGAACTACAGGAGTAGTGGTTGTGTTGCATCATCTGGGCATACCACTCAATTATGTTGTGTTTCCAAAACATTGTGACCATGATGCCTACATTTATGTTTCTTCGTTGTTGTGTCCTAGGAGCCCTTATGACCCTTTACGACCATTTACGACCTCTAAGAATACATCTTAGAGGTCTTAAAATGTTGTAAAGGGTCATAAGAGGCTCCTAGGAGGGGCCCGATGAGCTTCCACCTTCATGTGGTTGGCCCTGTTAAGTAGAGAATGTTAATTAAACTATTCTCAAAATATAATTGTAGGCATCATGGTCACATTTTTTTGGAGACAACATAATTGAGTTCTATACCTACACAGAGAGCAATTTCTGCACCTCCAATTCCAAGTTGACACTACAGGATGGATAACAACTTGGATCCGGAGGTGCAGAAGTTGCTCTCCATTGTCTGGGTATACCAATCAATTACATTCTCTCTAGAAAAATGTGACCATGATGCCTACAATTATGTTTCTCAGAGAATGTTAAACTATTATCGAAACAAAGAGAAGCTGGCAACAACCAATAGAACGAGTGTTTATGACCATTTACAACCTCTAAGAATACATCTTAGAGGTCTTAAAATGTCATAAAGGGTCATAAGAGGATCCTAGGAGGGGCCAGATGAGCTTCCACCTTCATGTGGTTGGACCTATTAGGGAGAGAATGTTAAACTATTATCGAAACAAAGAGAAGCTCAATAATTTATTTCTGAATACCAATTTATATCTGCATATCAAACTCAGACAAGCACACAAATCTGTAGGTAAATGAAAAAATAGAAGACATCTATAATATTCTTTTGAGGAAACACATCTATGCTATTCTTTTGAATGATGTCACTATTGACACTTTTGAGGAAACAAAAGGCTGAGGTGGTATTAGGCATCCTATTCAGCTTAAGCTGTGTAATTAATAAACATTTTTTTAAAAAAAAATTAGTATTGGTCAAAATTTTGACCATTTCACAGCACTAAATTTGACCAGAATGCTATGCATTCAATGATAATTTATACAAACATTGGTGGATAATTCGACCTATCGTATGGTCAAAATTGTGACCATGTCACCAATTAAATCGACGACAATGCTTCCAGTTCGAAGGGATTGTTGCAGTCGATAATTCAACCAGTAGTATGGTTGAAATTTTGACTATTAATCAACATGTATAAAATTCGATGAAAAAAGATCGACAACAGTTTTAGTCTTTTATTCCACCAATTGTTGTAGAAAATTCAACTAATTCTCATCGAAATTTAAGGTAAAATTTACTAGTGAGTGGGAAAAGACTATGTTAGGCTGATAAAATATGGGGATTCTCTTTACCACTACAAATCTTTGAAGGTTGCTCCACTTGGATGGATGTGTACCATTGTTAAGAGAATTGGACCGTGTTTGGCTTACCTCAAACAAGTGAGGTAGAATATGGAAGGTTGTCATCCATTGACCCAAATACCAAGACTATTTTGATCTGTGGGTAACCTAATGTTGGCAAGAGTTCTTTTATTAATAAGATTACTAGGGTGGATGTGGATGTGCAACCTTACGCTTTTACTACTAAGTCTCTATTTGTTAGGCATACTGATTATAAGTACTTGATGTATCATGTTATTGATACCCCTGGTATTTTGGACCACCCCTTGGAGGATAGGAACACCATTGAGATTCTCAGTATTATTCCCTTGGCTTATTTGAAGGTGGATATTTTGTTTTTTCTTGATGTTTTGGGGTCCTATGCTTATACTGTTGTGCAACAAGAAGCTCTATTTCACAGCATAAAACCTCTATTTTCCAAAAAGCCTCTTATTGTAGTTTGTAGTAAGATTTATTTGCAACCACTAGAGACACTACCGAAGGAGGATGCAAAATTGGTTACAGAGATGAGATTTGAGGATAGGAAAAATATGGGTGGGTTCTTTGGGAATTAGGGGGGGATGATGGCATGCTACTCTCTAAGAGTGCTTTGAAGGAAGAAGGGGTGATTGCGGTGAATAATGAAACATGTGAGGGGTTGTTAGATCAGAGAGTGGAAATTAAGATGAAGTCAAAGAAGATCACTAGTTGTCTCAATAGGATTCATGTTGCAATGCCCAAGCTGTGAGATGGGAAAGAGAGGCCCCCTTGTATTCCTCAAGTTGTTTTGGATGCCAAGGCGCGTGCTGCCAAGGAGGCCAGGAAGCTGGAGAAGGATATTGAGAATGAAAATGGTGGGGTTGGAGTTTACTCTGCAAGCTTGAAGAAGTGGTATATTTTGGCAAATGAAGAGTGGAAAGTGTTAGGAATGGGAACACTAAGAGAGGGGGGGGGGGGTGAATTAGTGTTCACTATATTTTAACTTTTCACTTTAATCTTTATACTAAACTTAAATGCTTAAGTACTGAATAAACATTCACATAAATATAAAATCAACACATGACACCAATATGATTATGGGGAAACCCAAATAGGTAAAAACCTCGGTGGGAATTGACACCCACTAATATTCTACACTAGTGTTTTGTGATCCTTGTTAGAAGATCCTTAACCTTGTTAGGAGTTTCTTTACAATGCTTTAAGTATAGTAGACCTTGTTAAGGGTTGGAACCTGTTAGGATTCTTTTACAATAGTCCCTATTAGGGTAGAGGACACACCATCCAAGAGCTCACTACTCAAGTGGTGAAGGCTACAACCTTCTGATCTTAGATACTGATGAAGGGTGCTCCCCTTAATACCACAAACACTTAACAGAAATAGAGAAACAACAACAATAATATGCAAGAACATAAAATTGGCTTCTTATTATCTCCACAAATGTGGAATTACAAACTTTCAGAATTACAATATGCAAAGCCACATGGGCATTCCCTTACAATATTCTGTAGGACAAAGCCTCGAATCAATACCCAGATCTACTACCCAAAACTGCCCTAGACAACACTACAGGCCTTCTTTATATAGGCAATTTCCACCGCTCGAGAAGGTTCTAGAAATTTAGCCCTTAGGGCCGACCAAACTTCAAATTATTTTATTTTACAATTTATTACATCAAAGTTGGCTCAAAATGAGTTTTGAAATCCAAACAAAAATTTTGAAGAAAAATTATTTTCTGCCATTTCAGGTGACCCAACTTTCGAAGACCATAAGTCATCACTCGTTGACCCGATTGGCTATTATAACCCCATTCTGGAAACACCACGAAGCACTCTACAGGCATAAATAATGCAAAGCGCTCATCACCCAAATTTTCAACCTCATCCGGGGCCTCTAAAGCCTTCAAAACCGAGTTCGAAGTTTTTGTACCCTGCTGCCAATACCGAAAATCTTTAATATCTTCAAAACTAGACCTGATCTAGCCATGAAACTTTGCTGGCAGGCTAATATGACTGAGATGAACCTCCACATGTAAAATTAGAACATTCTGAGATCATAAGACCAACTTACTAAAAATAGCAAGTTTCCATAAATAGCAACTCTGCACAAGATAGCCCTTATTGAATACAAAAATAGAAATATTTTTGGGTGATGCAAGATTGCTCTTACACCTAGGATGCTCCTACATCAGACACCCGGGGTAATTTGAGAAGTGACCCTGTCACGACTTAGGTGTGCAGAGGAAAACCAAGATGGTTAACCTCCTCCTTTGTTAGCCATGATGAATCTTCAATAGGTCATCCTTTCCATTTGACCAAATACTCTTCATATGTCCTGTTCCTTGTGCTTCTACCAACAGGACTGTCCAGTATGTCTTCAATCTCCTTGATATCTGAACTGGTTGCTGGAATACTCCACTGTGCTGCTGCAACCTCATCTTCAACACCTCCTTCATGATACTCTATCAAATCTAAAATGTTAAACACTAGTGAAATATTCAGCTCACTAGGCAATTCTACCTCATATGCATTTCTTGAATCATGCTTCTTCAATATCTTACATGGTCCAAACTTCTTCATTTTCAACTTGTTATATGTACCAACCAGAAATCTCTCCTTCCGCAAATGAACCATGACTTCATTGCCAACCTGAAATTCCTTATGCCTCCTTTTCTCATCTTCCTTATCCTTATACTACGCATTCATCTTGGTAATATGCTTCCTCACCTCCTCATGGATGTTCTTCAAGTGTTCTGCAAAATCCTCAACTTCAGCACTACTTATTTCTCCTTTATCTATCTTTCTCAATTCAGATGCATTTCTTGGACTACTTCCATATACAATTTGGAATGGTGATTTATCAGTGCTCCTATTGACAAAATTATTGTATGCAAATTCTGCCTATGGTAAAATCAAATCCCATCCTATTGGCTTATCTCCAACCAAACATCTCAGCAGATTTCCCAAACTTCTATTCACCACCTCTATCTGTCCATCAGTCTGTGGATGATGTGATGAACTGAACTTCAAATCTATCTTCAACTTCTTCCACAATGTCCACCAAAAATATCCAACAAACTTAGTATCTCGATCTGAAACTATGGTCTTTGGCAAACCATGTAGTCTCACCACTTCTCTGAAAAACAATTCTGCTACATGAACATCATCATTAGTCTTTTTGCAAGGAATGAAATGTGCCATCTTCAAAAATCTGTCAACCACCACAAAAACTGAATCATGTCTCCACTTTGTCCTCGGTAAACCAAGAACAAAGTCCATACTGATATCCTCCCAAGGCTTCTCTAGTATAGGCAATGGCTGAACCCTGTATTTTTCTTCACTCCTTTTGCCATCTGACATACTCTGCAATTCTGTACAAACTTCTTTAGATCTTGTTGCAATTGTGGCCAATAATAATTTTCACTAACCAAAGCAAGGGTTTTATCATGACCAAAATGTCCCACCAATCCTCCACTATGCTTCTCCTTGATGAGATTCTCCCTCATAGAACCTCGTGCAATGCACAACTGACTCCCTCTGAATAGCATATCATCCTAGATGATGAAATCCAACCATTTCATCCTGTCTAGAGTAATAGGTTCTGTACAAGATTTCCAAGCTTCACCAAAATCAGGATCCTCTGGATACAAATTCTTGAGTTCCTTAAACCCAACCACCTCAATCTGCATCTTTGTCAACAATAGTTGCCTTCTGCTAAGAGCATCTGCAACCCTGTTAGACTTTCCACTTTTGTGTTTCAAAACAAATGTATAACTCTACAAAAACTCAACCCATTTCAAATGCCTCTGATTCAACTTTCCTTGACTATTCAAATATTGCAAAGCTTGATGATCAGTATACAAAACAAACTCCTTAGGAAGCAGATAATGTCTCCACTTCTTTAATGCCTGAACTATAGCATAAAATTCCTGATCATAGATAGAATATTTTCTCTTGGCATCATTTAACTTCTCACTGAAATAAGCAACAGGTTTACCTTCTTGGCTCATAACAGCTCCTATTGCAGTACCACTAGCATCACAATCTACTTGAAACACCTTATTAAAATCTGGAAGTGCTAAAATAGGTTGTTCTATTACTTTTTGTTTCAACAATTGAAAACTCTTTTCTGCCCCATTAGTCCACTTAAACTCTTTTCTATCCCCTCTCATTGTTTCAGTCAAGGGTCCACAAATACTGCTAAAATTTTTGATAAACTTTCTGTAAAAGCTAGCCAAACCATGAAAAGATCTTACCTCAGTAGCACTCCTTGGAGTAGGCCATTCAAGGATAGCTTGTACCTTCTCTGGGTCCATTTTTAGACCTTCTGCTGAAACTACAAATCCCAAATACACTAACTCTTTCTTCACAAAACTGCACTTCTTCAAATTAATTAACAATTTCTCATCTCTCAATTTCTCAAACACCATACGAATATGGATCATATGTTCCTCTAATGTCTTGCTAAAAATCAAAATATCATCTAGGTAAACAATGACAAACTTACCCAGAAATTCTTTCAGAACCTCGTTCATGAGCCACATGAAAGTGCTCGATGCATTGGTTAGCCGAAAAGGCATGACTAACCACTCATATAGTCCTTCCTTTGTCTTGAAGGTAGTCTTCCATTCATCTCCTTCTCTAATCCAAATCTGGTGATATCCACTCTTCAGATCTATCTTTGAGAAATACACAGCTCCACTCAAACAATCCATAATATCATCCATTCGTGGCAATGGAAACCTATACTTGATTGTGATCTTGTTTATTGCTCTGGAATCTGTACACATCCTCCACTCTCCATTCTTCTTTGGTGCTAATACTACTGGTACAGCACAGGGACTCAGACTCTCTCGAATCAACCCCTTCTGCAATAACTCATGTACTTGTCTATTCAACTCTTCACTTTCTACTAGTCTCATTCTGTGTGCTGCCTTGTTTGACAAACTAGCTCCTGGAATCAAATCCATCTGATGACTGATCTTCCTTATCGGTGGTAATCCATCAGGTACATTATCAGATACAATATCTTAAAAATCATTCAACAAATTTGCAACCTCTACAGGTACATCCTCTACTTCTTCTTTACCAACTTTTGGAATTAAAGAAAAACACACATGCTCATGCCTCATACCATCTAGGAATTTTCTTCCATCAACAAATGTTATTCTTGCATTACCACATACCTTTTCTTTGGTCTCCTTCAATGGCTTTAGCTTATGTCGCACTCCATCCTTTGTCAGGGAATAGGTACTCGCACGACCATCGTGTACAGCACATCTGTCAAACTGCTACAGTCTACCCAATAACATATGACATGCATCCATAGAGATGATATCACATAGTACCTCATCTTGGTACCCGCCGATCTTGAACTTTACTAGGCACTGTTCATTGACCATGACCTTGTGGTCATCCTTCACCCAGGCAATCCGATATGGATGTGGGTGTTTCTGTCTCTTGAGCTTCAACTTTATCACCATCTCTTCCGACACCAAATTGTTAGTGCTTCCACTATCGATAATCACATCACAACATTTACCCTCACACTTGCATCAAGTGCGAAATAGGCTCCTCCTTTGTTCAGGTTTGTTCTCACCACTCAACAAGACTCTTCTGTTAATTAGCATTTCTCCTCTTTCAGTATCTTCAGAATTTGATGATCTAGCATCTTCATCTACATGTGGCACTTTGGCCTGGCCTTCATTTCTCCTATCTATTCTACCTTGGCACTGAGGACATTCAAATGCCCTATGACCTTCTTCTCCACAATGAAAACATGTTCCACGGAAGCCTCCTCTTCCAGATCCTTGTCCTCTTCCTCTTCCTCTCTGATCTCTATTACTCTAATCTTGGAAATGATTGGAATTATTTCCTCTCTAATTTTGACTACTACTGGCCTCATCCTTCTTTTTCGGATCTTCATTTCGGCCACCATATGACCATCCACCAGATCTTCCACCATGACCTCTTCCATTTTGTCTGCTCTCAAACTTCTTATTCAGCTTTTCCTCTACTTTTAGGGAAAACTGGTATGCCTCCTCAATACTGTTCATTCGAACCAGATTCAACTCCTCCTAAATGCTTGGCCTTAACCCATTAAGGTATCGGACAACTTTCTCCTTATCAGCTTCTGCATGGCCTGTTCTGATGAGGAGTCGATAGAACTCATTTGTATACTCCTGAACAGATCTTCCTGCTTGCTTCAAACTTTACATTTTCTTTAATAGGTCAAGCTCATAATCAACAAGAATGAACTGTCACTTCAATTTATCCACCATCCGATCCCATCTTGTGATTTTATCTTTGTCTCTTCTATTTCGCTCCAACTAAATTTCTTGCCACCAGATCTTCACATGACCTTTCAATCTGGCCTTTGCAAATTTGACCCTATCAGGATCCTCAACATCTTTGTACTCAAAATATTCCTCATATTCATTGATCTAGTTGATCAATTCCTCTGGGTTAAGATTTCTAGAAAATGCAGGAACCTCAATCTTAAGTCTTTTCCCAATCTTGAAAATTGCCCGAAAAAGTCTTTCTTCCTCCTGGTTCACAATTTTAGCTTCTCCTTCTTGATATTCTTCTTCAGCTTCATCCTCACTTTTGTCTCTGACATTAAGATTCATTCCTCTGAGAATCTCTTCTTGCAATGCTCGCACTTGTCTCTTTAGCTCTCTAACCTCAGGTGTCACAGCACCAGCTCTTCCGCCACGTTCTCTTCGTGGAGGCATTTTTGCGATGCGCGCTGAAACCCTAACCACAGTCTTGGTGCAAACTACCTCATAGTCGGTGATCTATTTACACACTCAAGAACTCCTGCTCTGATACCACTTGATGAAGGGTGCTCCCCTTAATACCACAAACACTTAACAGAAATAGAGAAACAACAACAATAATATGCAAGAACAGAAAATTGGCTTCTTATTATCTCCACAAATGTGGAATTACAAACTTTCAGAATTACAATATGCAAAGCCACATGGATATTCCCTTACAATATTCTGTAGGACAAAGCCTCGAATCAATACCCAGATCTACTACCTAGAACTGCCCTAGACAACACTACGGGCCTTCTTTATATAGGCAATTTTCACCACCCGAGAAGGTTCTAGAAATTTAGCCCTTTGGGCCGACCAAACTTAGAATTATTTTATTTTACAATTTATTACATCAAAGTTGGCTGAAAATGAGTTTTGAAACCCAAACATAAATTTTGAAGAAAAATTATTTTCTACCATTTCAGGTGACCCAACTTCCGAAGACCATAAGTCATCGCCCGTTGACCCGATTGGCTATTATAACCCCATTCTGGAAATGCCACGAAGTGCTCTACAGGCTTGACCAATGCAAAGTGCCCATCACCCAAATTTTCAACCTCATCTTGGGCCTCTAAAGCCTTCAAAACTGAGTTCAAAGTTTTTGTACCCTGCTGCCAATACCGAAAATCTTCAATATCTTCAAAACTATACGTGATCTAGCCATGAAACTTTGCTGGCAGGCTGATATGACTGAGATGAACCTCCACATGTAAAATTAGAACATTCCAAGATCGTAAGACCAACTTACTAAAAATAGAAAGTTTCCATAAATAGCAACTCTGCACAAGATAGCCCTTATTGAATACAAAAACAGAAATATTTTTGGGTGATGCAAGATTGCTCTTACACCCAAGATGCTCCTGCATCAGATACACACTATATCTGCAAGATGAACTATCACTATAACACTGCTTGTCAGATCAGTTCCTTTGATGCGTTGATGCTTTGACCTCTAGCAAAGCTCTAATACATCTTCTTGTGTCTTTACACACTTCTGCTCTGCTTATTACAACTCACTCTTCACTTCCATACCAAATACAATGGGTGCACCTTATATTTATATGCTCATACAAAATAAACAACTCTGTCAGCCCTATAACTAATTATAAACAATGGTTCCAAATGAATTGTCTTAAGTGTGATTACAATTATTCATATAAACATGTTGAAAACCTAAATACAATGGGTGCATAGCCTTTACAACATTACATTATAACCACAAACCAAAATACTAACTATCAGCTCCATGCTATGTTCTCTGCTGGCACACACTGGCTGTGCAACTTCAACTGACTGTAACTTTCTCATCCTTGAACATTTGCTTATGCACTCATAGACTAAGCATGAATATAGTCTAACCAACTTAACTTCCAGGGCGCATACCTTAATTCTTTTTTACGCACGTGTGTCGATGCTCTGAGCTGCAGGAACTCTGTACACTAACCAGTCTTCAACACTTAACCAAATTCTGATCTTAACATCAAGTGCGCTGACTCCAAACTGCTATATGACTTTGTTGCCATAATGACAACACTATATCTAGTCATATACCTTAGTATAGATAAATTTTCAACAATTTCCCCCTTTGTCATTGATGGAAACAAAGGAATATGGCCAAGTTGCTAACTGTCCTTTAACACAAATGTTTTTTGTCTTCTATACATTTCTTATACATAATCTTATATCTCCCTATACATATTATACTTCATATTCTATACACAACTCCCCCTTTGACATTAATGACAAAGGTGTACGAAAAAACTGTATCTATACATACTTAGGGAAAACATCCGGATATGCTATCTTAAGGTTCTAGATCTCCTTCTTCCAAAAATTTATCAAGGAGTTAACTATCTGGAGATGGGCACATAAAGCATATTGAAGCTTCTCCATCTTGCTCAAACCTTGATCATAGGTTATCATGGTGGCATCAAGCTCCTTTATGTTCAGATTGAGAATGTCTAGTGAGGGTGCAAGAGCATTCCTCAAATGAGTCTGTCTAGACCTTATCTTTTCCATCTCTTTCTCTGCCTTCTCAATTTTGTTCAACTAACCTTGGTAGACATTGTTGCACATGTTTACATCAATGGATGTGTCTGTCACTGAACTCTTCACCTGCTCAATTATGGCTGCTACCTCTTGTATTTTCTTAAGATGGGCATTGGTAAGCTTATCCTAATCCATGCAGTCTGCAATGAATTTCCTTCCTTGATCAGAAAATTCTTTCAAGAATGCTTGTCCTATCTTGAGTGAATTCAGATCGAGTGCAAAGTTTCTCATCAACTCATTCAATCTCTTCTTTAGGTACTTCTCTTTTGCAACTTTGGATGCAAATTCTTCAAGGCTTGAAAAATTACTTTTGAACTATGAGATAACTATACTCACATCATCAACCAAGTGTACCTTATACACTTTCTTGTCTTCTGGCAATAGATTGTTCAATATGTTCACAGATTCCACAAGGAGAGGATTTCTCATGACTTGTTTCTCCTTTTCCTTCTCCATAGCTAAGATGGTGAACTTAATTAGGTCTTCTTCTCTACACAAGTCCAAATTGGATGTGTCAGGTGTTAAACTTGACAAAAATGCTGAGGAGGGAGTGATGGGAGTGCTATCCAACACTTCTAGTTTTACTTTGGCTAGTTCCATAGAAGTTTCATCTTTTTCTTGTTCTTTTTCTTATTTCTTTTCTTCCTCTTCCATCTTCTCTTCTTCTTTCTCATTTGATATATTTTGAATTAATAACTCTTCTTGATGAGTGGGAGGTGTGCTACTGCATAAAATATTAGCTTCTTATGTGCTCACAAAAGATTCCTCAAACTGGTCCACTTCTGTGTCAGTGGCCGCCATGGCTATCTCCACATTATTAATGATAATGATGTTGTTTTTGAGTGATTCTGACATGGGCACAGACTTATCTAACTCTGTTTGTACTTCCACTATAGGTGTTGAATCCTGAGGACCTGTAGATTGTTCCTTGATGGTCTCTGACCCTTTGGTGACCATTGTGGGTACATTAGCTATGGGTGTAGTAGGTGGATACATGTTTCTATCCATAAATACCTTCTTAAAGGATTTTTTTGTTTCTTTTTTAATTAACTCATAATTCTTATCCATTATGTTTAGAGTTCTTGTCTTTGTTCTGAGGTGACGCTTCACCAGATCTAATAGAAATTTCTTTTCTTCTAACTCACATATAGGAAGGGTATCATCATGAATATTTTCCCTTATCCGATGATCTTCCTCAATGGCATGTATCTTTTGGAATTCAAGGATATTCCATACTTTATCAGGAATCATTATTTTCTTGAACTTTAGCATGTGCTTGACCAACATACCATGAATCTTAGATTTGTCTATTTCATTGTACTTGTCATAGAATTTCCCTACTTGGTCAATTCTTCCCTCATCAACTATTCTGGCACTTAGCACACTGAGATTGGGTTTGAAGCTTACTTCAGTAGGTGCTTGGGTGTTTCTTCTATTTCTTGTGACTCTCAAGGATGGATGACTGGTGCCAACATCTTTCTTCTTCTTTGGCATTTCCTTATACTCAGGAGGAGTAGTAAGGTCAATGGTTTCCTTGGGCGCAGAAGGAGTATCATCTTCTTTACCCTTTTGACTACCATATTTTTCAATTTTTATCTTCTTCATCTTGGGGTTATGTGATTCTACCTTAGTTGCATATGCACTCTTCAGTTCCAAAGCAATCTTTTCATCCCTTGCTTTATCAAGGTCATCTTGAGACACACCATGTATTCTCAATATTTCTGATGTGACTTTAGCAACCTTCCTTTTTGTTGCTACACTGTTTAGCTTTGCATCTACTTGTCTTGTCTTCTCCTCATATGTTCCCCATCTAGGTTCATTAGGATCTTTGGGGGCTGATAGTAATACTTGTGCATATGCTTCAAGGACTTGTTCCTCTACCTCATAACTAAGTGGATGAATCCACTTAGTTCTTGGTTCAATAGGTTCCATACAAGTTGTATCTACTTCTAGCATAAAACAAATTGTATCCTTATACTTTTCCACAATGCTTTCTGGAATCTTGTACCTCATTTGCATCTTGACCCTGAAGGTCTTCGATTACAATATAATATAATCTCTTAGTGTGCTTTCAATGGATAATTTGTTGGATATCTGAGGCATGGTTGGAATGGACTTGTACAAATACAAATATGATATTCTTCCAACAATATGAAGGTACATGTAGATGATTAATGACACAAACCTGAATATCTGTGTCTTGTCATGTTTGATAGCTTTGATGTTATTAATCAACTATGCATGCAAGATCTCACACAAGTTGAACTCACCATCTTCCTTTACTAGTCTGATGGCTGCTAGAATAGTTCCGGCAGACACACTATTCACCCTACTAGTGTGATAAAGCTTGTATCCCAGTATCATAGACATCATTTTGATGTCTGCTTGCTCAATAGGCTTGATTGTCATGCTGCACCTATCACTCCTTGAATTACATGTCTACTCAACCATCTTTCTGACATCCTTTCCCATAGGAAGGATGATGCCTATTCTAGAAAGGCATGTCATCTCATGTATCAAGTCACTAGTGATTCTAATTGGTACATCACCAATCCAAAACAAATCATCATGAATTCTACTCAATAAAATCTTTATCCATTCTATCTCGTAGAATTCATATGCCATAGAATACTCAACAATAGGGTGATCATTCCATTTAGCATATTCATCCATGAATGTTTTTTCTTATTTCAACATGGTATCCATGTGCACCCTTAACCTATCCAACCCTACTGGTTCTTTCTTGCAGTAGATGTATGCCCTAATATCTTTGACATGCATGATGCCCATAGGCATACGGGAGAAAGCTCCTTCTAAATCATCCAGGGTTGACTTGAAAGGATGTTTCTTGAATACATATCTCTTCTTCTCAAAAACATCAAAAACTATGGGAGTGGCCATGACTTACTTGTTTAATCGCTTTCCAACTAATCTCCAAGATGATCCGAAGATTCTCAATCAACGCATCAATCTAGGGTTTCTGCAACTGACCAAATGCACTGATGATTATTGCAAATCACTGATAGATCAATCTCCAAGTCTTCAAAACAACTTCCAAGGATCTTTTTTCTCTCCTATCGCTCTAAATTTGAATGCAATGAGAAATAAAATAGCATTCTATGTACTTTAAAGTGAAAATTATGCCATTAATGCAAGTCGTGCAAACCCAGCTGTCACTTCAAAATTTCCAACTTGATTTTTGTTCACAATCGTCATGTGCACTCTTGCACATATGTACCTTTATACTCCAAAAGCTTAAGTCTAAAGGTGCATACTCTAAGGATGGGTATACCAGCCACATAGGGGTCTAGAGCTAAATTAGCTCCCCCTATGAGCTTGACGGCCATTCATCTAGATATAGAGGGTGCATCCACTGCGGATGCATCCAATACATTCTCATCAGTCTAATCCTTCTTTTCTCTGACCAAATCATTCTTGCATCATCTGAGGCTTTGAAAAAATTAACTTCTCCTACAGGATCCAAAACTGGTTCTTCGGCATGTTTAGGGCTTCCCTGACCTTGCATCCTTGATCTATAGAACCTTGAGATATGTCCAACCTTGTTACAAGAGTGAAAAATGATTGGAGGTCTTATATTCCTTGGCACATTGACATGAGTCACCATTCTGCATTATTTTTCTATGTGACCATTATAGTTACATATCTGGCATGTAACATTCTGAGAACTTCTTACATTTGTCTGATTCTAATTTCTCTGATCTTGCTGAATCCTATTCTTCTTACTAGTCTTGCAATTCATAGCTCTATGACCAAACTTGTTGCATGAATAATAGTAGCCATTAAAAGGTCCTACCTCTGTACATTTCCTTGTAATGTGTCCATGCTTGTTACATGAAAAACAAGTGTGTTCTACTTGCTTGCACTCATTCTTAGGTGGTCCATTATTATCTTTCATTTGATCTCCAGTCTTTTTAGCATTAGTAGAGTCCTTTTGTGAATCCTTTCTTGCTCACATGTTGTCAATCTAATTTTGTGCTTCATTGTATCCAATATAGCTAGTGTTTCCTTTGGCTCTTCTTGCATACAACTAAGATTCTATCAAATCAGAACTGGTGTGTAATTTGTCAATGTGATTCTTTGCTTCTTTTAATTCAAAATCAAAGCTTTCTTTTCTATTCCTTAGCTCCAAGATTTCCATGTTTTCTTGCCTTAGTTCTTCATTTAGCTGAAGGTTCTCTTTGATCTATTCATCATAGACTTCCTGATTATTAGTCAACTTATCATCAAACTCTTCAATTTGTTCTTTTAAGGATTTGTTTTCTTCATTGAGCTTCTTGACCATTGTCCCTAGATCACTAGTAGAGCATTCTTTCAAATCTTTCCTTAGCTTTTTGATGACTAATTGAGCATCACTGAGTTTATCCTTTAGTTCTTCAGATTCTCTTTCTAACTTGTCCAAGTCTTCAAGAGTAGCTTCAAGATTTCTTTTCAGATGTTTCATTTTTGCTTTGTCCATGATCTCCTCAAGTGGTTAAACTTCTTTTCTAAGGACCAGAGCTCTGATACCAATTGTTAGGAATGGGAACAGTCAAAGGGGGTGGGGGGAAGGGGGAGGGGGGTGAATCAGTGTTCACTATATTTTAACATTTTACTTTAATCTTTATACTAAACTTAAATTCTTAAGTGCTGAAATAAACATTCACAAAAACATGAAATCAACACATGACACCAATATGATTACGGGGAAACCCAAATAGGTAAAAACCCTGGTGGGAATTGACACACACTAATATTCTGCACTAGTGTTTTGTGATCCTTTTTAGAAGATCCTTAACCCTATTAGGAGTTTCTTTACAATGCTTTAAGTATAATAGACCTTGTTGATGGTCAGAACTTGTTAGGAGTCTTTTACAATAGTCCCTATTAGGGGAGAGGATGCAATGTCCAAGAGCTCACTACTCAAATGGTGAAGGCGACAACCTTCTGATCTTAGATACACACTATATCTGTAGGATGAACTGTCACTATGACACTGCTTGTCAAATCAGTTCCTTTGATGCACTGATGCTTTGACCTCTAGAAAATCTCTAATACATCTTCTTGTGTCTTTTCACACTTCTTCTCTTCTTATTACAACTCACTCTTCACTTTCATACCGAATACAATAGGCACACCTTATATTTCTATGCTCATATAAAATAAACAACTAGGTCGGCCCTATAACTAATTACAAACAATGCTTCCAAATGAATTAGATTAAGCATGATTAAAATTATACATATAAACATGTCAGAAACCTAAATACAATGGGCACATAGCCTTTACAACATTACATTATAACCACAAACCAAAATACTAACTATCGGCTCCATGCTCTATTCTATGTTGGCACACACTGGCTATGCAACTTCAACTGACTGTAACTTTCTCATCCTTGCACATCTGCTTATGTGCTCATAGAATAAGCATGAATATAGTCTAACCAACTTAACTTCTAGGGTGCATACCTTAATTCTTTCGTACACATGTGCAATGATACTCTAAGCTACAGTAACTCTGTACACTGACCAGTCTTCAACACAACCAAATTCTGATCTTTGCATCAAGTGCGCTGACTCCAAACTGCTATATGAATTTTTTTCCATAATGACAACATTATATCTAGTCATATACCTTAGTATAGACAAATTTCCAATAGAAAGAAGATGATATTCCTGAGATCATGGATGGACATAATGTTGCAGACTTTATTAATCTAGATATCTTAGAGACACTTGAAGAACTAGAGAGGGAAGAAGGTCTTAGGATGGTAGCTAAGGGTTACGAGGATGATTAGATGGGGTAATTGGAGTTGAATCTTTATGAAAAGGAAGCTTTGGTTACAATTAGGAAGATGAAGAAGATACTTATCGTTGAACAAAGATTGAAGAAGAGTACTACAGAGAGAAGACCTACCATACCAAGGAAGTTTGACAAGAACAAGGAATATGGCTTAAACATAATGGGAAGACATCTTTCTAGCCTGGGCTTGGATCCTTTGGCAATTAGCTTCATAATAAATGAAGTACATGAGAGCTGAGCAATTAGCTAATTCCCAAGAAAAATCTCATAAATAAACTGTGTACCCCAATTCATGTGCCCTCTGTGCGTACCTAAATGATATATTTGAAACAACAAGGGTAAGGCTTAAAGAAGTTAATTTTGCATCACAGTCTATAGTTGTTGCAGCAACAAAGCATTTGGTGCCACCTTCAACACAATATGATCACTACATAGGTATGTATTTTTTTATGAAGGTTGGTCATTGTGGATAGGTAATCATATTGTTTTGAAGGTGGCGCCTGATGCTCTGCTACTGCATCAACTATAGAATGTGATGGAAAATTAACTTCTTTGAGCCTTACCCTTGTTGTTTCAAATATATCATTTAGGTATGCACAAAGGGCACATGAATTAAGGGTAAAAGCACAAAGTTGTGTCACATTTTAGGCTAATTTATCAGCATAGCTGAATTTGAGTATTTCTAACTAAAAATTAAATTTTTTTTAACATACGGTCTAGCTAGATTCATTAGATAATCTCTTCAACTTTTCCAATTGGAAATATATATTAAATGCATGTTTTATACTAATTTGCATTCAATTACAAAAGAAATAAAATTATTTCAGAAAATTGATGTTTCAATAAGTCCTACTCTTTTTAATGATATTTTTTTAAAAATATAAAAAATACCCTTTTGTAGATCTCAAAGTCAAGATTATTGTCGTAAAAATTTTATAGTATTTTAATGAGATATGATATATTATAATTTCAAAATATTGCAAGTATGTATTTTAACATTCGAGAAGATGCTGCTTCAAATAAAGAAAAAAAATACTAAATCATACCATAAAAATTTAAAATTTATATTTAACACTAGAGGACAAAGTCCTCTTCAAGAATATGTAATTTTTTTCTAAATGGTGTAGATTTGATAAGGAAAATTTGATGGGAGATGAAAACTGTTGATTTTAGATAAGTTCAACTTTGAGTAGTTATATCAAAGAAAATATACATTCAAAACCAATCTTTCTTCTTTTCTGCACTAGCTACATATGTCATATATAACATATTTTGAAATCAAAGAAAAAAAAATATTATTTGTATATACTTGTTTGGCGGGAACTAGACTCTCGATTTTCAACTTTTTTTAGCAAGTGAAAAATGGACTTCAAAAATTAAAAAATTGTGACAATTCTTGTTCAATTTTTTTAAAAAAATTATAAGCATAAACTTTATCCAATTTTACAAATTTCATCAGTTTATATCATATTCAAATTCTAAACACAAATGCGACATTTATGTTGTTAAAGTTGAATAGGTTGTGTGTTGTTGACCTTTTCCTTTGTAAAAGTGTGACACATGTTTGTATTTTTACCCTTAAGGTACACAGTTCATTTATGAGATTTTTCTTAGGAAGATAATTGCTCAGCTCTCATCTACTTCATCTATTATGAAGCTAATTGCCAAAGGATCCAGGCCTAGGCTAGAAAGATGCCTTCCCATTCTATTGTGGATAGGTGTTTCATAAAAAATATAAACCTGTCTAGTGATCATATTGTGCTAAAGGTAGCGCCTAATGCTCTGCTGCTACAATAACTATAGACTACAATGTTGATATCACAATAGCTGAGAAACATAAATGTAGGCATCATGCTCACAATTTTTTGGAGACACAACATAATTGAGTGGTATACCCAGACGATGCAAAGCAACCATTACTCTTGTGGTTCCAAGTTGACACTACGGGATTCAAAAACCATAGATAAGGAATAAATTTAGAGAGAGAAGGAGGACCATAATGACAAAAATAATATAGGGTCCTATATTATTTTGGTTGTTATGGCCCTGTATTATTTTGGTTGCTTTACATCGTCTTGGTATACCACTCAATTATGTTGTGTCTCCAAAAAATTGTGAGCATGATGCCTACATTTATGTTTCTTAGGTGTTGTGTCCTAGGACCCTTTATGACCCTTTACAATCCCTAAGAATACATCTTAGAGGTCTTAAAATATCATAAAGGGTCATAAGAGGCTCCTAGGAGGGGCCAGATGAGCTTCCACCTTCACGTGGTTGGCCCTGTTAAGTAGAGAATGTTAAAGTATTCTCAAAACAAAGAGAAGCTCAATAATTTAAGGTCTCAATCCATGGAGATGCTGAAAAAATAAGGGAATCAATGATGGAGAGTTTTTAGATACTGAGAAGACGTATATGCAGTGGAGGCCAGAAGGGATTTTTGTGGAGATTTGCTAGATGTGGAGATTTGCTAGAGTGACTATATACATATGAGGGTTTCCAGATTGAGTACCAATGTAGATATGATGATTCAATAACCTACATCTATAAAAACTTCACAAATATCTCTTTTATGGCCTCCACTCATACCTCTTCTCAGAATCTAGAAAATTTGGATACCGTTTCTCATCCATGCATGAAATGTGCTAGTGATCGTATAAAATTACTTTTATAAGATTGGGATCAATTATGAGAAGGTAAACATCAAGATAATATTATTGTATCTTTCATTTATTTTATCCATTCATATTTTATGCCTTCTCTTATATTGGATACTTTGCAGTGTACATAAAAAGGCGGTGATTATTCTTGATGATTGACAGGTATAAGTCTTTTAGGCCTTACCCAATAGCTAGGACTAAAGATAGCAAAGCTCAAGAGACCATTATAGTTGGTATTTGTCTTTGGTCCATATTACTAACAAAACATTTTACATTTTGTTAGCTCATCAAATGCGGTGATTT
This sequence comes from Chamaecyparis obtusa, assembly GCA_027943335.1. Taxonomy (NCBI): domain Eukaryota; kingdom Viridiplantae; phylum Streptophyta; class Pinopsida; order Cupressales; family Cupressaceae; genus Chamaecyparis; species Chamaecyparis obtusa. The sequence goes on along the minus strand of BSBK01003857.1, from coordinate 208,565 downwards.
GAAAGAATTTAATGGATGATATTTTCATGTATAACATACATTATTTTAGTTTGACGCTGAGCCAATTTATCTACTTCATCCACTTGTAAACTATGAGGGCAGCCATAAACAAGCATCCCCTCCCATGGCTTGAGTAATGTAGGCCATGGGAGGAGATTCTTTTTTATCGCTGTCCTCGTAGTCTGCAAGTGCATGAAGTAGATAAATTCGTGCAACATCAACTTAAATAATATACGTTATCATGAAAATATTCTATTAAATTCTTTCAAATCTCCTCATTTAATGAGCTAATGAAAGGTAAAACATTTTTTCAGTATATGGACCAAAGATGAAGACCAACTATGATGGTATTTTGAGCTTTTCTATCTTCAATGTGAGTATCCCTCACTTTTTCGATAGGACTTATATTTATTTTGACAGCAGTGCTATATGTCCGACAGTTTTCCTATCAGACATATACATCCGACGGGTTGTCCTATCAGAGAGTCGCTGCCTATCCATCACACTTGCGACCATTATAATGTTAGAGAGGGTCACTTTCTGATAGATATTCATGATAGGAATGCTATCTCTTTGACGGGTTTACTTGTTAGAGAATCGTTGCATAGGCATCACCAATCTGACAGAGTCTTTGATAGTTGTTTGTCAGAGTTCTGATAGATATACCATATGAAATCCCATAGTAAAGTTTCTATTAATGCAGCAAGTTCTGATGGAAAAGGATGTCGGAATACCGATGGGTATCACTTCCATTACAATATGCAACGAGAAAATGTTGACGGACACATCTGTCAAATTTTTGACAAATAGGCATTGAAAATCCGACAAATGGCCATCAGAATATGGCCTCAAATGTACTAGTGTCATAAACTAGTTTGTCTTGAAACATCTTCATAAAATCAGCTACACATATATCCCTTTTCACTAACTCACACCTCTTTAATTATTTTCCATCTTTAGTTACACCATATGTGACTGACTTGTATTTTCCAAAAGAAACTAGTTCTTGCCCAATTTTGTTTGTGTTATCGAGATGTAATAATCTATGCAACTTTTTCAAACCACCACATGTAGGAAAAATTCATTTCAAACACATCATCTTATAATAAATACACCCATCATCTCATTTATAGAGTACACTTAAAATGAAGTCTCTCGGTGACTTAGGAGGTGCTTGTAGACCACATTCCTATAAAACATTATTAGCATGCAAAGTAACACATATATAGTGATAAATATTATAATGCATGGAAAACTCAACATGAACCATACAACAACATGTAGTACGTGCATGATTAATCTTAACATAAAATGGTTTTGTCATCTCAAAAAATCTTTGACTAATTTTAATTCGAGGAAAGATTTGAAGAAACCTTTCATAAAATTGTGTTTGTGTCATATTTAAGTAGTGTTTTTTATGTGGCTCAAAATTTCTAATTCCAATTCTCCTTCTAACAACATCTCTTTGGTTGGGTGAAACCCTTGTATTTTCATGCCAATCTTTCTCAATTAATGTTCTTAGTGCATCAACAACAACCTTGTCCTTGTGTGGGAGTCTACCCAAGAATGCCCAAAGAGAATTATTATTAGGATCCTCAATTTTCTCTCACCTATCTAAATCATGGTGTAATGTGGTTATACTTATCCTTAATGATTTTCTTGTTTTTCTTATTAAACAAGTTTTTTTCATTTCCTTTCTCGTTATAGTTGATGTGAGGACACGACGATTAACATTAGCATCATTAGAGCGTGATTTCGAACCAATGGATTGGTATGCATAAAAAATATTTCTCACAATGGTTCTTTCACTATTATTTTCAGATGTTCTTAACCCCAAAATTTTCATTTTCTCTCTAAATTTCAGATTTTTTATCATTTCAATAACTAATTGTCATCTTCCACTTTGATTTAAGTTTTCAAAATAGTTATTACAAATTCTTATAACCATTCTTCTACAAGTTCTCTTAGAAATTTTATCATGCATTGGCCTCAAAATATTTTCAAGTATATTTGTACATGTAAATCTATACAAATATGTATTGTATTACACATTTACAAGTATTTTTTTTAATGTCTTCATAACCTGTATGGGTTATGTAGAGCTTGAAATTGTGGTTTTTAGTTTTCAAAACCTGAGTGGATTATTTTGTACACCATAACCCATATGGGTTATGGCTTGGTAGAAGGTTTGGAGTACAACCTTAAGGCTTGCAAGCTCATTTTCCCTCCAATTTTTTCCATTTACACATTTTTGCTTCTTTCAACATGATTTTTTGACTTCTTCATCATCAGATTTACAAATGATCAAGTGGGTATCTCTAAAATTACTACCATCATCTCACACATCTTCTAAGCTTTCTGACCATATAAATTTTTCTATTTTTGGAAAAAATTAGCATAGTAAACTATAATTTTCTTTACTAGTGTCTTCACAGTCCTCACAGACATATGTCTACAATTTTTTTAATAATTTTTGATATACTTGACCTAATTAAAAATAAATTACATATTGTTTTACACTATATTCTATACACTTTTTTTAAAAAAAATCAATTTGGATTATTTTGATGCAAGTTATGCCCAGCGCATGAATAGGTACCAGATTTTCAGGATGTGGTCACTTCAAAAAATCATAAAAAATAAGATACTCAACAGAAAATTACATAAAATTACACAACTTCTAGATATCACTCTTACCTATCATCCTACCAAAGGATTTTTCAAAATACTAAATCTAACAATAGATTTTGTGAAGCGCACGGAAATAACTATGTTATGTTTTTCTAAAAAAATCAGGAACAATTTTTCGTGCGCGAGAGGTTTGAACCTCTTAATATTATCTAATTTTTTAAAACTTTAGTAGTTTAGAAACTAGATTAAGAGTAATACAATTCTTATTCTTTACAAAACTCCCAATTTTTAGTGCCTCACCCTCAAATCTCTCTATGAAGTTCAGGTTTCCATGATTTCAGGAAAAAAGTGGCCACTTATACCCCTCTTTTTGTTCACCATCTTGGTTCACTTACCCAAATAAAAGTCGTCAGCTACAAGGTTGAAGATTAGAGATCAGATGAACTAGGGAAAATATATTTTTGGGGTTGACCATGTAGGTTTGGCATCCCAAAGACAAAACACAAACCTGATTAAGTAAAATTAGGGTTTTTTTTGGTTTTCTTGTTTGAAAGGGTTTTTATTATAAGATATTTTCCTGTGCAGTGAGTTTGGTGACCCACCTCAAACATAATTTGATAGAAAGGAGATAGAAAGTGAACAGTATAATTAAAGATTGATATTCAAGTTTTTGACTTTTCTTAGACTAAAATTTGAGCTCACTATATTCCATAAATATGTATAATATTAATGTGTAATTAAGTTAATTGGTAGATATTCAAGCTCACTATTTCACAAGAATTTATAGATAATAAGTAAACATTAAGTCCCTTAAATGTATGAAAAGGCACCTTGGACCACACCATAATGTTTATACTTGGCTAATTTTGATGACTTTTCTTTTTAACCCCTAGGGTACACCTATTCATATTATAATGTTGTCTTATAGAATATTTATTTATACATGAAACAATACTCTCTAGTGTTTCTTTCACATTATTAATTGTCATGATTACCAGCATGCAATGTTTGCTCATCATTGTAAGGCTAAAATGAGTTTTCTACAAGAATTCACTTTTGATATAATAGTGAGATTAGGGACACCACTTATGAATTATTGATATATTAGAAAATAATTGACAATGAAGATTAATAAAAAAGAAGTTCAATTATATTATAAGTTAAATAGTGTATCTTAATTCAAAAATTAAAACCCAAAATTAAAAAAATATATTGAAATTGAATTACCACTAAATAGTGAGAATAAAATCTATGCATTCATGATTTTTTATTTCAATTGAATCTTGACATGTTTAAAAATAATCTTAAACAAACAAAGACATAATGGATGGATTTTGATATTTCTGATGAAACCTAAGACAACCTTGCATTGACTAAGAAGATTATGTTATTATCACACCTTAACATGGAGACACTACCATGCGAGTATTAAATACACAAATTGGTCAATGATAGTGTACTACTATGATGGTGATAAACACCTTGCCTAATACTATATATGTTTATGTATATTCTTATATATACATCAGAAATAACACCCTAGAATTCATAAGGGCACATGTTATTTAATTGATTTCAAATAAAATCTTCCCAGTAGTATAACATGCTCATAAAATATTAACAATAATAATAATCGATGGTTTCAAAGTCATATCTCAATTCACTTCTATCAATAATTTCAAATTCATTAGACAATTCAAAAATTCTTCCAATGGCTTTAAAATAATATTGCTACTTGGAATGTAATGTATGTGTACTAACATTTTTGAAAGAAAGCATCACATATATAAATGATAAACATATATCCAAAAATTTTGGGTGGATGGGGATGGCGTGATTAGAGACAGGAATAGTTCTCTTATCCTAGATAGTTAACTTAGGGTTACAAACTGCCCACTGTAGCAGAGGTGACAACAAATTTTCATGGCCTTGAGTTGGCAGTTAACTACAGTTATAAAATATTATCATTGAGGGTGGCATCCTCAATGCTATCATGATGATGAAGGAAGAAATTAACATGGGATAGGAAATGAAAGATTTAATCATCAAATGCAAAGGATTATTAGCCACATTGGATATTGTTAGTTGCTAGCAAACTTACCGTGAAAGTAATGGAGCCACTGATAGGTTGGTTTCCATGTGTATGTTTACAAAATCCATTTAAATTTGGTCTGAAACTCAAGAATTACCTCAATAGACACATGAGGTGAAACAAAAAATTTGTCATCATGCTAACATGTGATTCCTATGAAAAATAAAAAAAATTGCCAACATTTTGCTACTTTTCAAGGGAGGGGATTTTGTTAAAGTTATCACTGATTGTGAGACTAACCACCTTCCATGGGATGACCATGGTTTGAATTTGTGACATTCCCAAAATTTTACTAAGGGCATATGTAACCTTATAATGTCCAAATGATATATTTGGACTTGGGTGAAACACTGATTTTGTCACTCATTTGAATCTAGATTTTGATATTTCATATAGTTTATGTATTGATTATGATTTTATGAATTTTATTTTTAGGGATTTTGTTAGTATCATAACTATTATTAATCTTTTTTTAGTTATTATGATGGACCAAAGATAATATTTGATTACTTTTTAGTATTTTATATAATAATGTTTTATTATTTATGTTCTAATTAAATAAAAATAGGTTTTACAAGGACCCGAAACCTATAAAAGAGATAAAAAGTAAAGCGTTAAAGTTTATAGGAACTATGTCACAACACCAAAGAATAGAAACTAGAATGATAGAGTAAACAACTAAAACAATAGGCAAAAGACAAAAAATCCCATATAGGGACAACAAAAAGATAGGACAACTACCAAAATGATAGCTACATGCACTTCATAAGGTCTTCAAATTGGATCATCATGAGCTACATCTACCGAGAAGAGTTCTTGAGGTCCTCCAGGTCCTTACCCTCTTTGTTGTCTTTGGTCCTAGATTTTCTTGTACTAACCCGTGTACGCTTTTCCAACCCTATAATGTCTTTCATCTCCTTAACCTCTTTAACTCCCTTCTCCTACACCATCATGTCAACCAATATCTTTGCATGTTCAGTGTAGGCTTTGAGACTAACAAGGCATTGCTCACCAATTTTCCTCATAGAATCTTCTAAGTTTTCCACTCTATTTTGCAGCATTTGGAGCCTACCTTCAAATTTAACATCCATAGGGTTGTCCTCCTTCTCTTTAATTCTTTTTTCCATCTCACATACCTTGTCAACCATAACAGTAAAAGCCTTTGCTCTACCCACCACATCTTTAATTTCATCAAGACACAAAACTACAAGTTTGTGCCCTAGACTAGTCTTCTTAATGATGTTAACCTCACAGTCCATCACCTGTAAATCCTTTTTGATATTTCCTATATCATCCATCATTTTATTATTTATATGTTATACATAGTTTGAAATAAAAATTTTATAGAAAGAATTAATCAAATCTAAATCTTTAAATGTGAAATAGAAGTGTTCTATTTTGTTTTACTTTTGTATGTTTGTAATCTTATTTATATTAGGAATAATTTAAATTTATTTAAATAGTTTAGAATAATTAAGATTAATAAATTCAAAATAATAGATGGAACATGCTTTTCTATTATTCTCTTATTATAGAAAAGAGACCCATCAAAATATCCTTTAACAATCTAAGTATCCTTCTTTCACTTTAACACTTGTAACAACAATTATTTAATTGAGTGGGAAGTAAATATATAGTAGCTGAATTTGAGTTTAAAGTGGAGGATTTTTTTGCGTGGTAGAGACGAAAATGGAAAATAGAAGAAATTTATGCAACCATAAGTTTTGTATTTAGGTAAGAGGAATGTTACTTCATTGAAGAGTGTGTGAAGATAATAGAGGATAGAATAAAAGTGTGTGTAGTGTAGCAATAGAAAGCTCTAAAGGAAGAGAATAGTAATTTGCAACTTTAGAAATAATAGTCATAGAAGTTCTACATAGTTGTGAAAAGAAATTATAAACAATTCTAGATAATTATACAAAATTCATTTGTAAATAAATTATAATATAAAATTAAAGTTTCTAAATGTTATTTTTAGGTTAAAAATTAAAAAGATTATTTTACACTAATGACCTCCATCTTTTCTATGTTAAGAAATTGATATGTAGTAGTCTTTGTTGGTAGTTTGAATTATACTCTATCAAAATTTTCATAGTATGCTCCTCTCTAAATAGGGAGCATATACATCTTACCATGTTCATGGAAGACATAATTAATTTGATGGATATTCATTTATTAGCCATGGATGAAGAGTCTGAAAAAAGGAAGAAAATAAATAAATACAACATGAGAGCACTGTAATAACAAATAAAGAAATAAGAAACAAATGAAACATAGGTCAATGAGCTTGACTCAAATTTTGATAGCAAAATCACAACTACTCATGAAACATCGATTAATGAATTTGACTAAAAGAAAAGCTATATACTTGAATCCCGATAGCAATATCACAACTAAAATGATATTTTGTTTTGTAACAAAAAAATTGGAAGAAATCCAAAACTGACCAAAATAAAGATTGAAGGAAAAAATATGGTTGTGGTCCTCTACTTAGCCAAATTGTTTTTAAACTTATTTCAACAATTTTGACTACATTGGGAGACTGGCCACCTTCCATGGAATGTGCATGGTTTTGATATGTCATATTTTTAGAATTGGAATAAAAATTAATGTAAACCCTAGCGCTCTCAATTTAATTTTTCCTTGGCTGAAACTCTTAGATTGATTTTATGACTAATTCACATTAGTTATTGATTATGGTTTATGAAATAGATTTCTAGATATTTATTAGTTTCATTTATTAAAAATCATATGCTCAAAGATAATTATCTATTTTTTTGACTCAATTTTTTTATTTATTTATGTGCTACACATACTTTTAAAGAAAATGATTTTACGTAAAGAATTAGTTAGATCCTAAGTTTTGTATTAAAGTCTTAGATAATTGTTGAAAAAATTAATACAATAAAGTATAATTTATCCTTTTTTATTCATTCATGCAATATCTATTACTTTTAATTTTCTCACATTTATGAATGGATGATCTCCATTTTCTACAAATTTTATATTTCTAGTTTAATCTCATCATCGAGTTATTAAGATTGAGTTTATTATTGCCTCGTAAGGATCTAATTAGATACTAAATAATTTATAAATGAACTAATAAAAAATATTTGATCTTTGAACACTTATTTAGTCAACTACAATACTTCACTTCTTAATCTTGATAGGAATTCTTGAGACCTTCATAAGATTATTCCTTTGAGCACTCAAAGTCTAGAAAATAATATCTTTTTGATTGATCGACCTATTTGCCCAACTTTTTATTGTAGAAATTCAATATCTTTAACTCTAAAATAAACCTTGAAATTTCTAAGAATTTTTTTTAATGAATAATTTAGAAATATTGATCTTGAAATAGACAACAACAATCATTCTTTATAATCACAAAACCTTAAACCTATTATAAGCCTACAACATTTTGTAAAATGTTTTAAGAATAGAATACTTGAAAAATGTTAAGTGTTTGAAATATGTATATACCTAAAAAAATAATTATAACTTTTATTACAATGTGAAATAAAAAAAATGACAATTAACGTTTGAAATAGGAAAAAACAATCTTTAAACTATTAAAAATTTAATCATACAAAATATTATTAAAAACATAAAATTAAAAAATATTAACAATGTGAAAGATAATTAAATATATTAAAAAATTAGAGTTAAAATCCTAGGCATAATATAATTATATGCAATAGGTGAAGCAAGTAACTAGATGAGGCAAGTGAGAGTGGCGGAGGTGAGAGCAGAGCGAGTTGGCATTCGTGAGCAGGGATCTGAGAAGGAATAACAGAAGGAATGGTGGGGCGATGAAGTTGATCGCAAGCTTCCCATCCAGGATCTCAGGGAAAGGGTGCTTTCACAAAAGCAATATGAGAAGACCCATATTTCTCAGTGGACGTTTCATGATGGTAAATGGGTGGATGTTAATAGGGTTCTCGACCACCATCCCCAATGGGTTTTTCATGCTAGTTCCTGGGTCAATATGACCCCATCACGCATGGCTGGTTTTGGTAGAAGACTGACTACGAATGATCATTTGGATGGAGGGTCTCTGCCCTAGCGAAGGAATTTTGGAGGTCAAAATAAGGGCTTTTTGCCTCGACCGCAGGGGTTTTCGTTCCATAGCAGGTGTCATTAGAGACACAAAAAATAGATCTAAGCACACATAGGTTTTTGATATCTATGGGAAAGATTCACCAAGGAGGGAGGTTTCAACAAGTGTGCCCCCTACAGTTAATGTGAATCGATCAGAGGCATCCCAAATCATTCCTCCTTTACATGAGGTTGGGAAGCAGTCTAAAGATCACTTCAATCCAAATTCGAACATGTAGCCTTGTAAGTGAATCTCCTCACCTGCATACTTGGATCGAGTTTTTATTCCAGAGGAACTATTAGGTCACTCTATCCACGATTTGGGACGATGAGCTTTAATTGGTAAGATATGGAATCTTTCCCCTCATGATGAAAATTTATCTTCTTGGGCCTTTCAAAATTGGACAGGGGTGAGCTAAGTCTTTTTGGTTGCAAATGGTAAAGGTTTTTTCATAGCAATTTTTTATGGTAAATTATGCAAGGACAAGGTTAATAAATATAAAGCCTGGTTCATGGAGGGAAAAGGAGTTTTTAGTCAGATGTGGTGCCTGAACTTTAATCCTTCCTCATGAGAAATCTGATTCTTTCCTTTATGGATTTCCCTTCCCGCTTTTCCCCTTGAGTATAGGGTTTATGAAATTCTTGAAATGATGGAAACCATTTGGGAAATTTTTTCAGACAGGACTAGGTTTATTTAGATAACTGCTAGTTTTCCTCTTAAATATGTATCCTCTTTGACATCAACAAAAGATGGGCTGATTCAATTTGGTTGGAATCTAAATTTGGATGTCTTTAACAAAGGATTTTAATTGATTCCCCTGCTCAAATCATGGCGCATTGGGATCTTTTGGGCCACTTGAATTCCCAATGCAATCGCAATCCCCTAGGGTCTTCCTTGGATAAGGTTTTCTCTAATGTTTCTTCCAACCTAGTGTTGTGTCAGCTTTCTTCATGCTCAGTTCCTCCAAATACCCACAATGCTAGCCATAAGGAGGGGATCCTAGTTTCTTACTCATATTGGGATTTGGCTAAACAGAATAAAAGTCTAGACAAACACATATGCCCTCCTAGAATGCTAGTTAATTATGTGATTCGCTAATCTCAGGTTTCCTGTTTGGATACCAATCTTACCCCGAAGAAGATTTCTCATAATGATTGCGTTCTCATTGAACATTCTATTCATGTGAGCCATAAATTGAATCAGCAAGTTTCTAATTCTTCTCCCCAGCTAGTACCGAAGGACACCACTATGTCATCTCTTCCTCATGTTGTCACTGAAGCGATTATGAGCTAGGATTGTATTTCGGAGGAGAAGCCTCTTTCAAAGTTAGTACAAGATGTTTCGAGAGAAAATATACAAGTGTTGTCATTGCATGAGAATGATGACCAAGGTCATTTGGGACATGGAGTTAATAAGTTTTTTGGGCAACTGTGGTATGAACCTAGAAATGACTTGCTCATTGAGAATCAGTTTACACTAGTTTTGGCACATTCGACCGGTTCCACAAAGGATGAACCAGATGACAGTGATCTCAATGATGCTCATCATGAGAGTATTTGGACATCTCCCCATGACATGCCACAAAGTCAAGATAGAGTAGGGGAACAAATTGTACTGAAGTCTTGCATCTATGTCAGGATTGATAAGGATAATGTATCCCTGCCTAGTAATGGGCTTCGACAGAGGCCAAGATGGAGTGTTTTGTGGAATCATTAGTTTTGGGGGTGGCAAATCAAAAATTTGATGATGTGGCAAGAGAAGAGGAGCTAGACTATGACTTAATTATGGGCATAGATGAGAACAAGGATGAAAAAGTGTCTACTCCTTCTACAAAATCAAAAAAGGGTGGGGCTTCTTCTCCCACTCCTTGCTCCATTACACAAACTAATGTGGACCAGTCCCTTCTTCATAAAGATTTGACCCCTAAGAGGCCAAGAGGAAGACCAACAAAGGGAGCTAAGACAGAGTAGGAAATTGCAGTAGGAGTGTAGAAGACTCTTAATTTTGAAAGGACACCAAGTAAGTGTAAGATGGAGGTTGCAATTTGAGGAAGGAGAGGGGTGAGATCTCCAAGACACGCATGACGATAATAACCTGGAATGTTAGAGGCATTAATGCCTCTAAAAGTCTACCTCATCAGGGACCAACTCTTGGTGAGTGGAGCAGATATAGCACTACTTTAGGAAACAAAGTTGTCATTAGAGAATGGTACTAAGCTTTCTTCTTCTTGGAAGAATTGGGCCTTATTCCAAATTCCATCCGCTGGAGCATCAGGGGGTTTGGCTATCTTGTGGAAAAACCACAAATGCTAGCTTACTTTACTCAATTCAAAGGCCGATTAGATGGTGGCTAAGGCAAAAGTATTTGATCTTTCCTTTCTTCTGATTAATATTTATGGGCCCATCTCAATTTCTTGCAAGCAAAGGGTGTGGGATCAACTTTCATAGATATTGGGTAATTTCACTTCTCACAAGGTCATTTTGGGCGGGGACTTCAATGTTAGTCTACGGAGTATGGATAAGATTGGGGGGGGGGGGTAGAACCTTCATGGAGGGTTACTTACGATTTTAAGGATTTTGTGGAAGGAAATATCTTCCATGACTGTATTCCAACTAATGGGAAGATTTCTTGGTCTAACGGAAGAAAGGGGAAGCAGTTTGTAGGTGTCAAGTCATACAGATTTTTGTTAAAATCGCAATAGATTTTGGATCATGGGTGTGGCTCTCCTTAGTCCTAACCTTAACTGGATCAGATCATTTGGCTGTGGCCCTTGAAGTCAACTTCCAAATTAATAGGTTCAGGTCAAAGTCCTATTTTAAAGTGGAAAAGATGTGGTTTAGAGATCCTCGGTTCCTTGACTCTTTGACAAACTGGTGGTTGGACATCCCTTATTTTTTAGGATCAAGGATGTTCAAGTTATCTAGGAAACTATCTATAGTGAAGGATAGGATTAAGGAGTGGAATTCAAAGTTCTTTGGGAATATTTTCCAAGAGAAGCTCAAGTTGGAAGGTCAGATTGAATTTTGGAACAACTATGTTATTCAAAACGGTCTCACCCTTGGCAGCTGTTTATGAAACTCAGAAGGAGATAACACAATAGTTTGAAGAGGTCCCTCTCAGGGAGGAAACATATTGGAGACAATGGTCTAGATAATTGTGGCTTAAAGAGGGAGATATGAATACAGGTTTCTTTGATGCATCAACCAAGATAAGGCAACAGAAAAATTGAATTTTTCAAATTAATAATTCCCAAGGACAAAGTCTGACAAATGAGAAAGATATTCAAATGGAAGTGGTTGTTTTTTTTCAGAATCTCCTAAATGAGAGTGTGCCTCCTCTGAATTCTAGGGCTCCTGACTATATTCCTAAGTTGGTGTCAGATGAGGATAACAAGTTGCTTATGCAGCCTTTTACTTTACAAGAAGTAAGGGGGGCTATTTTTTCCATGGGTCTTGATAAGGCCCCGGGTCCAGATGGATTGACTCCTTCTTTCAAAAATGTTGGGATTTCATGGGTGAGGATGTACATAAGGGAGTTGAAGAGTCTCGTATCCATGCTTGCATGTTCTGCCAGTTCAACAATATTTTCATCACCCTCATTCCAAAATGTGATCATCCACCAAGTTTTTCTGATTTCAGATCTATCTCCTTGTGCAACACCATCTATAAGATCTTCACGAAATCCATTGCATTAAGATTGGGTAAAATCATCCCAAAAATTATCGTAGAACAACAAGGGGGTTTTGTTCCAGGGAAGGATACATTTGAAGGGGATCTCATTGCTCACGAAGCTTTACATTCTATCAAAACGGAAGATGTTCATGCCATGATTCTTAAACTAGATATGATAAAGGCATATGATAGGGTGAACTAGGCATTCTTATCACAGGTTATGGAAAAGATGGGTTTCAGTAGGAAATGAATTAGATGGATCTTATAATGTGTCAAAGGGGCAAATTTCTTAGTTTTCGTTAATCTTTCACCCTGTGGATTTTTCTCTTCCTCTCGGGCAGTTACACAGGGAGATTCTTTATCCCCCTTTCTCTTTATCATTATGGCTGAAGGTCTTAGTAGACTAATTTCTTTCAATCATTCTCAGCAAGTTTGGATGGGTATTTCTATTAGATCTCAATTATCCATCACCCACACCTGGTTTGCAGATGACTCCCTCTTATTTGGGAAGGCAGTTCTTTTAGAGGCTTTGGCCATTAAAGAGACCTTGGAGGAATATTGCAATGCTTCTGGGAAGAAACTCAATGCTTCAAAATCCAAAAGTTTCTTCTTTAATATGCCTATGAATGTCCAGCAAGCCATTCATAGATTGCTTGGTTTTGCGATTGATGAAGTCCCTTGTAAATACTTAGGAGTACCATTCTTTCAAGGGATGGGAAAAGAAGCCTTTTGGGATAATATTCTTCAAACCACGAGGAACTAGATTGCTTCCTAGAAGGCTCGATGGTTATCTTTGCCAGGTAGGATTCTTCTGGCTAAATCAGTCCTTAGCTCAATTCTAAATTATGTGATGTATGTACTACTAGCCCCTAAAGGTGTTATGGAGGCTATCCAAAAATGCATTAAAGAATTTATTTGGAAAGGAAACCTTGATGATAAATCCAAGATTCACCTCATTTTGTGGAACACTATTTGTACTCCAAAAGATCATGGTGGTGCGGGTCTTCATAGTTTATATGAGAGGAATATTAATTTGGGAGCTAAATTGCCTTGGAAGTATTATGAGAACCTTCAAGCTTTATGGGAAAGAATTTTGAAGTGCAAGTATCTTGATTCCAGTGATCCTTCCAGAATCTTCACGGCCAGAAATCCTCCATCGGGTTCTACAATGTGGAACTTTTTGATTAAATGTAGGCAGATCATTTTACCTCACCTATCTTGGGTTATCAACTCTGGTAACAAGGCTCTATTGTGCTTTGATTCCTAGAATGACCACCCCCCATTGTCTTCATATCCAAACCTCATTCAAGCTAGGAATTGTCTGGAACAAAGTTGGGGTATTCTTGTCGAGAACTATTTGGTCATTGACAGGTTTGAAGGTGTTGAAAGGGCAGCATGGAGGAACTTTAATCACTTCCCCTTTCCACAGGCGAAAAATGATTCTCTTACTAAAATTCTTGATCAAAGGCCTTTGATTTATAATGGAGAGGATGACTCGTTGATTTGGACTAAGGCAGCAAGTGGACGATACTTGGTTAAGGAGGGTTATATGTCACTTACTAGTACATATAGTCTGGTCAACATCAGTTTATTTCAATATTATTGCCATAGTACAGTTCTCCCCAAGGCGGGCTCTTTCCTTTGGCTGGCTCTCCATGACAGGAATCTCTCAAGTGCAAGATTAAAGACGCTGGGCATCTCGGAAAGATTCCCATGTGTCTTATGTAAAGAAGTCCTTGAAGATGCAAATCACTTGCTAGTTAATTGCGACTTCCCTAGGGAGGTGTGGTATTGGGCTCTTCAAAAATTGGGTTGGCAAGGTCCCTTACATCATCAACTCCACCAGTTTCTTTTCCAATGGCCTTTTCTCCACAAGGAATCCTTTTTCTGTTGTATTTGGAGAGTTATTCCACCTGCAATTTCTTGGTGCATATGGTGGGAGAGAAACAAAAGGATAATTAGGAAGGAGATCAGCTCGGCTTCACAAGTCATTGAGATTGCAAAATTGTCTATTTCAGAGATGGTCAATGTTCATGCCAGTCATTCCAAATCCATGTCCTCAACCTTTTCAGCTCAAGACTTCAAAATTATAAATAACTAGCCTATGATTCGTATTCCATTTGTGAGCGTTCTGGTGGGAAAGAGGACAAAGCAGGATGTTAGAAAGGATGTTAAATGGGAATCTCCAAACCCTAACTTCATCAAGCTAAACTTTGATGGACCCTCCAAAGGAAATTCTGGAATTTTAGGCACTGGTTGGGTTATCAGGGATTGTCATGGAAATCTTGTTAAAGCGGCAAGTTGTAGGTTGCCATTGGGATCAAATTATCTAGTTGAGGCAAGGGCTCTTCTACTCGAAATTCAGAGGTCTGTTTGTCTTGGTATTAAGAAGATTCATATCGAAGGGGACTCTCAGATGATCACTCGAGCTCTTTCCATGGGAAATGCTTGCAAGTGGGAGATCAAGTACATTCTTGGCGAAATATACAAGTTACTATCCAATTTTGATGATTATAAAACTTCTCATTGTTTTAGGGAGGCGAATGACCTCGCTGATTGGCTCGCAAATAGAGGAGTGGTTATGGATCGTGGGTCAGTTGAGTGGGATCATAGGGACAGTATGTCTTTGCTCCGTACTCATGAAATGGTTGGTTTTTTTGGCACGGATTTGCCTTCGCGACATAATTAACAGTTGTATATCTTTTTGAGTGAGGGAGATGTCTTAAGGGTGGCTTCATAATCTGTCTATCTTTAGACATCAATGTTCATATTCTGATATGGCAAGGATGGGGATTTTCTTCCTGCTTCTTTCCCCAGAGCCTCTCTGAAACAGTTTTTTATTAATAAATTATAATAGCATAGCCATTTTTATAAAAAAGTAAAAAAATAAAAAAATAAAAATAAAAATTCTTGAGAGGGCAGCGCATATTACGGAGGTTACAATGGTGCACATTAAGTTTTTGTTTTGCACGTCTCACGACATATTGATTCTTCTGAATTTCGCATTGCAGGTTCCACCAGATTTGTTTCTATCTGGTAGAAAAATTAATAATAATGGTTGCTTGTTTATTGTTGTTTAATAAAACCAAGGAATTAAGGAAAAAATAGGAAAAGGTGCTGAGTAAATACTTTTCATCTTTGACAATCTATCTCTTCAATACGAACTCTCTTTAATGCTTTACAAATATATACAGCTACCTCATCTCTTTTCTACTGCCGCGTAAGAACTGCTCTTTCCTTAACTTTTCTCCTGACGCCGTGCAAAACAAGGTCTGTAGAATACATTTTCTTGTAATCGATTCCTTACAAGAAAACTTACTCAAGGTTTTCTCCCTTTTTAAGCCCATTTCTGCTTCCTCTATTTCCAAGCTCCTCAACTCACATTCAGAGCCAATCTTCCTGTAGAGAAAGCAACACAGTTTTTTTTCTTCTTGTGGGGTTAAAATGGCAGCGAATAGGGTTTTTATCATGTTGGCGGTGCTCATCATTGCAATTGTTCTTCCACTTGCAGTTTCTGCTGATAACCATAGCCCTGCTCCTCTCCTTCTCCTGCTCCTGCTCCTGTCCCTACCCCTACCAATCATGGTATGATTATAGCTCTATGTTGCATTCTCTTTTCTGTTTGATACACATGAATATGAATCATTGTAAGATTACAGCTATATCATTCATTTTCATTTCTAATTGATTATGGTGACTCTAAATCATCATTTCTTTAATAAATTTCTATATTTGTGCAGGAATGGGGAATGGCCAAGGCATTGAAGGATATATGTTTATGATGCTGGCCTTGTTCTTTGGGTGTCTTGTCAATGGCGTGTTTTGAACATGCTACAGCTATGCTTCCACTGTTAATAATTCTCGATATTGAGAAATTTATTATTGTATTGTCTTTTAGTTCTTGCACATTTGTGTGAAGCGGTTAGCTTCAATTTTAGTTCACTCTGATAGATGTGATTACACCGCCATTTCACATATGGAATTGCAAGACTTGCTTATGTGATTATATATTTTTAAATGAATTCGTCTATTTTGGCCCAATTTGGGTATAGATCAAATTTGACGATCCTTTCTTCTCCATGTCTCTTTTGAACATTATTTGTCTCTGGTTTACATGTTTAAGTAAAACTAAGATGTTTTTGCCTGCTTTTTTGTTTGAAAGGGCTTTTCTTGCAAGATCTTTTCCTTTGTGGTGAGCCATTTGAAATACAATTCCACAGGAAAGAGACTGAAAGTAAGCTCAACATTCAAGCTCTTTACTTTTCTCGGGCCGAACTCTAGGTTCGTTATATTCCAAAAATATGTAAAAAAAATTAATGCCTACCTGAGTTTTCAAGCTCATCCTTTCACAAGAATTTATAGGTAAAATTAAGTCCCTTAGATGTATCCATGGCACATTAGACTCCACTATAATGCTAGTACTTCTTATTTTGTGCTTCCAACAATCTCGTTGGCAAATTTGGACATTTCTTACGAGATGAGTAATATTTTTAATTTGTATAGTAGTACATTTATTTTAAAAAATTAGTTAATCTATTCATTTAGATTAAAGGACGAGTATAATTATAGTTTATTATATAAAATATTCGTAAAAGTATAGTTTATGAGATAATTTATATTTTAATAAGTTCAAAGATTCATAAAATTATTTTAAAAAGTAATCATTGATTAATAAGAGATGTTGATAAATGATGTAAGTACTCTTAATTTTATAAGGATTGATATATTAGGTAATGAATATATTATAATTATTTTTAATGATATCTTAAAATTCTTTGTTTTGGATATCTTTAGGAAACACCTAAAATCATAATTGAAAGTGAATGGGACAAATGACAAGTGATTATTAAGGAAACTCTATCTTAAAGATTAAAGCACAATGATCATTACCTCTAAGAGTGAAAGGTATTTAGTATGGGGAGATAAACACCACACTTCTCAAATCGTTCAAAAAAATGTGAATGACCCACTTTGTCTTTACTTTTGATCTTTAGTAATATGAAGGAAATAAACCCATCTCACTAGAATAATTCGAGGAATGTGAATAGTTCCATTTTTCTTGACCTTGAACTTGACCATTAGTGCCTTGTCTAAGTAGTGAGAAATGTAATCTATCTTATGGTAATGTACTAAGAATTTCCATAAAGGGAAATAAGGTTCTCGATTAGATTCAAGGAATATGAAAAATAACAACCTTCCTAAGTTGTTGAAACTTATTACTTGTCTTGTCCCTCTGATCTCTCAACTATTGAAACTATCCATGTAGTGCTCCCATGTGCACTGGCTCTACTCATTTGAATATTGAAAGGCATCATTGGAAGCTTCTACTCAGAGGATATGAAAATTAATTTTATCTATCTAATAAATTTTATATTTTCTTGAATATGCACTTTTTTTGTGTTTTTTAATCTATTGATGTGAAGTCCCAATGTGGAGTGAACAATGGAACATTTATTTTATTACTCATACAATGGAAGAGTGGAGTTAACAATGGAATACTATTTATACTTGGCTAATTTTGTTGACTTTTCATTTTAACCCTTGGGGCACACCTATTCATATTATGATGTTGTCTTACAAAATGGTTATTTATACATGAAACAATAATCTAGAGATTTTTTTCACATTATTAATCGTCATGAGTACTTGTATGTAATATTTTCTCATCATTGTAAGGCTTCAAGGGGTTTTCTACAAGAGCTCACAAATCATAGAATAGTAAGATTAGAGAGACCACTTATAAATTAATAATATTAAAAAAGAATTGACAAGAAAGATTATTCAAAAAGAAGTTCAATCATATTACAAGTTAAATAGTGAATCTTAATTTAAAAATTAAAACTCAAAATAAAAAATAAACTTCAAAATTGAATTCAACCATTAAATAGTGAGAATGAAATCTATACATTCATGATTTTTTATTTCAATTGAGTCTTGACATGTTTAAAAAATCTTATATACACAAAGATATAATGGATGGATTTTGATATTTGTTATGAAACATAAGACAACCTTTCATTGACTAACAAGATTATGTTATTATCACACCTTAAGATTATGTTATACACAAATTAGACCATGATAGTGTACTACTATGATGATGAAAAAATACTTTGACTTTAATACTATATCTGTCTATGTATATTCTTATATATGCATAAAAAACAACACCCTAGAATTCATAAGGGTGCATGTTATTTAATCGATTTCAAATAAGATCTTCCCAGTTGCATAACATGCTAATAAAATATTAACAACAACAATAAAAGATGGTTTCAAAATCATATCTCAATTCGCTTCTATCATAAATTTCAAATTCATTAGACAATTAAAAAATTCTTCCAATGGATTTAAAATAATATTTCTATTTGGAATGTAATTTATGTGTACTAATATTTTTGAAAGAAAGAATCACATATATAAATGATAAACATATATCCAAAAATGTTGGGTGGATTGGGGTTACAAAGTGCCCATGTGTCAATGGTTTTTCATGGCATTGAGTTAGCAGCTAACTATGGTTACAAAAAGATTATCATTGAGTGTGATTCCCTCAGTATTATCATGATGATAATGAGATAAATTAATGTAGGATGGGAAATGAAAGATTTAATCATCAAATGCAAAGGATTATTTGCTACACTAGATATTGGTAGATGCTAGCACACTTATTGTGAAGTTAGTGGAGTCACTGATAGGTTGGCTTCTGTGCATAGGTTTACAAACTCCATTCAAATTTGGTCTAAAACTCAAGAGTTACGCCAATAAGCACATGAGGTGAAACATAAAATCAGCCATCGTGCTTACATGTGATTCCTATGAAAAATGAAAAATTTGCCAACATTTTGCTACTTTTCAAGGGAGGGGGGTTTCTTAAAGTTATCCCTAATTGTGAGACTAACCACTTTTCATGGGGTGACCATGGTTTTGATTTGTGACATTCCCAAAATTTCACTAAGAACTTATTTAAACTTACAATGTCCCCATGTATTTGGACTTGGGTGAAACACTGATTTTGTCACTAATTTAACTCTACATTTTGATATTTCATATTTTTGTATTGATTATGAGTTTATGAATTTAGTTTATAGGGATTTTGTTAGCATCACAACTATTATTAATCTTTTTTAGTTATTATGATGGATAAAAGATAATATTTGATTACTTTTTAGTATTTTTATATAATAATTTCTTTTATTATTTATAAGTGATATATACTTTGAAAGAAAAAAATTATAGAAAGAATTAATTAGATCCCAATCTTTAAATGTGAAGTAGAACTATTCTATTTTGTTTTAGTTTTGTATATTTGTAATCTTATTTATATTAGGAATAATTCAAATTTATTTCAATAGTTTAGAATAATTAAGATTAATGAATTCAAAATGATAGATGGTACATGTTCTATTATACATAAATAGGACAAAATGAAAATGAATTATTCTCTTTTTATAGAAAAGAAAACCATCAAAACATGTTTTAAATCTGGAAAATAGTTTTTGGAATATGGCCGGAAATGTTTGGTTCACTTGGAATTCATAATGAGAAGATGGAAAAAGTTGTTTGCATATGGATTTCAAAATATTAATTTTTTTGCATTACTCCTAATTCCCATTTTAAGTGGAATTGTAATTGATTTTCCAATTCCACCTATTTAGATGGAAGATTCAAATGCTAGTTTTGGGGGTAAATGGGAATTAAAAAATTCCTATTCCAGTTTCATGTTTTGAACACAAACATAAAAAATGTCAATTTTGGGATTCGACAATCCCAATTCTTGTCTAATTCAGCAAACAAATAGACCCTAATTGAATGGGAAGTAAATATTTGGTAGCTGAATTTGAATTTGAATTTGAATTTGAAGTGGGGAAATTTTTTGTGTGGTAGATATGAAAAAAAAAAAAAGGAGGTTTACACAATCATAAGTTTTGTGTCTAGGAAAGAGGAATGCTACTTCATTAAAGAGTGTGAAGAGAATAGAGGATATAATAGTAGGGAGTGTAGTGTAGCAATAGAAATCTCTAAAGGAAGAGACTCGTAATTTACAACTTTAGAAAGAATAGTTATAGTAGTTCTAGACAATTGTAAAAATAAATCATAAACAAGAATTCAAGATAATTATACATAATTAATTTGTAAATAAATTGTAATCTAAAATTAAAGTTTCTAAATGTTATTTTTAGGTTAAATGAAAAGTATTATTTTACACTAATGACCTCCATCTTTTTATGCTAATAAATTGATATGGAGTAGTCTTTGTTGGTAGTTTGAATCATAATCTAACAAAATTTGCATTGTATGCTTCTCTTTGAATAGAGAACATATACATCTTACCATGTTCATGGAAGACATAATTAATTTGATCGATATTGGTTCATTTGTCATGAATGAAGAGTCTGAAAATGTGACAAATAAATAGCTAAAACAAAAGAGCATTGTAACAACTAACAAATAAAGAAATAAGAAATAAGAAACAAATGAAACATAGGTCAATGAGTTTGACTAAGGAAAAAAGCTATATAGTTGAATTCTAATAGCAATATCACAACTACTTATTAAACAACGATTAATGAATTTGACTAAAAAAACCTATATAATTGAATCCTAATAGCAATATCACAATTGAAATTCAATTTTGTGCTATAAAAAAAAATTGGAAAAAATCCAAAACTGACCAAAATAAAAATTGAAGACAAAAAAATATGGTTGTGGTCCTTTACTAAGCCAGATTGTTTTTAAACTTATTTCAACAATTTTGACTACATTGGGAGACTGACCATCTTCCAAGGAATGTGCATGTTTTTGATATGTCATATTTTTAGAATTGGAATAAAAGTTTATGTAAACCCCAGTGCTCTGATTTAGTTTTTCCTTGGGTGAAACACTTAAAATGATTTTATGACTAACTCACGTTAGTTATTGATTATGATTTATGAAGTAGATTTCTAGATATTTATTTGTTTTGTTTATTAAAAATCATATGTTTAGAGATAATTATCTATTATTTTTTAAAAAAAATTATTTGATTAAATTTTTTATTTATTTATGTGCTAGAAATACTCTTAAAGAAAAGGTTTTACATAAAGAATTATTTATATCGTAATTTTTATATCAAAGTCTTAGAAAGTTATAAAAAAATATTAATACAATAAAGTATAATTTATCCTTTCTTATTCATTCACCATATCTATTACTTTTAATTTTCACACATTTATGAATGGATGATCTTCATTTTCTACAAATTTTAGTTTTCTAGTTTAATCTCATCATTGAGTTATTAACATTGATTTTATCATTGTCTCTTAAGGATCTAACTGGATACTAAGCGATTTCCAAATGAGCTAATAAAAAATATTTGATCTTTGAACACTTATTTAGTCAAGTACAATACTTCATTTCTTAATCTTGATAGGAATTCTTGAGATCTTCATAAGATTATTCGTTTGAACACTCAAAGTCTAGGAAGCAAAACTTTTTTTTGATTGATGGACATGAAATTCAACATATCTTTATGCCTAAAATACACCTTAAAATTTCTAAGATTTTTTTAAATGAATACTTTAGAAATGATGATCTTTGAATAGACAACACCAATCATTCTTTATAATTACAAAAACTAACACCTATTATAATCCTACAACATTTTGTAAAATGCTTTGAAAATAGAATACTTGAAAAATGTTCATAATGTTACAAATATGTATATACATAAAAATACAATTATAACTTTTATTACAATGTGAAATAAAACAAAATGACAAATGTTTGAAATAGAAAAAACAACCTTTTAACTATTAAAAAATGAATGGTACAAAATATTATTAAAAACATAAAATTAAAAAATATTAAGAATATGAGAGATAATTATAAATTGATGCAGGAGCATCCTGGGTGTAAGAGCAATCTTGCATCACCCAAAAATATTTCTATTTTTGTATTCAATAAGGGCTATCTTGTGCAGAGTTGCTATTTATGGAAACTTGCTATTTTTAGTAAGCTGGTCTTACGATCTCAGAATGTTCTAATTTTACATGTGGAGGTTCATCTCAATCATATCAGCCTGCCAGCAAAGTTTCATGGCTAGATCAGGTCTAGTTTTGAAGATATTGAAGATTTTCGGTATTGGCAGCAGGGTACAAAAACTTCGAACTCAGTTTTGAAGGCTTTAGAGGCCCCAGATGAGATTAAAAATTTGGGTGACAAGCACGTTGTGCTAGTCAAGCCTGTAGAGCTCTTCGTGGCATTTCCAGAATGGGGTTATAATAGCCAATCGGGTCAACGGGTGATGACTTATGGTCTTCGAAAGTTGGGTCACCTGTAATGGCTAAAAATAATTTTTGTTCAAAATTTCTGTTTGGGTTTCAAAACTCATTTTCAGCCGACTTTGATGTAATAAATTGTAAAATAAAATAATTCTAAGTTTGGTCGGCCGTAAGGGCTAAATTTCTAGAACCTTCTCGTGTGGTGGAAATTGCCTATATAAAGAAGGCCCGTAGTGTTGTCTAGGGCAGTTCTGGTAGTAGATCTGGGTATTGATTTGAAGCTTTGTCCTACAGAATATTGTAAGGGAATGCCCATATGGCTTTGCATATTGTAATTCTGAAAGCTTGTAATTCCACATTTGTGGAGATAATAAGAAGCCAATTTTTTGTTCTTGCATATTATTGTTGTTGTTTCTCTATTTCTGTTAAGTGTTTGTGGTATTAAGGGGAGCACCCTTCATCAAGTGGTATCAGAGCAGGAGTTCTTGAGTGTGTAAACAGATCGCCGACTGTGAGGTAGTTTGCACCAGGACCGTGGTTAGGGTTTTAGCGCGCATCACGAAAATGCCTCTACGAAGAGAACGTGGTGGAAGAGCTGGTGCTGTGACACCTGAGGTTAGAGAGCTGCAGAGACAAGTGCGAGCATTGCAAGAAGAGATTCACCGATGAATGAATCTTAATGTCAGAGACGAAAGCAAGGATGAAGCTGAAGAAGAATATCAAGAAGGAGAAACAAAAATTGTGAACCAGGAGGAAGAAAGACTTTTTCGGATAATTTCCAAGATTGGGAAAAGACCGAAGATTGAGGTTCCTACATTTTCTGGAAATCTTAACCTACAGGAATTGATCGACTGGATCAATGAATGTGAGGAATATTTTGAGTACAAAGATGTTGAGGATATTGATAGGGTCAAATTTGTGAAGGCCAGATTGAAAGGTCATGCGAAGATCTGGTGGCAAGAAATTCATTTGGAGCGAAATAGAAGAGGGAAAGATAAAATCACAAGATGGGATCGGATGGTGAATAAATTAAAGTGACAGTTCATTCCTATTGATTATGAGCTTGACCTACTAAAGAAAATGCAAAGTTTGAAGCAAGCAGGAAGATCTGTTCAGGAGTATACAGAGGAGTTCTATCGACTCCTCATCAGAATAGGCCATGTAGAAGCTGATAAGGAGAAAGTTGCTCGATACCTTAATGGGTTAAGGCCAAGCATTCAGGAGGAGTTGAATCTGGTTTGAATGAACAGTATTGAGGAGGCATACCAGTTTGCCCTAAAAGTAAAGGAAAAGGTGAACAAGAAGTTTGAGAGCAAACAAAATGGAAGAGGTCGTAGTGGAAGATCTGGCAGACAGTCATATGGTGGCTGAAATGAAGATCCAAAAAAGAAGGATGAGGCCAATAGCAGTCAGAATCAGAAAGGAAATAATTCCAATCATTTCCAGGATTAGAGTAATAGAGATCAGAGAGGAAGAGGAAGAGGACAAGGATCTGCAAGAGGAGGCTTCCCTAGAACAGGTTTTCACTGTGGAGAAGAAGGTCATAGGGCATTTGAATGTCCTTAGCGCCAAGGCAGAATAGACAGGAGAAATGAAGGCCATGCCAGAGTTGCACATATAGAAGAAGATGCTAGATCATCAAATTCTAAACATGCTGAAAGAGGAGAAACACTAATTAATAGAAGAGTCTTGCTGAGTGGTGAGAACGAACCTAAAAAAAGGAGGAGCCTATTTCGCACTCGATGCAAGTGTCAGGGTAAATGTTGTGATGTAATTATCGATAGTAGAAGCACTCACAATTTGGTTTCAGAAGAGATGGTGACAAAGTTGAAGCTCAAGAGACAGAAACACCCACATCCATATCGGATTGCCTAGGTGCAGGATGACCACAAGGTCATGGTCAGTGAACAGTGCCTAGTAAAGTTCAAGATCGGCGGGTACCAAGATGAGGTACTATGTGAGATCATCTCTATGGATGCATGTCATATGTTATTGGGTAGACCATGGCAGTTTGACAGATGTGCTGTACACGATGGTCGTGCGAATACCTATTCCCTCACAAAGGATGGACTACGACATAAGCTAAAGTCATTGAAGGAGACCGAAGAAAAGGTATGTGGTAATGCAAGAATAACATTTTTTGATGGAAGAAAATTGCTAGATGGTATGAGGCATGAGCATGTGTGTTTTTCTTTAATTCCAAAAGTTGGTAAAGAAGAAGTAGAGGATGTACCTTTAGAGGTTGCAGATTTGTTGAATGAGTTTCAGGATATTGTATCTGATAATGTACCTGATGGATTACCACCGGTAAGGAAGATCAGTCATCAGATAGATTTGATTCCAGGAGCTAGTTTGCCAAACAAGGCAGCACACAGAATGACACCAGTAGAAAGTGAAGAGTTGAACAGACAAGTACATGAGTTATTGCAGAAGGGGTATAAGCACCAAAGAAGAATGGAGAGTGGAGGATGTGTACAGATTTCAGAGCAATAAACAAGATCATAATCAAGTATAGGTTTCCATTTCCATAAATGGATGATATTATAGATTGTTTGAGTGGAGCTGTGTATTTCTCAAAAATAGATCTGAAGAGTGGATATCACCAGATTCGGATCAGAGAAAGAGATGAATGGAAGACTACCTTCAAGACAAAGGAAGAACTGTATGAGTGGTTAGTCATACCTTTTGGAATAACCAATGCACCGAGCACTTTCATGC
This sequence comes from Chamaecyparis obtusa, assembly GCA_027943335.1. Classification (NCBI taxonomy): domain Eukaryota; kingdom Viridiplantae; phylum Streptophyta; class Pinopsida; order Cupressales; family Cupressaceae; genus Chamaecyparis; species Chamaecyparis obtusa. Next base: position 183,092 of record BSBK01003857.1, on the reverse strand, counting down.
GGCTCATGAACGAGGTTCTGAAAGAATTTTTGGGTAAGTTTGTCATTGTTTACCTAGATGATATTTTGATTTTTAGCAAAACATGAGAGCAACATATGATGCATATTCATATGGTGTTTAAAAAATTGAGAGATGAGAAATTGTTGATTAATTTGAAGAAGTGCAGGTTTGTGAAGAAAGAGTTAGTGTATTTGAGATTTGTAGTTTCAGCAGAAGGTCTAAAAATGGACCTAGAGAAGGTACAGGCTATCCTTGACTGGCCTAATCCAAGGAGTGCTACTGAGGTAAGATCTTTTCATGTTTTGGATAGCTTTTACAAAAAGTTTATCAGAAATTTTAGCAGTATTTGTGGACCCTTGACTGAAACAATGAAAGGGGATAGAAAAGAGTTTAAGTGGACTAATGGGGCAGAAAAGAGTTTTCAATTGTTGAAATAAAAAGTTACAGAACAACTTATTTTAGCACTTCCAGATTTTAATAAGGTGTTTCAAATAGATTGTGATGCTAGTGGTACTGCAATAGGAGTTGTTATGAGCCAAGAAGGTAAACCTATTGTAAGATATTGAAGAAGCATGATTCATGAAATGCATATGAGGTAGAATTGTCTAGTGAGCTGAATATTTCACCAGTGTTTAACATTTCAGATTTCACAGAGTATGATGAAGGAGGTGTTGAAGACGAGGTTACAGCAACACAGTAGAGTATTCCAGCAACCAGTTCAGATATCAAGGAGATTGAAGACATACTGGATAGTCATGTTGGCAGAAGCACAAAGAACAGGACATATGAAGAGTATTTGATCAAATGGAAAGGATGACCTATTGAAGATTCATCATGGCTAATAAAGGAGGAGGTTAACCGTCTTGGTTTTCCTCTGCACACCTGAGTCGTGACAGGGTCACTTCTCAAATTACCCCGGGTGTCTGACGCAGGAGCATCTTGGGTGTAAGAGCAATCTTGCATCACCCAAAAATATTTCTATTTTTGTATTCAATAAGGGCTATCTTGTGCAGAGTTGCTATTTATGGAAACTTGCTATTTTTAGTAAGCTGGTCTTGCGATCTCGAAATGTTCTAATTTTACATGTGGAGGTTCATCTCATTCATATCAGCTTGCCAGCAAAGTTTCATGGCTAGATCAGGTCTAGTTTTGAAGATATTGAAGATTTTTGGTATTGGCAGCAGGGTACAGAACCTTCAAACTCAGTTTTGAAGGCTTTAGAGGCCTCGGATGAGGTTGAAAGTTTGGGTGACGAGCATTTTGTGCTAATCAAGCCTGTAGAGCGCTTCGTGGCATTTCCAGAATGGAGTTATAATAGCCAATCAGGTCAACGGGTGATGACTTATGGTCTTCGAAAGTTGGGTCACCTGAAATGGCGAAAAATAATTTTTCTTCAAAATTTTTGTTTGGGTTTCAAAACTCATTTTGTGCTGACATTGATGTAATAAATTGTAAAATAAAATAATTCTAAGTTTGGTCGGCCCTAAGGGCTAAATTTTTAGAACATTCTCGGGCGGTGAAAATTACCTATATAAAGAAGGCCTGTAGTGTTGTCTAGGGCAGTTCTGGTACTAGATCTGAGTATTGATTCGAGGCTTTGTCCTATAGAATATTGTAAGGGAATGCCCATGTGGCTTTGCATATTGTAATTCTGAAAGCTTGTAATTCCACATTTGTGGAGATAATAAGAAGCCAATTTTTTGTTCTTGCATATTATTGTTGTTGTTTCTCTATTTCTGTTAAGTGTTTGTGGTATTAAGGGGAGCACCCTTCATCAAGTGGTATCAGAGCAGGAGTTCTTGAGTGTGCAAACAGATCGCCAACTATGAGGCAGTTTGCACCAGGACCGTGGTTAGGGTTTCAGCGTGAAGCATGAAAATGCCTCCACGAAGAGAATGTGGTGGAAGAGTTCGTGCTATGACAGCTGAGGTTAGAGAGCTGCAGAGACAAGTGCTAGCATTGCAAGAAGAGATTCATAGATGAATGAATCTTAATGTCAGAGACGAAAGCGAGGATGAAGCTGAAGAAGAATATCAAGAAGGAGAAACTAAAATTGTGAACCAGGAGGAAGAAAGACTTTTTCGGACAATTTCCAAGATTGAGAAAAGACCGAAGATTGAGGTTCCTACATTTTCTGAAAATCTTAACCCAGAGGAATTGATCGACTGGATCAATGAATGTGAGGAATATTTTGAGTACAAAGATGTTGAGGATTCTGATAGGGTCAAATTTGTGAAGGCCAGATTGAAAGGTCATGTGAAGATCTGGTGGCAAGAAATTTAGTTGGAGCGAAATAGAAGAGGGAAAGATAAAATCACAAGATGGGATTGGATGGTGGATAAATTGAAGTGACAGTTCATTCCTGTTGATTATGAGCTTGACCTACTAAAAAAAATGCAAAGTTTGAAGCAATTAGGAAGATCTATTCAGGAGTATACAAAGGAGTTCTATCAACTCCTCATCAGAACAGGCCATGTAGAAGCTGATAAGGAGAAAGTTGCCTGATACCTTAATGGGGTAAGGCCAAGCATTCAAGAAAAGTTGAATCTGGTTCGAATGAACAGTATTGAGGAGGCATACTAGTTTGCCCTAAAATTTGAGGAAAAGCTGAACAAGATGTTTGAGAGCAGATAAAATGGAAGAGGTCATGGTGGAAGATCTGGTGGACGGTCATATGGTGGCCAAAATGAAGATCCGAAAAAGAAGGATGAGGCCAGTAGCAGTCAGAATCAGAGAGAAAATAATTCCAATCGTTTCCAAGATCAGAGTAATAGAGATCAGAGAGGAAGAGGAAGAGGACAAGGATCTGGAAGAGGAGGCTTCCATGGAACATGTTTTCACTGTGGAGAAAAAGTTCATAGGGCATTTGAATGTCCTCAGCGCCAAGGTAGAACATACAGGAGAAATGAAAGCCAGGCCAGAGTTGCACATGTAGATAAAGATGCTAGATCATCAAATTCTGAAGATGCTGAAAGAGGAGAAACGCTAATTAACAGAAGAGTCTTGCTGATTGGTGAGAATGAACCTGAACAAAGGAGGAGCTTGTTTTGCACTCGATGCAAGTGTGAAGGTAAATGCTGTGATGTGATTATCGATAGTGGAAGCACTGACAATTTAGTGTCAGAAAAGATGGTGACAAAGTTGAAGCTCAAGAGACAGAAACACCCACATCAATATCCGATTACCTGGGTGTAGGATGACCACAAGGTCATGGTCAGTGAACAGTGCCTAGAAAAGTTCAAGATCGGCTGGTACCAAGATGAGGTACTATGTGATATCATCTCTATGGATGCATGGCATATGTTATTGGGTAGATCGTGGTAGTTTGACAGATGTGCTGTACACGATGGTCGTGCAAATACCTATTCCCTGACAAAGGATGGAGTGTGACATAAGCTAAAGACATTGAAGGAGACCGTAGAAAAAGTATGTGGTAATGCAAGAATAACATTTGTTGATGGAAGAAAATTCCTAGATGGTATGAGGCATGGGCATGTGTGTTTTGCTTTAACTCCAAAAGTTGGTAAAGAAGAAGTAGAGGATGTACTTGTAGAGGTTGCAAATTTGTTGAATGAGTTTTAGGATATTGTATTTGATAATGTACCTGATGGATTACCACCGGTAAGGAAGATCATTCATCAGATGGATTTGGTTCCAAGAGCCAGTTTGTCAAACAAGGCAGCACACAGAATGACACCAGCAGAAAGTGAAGAGTTGAACAGACAAGTACACGAGTTATTGTAGAAGGGGTTGATTTGAGAGAATCTGAGTCCCTGTGCTATACCAGTGGTATTAGCACCAAAGAAGAATGAAGAGTGGAGGATGTGTACAGATTTTAGAGCAATAAACAAGATCACAATCAAGTATAGGTTTCCATTGCCATGAATGGATGATATTATGGATTATTTAAGTGGAGCTGTGTATTTCTCAAAGATAGATCTGAAGAGTGTATATCACCAGATTCAGATCAGAGAAGGAGATGAATGGAAGACTACCTTCAAGACAAAGGAAGGACTGTATGAGTGGTTAGTCATGCCTTTTGGGCTAACCATTGCACCGAGCACTTTCATGCGGCTCATGAATGAGGTTCTGAAAGAATTTTTAGGTAAGTTTGTCATTGTTTACCTAGATGATATTTTGATTTTTAGCAAGACATTAGAGGAACATATGATGGATATTCGTATGGTGTTTAAGAAATTGAGAGATGAGAAATTGTTGATTAATTTGAAGAAGTGCAGTTTTGTGAAGAAAGAGTTAGTGTATTTGGGTTTTGTAGTTTCAGTAGAAGGTCTAAAAATGGACCCAAAGAAGGTACAGGCTATCCTTGAATGGCCTACTCCAAGGAGTGCTACTGAGGTAAGATCTTTTCATGGTTTGGCTAGCTTTTACAGAAAGTTTATCAAAAATTTTAGCAGTATTTGTGGACCCTTGATTGAAACAATGAGAGGGGATAGAAAAGAGTTTAAGTGGACTAATGCGGCAGAAAAGAGTTTTCAATTGTTGAAACAAAAAGTTAAAGAACAACCTCTTTTACCACTTCTAAATTTTAATAAGGTGTTTCAAGTAGATTGTGATGCTAGTGGTACTGCAATAGGAGCTATTATGAGCCAAGAAGGTAAACCTGTTGCTTGTTTCAGTGACAAGTTAAATGATGCCAAGAGAAAATATTCTGTCTATTATCAAAAATTTTATGCTATAGTTCAGGCATTAAAGAAGTGGAGACATTATCTACTTCCTAAGGAGTTTGTTTTGTATACTGATCATCAAGTTTGCAATATTTGAATAGTCAAGGAAAGTTCAATCAGAGGTATTTGAAATGGGTTGAGTTTTTGCAGAGTTATACATCTGTTTTGAAACATAGAAGTGGAAAGTCTAACAGGGTTGCAGATGCTCTTAGCAGAAGGCAACTATTGCTGACAGAGATGCAGATTGAGGTGGTTGGGTTCAAGGAACTCAAAAATTTGTATCCAGAGGATCCTGATTTTGGTGAAGCTTAGAAAGCTTGTACAGAACCTGTTACTCTAGACAAGATGAAATGGTTGGATTTCATCATCCATGACGATATGCTATTCAGAGGGAGTCAGTTGTCCATTCCACGAAGTTCTATGAGGGAGAATCTCATCAAGGAGAAGCATAGTGGAGGATTGATGGAATATTTTGGTCATGATAAAACCCTTGCTTTGGTTAGTGAAAGTTATTATTGGCCACAATTGCAGCAAGATGTGAAGAAATTTGTACAGAGTTGCAGACTATGTCAGATGGCGAAAAGAGTGAAGCAGAATACAGGGTTGCATTAGCCATTGCCTATACCAGAGAAGCCTTGGGAGGATATCAGTATGGACTTTGTTCTTGGTTTACCGATGACACAATGGGGACATGATTCAATTTTTGTGGTGGTTGACAGATTTTTGAAGATGGCACATTTCATTCCCTGCAAGAAGAGTAATGATGTTGTTCATGTAGCAGAATTGTTTTTCAGAGAAGTGGTGAGACTACATGGTTTGCCAAAGACCATAGTTTCAGATCGAGATACTAAGTTTGTTGGATATTTTTGGCAGACATTGTGAAAGAATTTGAAGATAGATTTGAAGTTCAGTTCATCACATCATCCACAGACTGATGGACAGACAGAGGTGGTGAATAGAAGTTTGGGAAATCTGCTGAGATGTTTGGTTTGAGATAAGCCAACAAGATGGGATTTGATTTTACCATAGGAAGAATTTGCATACAATAATTTTGTCAATAGGAGCACTGGTAAATCACCATTCCAGATTGTATATGGAAGTAGTCCAAGAAATGCATCTGAATTGAGAAAGATAGATAAAGGAGAAATAAGTAGTGCTGAAGCTGAAGATTTTGCAAAACACTTGAAGAACATCCATGAGGAGGTGAGGAAGCATATTACCAAGATGAATACACAGTATAAGGCTAAGGTAGATGAGAAAATGAGGCATAAAAAATTTCAGGTTGGCAATGAAGTCATGGTTCATTTGCGGAAGGAGCGATTTCCGGTTGGTACATATAACAAGCTGAAAATGAAGAAGTTTGGACCATGTAAGATATTGAAGAAGCATGATTCAGGAAATGCATATGATGTAGAATTGCCTAGTGAGATGAATATTTCACTAGTGTTTAACATTTCAGATTTGACAGAGTATCATGAAGGAGGTGTTGAAGATGAGGTTGCAGCAGCACAGTGGAGTATTCCAGCAACCAGTTCAGATATCAAAGAGATTGAAGACATACTGGACAGTCGTGTTGGTAGAAGCACAAGTAACAGGACATATGAAGAGTATTTGGTCAAATGGAAAGGACAACCTATTGAAGATTCATCATGGCTAATAAAGGAGGAGGTTAACCATCTTGGTTTTCCTCTACACACCTGAGTCGTGACAGGGTCACTTCTCAAATTACCCCGGGTGTCTGATGCAGGAGCATCTTGGGTGTAAGAGTAATCTTGCAACACCCAAAAATATTTCTGTTTTTGTATTCAATAAGGGCTATCTTGTGTAGAGTTGCTATTTATGGAAACTTGTTATTTTTAGTAAGCTGGTCTTACGATCTCGGAGTGTTCTAATTTTACATGTGGAGGTTCATCTCAGTCATATCAGCCTGCCAGTAAAGTTTCATGGATAAATCAGGTCTAGTTTTGAAGATATTGAAGATTTTCGATATTGGCAGCAGGGTACAGAAACTTCGAACTCAGTTTTGAAGGCTTTAGAGGCCCCGGATGAGGTTGAAAATTTGGATGACAAGTGGTTTTTACTAGTCAAGCCTGTAGAACGCCTCGTGGCGTTTCTAAATGGGGTTATAATAGCCAATCAGGTCAACGGGTGATGACTTATGGTCTTCAGAAGTTGGGTCACCTGAAATGGCGGAAACAAATTTTTGTTCAAAATTTTTGTTTGGGTTTCAAAACTCATTTTGAGCTGACTTTGATGTAATAAATTGTAAGATAAAATAATTCTAAGTTTGGTCGGCCCTAAGGGCTAAATTTCTAAAACTTTCTCGGGCGGTGGAAATTGCCTATATAAAGAAGGCCCGTAGTGTTGTCTAGGGCAGTTCAGGTAGTAGATCTGGGTATTGATTCAAAGCTTTGTCCTACAGAATATTGTAAGGGAATGCCCATGTGGCTTTGCATATTGTAATTCTGAAAGCTTGTAATTCCACATTTGTGGAGATAATAAGAAGCCAATATTCTGTTCTTGCATATTATTGTTGTTGTTTCTCTATTTCTGTTAAGTGTTTGTGGTATTAAGGGGAGCACCCTTCATCAAGTGGTATCAGAGTAGGAGTTCTTGAGTGTGTAAACAGATCACCGACTGTGAGGCAGTTTGCACCAGGACCGTGGTTAGGGTTTCAGCACGCATCGCGAAAATACTTCCACGAATAGAATGTGGCGGAAGAGTTGGTGCTGTGACAACTGAGGTTAGAGAGCTACAGAGACAAGTGCGAGCATTGCAAGAAGAGATTCGCAGTGAATGAATCTTAATGTCAGAGATGAAAGCGAGGATGAACCTGAAGAAGAATATCAAGAAGGAGAAGCTGAAATTGTGAACCAGGAGGAAGAAAGACCTTTTCGGGCAATTTCCAAAATTGGGAAAAGACCTAAGATTGAGGTTCCTACATTTTCTGGAAATCTTAACCTAGAAGAATTGATCGACTGGATCAATGAATGTGAGAAATATTTTGAGTACGAAGATGTTGAGGATCCTGATAGGGTCAAATTTGTGAAGGCCAGATTGAAAGGTCATGCAAAGATCTGGTGGCAAGAAATTCAGTTGGAGCGAAATAGAAGAGGGAAAGATAAAATCACAAGATGGGATCGGATGGTGGATAAATTGAAGTGATAGTTTATTCCTGTTGATTATGAGCTTCACCTACTAAAGAAAATGCAAAGTTTGAAGCAAGTAGGAAGATCTGTTCAGGAGTATACAGAAGAGTTCTATCGACTCCTCATCAGAACAGGCCATGCAGAAGCTGATAAGGAGAAAGTTGCCCGATAACTTAATGGGTTAAGGCCAAGCATTCGGGAGGAGTTGAATCTGGTTCAAATGAATAGTATTCAGGAGGCATGCCAGTTTGCCCTAAAAGTAGAGGAAAAGCTGAACAAGAAGTTTGAAAGCAGACAAAATGGAAGAGGTCGAGGTGGAAGATCTGGCGGACGGTCATATGGTGGCCGAAATGAAGATCTGAAAAAGAAGGATGAGGCCAGTAGCAGTCAGAATCAGAGAGGAAATAATTCTAATCATTTCCAAGATCAGAGTAATAGAGATCAGAGAGGAAGAGGAAGAGGACAAGGATCTGCAAGAGGAGGCTTCCATGGAACATGTTTTCACTGCGGAGAAGAAGGTCATAGGGCATTTGAATGTCCTCAGCGCCAAGGTAGAATATATAGGAGAAATGAAGGCCAGGCCAGAGTTGCACATGTAGATGAAGATGCTAGATCATCAAATTCTGAAGATGCTGAAAGAGGAGAAATGCTAATTAATAGAAGAGTCTTGTTGAGTGGTGAGAACAAACCTGAACAAAGGAGGAGCCTGTTTCGCACTCGATACAAGTGTGAGGGTAAATGATATGATGTGATTATCGATAGTGGAAGCACTGACAATTTGGTGTCAGAAGAGATGGTGACAAAGTTGAAGCTCAAGAGATAAAAACACCCACATCCATATCAGATTGTCTGGGTGCACGATGACTACAAGGTCATGGTGAGTGAACAATGCCTGGTAAAGTTCAAGATCGGTGGGTACCAAAATGAGGTACTATGTGATATCATCTCTATGGATGCATGTCATATGTTATTAGGTAGACTGTGGTAGTTTGAAAAATGTACTGTAGACGATGGTCATACGAATACCTATTCCCTGACAAAGGATGGAGTGCAACATAAGCTAAAGCCATTAAAGAAGACCAAAGAAAAGGTATGTGGTAATGCAAGAATAACATTTGTTGATGGAAGAAAATTCCTAGATGGTATGTGGCATGAGCATGTGTGTTTTGCTTTAATTCCAAAAGTTGGTAAAGAAGAAGTAGAGGATGTACCTGTAGAGGTTGCAGATTTGTTGAATGAGTTTCAGGATATTGTATCTGATAATGTACTTGATGGATTACCACTGGTAAGGAAGATCAGTCATCAGATGGATTTGATTGCAAGAGCCAATTTGCCAAACAAGGTAGCACACAGAATGACACCAGCAGAAAGTGAAGAGTTGAATAGACAAGTATATGAGTTATTGCAGAAGGGGTTGATTCGAGAGAATCTGAGTCCCTATGCTATACCAGTGGTATTAGCACCAAAGAAGAATGAAGAGTGGAGGATGTGTACAGATTCCAGAGCAATAAACAAGATCACAATCAAGTATAGGTTTTCATTGCCACGAATGGATGATATTATGGATTGTTTGAGTGGAGCTGTGTATTTCTCAAAGATAGATCTGAAGAGTGGATATCACCAGATTCTGATCAGAGAAGGAGATGAATGGAAGACTGCCTTCAAGACAAAGGAAGGACTGTATGAGTGGTTAGTCATGCCTCTTGGGCTAACCAATGCACTGAGCACTTTTATGCAGCTCATGAATGAGGTTCTGAAAGAATTTCTACGTAAGTTTGTCATTGTTTACCTAGATGATATTTTGATTTTTAGCAAGACATTAGAGGAACATATGATGCATATTCGTATGGTGTTTAAGAAATTGAGAGATGAGGAATTGTTGATTAATTTGAAGAAGTGTAGTTTTGTGAAGAAAGAGTTAGTGTATTTGAGATTTGTAGTTTCAGTAGAAGGTCTAAAAATGGACCCAGAGAAGGTACAGGCTATCCTTGAATGGCCTACTCCAAGGAGTGCTATTGAGGTAAGATCTTTTCACGGTTTGGCTAGCTTTTACAGAAAGTTTATCAAAAATTTTAGTAGTATTTGTGGACCCTTGACTGAAACAATGAGAGGGGATAGAAAAGAGTTTAAGTGGACTAATGGGGCAGAAAAGAGTTTTCAATTGTTTAAACAAAAAGTTACAGAATAACCTATTTTAGCACTTCCAGATTTTAATAAGGTGTTTCAAGTAGATTATGATGCTAGTGGTACTGCAATAGGAGTTGTTATGAGCCAAGAAGGTAAACTTGTTGCTTATTTTAGTGAGAAGTTAAATGATGCCAAGAGAAAATATTCTGTCTATGATTAGGAATTTTATGCTATAGTTCAGGCATTAAAGAAGTGGAGACATTATCTGCTTCCTAAGGAGTTTGTTTTGTATACTGATCATCAAGTTTGCAATATTTGAATAGTCAAGGAAAGTTGAATTAGAAGCATTTGAAATGGGTTGAGTTTTTGCAGAGTTATACATTTGTTTTCAAACACAGAAGTGGAAAGTCTAATAGGGTTGCAGATGCTCTTAGCAGAAGGCAACTATTGCTGACAGAGATGCAGATTGTGGTGGTTGGGTTCAAGGAACTCAAAAATTTGTATCCAGAGGATCTTGATTTTGGTGAAGCTTGGAAAGCTTGTACAGAACCTGTTACTCTAGATAGGATGAAAAAGTTGGATTTCATCATCCAGGATGATATGCTATTCAAAGGGAGTCAGTTGTGCATTCCACAAAGTTTTATGAGGGAGAATCTCACAAAGGAGAAGCATAGTGGAGGATTGGCAGAACATTTTGGTCATGATAAAACCCTTGCTTTGGTTAGTGAAAATTATTATTGGCCACAATTGCAGCAAGATGTGAAGAAGTTTGTACAGAGTTGCAAAGTATGTCGGATGGTGAAAGGAGTGAAGTAGAATACAGGGTTGTATTAGCCATTGTCTATACCAGAGAAGCCTTGGGAGGATATCAGTATGGACTTTGTTCTTGGTTTACTGAGGACACAGTGGGGACATGATTCAGTTTTTGTGGTGGTTGATAGATTTTTGAAGATGGCACATTTCATTCCCTGCAAAAAGACTAATGATGTTGTTCATGTAGCAGAATTATTTTTCAAATAAGTGGTGAGACTACATGGTTTGCCAAAGACCATAGTTTCAGATCGAGATACTAAGTTTGTTGGATATTTTTGGTGAACATTATGGAAGAAGTTGAAGACAGATTTGAACTTCAGTTCATCACATCATCCACAGACTGATGGACAGACAAAGGTGGTGAATAGAAGTTTGGGAAATCTGCTGAGATGTTTGGTTGGAGATAAGCCAACAAGATGGGATTTGATTTTACCACAAGCATAATTTGCATACAATAATTCTATCAATAGGAGCACTGGTAAATCACCATTCCAGATTGTATATGGAAGTAGTCCAAGAAATGCATCTGAATTGAGAAAGATAGATAAAGGAGAAATAAGTAGTGCTGAAGCTGAGAATTTTGCAGAACACTTGAATAACATCCATGAGGAGGTGAGGAAGCATATTACCAAGATGAATGCACAGTATAAGGCTAAGGTAGATGAGAAAAGGAGGCATAAGGAATTTTAGGTTGGCGATGAAGTCATGGTTCATTTGCGGAAGGAGTGATTTCTGGTTGATACATATAACAAGCTGAAAATGAAGAAGTTTGGACCATGTAATATATTGAAGAAGCATGATTCAGGAAATGCATATGAGGTAGAATTGCCTAGTGAGGTGAATATTTCACCAGTGTTTAACATTTCAGATTTGACAGAGTATCATGAAGGAGGTGTTGAAGATGAGGTTGCAGCAACATAGTGGAGTATTCCAGCAACAAGTTCAGATATCAAGGAGATTGAAGACATACTAGATAGTCATGTTGGCAGAAGCACAAGGAACAGGACATATGAAGAGTATTTGGTCAAATGGAAAGGACGACCTATTGAAGATTCATCATGGTTAATAAAGGAGGTGGTTAACCGTCTTGATTTTTCTCTGCACACCTAAGTCGTGATAGGGTCGCTTCTCAAATTATCCCGGGTGTAAGAGAAATCTTGCATCACCCAAAAATATTTCTATTTTTGTATTCAGTAAGGGCTATCTTGTGCAGAGTTTCTATTTATGGAAACTTTCTATTTTTAGTAAGCTAGTCTTACGATCTCAGAATGTTTTAATTTTACATGTGGAGGTTCATCTCAGTCATATCAGCCTACCAGCAAAGTTTCATGGCTAGATCAGGTCTAGTTTTGAAGATATTGAAGATTTTCGGTATTGGCAGCAGGGTACAGAAACTTAGAATTTAGTTTTGAAGGCTTTAGAGTTCCCGGATGAGGTTGAAAATTTGGGTGACAAGCACATTGTGCCAATCAAGCCTGTAGAGTGCCTCATGGCATTTCTAGAATGGGGTTATAATAGCCAATCAGGTCAACGCATGATGACTTATGGTCTTCGGAAGTTGGGTCACCTGAAATGGCAAAAAATAATTTTTATTCAAAATTTCTGTTTGGGTTTCAAAACTCATTTTGAGCCGACTTTGATGTAATAAATTGTAAAATAAAATAATTCTAAGTTTGGTCTGCCCTAAGGGCTAAATTTCTAGAACCTTCTCGGGCGGTGGAAATTGCCTATATAAAGAAGGCCCGTAGTGTTGTCTAGGGCAGTTCTGGTAGTAGATCTGGGTATTGATTCGAGGCTTTGTCCAACAGAATAGTGTAAGGGAATGCCCATGTGGCTTTGCATATTGTAATTCTAAAAGCTTATAATTCCACATTTGTGGAGATAATAAGAAGCCAATTTTCTGTTCTTGCATATTATTGTTGTTGTTTCTCTATTTCTGTTAAGTGTTTGTGGTATTAAGGGGAGCACCCTTCATCATAAATATATTACAAAAATAGAGTTAAAATCCTAGGCATAATATTCTTGAGAGGGCAGCTCATATTACGGAGGTTACAATGGTTCACATTAAAATTTTGTTTTGCAGCTCCCACCACATATTGATTCTTCTGAGTTTCACATTGCAGGTTCCACCAGATTTGTTTCATCTGGTAGAAAAACTAACAATAATGGTTGCTTGTTTAATGTTGTTTAATAAAACCAAGGAATTAAGTCCAAAATAGGAAAAGGTGGTGAGTAAATACTTTTCATCATTGACAATCTATCTCTTCAATACTAACTCTCTTTAATGCCTTACAAATATATACAGCTACCTCATATCTCTTTACTTCCGCCTAAGATTTGGTCTTTCCTTAACTTTTCTCCTAACGTCGTGCAAAACAAGGTCTTTACAATACATTTTCTTGTAATTGATTCCTTACAAGAAAACTTACTCAAGGTCTTCTCTGCACTTTCCTCGAATTTTCCTTCCCCGCCCGTTTTCTCCCTTTTTAAGCCCATTTCTGCTTCCTTTATTTCCAAGCTCCTCAATTCACATTCAGAGCCAATCTTCCTGTAGAGAAAGCAACACAGTTTTTTTTCTTCTTGTGGGGTAAAAATGGCAGCAAATAGGGTTTTTATCATGTTGGTGGTGGTCATCTTTGCAATTGTTCTTCCACTTGTTTCTGTTGATAACCATAGCCCTGCTCTTTCTCCTTCTCCTGCTCCTGCTCCTGTCCCTACCCCTACCAATCATGGTATGATTATAGCTCTATGTTTCATTCTCTTTTCTATTTGATACTCATGAATATGAATTATTGTAAGATTACAGCTATATCATTCATTTTCATTTCTAATATATTTTAATGACTCTAAATCATCATTTCTTTAATAAATTTCTATATTTGTGCAGGAGTGGGGAATGGCCAAGGCATTGAAGGATACATGTTTATGATGCTGGCCTTGCTATTTGGGCATTTGCTCAATGGTGTGTTTTGAACATGCTATATGACTATGCTTCCAATATGAACAATTCTCGATATTGAGAAGTTTATTACTGTATTGTCTTTTAGTTCTTGCACATTTGTGTAAAGCTGTTAGTTTCAATTAAGATTCACTCTAATAAAAGTGATAACACCATCGTTTAACAGAAGGAATTGCTAGACTTTCTTTTGATTATATATTTTTTAATGAATTCTTCTATTTCGGCTCAATTTGGGAATAGATCAAATTTGAGGATGCTTTCTTCTCCATGTCTGTTTTGAACATTATTTCTCTCTGGTTTACATGTTTAAGTAAAAGTAAGATGTTTTTGCCTGCTTTTTTGTTTCAAAGGGCTTTTCTTGCAAGATCTTTTCCTTTTTGGTGAGACATCTGAAATACAATTCCACAAGAAGGAGACTGAAAGTAAGCTCAACATTCAAGCTCTTGACTTTTCTCAGACCGAACTCTGGGTTCGTTATATTCCAAAAATGAGTAAAACAATTATGGCCTACCTGAGTTTTCAAGCTCATCCTTTCACATGAATTTATAGGTAAAAAATAGTTCCTTAGATGTATCCAAGGCACATTACACTCTACTATAATGCTAATACTTCTTATTTTGTGCTTCCAATGATCTCCTTGGCAAATTTGGACATTTATGAGGAGATGAGTAATATTTGTAATTTGTATATTGGTAAATTTATTTTAAAAATTTAGTTAATCTATTCATTTAGATTGAAGGATGACTATAATTATAGTTTATTATAAGAAATATTTGTTTAAGTATAGTTTATGAAATACTTTAAGTTTTAATAAGTTCAAAGATTAATCATTGATTAATAAGAGATATTGATAAATGATGTAGGTACTCTTAATTATATAAGGATTGATATATTAGGTAATGAATTTATTATAATTATTTTTTATGATATCTTAAAGTTCTTTGTTTTGGATAACTTTAGGAAACACTTACAACCATAATTGAAAGTGAATGAGACAAATGATAAGTGATTATTAAGGAAACTTCATCTTAAAGATTAAAGCACAATGATCCTTACCTCTAAGGGAGAAAGGCATTTAATATGGGGCAGATAAACACATCACGCTTCTCAAATGGTTAAAAAAAATGCGAATGAGTCACTTTGTCTTTACTTTTGATCTTTATTAATATGAAGGTGATAAACCCATCTCACTTTAATAATTCTAGGAATATGAATAGATCTATTTTTCTTGACCTTGAACTTGATCATTAGTGCCTTGTCTAAGTAGTGAGAAATGTAATCTATCTTATGGTAATTTTTACTAAGCATTTCCCTAGAGGGAAATAAGATTCTTAATTAGATTCAAGGAATATGAAAACTAACAACCTTCCTAAGTTGTTGAAACTTATTACTCGTCTTGTCCCTTTGATCTCTCAACAATTGAAACTATGCATGTAGTGCTCCCATGTGCATTGGCTCTACTCATTTGAATATTGCAAGGCATCATTGAAAGTTTCAAATCAAAGAATATATGAAAATTAATTTGGTCAATCTAATAAATTTTATCTTTTCTTTTATAGGGCCTTCGACATTAAAATTGATATAGTAAATTTTATCTTAAATTCTTTGATAGGGCATTTGACAGTAAAATTGATATAGGAAATTTACATTAATATGCCCTTTTTTGTGTTTTTCAATTTATTGATGTGAACTTCCAAGGTGGAGTGGGCAATGACACATTTATTTTATTCCTTGTACATCCTAATTCTCTATAGTTGTACCAATATATTCCTCCTCATGATTGAATTCTACATTTGTGTCTCTTAGAGTAGCAATAAAAAAATAGTTTAAAAATATTGTACTTCCTTGGTCAATGGGTAGAGGGAGCAGTTATCCTTCGGGCCCAACCCCTCCAAAATTATTATGCATAGTGATTTTAGGTTGTAATGCATTTTGGGTTTTAATTGTCATGGCCCCTTTCTTGATGTTCCTTTATTTTTTCCTAAAAAAATCCTTATTTTATCTATCTTTCATGTTCAAATCACTTTGTATCTAAATTTTCTCTATAACTTCTTTTAATATTTTATTTTCTCCCTTGGTCATAGGCATCAATGATTTGGTATTGCATTAGTTCTTTTATGCATTAAACGGTTTATAAAAGTCCTACCTTGATTAGTCACATCTTTTTATCAATATATTTCAAGGCTCCCCTTTAGATTTTCCATCACCTAGATATGACTAACCCGCTCTCACAAGGTAAAGACCTAATCGAAAAAAAATTGTTGTTGGAAACTACAATTGAAATAATTATATATTGTCATTGATGTCAAACCTTAATTGGTAAGACAGTTGCTATCTAGGAGAGTACCATATCTTTTTATTGATGAAGAGGATGAGGAGATAACAAGAGAACCTAAGGAAAGGTTGATTTATGTGATACTTCAATGGGTACTTGATTAGTTGGCACATTGACAAGGTAATGTGTTGTTTACATAGTGAAGAAGAAAGACTAAAAACATAGGCTTAACCAAGAAAAAGTGAAGAAATCTAGTTTAAGTTGAGTGATGTTAGTGTCGACCAATTTTTAGTATATGCCGATAAAATCTAGTGTTGACTGAAAATCAATAATTGTTGAGTGACAGCTAATTGTCGGAAAGGAAAATGTTAGCGATGACCAAGATACATAGTAATTGCTGGGGAGATGAACATAGTATTGACTGAGTGTTAGTAATTTACATTTTGAGAAAGAATTGAGAATCTGAGCTAACCTAATCAAGGAGGTATAAGATTAACCTAATTGTGAGGTTATAGACAAGAGAGAAGAGGTTGATGTTATTGATTGATAAGTTTCAGTAGAAGGCTGAAGGTGAATCTATGAAGGAGTTGAACAGAGTTGTGATTTCTTCAAGTAAATACCGATAAGATCAGAGATGGAGATTAAAATGGAGGTTAGTCAATAAATCAACATATGTGTGAAGTGGATCTATATTTGTAAAGTGAGTTATATATTTTCAGATTAGAATCTATTATTACTTTCTAAACATTGTATCAGTCTAAATCCTTTAATCAAGGTTCACCTAATAGTCATTGTATAAATCCTTTAAAAAATGTGACATTCTGATGGAATGTTCTTAAGACCTCTAACAAGGCCACTCTTACCAGGGTGATTAAATCCTTTAACAAGGTCACATCTAACAGTGTGTATTGTAAACCTTTAACTGGGTTGTCTTTTCATAGAGCTTACTTTAGAAGAGTAAAAATTAGTATAATGTTACAAAGTGGTTTTTCCCAAATTGGGTTTCCACTATAATTCCTAGTGTTATACTTGTGTGAATGATTTTGATGTGGATGATGCTGAAAGTTTTATATTCTACAAGTTATTTACTTTAGGATAGTGGATTGCAATTTTTATGTTATAGGAATATGCTATAGAGACCGAGTTGAAAGCTGATAGATCTGAGATTGTTGAAGAGCTAACAACTGATTCACCCCCACTCTCTATTGTTCTAAAATTATTCTAACAATTGGTATTAGAGATTTTGGTGCTTGTAGAAGAAAATTTTAAAGGTACTTGAAGCTAATGATCAAGATGTAGGAAAATGAGGTACCAAAGTTGAACAAGGATAACTTCCCTGCACAACAATGCTTGATGAAATTGTATCTAGCTAGTATTGGTGATTCAATGAAATACTATATGGAAAATGAGTATGTAATACATGTTTCACCCTTGACAACCGAGGAGATGAAAGAAAAACAAGAAAACAATCAGGACATGTTGGAGATTACATTTTCCCTAAGCTATCCTAAATTTGGAGACATCAAGGACTATACTAATGAAAAAAATTTTTGGGACACTCTAGCAGCTAACTATGTGGGATATTCCACTAAGAGAAAAGCTTACAAGTGTTTGAATTCTAACACAAAAAAAATTGTGTAAAGTGAAAATGTTAGAGTTGATGAATATACAGATAAAAATGAATTTGAGTGCAAGAAAGAGCCTAAAGATTACAGATCTTTTGTATACATGGAAGAAGGAGAGGCTAGTAGTGCACCTAAAATAGATGCCAAGGAATTGCATGATTCTACAGAGCCATAATGAGATATTGTCAAGCATCATGAAGATGTTTTCGGGCATCAGGAGAATGCTCCTGAGAAATCAAAAGAAAAGACAAAAATTACAAGATGAACCTTAAAATCAAGGCCAAGGAGAAAAAAAATCTGAACCTACTTTGGCATAGTATGTGAGAAGACATCATAAGCTTGAAAAAATCATTGGAGATAAGGAATCTAGATTCATTGAAAGAAGTAAGTTAAAAGATGATACATGCTTACTATGTGAGTTTGAGCCTAAGATAGTAAAAGATGCTTTAGAGAATGAAGTCTGGATACAAGCCATGAATGAAGAAATAGAGAAGACAGAAAAGAACAAAACTTGGACTCTAGTGCCAAGACCAGAAGATAATAATGTTATGGGAACAAAAGGGGTATTCAAAAATAAGCTTGATGAACATGGTGAAGTTAATAGAAACAAAGACAGACTGGTATGTAAGGGGTGTGCACAAGAAGAAGGAATTGACTACGGTGAGACATTTTCCCTTGTTACAATATTGGAAGGAGTGAGGACTCTACCTGCTTATGCAGCTTATAAGGGATTCAAAGCATATCAAATGGATGTCAACTCTACATTTCTTAATGGGATATTAGAATAAGAAGTATACATTGATAAGCCAGAAGGATTTGTTGATTCAAGAAAGAAGAATATGGTTTGCAAGGTACACAAGGTGTTGTATGGATTGAAACAAGCCCCAATAGCATGGTATGAAAGACTACAAAACTATTTGATAAAGATTGGATTTGTAAGGACAAATGACAACAACAATTTGTATATGAAGACTAAAAAAGGTAAAGGGATTTTTTTAGCTAAAATATTTGTTGATAATATCATATTTGAAGGACAAGATGCCCTATGTCAAAACTTTTCAAATGAGATCCAAACTGAATTTGAAATGTCTATGTTTGGTGAGATCAAATTATTCATTAGTTTACAAGTCTATCAGATACATAAAGGTATATATATTATCCAATCTAAATATGTCAAGGAGATACTGAAAACTTTTGGTATGAAAGATTCTAGAATAGTAAGTACACCTATGGCTACTGAACAAAATTTATCTAAAACTGATGATACAGTTGAAGTGAATCAAACATTGTATAGATTCATGATTGGAAAGCTACAATATGTTGTCCATAGTAGACCAGATATTTCCCTAGTAGCTTGGATTGTTGGAAGATTTTCTGCATATCTTAAATAGAGTCACATGATGGCAGTGAAAAGAAAATTGAGATATCTTAAAGGAACAAAGGACTATGGATTGTATTAAAAGAAGAATGACAAGTTTGAACTGAAAGTTTACATTGATGCAGATTGGGCTAGAAATGTTGATGATAGAAAGAGTACAAGTGGTGGAGAATTATTTCTAGGAAAGAGCTTAGTCTCTTGGGCAAGTAAGAAACAAAACTACATTTCCCAATCTACAATAAAAGCTAAATATGTAGCAGCAACAATACATTGTTCAAATTTAGTGTGGATAAAGGAATTGCTAAAAGGTATGAAGGAGGAAATCATTGAGCCGGTTTTTATTTTATGAGATAACACAAGTGCTATTAACATATCAAAGAATCATGTTATGCACACTAAGACTAAGCATATTTCTATCAAGTATCATTACTTGAGAGAGTTGGTCCAAGACAAAGAAGTGAGATTGGAATATGTAAATACAAGGAAACAATTAGTAGATATATTTACAAAAGCATTACCTAAAAATGGTCATGAATAATTTAGCGGTAAATTAGGGGTGATTCCCCTAATTGAGGATACCTAGAAGCATATAGGAGCAATGCATCAAATGTGATAATTAGACTATCTTACAAAATGATGCAGAAGAGGTCACACTTTAGGAGTTGCCTAGAGTTGTGAGAAGTAAACCAAAAATATTGATCAGTCATAAGAAAATATGAAAGAGGTAGTATACAACATACATAACTAACATGGTGACATACATGATAAAGATTTAATCTAGAAACAAGTTTCTTTGGCATTGTTGTCAAAGAGAGAGATATTCAAGAACAAAGGTACATTATGGAAAACTCCAATAAACTAGAGGGAGAGATTCTGAGGAAGAAATATAGAAAAAGTCAATGGACCTAAGCAAAGAGGGAGAGATTTAGAGAGAGACATATACAACAAATCTAAATCTATCCAAGAGGGAGATAAGGATGTGTTGGATGAGAATCAGAATGAAGCTAAGGATATTAATGGAGATTTGTTGCATAGAGATTTTTTTTGGATTATTTGGTGAATCATATGTTGTTCATGTGGTGTTTCCATCAATACCAAAGATGAAGATTGTTGGAAACTACAATTGAAACAATTATTATATTGTCATTGATGTCAAACCTTAATTGGTAATAGTTTCTATCTAGGAGAGTACCATATCTTTTGATTGATGAAAAGGATGAGGAGATAGAAAGAGAGCCTAAGGAAAGGTTGAGTTATGTGATACTTCAATGGGTACTTGATTAGTTGGCACATTGAAAAGGTAATGTGTTGTTTACATAGTCAATAAGAAAGATTGAAAACATAGGCTTAATCGAGAAAAAGTGAAGAAATCTAGTTTAAGTTGAGTGATGTTAGTGTTGACCAAGTGCCAGTATATGCTGACCAAATCTAGTGTTGACCAAACATCAGTAATTTTTGAGTGACAAATAATTGATGAGAAGGAAAATGTTAGCGATGACCAAGATAAACAATAATGACTGAGGAGATGAACATAGTATTGACTGAGTGTTAGTAATTTAAGTTTTGAGACTGAATTGAGAATCCCAGCCAATAGAATTGAATTCTTGGAATATGTAAAATGTGTTGACATTATTAATGAATGGTATAAAACATTTATTGCATGGTAATATGATTTCAAAGGGAAGTTTGGAGATGCATCTAGAAGGAAAAGAAGGAGAACATAATGGTGGAAGGATTCAATGAATCCGACCTAAACCTAAGATCTATGTAAGAGATGAAGTGGAAAAAGATTAATCTACCTAATCAAGAAGGTATAAGATTAACCTAATTATGAGGTTATAGACAAGAGAGAAGAGGTTGATCTTATTGACTGATAAGTTTAAGCAAAAGGCTAAAGGTGAAGCTATGAAGGAGTTGAATAGAGTTGTGATTTCTTTCAGTGAATATAGAGAAGATCATAGATGGAGATGAAAATGGAGGCTAGTCAGTAAATCAACATATGTGTGAAGTGAATATTTATTTACAAAGTGAGTTATATATTTTTAGATCAAAATCAATTGTTACTTTCTAACCATTGTATCAGTCTAAATCCTTTATTCAAAGTTGACCTAATAGTCATTGTATAAATCCTTTAATCAAGGTAAAATTTTGATGGAATGTTCTTAAGATTTCTAACAAGGTCACTCTTAAAAGGGTGATTAAATCCTTTAACAAGGTCACACCTAATAGTGTGTATTGTAAACCTTTAACCGGGTTGGCTTTTCATAGAGCTCACTTCAGAAGAGTGAAAATCAGTAGCATGTTACAAAGTGGTTTTTCCCAAATTGGGTTTCCACTACAAATCCTAGTATTATACTTATGTGAATGATTTTGATGTGCATGATGTTGAAATTTTTATATTCTGTAAGTTATTTACTTTAGGACAGTGGACTACAAGTTTCATGTTATTGGTATATGCTATAGAGATTGATTTGAAATCTGATTAGATCTGAGATTTTTGAAGAGCTAGAAAGTTGATCTAGTACATTTGGACCTGAGAACAAATGATTCACCCCCCTCTCCATTGTTCTAAAATAATTCTAACAATTGGTATTAGAGATGTTGGTGCTTGTAGAAGACAAGTTGAAAGTAACTTCAAGTTAATGATCAAGATGTACAAAAAGGAGGTACCAAAGTTGAACAAGGAGAACTTCCTTGCATGGGAAAGCTTGATGAAATTGTATCTAGTTGGTATTAGTGATTCTATGAAATACTATGTGGAAAATGAGTATGTAATACCTATTGCACCCTTGACTATCGAGGAGATGAAAGCAAAACAAGAACACAATCAGGCAATGTTGGAGATTTCATCTTCCCTAAGCTATCCTAAATTTGAAGACATCAAGGACTGTACTACTAATGCAAAGCAAAAGTGGGACACTCTAGCAACTATCTATGGTGGGGACACAAATGTACTAAGAGCCAAATCTGAAAGGATGAGAGGTAAGTTTGATGAAATGAAAATGTAAGATGGTGAAAATATTGCTCAGTATTGTGGTAGAATTAAGGAAGTAGTGAATGCTATTAGGGGAGCTAATAGAAACATTGATGATGAGACTGTTATCAGTAAAGTATTGAGAATCTTGCTTCTTATCTATGCTATCAAAATTTCTACAATACAAGAATCAAGATGTAACCTTGGTAATGTCCTAACTCTGGAAAGTCTTGTTGGAAAGCTTACTCCTTTGAAGCTATCTAATTATGATAAATTCACTATTCATAATGTTGAATCTGCATTCAAGTCTCAAATAGTTCTTCATAAGCCTAAAAAGGGAAAATAAAGATGTGAGAGTAGTGAAACCGAAAACAATAGTGATAGTGACACTTCTGATGATGATCTAGATGATCTGGAGGCACTTATGGCTAGAAGGCTAAAGAGACAAAAAGGGAAATATAAAGGTAAACTTCCTATTATCTATTTTTCATGTAACAAAGTTGGCCATATTGCAACAAGATACCCTGATAGGAATGAAAAAGATGAGAAAAGAGAAAACGAGTACAAAGACAAGAGAAATGACAGAGGGCACTGAAGGTACATAGACTACAAAGACAAACGTAAGAAATATATTTATATTGTTGAAGATGAAACTGATAGTGAAACTAGCGAATCTAATGAATGTGAAATAAAAGTTGTTTATATTTCTATGCAAGATGATTTTGATGAAGATGAAAAAATTGTACTTATTTCATATGTTAGTAAAAGTGATAAATGGATTATTGATAGTGGTTGTTCCCATCACATGAATGGTGATAAAAGTAAGTTTGAAATCCTTAATCATTACAAAGGTAGAAGTGTTAAGTTTGGTAATGATGCAGCATGTCCTATGAAAGGAAAATGATCAATAAGATTGACTGATAAGATCAGATCTGATAGTGCTTATTAGGTTGATGGTCTTAACTATAATTTTCTGAGTGTGGCATAGTTGAACAGTACTGGTTACTAAGTTGAATTTAAGCACAAAAAGACTTAAAATATTTGATGCCACTCATGAACTAATTGGAATTGGAGAACAACCAAGAGGTAACTTTTTCTATCTAGACCTATATGAAGAAACATGTTTGTTCGCACAATATGATGATGTATGGTTATGGCATAAGAAGTCGTGTCATGTAAAATTTGACAATTTAATAAATATCAGTAAGTTTAAGAAAGTTAGAGGTTTACCAAGATTGAAGAAACTTGATAATGTGATGTGTAAATAGTGTCAATTGGGAAAAATGACAAAGTCTAGCTTTAAGAGAAAAACATATACTTCTGACAATATTTTGGAATTGGTTCATAATGACCTTTATGGACCTATGGGTGTAAAAATTTATTATGGTGATAAATATTTCATTCTATTTGTTGATGACTATTCTAGAATGATGTCTGTAATGTTTTTGAAAGAGAAATTTGATGTGTTTAAGTTGTTTAAGTGGTATTTGGAAAAAGTTGAAAAATAAACTTGTAAAATCTTGAAATGTTTGAGATCTGATAGAGGAGGAGAGTTTATATCAAATGAGTTCAATATATTATGCAATGATAGAGGAATAAAGAGACAGATGTCTACACCTAGGAAACCGCCACATAATCGTATATCAGAAAGGAGAAATAGATCAATTATGGATTGTGCTAGAACACTGGTGATTGAGAAGAATGTTGCACAAAAATTCTAGAGAGAATTTGTAAGTACATCTATTTATACCTTGAACCAAGTACAAATTAAGAAAAGTAAAAATGTTGTACACCTTTTGAGTTATGGCATGGTTATACACCCGATGTGAAATATTTTAGAGTCTTTGGGAGTAAATTCTATATACTGAAAGACAATAGAAATGGAAAATTTGATGCTAAAAGTGAAGAAGGCATATTTCTTGGTTATTCCACTAAGAGAAAAGCTTACAAGTGTTTGAATTATAACACTAACAAAATTGTGGAAAGTGTGAATGTTAGAGTTAATTAATATGTAGATAAGAATGAATTTGAGTGCAAGCAAGAGCCTAAAGATTATAGATCTTTTGTATATATGGAAGAATGAGAGGCTAGTAGTGCACCTAAACTAGATGCTAAGGAACTACATGATTCTTCGGAGCCATAATAAGATATTTTTGAGCATCTAGAAGATGCTGCTGAGTATCAACAGGATGCTACTGAGCAATCAAAAGTAGAGGCAGATAAATTACAAGATGAACCTAAAAATTAAGACCAAGGAGAAAGCAAATCTGAACCTACATTGGAAAAGTATGTGAGAAGACATCATAAGCCTGAACAAATCATTGGAGATAAGGAATTTGGAGTCATGAAAAGAAGTAAGTTAAAAGATCATATATGCTTACTATGTCAGTTTGAGCCTAAGACAGTAAAACATTCTTTAGAGAATAAAGATTGGATACAAGCCATGAATGAAGAAATAGAGAAAATAGAAAAGAACAAAACTTGGACTATAGTG
This sequence comes from Chamaecyparis obtusa, assembly GCA_027943335.1. Taxonomy (NCBI): domain Eukaryota; kingdom Viridiplantae; phylum Streptophyta; class Pinopsida; order Cupressales; family Cupressaceae; genus Chamaecyparis; species Chamaecyparis obtusa. The sequence continues at coordinate 158,613 of BSBK01003857.1, read as the reverse complement.
CCAAGACCAGAAGATAAGAATGTTATTGGAACAAAATGGTTATTCAGAAATAAGCTTAATGAACATGGAGAAGTTACTAGAAACAAAGCCATACTGGTATGTAAGGGGTATGCACAAGAAGAAGGAATTGGAAATGGGGAGACATTTTCCCTTGTTACAAGATTGGAAGGAGTGAGGACTCTACTTTCTTATGTATCTTATAAGGTATTCAAAGTATATTAAATGGATGTCAAGTCCACATTTCTGAATAGCATATTAGAAGAAGTATACATTGATCAATCGGAAGGATTTGTTGATCTAAGGAAGAAGAATATGGTTTGCAACCTACATAAGGCACTGTATGGATTGAAACAAGCCCCCAAAGCATGATATGAAAAATTGCTCAACTATCTGATAAAGATTGGATTTGTAAGGACAAATGACAACAACAATCTATATATGAAGACTAGAAAAGGTAACAGGATTTGGTTAGCTGAAATATTTGTTGATGATATCATATTTAGAGGACAAGATTCCCTATGTCAAAACTTTTCAAATGAGATGCAAACTAAATTTGAAATGTTTATGTTTAGTGAGATCAAGTTCTTCTTTTGTTTACAAGTCTATCAGATGAAGAAAGGTATCTATATTACTCAATCTAAATATGTCAAGGAGATACTGAAAACTTTTGGTATGGGAGATTCCAAACCAGTAAGTACACCTATGGCTATTGGCCAAAAGTTATCTAAAACTAATGATACAACTGAAGTGAATCAAACATTGTATAGATCCATGATTGGAAAACTATAATATGTTGTCCATAGTAGACTGGATATTTCCCTAGTAGTTGAGATTGTTGCAAGATTTTTTACAAATCCTAAAGAGAGTCACATGATGGAAGTGAAAAGAATATTGAGATATCTTAAAGGACTATGGATTGTATTATAAGAAGAATGACAAGTTTGAACTCAAAGTTTACACTGATGCAGATTGGGCTTGAAATGCTGATGACAGAAAGAGTACAAGTGGTGGAGCATTCTTTCTAGGAAATAGATTGGTCTCTTTGACAAGTAAGAAACAAAACTGCATTTCCCAATCTACTATAAAAGCTGAATATATAGCAGCAATAGTAAATTGTTCAAATTTAGTGTGGATAAAGTAATTGTTATAAGGTATGAATGAGGAGATCAATAAGCTGGCTATTATTTTTTGTGATAACACAAGTTCTATTCACATATCAAAGAATCATGTTATGCACACTAAGACTAAGCATATTTCTATCAAGTATCATTACTTGAGAGAGTTGGTTCAAGACAAATAAGTGAGATTGGAATATGTGAATACAAAGGAACAATTAGAAGATATATTCACAAAAGAATTACATAAAGATTCTCATGAATACCTTAGAGGTAAATTAGGGGTGATTCCCCTAACTGAGGCTACCTAAAAGCATATAGGAGCACTGCATCAAATGTACTAATTAGACTATCTGGCAAATTGATCTAGATTAGGTCACACTTTAGGAGTTGCCCATAGTTGTGAGAAGTAAAGAAAAAATATTGATCAATCATAAGAAAAGATGACAAAGGGAGTATACAACATACAAAACTAACATGGAGACATCTACATGATAAATATGTAAGAGAAACAAGTTTATTTGTCATTGTTCTCAAAAAGGGAGATATTCAAGAATAGAGGTACTGTAATATCCCAAAAATGGGCTATAGGTTCATTAACCTCCTATATCGACACATCGAACAAAATCAACATTAAAGTCCTAACCAAAGGCACATATACACATCATCAAATCCTAATTGATTATCTCAAATTCTGCATAGAGGAATATTCCTTGCAATATTTCTAACTATCTTAATTATCTTTAATTTAATAATTATTTGGCAATAAATCACATTTATCCTAAATTTGATTAATTGAATATTTTCATATTTAATTAATTTGATTTAATATTTGCCACTTCATTGTTTAATTAAATTTAATTCTATCTATTATTAATTGTATTATTTAATTTTGACAATAAATCCAATATCTTATGAATAATTGATTAAATTCTTATTTAATTAATTAAAGCATGTTGTCATTATTTAATAATATAGTTTTCAATAAAAGTTTGATTAAATGATTGATTAACCCATAAATCAATTATTTATTTTTCAAAAACTAGTTAAGTTGAGAATAAATCACTTCATTTATTTACTAATTCATAATTATCCATGTGCACAATCAAAGAGCAGTTAAACTCCAAATCAGAAAATCAATGCAAGTTATTGACTTTTTGGAACTCAACATCATTTTTGAGTTTTAAAATTGATCTAAACTTCTAATTTGAGTTAAAAAGCTATTTTTGCATGATTTGCATGTTTTTGTGAATTAAATTATCTTTATTTAAAAATAACTCAAAAATCAAGCTGAGTTATTTGAGTGATTTATGGCTTTCTTCCATGCACCTCCAAAGCCTTGGATTGCTATAAATTAAAAGCCTCGGCTCATCTCAAAGCATCTCATATTTTTGCATCCTCGCACTGTCGAATTGGAGGATGAAGAATCAAAGCTTATTGTGAATCAAGCCTACTGTGAGATCAATTTGGTTTTTATTCATATCATATTATTTCTAGATTAGCATATCATAGATCAATTTTCATATTAGCATAGATTTATCAGTTTTCATCATATCATTGCATCTAAAATCAAAAAAATATAGATTAATTGCATTCATATTTCATATTAGTTTTGCATTCAAATCCTTCATTTAGGTGTCGTCAAGGTTACTGATCTCGATAACAATCTGAGAACATCAATCTCGCACCTACTAGAAGGCAGTAAATCACTTGGTTAGATTAGATTTTAATTTTGCACGATTTCATTATAGCTAACCTCTAATGTTTTACTGAATTGTTGTGTCTACAGATCAGCTACAATTTTCACACACATTTCTGGCGCCCACCATGGGGCCCTGAAATGGGTTTCCAATTCAATTCTATCAATTTCTATCTTTTTCTCCTTGGTTTTTGTGCAAAAATATGATTTTTATTTTTTGTCCGTACAATCTTCATACGCGTTTCTGATAAAAGTCATTTCACACTGAACCCACTATCGTACGACAGTCTATCGGATCGAGAATCATGCCAGGCTGTACACACTGTCATCTCAAAGTTTAACTGTCATTTCATCATACACCCTGTGTTGTACGCGTTTCCAAACTGTCATTTGGTAACAGACCCACTATCGTATGAGTTTTCAAATGGTCATCTAGTAATAGACCCACTGTCGTACGAGTTTCAGACTATCGTTTGGTAATAGAGCCACTGTCGTACGAGTTTCAGCATCAGGCTTTAACTATCATTTCATTTTTCAGGGCAGTTTGTCATATTTGGTTTTCAAATTTTGACTAACGGCTAATCTTAACAATTGAAATTCTCTATTTTTGATTGATTCTTGCTGGGTTTGATTGGAAAAAAGCACAAGAATTGCTAAAAATCAGGTAAACATCTACTAAGTGCATTGCAAGGATTCTAGGTATTCTCCTTAATCTGATAACATTTCAATTTGGACTTAAAATAAATCACTCATGTGTCTAGCTTTAGTGCTTCTTTTCATGCTTTTGTTTTACACACTTGCATAATTGATACTAGGTTGTGACACCTTAGGTATTTATTGGCAGTCTTAGATTACTTGTGATTGATCTAGATTGCTATCTTGGGTTATTGGACTCACTAATCTACCAACCCCTCATTCCACCCCATGGTTGCAAGGTCAATGCCACATTAAAGGGGAGGGGTCTACAGGAGAGAAGCGTTAATTGTTCCACCAAGCAACCCTTTTGTGCTTTTTTGGAACTCACTTGTTTTCTAAGTTGTGGACTCATTTCTAGCTTGTGTGAGGGGTTAATTGCTCCACCTTGTGGACTCACCTCATATTCACTTTAAGCGTTAAGTGTTCCTCTTTCTACTTTTGAATACTTTTGGATAGATTTTCTTTCTAGAATATATCTGTACTCACATAGTAATTAGGCCCCATGAACACTATTTGTGGATCTTGAGAGAGTGGGTTCCCAGTGAAACCCTTCTCAATGAGGGATCCCTTGTAGGTGGGGAGGATACTTAGTGCGTCTCACGTTCTACTTGGTTCGTGCATCTTCCCTAATTGATTGATACATTCTCTCTCCCGAGAGGTTGATAGATCACATGGGGTTGATATCATAGACCTTGGTGAAACAAACTTTTTCTTAGCGTGTCAGATTAATCTACTTGCTTTGTTTGGGTTAAAAGTGAAGAGGCATCAAAACATTGGATCTAGAGCCAAGTCCCCTTGTGGTATACTATTGTGAGTCACCTTTAGAGAGGGTTAACCATAGCGGACAATCCCTTCATAGGGAAAACTACGTTGACGGAACCTCAAGCGGTAATAGCCATTTTTGTTGTGGTAGTGACAGCCGTTATATAAATGTCCTTGTGGAAGAAATCTCCATGGGTATGGTTCATTATTGGGTTGTCAAATCTCCCTAGTAGCTCCTAAAGATTAAGTTCTCAGACTGTGTCAAAACCCTGGTGCACCGGGATAGGAGTTCACCCCTTTGGATCATAAAATTTGTAGAGTCAAACCATTACTAAAAACCCTAGCGAGGCCAAATTTTTATTTTCTAGGGTATATGTGCATCATTGCAAAACATTTTTGGAACATACACAATTAGTGCTTCTGAGGATTAGAATGAATAAGTCACTTGATTGTTCATGTGCAAGGTTGCTTTTTCCCTTGTTCATTGTTTTTAGACATGCCCGAAATCACTTGCTTGCTATTTTGTGTGCTTGCTTATCTATCTAGTTACTGAAAATGAACAAATCTGTTACAATTCTCAAATCTAGACATTGAAATTTGCAAACAATCCAAATCTGAAAACTCAAAATTTGCAAAATCTAAAGTAAAATTATTTTCTAGAGTCAAAAGTCATTTCAGGAGGTTAGAAAGCCATACGAGTTTTCTCAAAGTGTCATTTCATTACAACCCATTTGTCGTATGATTGAGTACCTAGTGTCGTATGATTTTTCATGCCAGCAAATTGTCAAAGTCAAAATCTTGCAACTGTCGTATGAAATTTTCAACTGTCGTTTCGTTGGTTACCCTTTGTCGTATGAGTTTTTCAACTATCGTACAAGTTTTACAACTGTCATTTCATAGCATACCCACTATCGTATGAGTCTGTAGAGTGTTGTTTGGGAAATTTTTGAGAGTTGTCAGAAAATTGTCAGAATTGCCAGATATTTAGCTTTTTCAACCTATTTCCAGAATCTGTCGATCAAATCACCATGTCAGAAACAAAGCAGTAGCTATTGAGAATCTTATCATTTTCCTAAATGGGCCTTTTGAATCTGATTTAGCCTTCTGTTTAATCAATTTGAGTCTTTATCATCTCGTGTCAAAACCTTGTCATAACTATCAATCTTCAATCAATCATCAAAATGACTGAGTGTTGTGATATCTTGTCCGCTATCTTTTGGGAACCTACCCATACATCCAGGGCACAATATCCTTCATCCACATCTAATCGAATCTTCAAATCAATCAAACCTTGACAAGGTTGCGTCATCTGATCATCTTGATTCAATTCATTCTTCTGTTATCTAGATCTTATTCTTTTGTTTCACTTGAGGTTAATGGTGAAGACTAGAGCTTCCTCTCACAAGAAATCTATCACCACTCTCCAAACTCCAACTCTTGAGCAACTCATCAATTTTGGTCTTTACGAGGATGACGGTCTTGGCAACTATCGATTGAAATTTGGTTACATACCTCCTCCATCAACTCACGGAGGTACTCAACATACCCCTCATCAATCTAATCTAGGGAGTCCACAAACATCTACCATGTCTCAAGAAGGGACAAATTTTGGCTCTCAAAGAGCTCAATCTCAACATGGTGTAGATCAAGAACCCACACCTGAAGAAATTGCTCAATATCAAAATGACGATAACTTCAAATGAATGATGAAGCATTTCTTGAAAGAAGATAGAGAAGCATAATTTTTACAATTAGCTCATCAAGGAGCTAAGCTTCCTCCTAATTTTAATGTTGAAGCTATCATCACACATGAGGAAGAAACTCCACTCACAACTATTACAAAACAAATACATACTTTACAAGTCAAACTGAATCAACTCGAAAAAGAGAAAGAACCCACAGAGTTCTCCATAGAGGCTCTATGTCCTTTTCCATTTGACAAAGACTTGTACATGCCGCCCTTTCCAAAAAGAGTGGAGATGTCGAAGTATGATAAGTATGATGGACACTCAGATCCTCAAGATCATGTCAGAGAATTCTATACACAATCAATGGAGTTCATGCACGACCCAACCTATCTGATGCATCTCTTCCCTTGATCTCTAGGGGGACCAGCCATCCATTGGTTCTCTAGACTGCCTTCTACTATCAAAACTTTTGAAGAGTTGATCAAATTGTTTTATCAACAATACTCCTACAATATTCAACATCCAGTTACCATGATTGATATATGTAATCTCAAGCAATATCCAAGGGAACCATTCCTAACATTTCTCAAGAGATGGAGGAAGAAGTTCTCTCTATATTCTAGACCTATTCTAGAAATAGAAAAATTAGAAATCTTCATCAACAACCTTGTTCTAGAAATCAATTATCCTCTACAAATACAAGATCATACATCTTTTGATAAGATGGTAGATAATGCTATCAAAATAAAAAAAGTGCTTGTGAAAAAAGGAGAAATCACACTTCAAAAAGACAAGTACGAATCAGGATCCAGTTCTAAAGACAAGAACAAAAATTGGAAGAAGAACAAAGGAATCATCATAGATGGCATTTTTGACACTGTTTATGCCCCATCAAAGGCACCAACCTACAATCTCACTCTTGGCACTCAAGCCATTAAAGCTTCAGAGAAAAAGTCTTCTGAACCATCTCAAAAGAAGCTAGCATACAAAAGATGGGATAAACATTTAAAGTTTACTCCTCTGTGAGAGTCTTTAGAATCAGCTATGAAAACTCTACTGGCTGATAACATCATCTCTTTACCACCAATCTGACCAAATGATCAGGACCCCAAACCAAAATGGTGGAGAGGAAATGAATTTTGTGATTTCCATCGGAGTAAAGGTCACAAAACTAATAATTGCTACCACTTGAAGCATACCACTCAAGATCTAATCGATAGTGGAGACATCACAATTGACAATCCCCAAAGCAATAATGATCATACAACATTCACCGAACCATTTCTGAAACATGGTTAAGAAGTTTCAACTTCTCAGCCTAATATGGGGGCAAAAGTCAAGTATGCCTACCCTGTAAATAATGCTATCATCAATATGGTTGAACCATGTCTCTCTGAAAGTTGCAATGTCATCACAATTGTACGAAGAGATAGAGATCATTCCTCAGCTAACATAGTTACTCGATCACAAGCTCAAACACATCTAAAAGGACAAATTCCAAATTCATCAAATGTCCCTAAGGTGCCCTTCAATCTTTCATTTGCTTCTAAACAGAAGGTTGATTCCAAATCTTCCAATCCAAAGGATATAAGGCATACATCTTATAGCATTGTCCAACAACTCCAACACACTAATGCAAAAATCTCCATGTTTGAGTTGCTTCAAATATCTCCAGCTCATAGAGCCATTCTCGATAAAGCTTTTCTCAATTCCAATGTTCCTGATGACCTTGATTTAGACAGGTTCCAGACTATGGTTGGACATCTTACATCTCTGCAATATATCTCCTTTTCAGAGGAAGATGACAAATCCTTGAGTCACCCACATAATCAACCTTTGCATATAGAAGTCTTGATCCAAAACCATAGAGTCAAACGTGTGTTGATAGATGGGGGCGCTGGCCTAAACATTTGTTCTTACAGTTTGATCACACAATTGGGATTTTCAGAATTGGCTATTGATCCAAGAAAGAAAATAACTATCAAAGCCTATGATGAACAAGAAAGATCTTCTAAAGGCACCATTATCTTACCTATCAGAGTGGGTCCAATTATCAAAGATACCATCTATCAAGTGCTTGATCTACCTTTGGCCTACAATGTCCTTCTAGGGAGACCATGGATACATGAAATGCAAGCTATTCCTTCTACATACCATCAATGTTTGAAGTTTCCTTATGAAGGAGTAGAGGTTACTATCACCACAAATCTGAATACAACTTGCAACACCTTGAAGGAAAGTGCAGATAAGCTTGTACCTAATAACAGAGAATCTTCCATTGAACCAACTAAAGAAGCATCCACATCTAAAATGGCAAATCTTGTAAAAGAGGTTAATATCAAAGAAAATAGTATGGGAGAATATACTATCAAGCCAGTCTTATCTTTGACATATCTCCCTATCTCGCCTAAGTCTTATGGGAAATCTTTGAAACAATCCAAACCAGACTCTAAAGAACCTTTGGAAGCATATAAAAAGAATTTTGTAGTAGAACAAGTATCCAAGCAAGAATTTGAAGAGGATGAAGTTATGCTATCATGGCTATACAAAGATGAACCTGAATCTCAAGTTGTTCAAACTAGTGACTCTACAGTATCCAAACTCCCTTCTAAGTTATATGGTCCAGGAGATAAATTAATAGCTAAGATGGGATATTTAGGTAAAGGACCTCTAGGAATTAGAGGAAAAGGTCTTGAGGCACCTCTCCCACATACTGGTAGAGAAAATAAAAACAAAGTTGGCTTAGGATTTAAGAAGAAACCCTATCACCTCAAAGGTAATTGTTCCCATGTCATAGAGAAGATCACACCAGGAGAACCTCTTCTTAACAAAGAAGAAATAGAACCATTAGATAGTGATTCAAACAGCTCAGAACTCATCTCCTATGAAAAATTGCCTAAGGAAATCAAAGACCTTCTTGATGATAAAGATGATCTAATCAAAATAATTAATGTAGTAGAAACACAAGAACCTATTATCAATCAAAAGATAGTTGCAACACAAGAACCAGCTAATCTCAAAAATAATCAAGAAGAGGGAAGTGGTAGTGATTCTAAGACAGATTCCCATGAGTATGAATTCAAATCAGAATCTGAGGGTAACCCTTCTCGGGGTATTCACCCTGACTTTACTCATGTTCTAAGATTTCCTAGAGATCCTGAATCAGAAGCTGAATCAAATGACTATGAATGGGGAGCCATTCTGGAACCAAATGAAGATGAGCTTATTATAGGGAAACATGTTGATACTATTCACCAATATGTACCTAATCCTAATGTGAGTCTAGAGCGAAATGATGAACCTATCGAGTTTGATCCACCTATGGCTAGATTGAACTCCCATGATGACATTGGGCCTATTCATGAATTGAATGTCTTAAGTTTTAATATCACCTTTGAACTTGAGCATCAGGTTAGGACCAATGATGAAAAATCCATATCTGTAAACACTATCTCCCAATCTTTCCCTACTTTGACTATCCAATATCCAGAACTTATTGATCAAACCTCCACAAATCCGAGCCAGGGTATTTATACCTTCCCTAATGACTATGCCCTTGCTTGCTACCTCAATGTAGTTGAACCTATGAGGACTTCCATCAGTGAACCGAGCATCAGCATGACTGAGTCGGACATCAAATATCTTAGTCAGAAAAACAAGAATAAATAAATTAAAAAAAAAAGAGTTCTGAGGGTGAAAACCACGTTGTGGCAGTCTCAGAACCTACAAAAGTAAAAATAAAAGACATATCCAAAGGTGAAAACCTCTTTGACATACCTAAGGATTAGATATTTGATGTCCTTCCAAGTCATTTATAGGATAGATCTCCAGTTCTAATTGAGCCCACCCAATCCATCAATTTGGGTACAACAGAGGGACCACAATTGGTACATGTAGCACAATCATTATCTGAAGAAGAAAAGCAACAATTTACAACATTCCTAACAGAGAAGAAGATCAACTTTGCATGGAAATATTCAGATATGCCAGGATTGGATCCTAATCTCATAATGCATCATTTATCTATCGCTCCAAATGTCAAACCTATCAAGCAAAAATTAAGAAAGATGCATCCTCATGTTGCATTCTTGGTAAAAGCTGAATTAGTGAAGCTCCTAAAAGCTGGATTCATCTGAGTTATTGACTATGTAGAGTGGATCTCTAATATTGTACCTATTTCTAAACCAAATGGCTCAATCAGAGTGTGCACTGACTTTAGAGATGTGAATAGAGCATGCCCTAAGGATGATTTTCCACTGCCTAACATTGATATGATAGTGGACATGACTGTGGGTTTCGAGATGTATTCCTTAATGGACGGTTTCTCTGGATATAACCAAATAAAAATTGCTCTAGAGGACCAAGAGAAAACTACTTTCACATGTGCATGGGGCACCTTCTATTGGAATGTCATGCCATTTGGGCTTAAAAATGCTGGTGCTACATATCAAAGAGCAATGACATCTATTTTCCACGACATGATGTATCGAACTATGGAAGATTATGTTGATGATACTTTAGAAAAATCTATGATCAGAGCTAAACATCTAAAGGACTTGAGCATGATCCTAGATAGAATGGAAAAGTTTAGTCTCTGACTAAATCCTAAGAAGTGTGCTTTTGGTGTCACTTCTGGAAAGCTCTTAGGATACATAGTTTCAAAGAAGGGCATTGAAGTTGATCCAGCTAAAGTCAAGGCTATAATAGAGATGCAACCTCCCATGAATATCAATCAAATGAGGATGCTGCAAGGAAGAGTTCAATCTATCAAAAGATTCATATCATAGCTAGCGGACATATCACAGCCTTTTACAAAAACATTACATAAAGGTGTGATCTTTTCATGGAATGAAGAATGTGAGAACAACTTTAACCATATCAAGAAGTATCTATCAAATCCACCTATCTTGATGCCTCCTATTCATGGGAAGCCATTGATCTTATATGTCTCTGCAACAACCACATCACTGGGGGCATTGCTAGCACAACATGATGAAGACAAAAAGGAAAGAGCCATTTATTATATAAGCAGAACATTGGTGGCGTATGAAAATAACTATTCTATGATTGAGAAAGCTTGTCTCGCTATGATCTTTGCATCACAAAAACTGAGACACTATATGTTAGCTCATACCACACATCTAGTAGCAAAAATTGATCCACTAAAATACCTACTAAGCAAGGCTGCCCTCACAGGTAGACTGGCTAAATGGGTCATGCTTCTAAGAGAATTTGACATTGAATATGTTGAAAGAAAAGCTATAAAAGGTCAAGTTATTGTTGATCAACTAGCAGATGCACCCATGTTTGATGACACACCAATGCAAATGGAATTTCCAGACTCCTCTATTATGCACCTATCTTCTAGAGAATGGCAATTATTCTTTGATGGCTCCTATACACAAAATGGATCTGGAGCAGGCATATTGTTCATAACTCCTCAAGGATACTCCTTCCCAAAAGCATTTAGACTAAAGTTCCCTTGCACAAACAATATTGCAGAATATGAAGCCCTTTTGAATGGTATGAAAATAGTAATTGAATGGAGAGTAACAGAGCTACACATTCATCGAGACTCTCAACTTGTTATTCATCAAGTCAATGATGTGTACCAAACTAAAGATGAAAAGCTCATTCCTTAGAAGAGAATGGTAGATGATCTTAAGAAATATTTCATGTCTATCACATTTGAGAAAATTCCTAGAATGGAGAACAAGGTTGCCGATGTAATGGCAACACTATCTACTTTATTACAGCAGCCTGAACATGAGCTACGCTATGAGTTCCTGGTGGAAGCACTATCTTATCCTGCATATGACTCCCCTCAAACCCACATGATCTGCACCATTGTTGGTCATGATTCATCCAGATACAAAGACATCTTTTCCTATCTCCAAGACCAAATCATTCCCGATACCTTCAACCGCCATGAAAAGAGATATCTTATCCGTAATGCCTCCTGATATGTCATCATTAGTCATGATCTATACAAATGAGGTCTAGATGGTACGCTACTTATATGTTTAGAATAGGAAGAGTCTCAACATGCATTAGAGGAAGTCCATGATGGTATTTGTGGGTCACACTCGAACGGTTTAACACTAGCTCGAAAACTTATTAGGGCTGGGTACTATTGGCCTGAAATGGAGAAAGAGTCTATCAAATTTGCTAAGAATTGTCAAAAGTGTCAAGTACATGGAAACCTAATTCATGCTCCAGGGAGAGATCTAATTCCCTTTACAACACAATGGCCTTTCCATCAATGGGCATTTGATCTTATCGAGATGATTCATCCTCACTCTTCTAATGGACATACCCATATAATCACTACTACAGATTATTTTACAAAATGGGTAGAAGCAGTCCCTTTGACACAAGCAACTGGAAAGAAAATATCTATGTTCATATTGAACTATATCATATGCAGATATGGGATACCTCATTCCATAATCAAAGATAATGGTGGAAAATTCAAGAACAAAGACCTAGATGATCTATGTGCCAAATTCAAGATCACACAACATTGGTCTTCTATCTACTATCCTCAAGGGAATGGACAAGCTGAGGCCTCTAACAAAAATCTATTGAAGATCTAGCACAGAACAGTAAACAAAACTGATAGAGACTGGCATCTCATGATTAATCTAGCTCTATGGGCCTATAGAAAAAGTATCAGAACACCTACTGGGGCTACACCTTTTGCTTTAGTCTATGGGTCTGAAGCAGTACTGCCTATTGAGGTTGAAATCCCATCACTAAGAATCATAATGCATGGTCTAGTGACTGATGATGACTACAGAGTGTCTAGGTTGCAAGAACTTGAACTACTAGATGAGCACAGACAAGTAGCGTGTGATCATCTCAGAGTATATCAGAAGAGAATGTCTAGAGGCTACAACAAGAAAGTCAGACACAAAGAATTTTAGGTTGGCGATCTAGTCTTGAGAGATAATCCTAAAAATCAATCATTACTACTTTTGGCTCTGGTGCCTATCAACTCTCAATGACTAAAGGAGAACAGCTCTAAGAACCAATCAACGTTCTCCATCTGAAGAAATTCTATGCTTAAGGCATTCAGTCTATGGTAAAATATCCTGAAAAAAAATCTTAAAAATCTGAAAAAGTCCTGAAAAAATGAACATCTTGGTGAAAACCTAGCAATAGGCGCCTTGATGATTCACAAAAAAATAAAAATAAAAATATCAAAAATTCAAAAAAAAATATCAAAAAATATCAAAAGTACAAAAAAATTGAAAAAATGAAAAATACAAAAAAATGAGAAAAAGAAAAAGTGCCTTGGTGAAAACCTGGAAACAGGCGCCTTGGTAGCAAAAATAGAATCTCTGCCAAGATGGTGAAAACCCAGCAAACGGATACCACTTGTTTCAAAATGCTCCATCTATTAGCGCAATCTTGATCTTTCCCAGCTTTCAGTTTTGCTTTAGTTTGTACATATCTCCCGGTTTGTTTCTGCATTTCCAATTTTCAATAAGTCAGTTTGTACACCACTCAGCTCAAGCATCTATATCCTATCAATGCTTAACACTTGGGGGTAATCAATGTTATATCCTATGGCCTCTAGTATATCTTAGACGTATCATATCTAGTCAGAGTCATTTGAAGCTTCATTTGAGTCAGTCAAGTCTGTCTCGTCTCCAGAAAGGATTTTGCATCTACAACAACAATCAAACACAATCTGCAAACAATTTGTGCTTTTCATGCTTTTATCTCCTTGTATGCTTACTGATTCGCATTGAGATTTTTGCATATTGTGTCCCTTAGAGCTCTTTGATGATGTCCTTTATAGGATTTAGAGAGTGATGACTAGGGGCATAATATTTTCTTTGTCTTCTGCTTGTATGTGAAAATCTAGCGTCTTTGGAAATTCTGGATTGAAATGGTGTCCAACTATAAGAGCCTCTATCTCGAATTGGATGGCCATGCGTACCTCGACCATTGATACCCAAAAAATTCAAGGAAGTTTGATCTCACTATTGTCTTTTTGAGTAAGTTCTTTCTCCTACTGTGAAATGTGATCTTACCTAAGGATGTGAATGATAAAGGGTCACTACGAGTAATTCACATTAGATTTAGAATGACCTCTTGACTACTTGATGTGTTTGCAATGCAAGGCATATTCAAGTCATCATGACGTTTATGTTCTGATGCTTATACAAATTGCTATATCAAAATGGACATGATACTCAGGTCATCTTGGCGCTTGTGCCTTGGTGCTTGTATCTAATCTGACATTCTAAAAATAAAACCAATATTCATATGTCCATGGTTGTTTGACCAATGGGTGTTGTATTGGTTCTTGAGTGTTACAAATCAATATTCATATATCTATGGTTTCATGGCTAGTGGGCATTGTATTGATTTATCTGGTTACCTAAAAGTTCAATGATGATAACAAATCGACACATGATAAGTGACTAGGTCCTAGGTCTTAGGTTGCATTTCATTTTGCACGTCTCTTTGCATTTTGCATGTTGCATGATCTCACCATGGTTAAACAAACTTCAATGCTTAAATGATTCTTCAATCACATCTTCAAATCTAACAAGAGCTAAATCTCACACGAAGGTTCCTCCAACGAAAAAATAAGTAGAATCCTTTTTCGAGATCAAAATCAAAATCTGAGATTCTTTATATTATTAACTACTTGCATAATCAACCTTCAATCATCACAAAAATCCCATATTCAACTTAACTGATTATCTTACATCAAACTATCAAAATTTCAACTTGGTCAACTATGGTCAACTCATGGTTTAACCTAGTCAAACTTGGTCTTTTGGACCTCCAAACGATGTAGAACGCATTCCCAAACATGTTTTACCACTTCTCAAATCAATTAACATGCTTTTGAACTATCAACACTGACTTTTCTTGTCAGATTTCAATTTTAATCCCAAAGGGGGCATGGTATTGCACATCATTCAAAGTCTGTAATCAAATTTGAAATCATATCTTTATGGAAATCATATCTTCCTCAGTAATCAAGACAACAACCATGTCTAGTTACTGATTCATCAAAAAAGACCTCATCGCTTGGGGAAAATCTATCATCACCTAGGGCATATCAGATTCATCAAGATCCATATCAATCTGGTATTCTCCTAATCTTGTAAACTGTATCAGTTTTTGCAAACATTAGATCATAGTGTTCTTTCCTTGATTCTTCGGCAACTGAAGGGTTCGAATGTGATACCTGCTAGTTTTGCTAAGACAATCAAGTCTATAACCAGTCACTCACTTCTTTGTAATCCTAAGGTTCAGAATCAGGCATTTTGACACTCTTTTGCAATCCTCGGTTCATCGCTGCTACAGTGAACATTATCTTTGGTCATTCAGGACCTGTTATCTTCATATCAAATCTTTCAATCAGTTTCTATCTCATATCAATATCAATATCAAACATCAGTTTCATATCTCTATCAAACACAGACTATCTTTGAACCACTGTGCTTCACACAGCAATTCAAAGAGGGGCAAAATGTAATACCCCAAAAATGGGCTATAGGTTCATTAACCTCCTATATTGACACATCAAACAAAATCAACATCTAAGTCCTAACCAAAGGCACATATACACATCATCGAATCCTAATTGATTATCTTAAATTTTGCATCGAGGAATATTCCTAGCAATATTTCTAACTGTCTTAATTATCTTTAATTTAATAATTATTTGGCAATAAATCACATTTATCCTAAATTTGATTAATTGAATATTTTCATATTTAATTAATTAGATTTAATATTTGCCACTTCATTGTTTAATTAAATTTAATTCTATCTATTATTAATTGTATTATTTAATTTTGACAATAAATCCAATATCCTATGAATAATTGATTAAATTCTTATTTAATTAATTAAAGCATGTTGTCATTATTTAATAATATAGTTTTTAATAAAAGTTTGATTAAATGATTGATTAACCCATAAATCAATTATTTATTTTTCAAAAATTAGTTAAGTTGATAATAAATCACTTTATTTATTTATTAATTCATAATTATCCATGTGCACAATCAAAGAGCAGTTAAACTCCAAATCAGAAAATCAATGCAAGTTATTGACTTTTTGGAACTCAACATCATTTTTGAGTTTTAAAATTGATCTAAACTTCTAATTTGAGTTAAAAAGCTATTTTTGCATGATTTGCATGTTTTTGTGAATTAAATTATCTTTATTTAAAAATAACTCAAAAATCAAGCTGAGTTATTTGAGTGATTTATGGCTTTCTTCCATGCACCTTCAAAGCCTTGGATTGCTATAAATTAAAAGCCTCAGCTCATCTCAAAGCATCTCATATTTTTGCATCCTCGCGCTGTCGAATTGGAGAATGAAGAATCAAAGCTTATTGTGAATCAAGGTTATTGTGAGATCAATTTGGTTTTTATTCATATCATAGATCAATTTTCATATTAGCATAGATTCATATCAGTTTTCATCATATCATTGCATCTAAAATAAAAAAAATATAGATTAATTGCATTCATATTTCATATTAGTTTTGCATTCAAATCCTTCATTTAGGTGTCGTCAAGGTTACTGATCTTGATAACAATCTGAGAACATCAATCTCGCACCTACTAGAAGGCAATAAATCGCTTGGTTAAATTAGATTTTAATTTTGCATGATTTGATTATAGCTAACCTCTAATGTTTTACTGAAGTGTTGTGTCTACAGATCAGGTACAATTTTCACACACACAGGTACAACATGGAAAAATCCAATAAACTAGAGGGAGAGATTCTGAAGAAGAAATATAGAAAAATTTGATGGCCCAAAGCAAAGAGGGAGAGATTCAGAGAGAAACATATACAAAAAAGCTATATCTATCCAAGAGAGAGATAAGGATGTGTTGGATGAGAATCAGAATGAAGCTAAGGATATTTTATCATCTTAAAATGGAAGCATTTCTATTTTGGTAGGTTTAGCACCCTCATTTAGTGCATTCTTCATGATAGATTTGCATTTAGGATGCATTTGCACTTGGTTCTTCATTTCTAGGTGAAATTAGGGTTAGGATCCTAAGAATTCTCCTTAATTTCCCTCATTATGGCTCTATTTTATAGGTAGAACCTAGGTATTGGTCCTCATAGCCTTCATCTCATCTCTCCTAGGCCTCTGGGTCCTTTTCCAATACTCTGTTATGATTTCCCAAACATCCCAAGTCTCTGGCCAACCAAAAGCTTCTCTGTTTTCAAAGTTGATTGAGCCTAAAACTCTGGGTCAAGGTCGAGGTCAACCTTGACCTAGGTCAAGGTCGAGGTCAACCCAAACCTAGGTCAAGTTTGAGGTTGACCCTGACCTAGGTCAAGGTTGAGGTTGACGTTGACCTTGACCCTTGTCGGGTTTTGGTCCCTCTTTTCAGGTTTTGATCATAGCGGGTCCCAAAATTAAAGGCGGGCCTCCGGATCCAAATGCGGAAGTGTTTAAATTTAAAATTTATTTAATTATTTTCCCTCCTTAGTTGGTTATTGTGATTGGTCCATAATTCAAGGTGAAATTTCAATTATGGGCCCTTACATTGCTCGAGGAGCCTTGCCTTGAAATCTCTATATAAGCACTCTCTTTTTCCTTCATTTTCATCAAGTGACTTCAAACAACAAGCAAGAGGTGATGATGAAAGATTGCAAGAGGATGATATAGAAGATCAAGATTTTTTTGATGCCTTGATGCAAGAAATTATTTTTGACAAGCTATTGTGGACATTAATTTGGAGCAAGAAAGATCCCTTCTTCCTTGATCCACCATTTTCAATATTCAAGCATTCAAAGATACACTCATGGGCTAGCAATTGTGGATTGTGAGTTTGGTAGGAGTACTTTATCTTTGGGAGCTTAGTATGCTTTCTTTATCATATTCAAATTTATGCATTTCTCTCTCATTTCAATTCATGCTAAGATTTCAATCTAGAGGATTAGATCTTAGCATTGCACATTCAAAGCTCTTCCTATGAGCAACACACACACATATTCTATTACATTCGGCTATTTGTGGAAGTGGAGATCACCAAAATGGGGGTTTGACTAAGGAAAAACCCTATATAGCCAATCCAAAACACCATTTTAAGATATCTACAGTTTATATTTTGGGAGTTGTGGAGTAGATTTGAGTACCCTTTTCAGAAAAATTCCAGGATTCATGAACAGAATTTTCGTTAGAGCAGTGTAGGTCAAGGTTGACATAAAGGGGTCAAGGTCGACCTTTCTAAGAAAATGAAAATATTTCTAGGTTTTCTCCATCTTTGTTTTCCTATCCCAGATTCAGTTGCAAAATTTCCCAAAACTTAGTACAGACACCAAAAAATAGGAATTTTTAGATCAGCTTTGTTATGAGGTATGTATTTCATCTTATTTAATTTTAGCATTCTTTACAAGAATTTCCATATTTACATTGCTTATCATTTCAATTTATATGTTTGGTGGTAAATATTGGTTTAGGGTCTCTATTAGGTGCATTTTTCAAAACCCTACCTATCCATCACATTTTTCCACCTTACAGTTTGGTGAACCCGTTTAAGACAACTCTTTAGTTTTGGTGTTAGATCTTACATGCTTATAAAAGTAGATTTCTTTTATGCTCTTTCATTTATATTTCAAAAGTATAAAACAATTGCAAAATTTCTTTAAAAATAGAAAAATATTTACATTTTTCATGCTTGTAGTATTACTTTGTGTTCAACATGTATGATTTTTGTTTTGAATACTTTTATGAGGCTTTTATTACATAAGAGGATAGATCTCTTAATGAGATACATGGAAGTGAGGATGAAAATTGTTCAAATGAGATCTCCATTGATTGTATTCCTATTTCACTCTCCTACACAATGTCTTCCATTGACCTTTACCATAGGGTGTGTGCATGGTTACCTTCATGTTCCACTATTTGCAATGTTGATACACTTAGAATGATATATCCTAAACCTTTTTTGATGGTAAAAGGATGTCCTCGAATAAAAATTAAGGGTAAACATAAAGATCCTTTGGATTTCTTTGATAACACAGATTTCATTTCACATGCTTATCGCACATGGAATAATCCTCAACTTACTATTCTAGTTTCTTTACCGCCTTCCCAACCTATGCTTCCTCAAGCTCCTAGGATTCCATATACCTTTAAGGAGTATGACTTAGTAGAACAATTACGTGCTACTCCTGCTAAGATATCTTTATGGGAATTACTTCAAACTTCCCCAACATATCATGAGTCATTGCAAAAGGCTTTATCTACCCTTCCTGCTTCACCTCCTAGGAAAGAGAACATTAATTACTTTTTGGAGTGCATGCACACTGTACCTTCTATACCTCCTATTGTGTTTACTGATGATGATTTACCTTCTGTTGAGGTGCAGAATCAATATGATGCTCCTATGGTTTCTATTTCTATCAATCAGAGTATCATTCATAGAATGTTAATTGACAATAGATATGGGCTTAATGTTTGTAGCATGGATATGCTTAAGGTGATTAAGGCTAATCTTATAGCTATTCAACCTGATAATGTCCCTATTCATGGATTTGAAAATATTGTAAAAAGAACTTTGGGCATTATTACCTTACCTGTTAAAGTTGGTCCAGTTATTCTCAATACACCTATTGATGTTATGCCTGGACCTCTCAATTACAACATTCTTTTCGGGAGACCTTGGTTACATAATATGCATGTAGTTCCTTCTACTCTTCATAGAAAGGTTAGGTTCATTTATAATAATTTGATGTATACGTTACATGCGGATGAAGCGCCGAATCCTTTTTTAAATGTGGAATATGTTAAAGTTTTTGAGCCTCTCCAACCCATAAAAGAGACTAAAAAGCAACCTGAGAATAAAAAAATTGAAGCTCCATCTTCTTCTTTGACTAAGGATGATTGGGGACTATTGGAATTTAATACTTCTTTCATTGAAGAAGATAAAGTCTCTGATTTGGAATTCATCAAACAACAAAGTGAGTTTGAAAAACAAGTTTTTACTCCTTCCCTACTTTCTGAGGAATTAAAAAGTAACTTTGTTGACACCTCAATTGAAGAAAAATTTGAAACAATAAAACCTGATTGCTATGATATTATGACATATGCCACTCCTTGGACTCCATTTGATATGGCTGATAGATATGGTTCTAGTTATCATCTGCTTAAGAAATTAGGATTTAATGGGAAAGGATGTGGTAAATATGAGCAAGGTATACAAGAACCTCTGGACAATGAAATTTATGATTATACATATGGATTGGGGTTCAATCCTTACAAACAACCATTAGATTTTCCTCTCAATGTTAATCATATCTATGGTGGGCATTTGAAGTTGGTTAACCCTCTCCTCCTTGACATTAATCAAAGACCTACCTTGGATGTTTTTCTCGAAGATGAAGCCTTAGCATATTTTTTAGGGGTTTATGAGGATTTACCTACATTTCATCATAAATGATGGAGAGGCCTTATTGTTTAAGTACAAAAGCTTATTTTGGGGAACATGATGAATAGAATATTTCTTCTTTACCAATAGATTCTCTGATACAAAGTGATTTGCTAAAAATTGAGACCATTGAGGTTCAAATGGATGAAAATGATTCTGAAAAGATGATAAAAATTGGGAAATGTTTGAATTGGGATGAACGTGATTAGTTGGTTTCCCTTTTACTTGAATTTAAGGATATTTTTTCTTGGACATATTTGGATATGCCAGGTATAGATTCTAAGATTGTTACTCACAATATTGTTCTCAAACCAAATGTTAAACCTGTGAAGCATAAAATTCAAAAGGTGACTCTGCAAATTGCTTTATTAGTTAAGGCATAAATTGAAAGATTATTGGATCTAGATTCATCTGCTCTATTGATTACTCAGAATGGATTTCAAATATTGTGCCCATTTCAAAAGGAGAAAATAAGATAAGGATGTGCACTGAAATTAGAGATTTAAATAAAGCATCCTTAAAAGATGATTTCTGGTTACCTAATATTGATATGATTGTGGATTAAATAGCGAGTCATGCTTTATTATCTTTTATGGATGGCTTTTCTAGCTATAATCAAATTTTTATTCCTCCTAAAGATCAATTTAAGTCTACATTCATAACACCTTGGGGAACATTTTGTTGGGTCATGATGCCTTTTGGATTAAAAAATATAGGAGGAACTTATCAACAAGCTTTGACCTTGATTTTTCATGATTACATTCATAAAATTCTGGAGGATTATGTGGATGGTATCTTCGAAAAATCTATACAAAGAGAAGATCATGTTAATATTTTATGATAGATATTTGAAAGGATTAGAAGTTACAATATGAGGTTGAATCCTAAGAAATGTATCTTTGGAGTTGATTCTGGTAAATATTAGGATTTATAATCTCTAAGCGAGGCATAGAGGTAGATATTGAAAATATTGAAGCTATGGTTAATATGCCTCCTCCTAAGAATATTTCTTATTTATGCAATTTACAAGGAAAAATCCAAGCTATTCGTCACTTTGTTTCCAACTTAGCTGATAGAACGGTTCCTTTTACTTCCTTGCTTAGAAAGGATACCACTTTCTCTTGGAATGATGAATGTAAACAAACCTTTGAGCATTTTAAGGAGTATCTTACCAATCCTCCTATTTTGCAACCAACTCAATTCGATAAACCATTTTACCTGTATACTTCAACCACTCCAAAAGTGGTGAGTGTGTTGTTGGCTCAGTATGATAGTGATGGTAAGGAAAGACCTATGTACTATATTAGTTGGAATTTACGAGATTACAAAACAAGATATATAGATTTGGAAAGACAATTCTTAGCTATAGTTTATGCATGTCAAAAGCTGAAGCATTATCTCTTAAATGTTGAAGTCAATGTGATTGTTAAATTTGATCCTTTGAAACATCTTCTCTCAAAAACTGATCTCTCTAGCCATCTGGCAAATTGGGTGATGTTACTTATAGAATTTTATCTTAATTTCATTTCTCAAAATTTGATTAAGGACAACCTTTAATAGATTATTTGGCCAAAGCTCCTTTTCCTCATTCTGATACATGTGTTACTGTGATAGAATTCCTTGATGAAAACATTCTAGCTATTAAACATGATGATGTTTGGGAGTTATATTGTGATAGATCTTGATGTAAGATAGGCTCTGGTGTTGGTATTATCTTGATCCCCCCTATCGAAAAATTGATCCCTCTATCATATAAATTGACTTTTCCATGTACTAACAATATTGTGGAGTATGAACCTCTTATAGCTAGCTTACAAGTAGCTTCATCCCTTAACATTAAAAACTTGGAAATTTATGGAGATTCACAATTGATTATAGAACATATTAAAGGAGGTTATTAGACTAAGAATGATAAAATGACACAATATAGAGATTTAGCTCTTGATGTTCTTTCACAATTCTCTTCTTATACGATTCAAACTTTACCTAAGAAAGACAATCGACATGTAGACGCCATGGCAAGTGCAACTTCTTTGGTTTGTCTTGAGAGCAATGCTAAAAAATTTCAATTTACTATACAAACTCTTAAAAACCCTACAATTTCTAATAAGGTGACCTCTGATTGTTTCGATTTGCATTTAGATGAATGGTATTATCATATCTTTCATTTCTTGAAAGATGGTACTTTTCCTAAATTAGTAAAAAGGAACATGTGTAATCATATTAGGAAGCTTGCAACACACTATATCATTTTAGGAGACATGCTTTATAAATGCTCTTATGAGGGTTTACTATTAAGATGTCTTGGTAGAACCAAAATTTTGGTAGCTTTGGCAGAAGCTCATTCTGGTTCTTGTGGGGGACATTTTGGTGGAAAATATTTAGTCAATAAACTTCTTAGAATGGGATGTTATTGGAAAGAAATGGAACAATATTCTTTTATGTTTATTAAGAAGTGTCCTCAATGTCAGAAACACAGTAATTTTATTCATTGTCCTACTCGTGAGCTTCGTAATCAAGTTTCTCCATGGCCTTTTATTATTTGGGGTTTTGACCTTATTGGAAAATTCTCACCAACTTCTTCTCAAGGACATACGTATATCTTGACCGCTATAGATTACTTTACAAAGTAGGTAGAAGTTGTTCCTCTTCATTCAACAACTACGGATGTTATTTGTGATTTCATCCTTAACAATATTATAAAATGATTTGGTATTCCTTCGACGATAGTTTCAGATAATGGTACCTCTTTTAAGAACAAAGAAGTCATGGAATTCTTGGAAAAATATCAAATTCAACATATATTTTTTACTCCTTACTATCCTTAATCTAATGGTTGAGTTGAAGCATTGAATAAAGTCATTGAACAAATTTTGAGAAAAATAGTTAATAAGCATGAGAAAGATTGGCATACCCAACTTACCTATACTTTATGGGCTTATAGGACTAGTGATCATATTGCCATGGGTACTTCTTCTTACAATCTTGTCTATGGTACTAATGCTATTATGTCATTGGAATTGGAAATACCTTCTTTACATATTTCATTTCGTGGGATAATTGATAAGGATACATTTTGAGAACAATGATTACAAGAATTAGAAATATTGGATGAATAACGAATAAATGCTTTGGAACATATAAAGGCTTATCATAAATAACTTCAGAAGAAGTATAATCATAAGGTGATTGAATGATAATTTGTAGTGGCTGATTTAGTATTATATGAGAATCAAAGAAATGTGAATGCTTTACCTAGTGAAAAAGGAAAGTTTAGCCCAAATTGGTTTGGACCTTTTGTTGTAATTGAAGACTTTGGTTCAAGTGCTTATAAAATTATTGAAATAGATGGTGTTTATTATAAGGAACCTATCAATATTATGCATCTCAAACGTTATTATCCCTAATTTATCTTTCTTTCCTTGTGTATTTATGTATTCCTTATAAAATAATTATGTTTGTTTTATAGGTTATGTGGTTTTAGAAAATTACATTAGAATACATGTATACACATTCTTTCTTCCTGTTAGGTTTTATGTTATTGATGAAAATATAGTAATCAAACACAAAACTAACTAGTAGACAAAGTTTTTCATTTATAAAATCTTTTGAGTTTTAATACATATGTGGCACAAGGCCTTATCTATCACTCTGTCTATCTCTATGCTTTGATGGTCAATGGCTCTTAGATCTCTCTAATATATGATGAAAATATGTGTTAGGAATAAAATTCCACAATACAACTGAGAGGGGGGGTGAATTAGTTGTAAAATAGATTATTAAACTTTAAACTTTAAGCAACACAATATCAAATCCAATGAACACAATGAATGCCAAAATAATAACACAATATTTTGGTCTTGAGGAAACCCTATTAAAGGTAAAAACCCCATTGGGAATTAGCACCCACAAATGATGTACTAAGATTATAATTATCCTTGTTAGAAGATATAACCCTGTTAGGAGCTTATTGAAACATTACAGTACATAGCCCTTGTTAGAAGATAGACCCTGTTAGGAGTCAAGAACAAAAGGGAGGGCTTATAGCCCAAGGCTCACTACCAAAAGAAGGTTAAGTCCACCTTTAGAAATCACTATTCACAACACAAGTGTATATGAAGAAATACACAATTTTTTGAACTGTTCAGCAACAACTAGCTTTGCTTGATCAGTTCCAATGAAGTCCACCAATAAACCTATGCTCTACATACAGAAGACACAAGCTCAAAAATTTCACAACCTCTCTATATCATCTTCTTCTCATACATATCTTTTCCAAATAAAATACATTTCATTTATACCTTATTACAATTCTTATAAATAGGTTGGCCCATACGGCTTTCCTAATTACAAACAATTACATAAACCCTTGCTAAGATAGACATGGTATCTAGAACAAGTCTAGAATAATTATATTACAACAATTAAGGACCAACATCCTTAATTCAAGTTTTCCATCTATTATACATGTTACATCTCTATAGTTGGCTTCCAAATAGATCACTTTCCAGAGTACACACCACAGCTGACATCATCCTACATTTTGTACCTTGTGTAGTTCATAGAACACTCTTCAATACTCTATCTTTCATCTCTAAAGTTTGCATGCACTGATTCCATATCTCCTGTAAGCAATATAAAAAACATAGAGACTAACTTTATCATTTCTCACTATCATATTCAGTGACCAGTCTTTGCCAAAACATCTATAACTCATCCAATATGAAGCAATAAATGATGTGATCTTGGATATAAGATCACAACATCCTCCTGAACTCTCATCTAACTTTGTGGCATTTGAAACATCTATATAGTGTCTGTACATTGTGATAACTAGTCTGATTCCCTCACATAAACATATGTTGACATCAGTGAAAAAACATAAATGACAACAGTATGAGTGCCCATTCAATAACGTAGTGATTAAACATATTAAATGTCTCAATCACCTCCCCTTGCATTAGCAATATCCAACAATCTCCCCCTTTGGCATTGATGTCAACATATGGGAAAATCTTATCCAAAAGTTATATCAATCCAAAGTCTTGCAACCAAACAATCTCCCCATACAATAGGGATTTTATCATAGCAACACTCCCCCTTTGACAAAAATGGAAAAGGGTGCCATGAGTCATCGACTACTTTTCAAAATCTTTCTTACATGATCACTCCCCCTGAGGAGTAGATCCCTACATCCAGTCCAAATTATGATAAGGCTCTGAAAACCCTTGGACTGAAGCATCTCTACATCATTTAATTTTGACTAGGAGGGGCTTGAACCCCCAACATACCTCTGAGATATTCAAAGGTATCTTTTGGCAGTGGCTTTTTGAAGATGCCTACAATTTTCTCTTTTGTACTGATATATTCTAATTTGATTTCCTTTTCTGCTAGGCCTTGTCTCTCAAGAAGTGATACTTGATAGCAATATGTTTAGTTTTAGAGTGCATCACCAAATTCTTTGACATATTCACTGTATTGGTGTTATCACAATGGATAACCATAGGCTCATCAAAATTTATTCTAATGTATGTCAGCATTTGTTTCATCCAAATAATCTGAGTGTAGTTTATAACAGCAACAACATACTCTGATTTAGCAGTAGATTGTGCTATACAATCTTGTTTCTTACTTAGCCAAGAAACCAACTTTTTCCCAAGGAAAAATGCACCACCACTAGTACTTTTTCTATCATCAATATTCCCTACCTAATCAACATCATTATAAGCATGAAGTTCAAAGCTATCATTTCTATTATACCATAAGCGATAGTCTATGGTTCCTCTTAGATACCTCAGTATCATTTTCACAGTAGCTAGATGTGTTTCTTTAGGTTCTACCTGATATCTAGTCACAATTCCAATAGCATTAGCAATATCTAGTCTGGTGTGGGTCAGATATTGTAGTCCTCCAACTATTGATCAATACAAGGTCTAAAAAACACACTTTGATTCATCATCAATTGTTAGCTTGTTCCTAGTCACCATAGGTGTTCCTATTGGTTTACAATCTTCCATTCCAAATTTCTTAAGTAACTCTTTGACATACCTGGTTTGAGAAATAAAAATACCATTCTCATTTTGAGTTATTTTCAATCTAAGAAATAATTTCATTTCACCTATCATGGACATCTCATATTCACTTTCCATTTCTTTAGCAAATTTCTTACATAGATCATCATTACCTCCAAAGATAATATCATCCACAAAGACTTCTTTTATCAGGATTCCATCTTCGCTAGTTCTTAAGTACAAATTACTGCATGCATTACCTTTTATGAATCCAAGTCAAAGTAGATACTTATCTAGCCTTACATACCAAGCCCTAGGAGCTTGCTTCAGCCCACATAGAGATTTCTTCAATTTTCACACCATGTCTTTATCTTCGCATAGAGGAAATCTATCTGGTTGTTCTATATAAACTTCTTCTTCAAGATCTCCATTCAGAAATGCAGATTTCACATCCATCTGATACACCTTGAAGTTTTTATGTGTAGCATAAGCCAAGAACAATATTACTGCCTCTATTCTAGCAATAGGAGAAAATGTTTCTTCAAAGTCTATGCCTTCTTGATGTGAGTATCCCTTACACACTAGTCTTTTTGTGTTCCTTACAATAGTTCCTTCTTCATCCATCTTGTTTCTAAAAACACATTTTGTTCCTATTACATTTTTATTTTTAGGTCTAGGAACCAGTTCCCAAGTATTATTCTTCTTTATCTGATCTAACTCTTCTTTCATAGAATTTATCCAAGATTCATCTTTAAATGCTTCATCTTTAGTTTTTTGTTAAAATAGAGAAATCAAACAAATTTCTTCTCTAACCTTTGATCTAGTTAGCACTCTTTGATTGTGTGAGGCCTCACCCTGACCCATCATAGCATTACTGATTCATTCACACTTTGATACTTTATGTTTTGATACATTCATACACTTTTTGATTATCCTGACAAAGACTCAAGATATTATGTTTGATGATGATGATTATATTGTATGGATTACATTTTGATGTGGATTAGGACATAAAACATGCAGTTGATTTTGATTATACATGTTTAGATATGTGAATTGATGAGAAGATTGGATCATGATTAGACTAGATTATTTCATGGATGATATGTCATGATGATTATGGAATTACTATGTTTAAACATTATTGAATGAAAATTGTAATTAGGAATTGAATTATGTATATTGATTAATGTTGCTAAGTATGAATTGAATATGTATATTGCATATGATTTTATTATCTTGGACTACTGATGCTCAAGTTTAGTGTGTAGGAAAGAGAACCATGGAATTAGTCAGAGAATCAGTAACCAACCATATGTGCAAACTGTAAAGCCAAGGTTGAATCTAATGAAGAGGTTTGAACCTCCTTGTTAAGTGATTTAATTCATTTCTGTAAAATTGTATGTATGTATTAGGTGTTTTTCATTATGTAATTAGTGACATGTCAATGTTATATTATATGTCACTTGCCACTTGTTACGTGTTTATGTAATGACATGTCTACTAAGGTTGACAATGTAATGCCCCGCCAGGGAACCTAGAGGAACTTATCCTAACATGAAACTAAGTTTGCGGTATAATTTTTTTTTTAAAGTTAACATACAAGATAAACACCAATGTGGAAGCAATTACCATTAACTCACATAACAAAAACAACCAACATAGGCTACAACTCTCAAGGGTTCATTGACAAAGATTACTTAACATAAATTAATAATATAGATAAGGTACAATTATGAAACTCACATAAGCAAATGAAAGATAAAAATAGCATCACCTAGAAGATAACATAATTACATCTAGTACCATAAGGTATCCATAATACCCTCCATCCACTGCACTTTTCACTGGGTATGTAATATAATAACTGAATAGAAGTACATCATGATATCTCTGAAGAACTGATACAAAGATACAAGATCACAAGGAAGAAGATCATGAAGAAGAACACCTCTCCAACAATGAAGATCAAGAAGGAACAACTACTACAGGGATCATCCAGCACTAGTGCACAAACGTTGGAATCTCAAATGGTAAAAGAACCACTACCACCCGACCTCGTGAACCTAAATGGTCCACTCCCACCGTGCTGAGGAGAAAATAATAGATCCCACTCAGATAACAAACATAAAAAAGATCAAGCTAAGGAAAGGATCCTGAAAGCTCTCTAACTCAAGGTGAAAAAGTAATAATGCCATGAAAGACTCACTATTCCAGAGGCAACCGACACATGTAGGATATCTAGACTATGCATAGGAATGTGTCATCATGTACATCTAAACCTTGAGTCTCATCCTAGTAATCTTGCTGGATCCCAGCACTCAAGTGACCATATAGGGTATCAATGACCTCTCGTACTGATGAAGTCATCAACTATGCCAACTCATCCCTTAAAAGGGGCTATTCATCTTCTCAACACCATCTTAGTTTGTACTAGCACTAACGCTTGGGTGAGGACCATACCTTATTAGGTTCATTTTAATAAAACTCTCAATGTTATATTTAGTTATCACTTGATTAAGCTACTTAACAATAAGTGATCCTGGTAGCCACTTGTGGGCCCCAGCTCTTATTGCAAGCCGCCTCCTATTACATATCTAGGTAAACTACCTTAGGGTCATAGATCTCACATAGATCAAATAGGTACATATCCAGATAATCCCAAATCCAGTTTCACATACAAGAACTAAAAATGATTACAAAAGTACCAAAAGCATAATACAAAACATCATGAGCCTATATGGTCAAGATAGGGTATAATCGAATCTCACACATACATCCAAACATAATATTGAGAACAAGAACAACAGACACAAACCCTAGCCTCTGTCTTTCCTTAGTTCTTCTAGTGCCCCAAAACACATTAAGCAAAAGAACAACACTCCAGGCACGGAGAAGACACAATGCATCATAGAAAACCGAAAACTAATCCACAAGTATTAAAATTCCATTTTGAACATAATTGATTCTAAGTACTCAATTACATAAATCAACCAAGAGAACCTAATCACAAGCATAGCATCAATGTCTTAATGGAAGAATAATCCATATTTACTTTCTAAGATTTCAATAGAACAAAAATGCCCAATTTTAGTATAAAACTAATCACTTGTAAAAAATTCACATTATCAATTAGGATACTTCGAACAATTTCCAAGTTTAACACAATGAATGCGCATGGAAAAATTTACTAAACTTTTATACTCAATTTCAACAAATTGAAACAACTTTATCATATAAATTCCTAACCATAATAATCTGGTACATAAAAAGAATATATAATTCTCTTAAACAGGAATCATTCATAATATCAAAATTACCTCGAATCAATAAATGATGAAAATATTTGAATCAATATTAATATCAATTAAAAGTAGAGTAATCCAATACTCCATACTAAAATTAACAATGTCAAAATATGATATTTAAATATTCTATTAAAAATAAATTAAATACAAAATATCAACTAGCCATTAATTGAATAATATTTGATAGAACTAATCCATCTTTTAATCAAATAAATCTCATATTTCATTACAACAACTATGATAGAAAACATATTAAACTAATAATAAATAAAAGAATTAAAAATCAAATTAATAAATTAATTTAAATTAAAATAAAATAAATTAACTTAATAAATAACAATTAAGATAAATTATTAACTGACAAATTACAACAACTAAAAACAATTTAAAAAAAAAATTTTAATTAAAAAAAATAAGCAAAGTATATGGTGTGGGGGGGGCCCATGGCTCCCCACCTAGCACCCACAACAATACTCCCTAGTATTGTCGTGACACTCCCAAGGGACTGCGCACGGTAGTACCTGGGGCTGTCATGATAGTCCCAAGGGACTGCACACGGGCCCTAGGATGCCGTGCTAGGGGAGGTCAAAGGGGGGTGTGGGCTCCGCCTCCCCAATAAATATTTTCGTAATATTTTTATATATATATTTTTTAAAATGTTAACTTTTTCAAAAGACACAACTTAAATAAGTTAATAATAATTTTTCTATTCATGCAAATAAATAAAAAAGGTTTTTTTAATTTTCTCTTAAAATAAATAAAACATATTTTATTAAAAACTATGCATTGACTAATTTTTCTTCCTGGCCCTTTTAACTGTGTATTTAAACAAAGAGCAATTTTTAAAAATAAAATAAAATTATAACCAGATTCTTTTTCAACAGAATCTATTCCTTTTTAAATTAAAAAATATGCATAATTAACCAATCCAAACATATCAAAGTTTATGCCACAAATAAACTTTTCTTTTGACCAAATTTTGACTCTATTTATTTTATTTTTATCCATGCACATTTTCCAGAAAACCATCAATTATGCCCATAATTGATTTTTATACTCAAATAGTCTAACTATATAGCAAATTGATTTTTTGATTTACAAGCAAACCGTAGACAAAATTTTAATAAAATTTTACCAGCATAATAGTACAATGCCAAATCTTCATAAAAACATAAAATAACGGATTTGGGGATTTCTCTAATACCCAAAATTCAAGAAATCATACAGATCCAAAGAGACTAATCTAGATCTAATCAAACACAGAATTTTACTAGATAAAATAATAGAAGACACAAAAAAAGAATTTCAAATCCTACCTTGATTCCAATGCCAGAAACTGTAATGAAACCCCTGCAGAAGATCTGAGAGTGAAATTACTTCCAAATCCAATCTTGTCTACAAATCTGAGAACTATGATGAACACAAGAACTAGACCAGATGCACAATCAAACCCCAAATCAGCAAGCAACCACAACAATCCACAAATCTCCAAAATTCCAAGCACAAAAGCTCTCCCCAAAAATCTTCTCCAAAACTTGTCTAATCTCTAAAGAATGCAATCATCCCCTAATTGGAATTCAATTCCCAAATTCATGCAATTCCAAAAGACAACTCAAAAGCTAACTCAGAGTCCAACTCCAAATCAGAAATGACTCATAAGACAACTCCTGATCAGACTCTAACTCCAAAATTGAAAGTAAATATTAATTAATTAATTAAAATATCTTTTAAATGCACAACACAACTTGACTTTTGAAAACTAGTTCACTTTTTGACAACAACTCTCTTTTCAATTTGCACATGTTAATGTTTTAAATTCATTTATTAAATAAATAAAATACTTAATGCGTCATAAAATATGCAATTAAATATTTAATTATTTAATAATGCTCACAAACATATTAAATCCAATTATTAATAAAATAATCAATTCAATCCAAAATAATCAATTATTTGATTTTAATTAAATTTCATCAAAATAAACTTAGGACATAATCAATATTAATTTCTAAATACTCAAATAATTAACTTCAATTTAATTTCCTCAATTAATCATAGGAGCATATTTAATCATAAAATTCAACTATGCTCCTAACATTGATAATCACATAAAATAATCTATATAAACATAAATCAACCATAATCAATACATGAATAATCACATAAAAATCACCCACATAACCACAAATCAATTGAAGCCAAACAAGATAAAATCAAACAAAACCAAAGCCAAGCAACACCAGAAAGGGATCCGCGAACTTTACCAACCTGACAAATTCGGATAGGGTAGTCAATAGATAATTATCCAACAAATAGGATAAATGGGTTTGGGTTAGGGTTTTAGATCCATGTTATCTCCCCTCTCTTACCATCTAAGATATTGTGATAGGGTGCACTCATCCTGACAATTCAAGGAAGACGATGTCTGGTACTTGTGAACCTGCATACCACACTTGCATGTACATACATAAATAGATATATAACAAACAATGGTAGGGATTGGCCGATTGTGTGGATCTCACAAGCAAGTAACTACGACTCCGTCCCTCTACCACATCAAGCACGTCGAATAGAAATGTAAAACAATCACATTAACCATACACATGCCAGTATGGGGTCAGTAAAATCATATACATCAATGATTTCCTAACATATAATCTATCATCCTAAAGTAATCATAACATTTATATAATCAGACTAGGGGTGAGGTACTACAGACAATGCAACCCTAAGCCTAAATGCTTACTAGGAACCTAATTAAGCCCCCTTGTTGGAGATACTTGCAAAGTTCCACCAATTTCAATATTTAAATTTAATTCTTTTCTAGTCACTTCTAGAGGCCAAAAAGTGGTCCTAAAGATCAATTTTAGCAAAATCCAAGTACCTTAGTGATAGGGGTATGGATTAGGAATGTTTCTAACATATCTAGAACCCCCTAATGGCCTTGGTGACCCTCTTTATGACCCATTTCCCACATGCTACGAAAATGGAGTGAGTCTTGACCTTTTACCCAAACCCACACTCCTTTCAAATATGGCATTTATGATAGGGGATAGGGAAAAGCCAAAGGACTTAAGGGTCAATTCTAAATTGAATGTTGGTGGGTGGGTAGAATTTGGAGACCTTTTTAGAGGCCCTTTGTAGAGTTAGTGGGTGTTCACCCACTCTCTACTATTAGAGACATTAAAGTTTTGGATTGAAGGAAGCAAAAGGTATTAGACTCTTCTCAAAATTTATTTTACCATAACACATTGTGAAGGTTGGTCTCCATTTCCATGAAAGTTCTTTGTTTTTAGTTGTAAGTAGATTAGTATGTATTTCATTCTCTTGCTTATGTGATATGTATTTGTCTTGTTATGTAAAGGAATGGGATTTTGGGTTTGATTTCATGCTTATTGTGTTTATCTTTTCTTGAATGAGGGAGTTTTGTGAAGGGTGTAATGGTATTACTCACCCTTGGATAGGGAAGAAGTGGCCATGTATGGGGGAAGAGGTTAGTTGGATTCCATGAAAGTGTAGAGTCTCTTCTCATGGAGAGAAGAGGGAAAAGATGCAGGGTGTATGGGCCCTTGCATGCCAATGAAAGTTATTGATCTTGATTTAGAGGAGATAACGAGGAGAATGTGTAGAAGAATGTATGTCGGTTATAGCCTTGGAAAGGCATGACTTTTTGTATGTATTTTATTGGCAATCTCCTACATGGAAATCCACCTTCACCCTTTGTTATGGGTTCATGGTGAAACCCATTGTTCAAGCCTTGGGAGGGTGTTCTTTGTTGTTGTGTTTATGTTATGTGAATGTGTGAATGTCACCTGTTGGTTACCGGTTCTTCTATCTCGGGGGTGGTCTCCTTGAGACCTAGGTGGGAGGTGAGCTTCCCATGGTTCTATTCTTTTATTTGCAGGTTTTGAAGCCAAGATCTTTGTGGATAAAGCTTTGGAGAGTTCTCTATTTTGGTGTGGTTCTATGAAAGCAACTTATAATGTTGCATTGTTGATTTTTTGTAATGAGATTCATCTCTTGTTGAATGTTGTAATGTTCATTTGAAACCTACATCAAGTAATATGTGAAATTCTCTCATTCATTATGAAATAGCTCATCAAGGAAGGGAACACTGTATGTTATTCATTTGAATGTGTAGGTTCTTCCATCATGAAAATGTGTAATTTTATTATTGAGAGATTACCATATTGTGAAATGATAAATCCTTATTTTCACATCTCTTGTATCTCTCATTTGTGTATTGCTATAAATTTGTGTTCCTTTGTTGTAAAAATGTAAGTTGGAAAATGGTGAAAGGAATAAGAAACATGTTGAAAATTATGGTTTCATGTTGCATAATAGTTTCCTCAAAATGTGACAGAAATTCATCTCTAAGTATTCTAATGTAAAATAGTATGAAATAGAAAACTTCATATAGATGTTATATGAGTAGCAACATTTCATATTGAAAGGATATTAAGTTTTAAAATTATGAGTTTTTAGTTATTGAATCTAAGTTAAAATTACATTATTGCTCTCCAAATTTTAGAGTAAATCCATTGTAATTGTAAACAATTCAAGAATACATCACTAATGCTTGACAAAAAAATATCAAATTGAACAATCAACAAGAAAAAGATATGGACAAAGCAATTAAAAGAAATGTTACTTCCCAAAATTTTAGAGAGCAAAATTGCTCTCTAGAAAATGTATGGGGAAGGGAAATAATTCTCTTTTACCATAGAGGATATTCCCTCCCCCAAGATACCTTTCCTTAATAGAAGTTAGTATACTAACCCCTAAGATAATCCTTATTAATAACTACCTCCTAAATCAATAAATAAATTATATATCATGACTTGAACTTGAATATTCATGGGTCCCACCCCTTATCAATAAAATAATTTAATAACATAACTTATTTTAAAATATTTCCTTACCGTAATACCCCTAGTGTAGGAAATGGGAAGCAAAGATCACATTTAATAAGCAAAGACTTTGCTTGCTTGTAAAAGTGGGGACCACCTTCTATGTCATCATGCTTGGGAACCTTCCCCAAAATAAAAACCCTGCACCATATCCTTCCCATTCTCCTCATGTACTTTGTTGCTGACAAGATTTATTATCTTCTCTTTGGCAAGTTGACCTCTTCCCTTTACCATGCGAATTTCATGTATTTGGGAAAGTTTGGCATGTTTTGGTGGGGCCCAAACTCATGTCCTTGGAATCATGCGCTTGCCCTTCTAAAGGATTCATTGCAAGCATTTTTGCAGCCTTGTCTTAGATTGGGTCTTGTCACCCCACCCACTTGGCAAGTGGGCCATGGGGGAAAGTGGGGTGATGGGATAGGTGATAGGTTTAGTAGGTTAGGATTAGTATGATAAGGATAGTAGGATTACTTTTTAAGATTTGATTATTTTTTTAATTTTATTTATTAGTTTTAAGTTTATTTGTTAGTAGATTTTCTTATACAATGAATCATTAGTTAAAAGATTTATTATTAATATGTCCAGACTTATATATTAATAAATCAAATTGTTATTTTGATAGTTATTTTATGCAATTGTTAATTAGCTAAAATAAAATCATTAATGATAGTTAGTTTGGGCTTTAATTAAATGGTGATTGTAATTAGCTAATAAGTTTATGATCAAATAGATTGATTTGTTTTAATCAAATTAAATTTTGAGAAGGTCATTAGTATGTATTAGAAATGGGTAGTGTAACTAATATAGTTATAATGTTGAGATAATATTTTGTTCTAGTTAACATTATTAGGTTATTGTCGGATTTAATTAAAATTTGATTATTGTTGTAGTTATCTCATGAACCTTTTTTGTAGGAGAAATTATCTATTATGTTGGATAGATCACATTCGAAAGTTATAACCTAGGCATATATACATTTAGGGTATTATTTAAATTGGAATAAAATTGGATAGGTAATTAATGCCCTAGGTTACGAGAGATTGGAAGGGTAAACTTTGATGAGTATGTTTTAGTAGAATTGTATTGTTTTGACAAGTTTATGTTGGTAAGGGAGAATCTTAAGGTAAGATAAATTTCCTTTTAAAGATGTTAAAAGGGTTCATACCTTATAAAACGTACCCCAAAGATATTCAAGGGTAATTAAAAGTACCTAGGATCTTTGGAGTTATCACGAACGGAAGATCTACATAGAATTGTATACACTAGGGTCCTGTTTAATCAAACTTAAAATTTTCACAACGATGGTCATGAATTTGAATCCACTAGACCCGCTTTGTTACATTGTTTCTCCTTAGGCTTAACGCTCTGAAAACTTAACCCTAGGTTGTGACCGACTTAACCGTAGTCGAACCATCCTTTGAACCCATGTACTTGATCTTCGAAACTTCTAGTTAAAAAAAAATTGTTGTATTTTTGTTGGCTAATTTTTGGGCATGACAGATTGGTATTGCCAATAATTTGATTTTCAAGATGGTTATTCTTTACATACCTTGATGTTTTAGGAGTCTCAGTAGCCTTACTTGTGCTAGTATCACAAGCCTCTTTTTCACTTTCTACCTCTACAAGTTCTTCTCCTTCTACAATAGTAGTAGTTTCTTTTATCTCTGCAATCTGATTACTGTCATACATTCTTTCTTGTATCTGAAAATTCTCATCTATTCTTACATTGTTACTTTCAATCATCTTCCTCAATCTTAGATTGAAACATTTGTAAGCCTTTCTTTCAATAGAGTAACCAAGGAAAATTGCTTCATCACTTCTAGCATCAAACTTCCCTATCTCATCATCTCTCTTGATATAACACTTACTACCAAATATTCTAAAATATTTTATAGTAGGAGTATGATCAAACCCTAATTCATAGGGAGTCTTACTTGTACCTTCTCTGATTTGAATCATGTTCAATGTATACACTATTGTTCCAATAACCTCTCTCCAATGTACATGAGATACATTTCCTTCAATCAACATTGTCCTAGCAGCATCAAGTATAGTCTTGTTCCTTTGCTCTATTATCCCATTCTGTTGTGGAGTCCTAGGAGTAGATGTCTATCTCTTTATTCCATGATCTTCACAGTATGAATTGAATAAATATGAAGTAAATTATCCACCTCCGTCTGACCTTAGAAACTTAATCTTTAAACCTGATTCATTGTCTACTTTTTCTTTGAACAACTTGAATTTATCAAATGCTTTTGATTATTCCTTCGAGTAAGTGACCCACATCATTGTAGAAAAGTCATCAACAAAAAGTATAAAATACCTTTCACCATAGTATGATTTTTTTCTTGTAGGTCCACACAGATATGTATCTACTAGATCCAACTTTCCTTTTGATGTATATGCTTTTCTTTTTTAATTGCTTCTAGTATCTTTTCCCATAACACATTCTCTACATACAGTGTTAGATGGTTTCCCAATCTTTGCCAGATCTCTTACTACATTAGCCATACTTTCCTTCACAATGTTATCAAAATTAACATGACAAAATATCCTATTCCATAACCAACTGTCATCTACCTTCGCAACAAAATAAGAGGTTACAGATGTGGTTAATTCAAATACATTACCTCTAGATTTTGTACCGGTTGCAATCAGCTTTCCTTCCTTACTTCTGATAAAATATTTACCATTAACAAAACTTAACTGGACCTCTTTATCCATTAACTATCCAACACTTCACAAGTTATGTTTCAATCCTTCAACAAGTAGTACATTTTCCATATTAGTCTTTCCATCCAGAATAATGGATCCTACTCCTATGATAGATTTAGGGAGATTGTCCCCAAACCTCACAGCACCTCCATCATACTTTACTAATTTAACAAACTTTTTCTTATCACTAGTCATATGATGAGAACAACCACTATCAATTATCCATTCAATTTTCTTGTCAACATGAGATACTAAAGACTTTTCTTCATGTACTGGTTCATCTCTAATATCAACAAATTTGATCTCTTCACAATCTAAATCATCATCATTAGAGATTCCTTCACTAGCATAATAACATTCTCTATCCCTTTTAATATTTTAATAATTAGGTTTTTACTTAGAAACTCTTGTAGGACATCTAAATGCAAAATGAAAAATATTTCAAGGGTAACTTGCCTACAAACTTACCCTTACCTCATTTTTCTCTTCTAGCAATCAATGCAACAAGTTCATCCATCTTTCTCTCTTCTTTCATTATATGTTCCCATTCCTCAGCATACTCACCAAGCTCTTTTTTTAGGTCTTCTTTGCTTATGCTCAGAAGTGCAGACAATTTCTTATGTGTGGATGCCTTAAATGTAGATTCAACTATAGGTACAACCTCTCATAATTTTGCAACTTCAAAGGTAGTTAGCTTTGCAATCAACATCTCTCTGTTAAAGTTTGGAGTCAGAGGTATAGTTTCTTGAATAGACATAGTCTTGAACTTGTAAGTAGGAGTCAAAGATCTCAGGATCTTCACTTTAACTTCATCTTCATCATAAGTGTCTCCATAATTTTTGATTCCAACCATAGCTTTTGTAACCCTTTGAACATAGGCCCTAATGCTTTTATCCTCATTCATTTGCATCTTTTCCATCTTTGTCTTCTAGTTTTGTAACTTCTCTTGTTTGGTATACTTGTCTCCTTCATATAGTGCCTCTAATATTTCCCAAATTTGGAATGTCGAATCCAAGTCTTTAACTTCAGTAAACTCTCCTTCAGAGAGTGCACTGATCAGTGCTTCTCTTGCAATCATGTTCAGTGAAAATATCTTGTTTTCATCCTCAGTAGTAGTTATCAATTCATCTTTGGTCTTTATAGCTATCTTGTTCCTTGTAATCAACCAATAGTTAATCCCCAAACAAAATAGGTGAGTTCGCATCTTGTTCTTCCAATTGTCTAAGTTTTTAGGATCAAATTTCAAACTATCCTTCCTATAGAATGCCATATCCAAGATCACCTCAAGTTGTTAAGCTTTCTCTCTAAGGACCACTTTCTCTAATACCAATTGTTAGGAATAACAGTCCACAATACAACTGAGTGTGGGGGTGAATTAGTTGTATAAAAAATTATTAAACTTTAAACTTTAAGAAACACAACATTAGATCCAATGAACACAATGAATGCCAACACAATAACACAATATTTTGGTCTTAGGAAAACCCTGTTAAAGGTTAAAAAATTGGTGGGAATTAGCACCCACAAATGATGTACTAAGAGTATAATTATCCTTGTTAGAAGATATAGCCCTGTTAGGAGCCTATTGAAACATTACAGTACATAGTCCTTGTTAGAGGACAGACCTTGTTAGGAGTCAAGAACAAAAGGGAGGGCCTAATACCCAAGGATCACTTTCCAAAGAAGGTTAAGTCCACCTTCATAACTCACTATTCGCAACAAAAGTGTATATGAAGAAATACACAATCTTTTGAACTGTTCGGTAGCAACTATCTTTGCTTGACCAGTTCCAATGAAGTCCACCAATAAACCTCTACTCTACATACATCAAACACAAGCTCACAACTTTCACAACGTCTCTATATGATCTTCTTCTCATACATATCTTTTCCAAAGAAAAGACCTTTCATTTATACCTTATTACAATTCTTATAAACAGGTCAGCCGACAAGGCTTTCCTAATTACAAACAATTACATAAACCCTTGCTAAGATACACACAGTATCTAGAACAAGTCTACAATGATTATATTACAACAATTAAGGATCGACATCCTGAATTCAAGTTCTCCATCCATTATACATGCTACATCTCTGTAGTCAGCTTCCAAATAGATCACTTTCCATATTACATGCCACAATTGATGTCATCCTACATTCTGTACCTTGTGCAATTCATATAAAACTCTTCAATACTCTATCTTTCATCTCTAAAGTTTGTATGCACTAATTACATATCTCCTATAAGCTATACACAAAATGCAGAGATTAACTTTGTCATTTCTCACTGTTAAATTCAGTGACTAGTCTTCACGAAAACATTTGTAACTCATCCAATATGAAGCAATAAATGATACGATCTTGGATACAAGATCACAACATCATCTTGAACTCTCATCTATCTTCACAGCATCTGAAACATCTGTATAGTGTTCATACACTATGATAACCAGTCTGATTCCCTCATAGAAACATATGTTGACATCAGTGACAAAACACAAATGACAATAGTATGAGTTCTCATTCTGTAACGTAGTGATTAAACATATTAAATGTCTCAATCACCTCCCCATGCATTAGAAATATCCAAAAAGATGTAGATATGTGTCCCATAGGCCATGAGTGGCTCCTTGATATGCTCATATCATACATGCACTCCTGGGCTCTCCATAAGTTATCCATCAGTCTCTCTTCTCTTTCTCTACACAACCGCAGCTTTCGTTAGACACACACAAATATATTGGCATGCCTATTGGGATCTCTATGACCAATGGGAAACTCTCACTCATTGGCTAGTACTTGGTTGGTCAAACATGTATCCTTCAGGACCTCGGATAAAAAATGCCTCCACTTTGCCATGCTAGCTACAAAATGGAAATATATTTATCTTTTAGTACTTTTTCTTCACAAATTAAGGTAAATATTCAAATCAAATGAATATTTTATAGGTGGATCTCCCTCCTAGGTGTCACTAAAGGATTTGGATGGTGGGGGCATGGAGTGACTGCTCTCTCTACGCTCGTTGTGTCTAGGGATCAAAGGTGGTGTTTATATATGGGCACATGGAGGTTGTCATGATCTCAGTGGTAACGCATGAAAAAATGCACATCCATAGATGTACTATCAGCTAGGGATATCTCCTCTTCTATCTTATCTACTTTGTCCTTTTTCCTCTCCTCCTCCATAGGGTCTCCCTTAGAGATGGGCTCCTCCTCTGCTATGCTACCATCCAGGTGTGTCCTCTCTAAACAACTTGAATCACCTATGGGATAGTCATTAGGTAAGATGGGGTGGGTTCCCTCCAAACTCCATTATCTGATGTAGCCTCGGCTGGTGCCTGAATAGGCCACATCTGGTGATACCTCTATATACTCTATCTCATCTGTATCACTATCTACAATGTCAGCTATTGATGGTTGATGTATGGCACTGGGTCTCTGATAATATCTCATTAGATGTGTGTACCAAGGTACTTCTTTAGGTACCCCTTGTATCAAATTGAACTATCTCATCACTCGGTCATAGTAGTATGGCATCATTATGTGACTCTAATGACCCTCTAGCAGATTTTGCTAATGTGAGTGCCTCATCTGGTGTCACTTATCTGGCCACTCTGTCATGTGACAGTATGGTTTCCATATCACATTTGTGCTTGGAACACAATCTAGACATACCCTCCAATAGAAGATATCACCATGCTACCAGACATCTCTCAGTGCATAAGAAAATCCTCTCAGTGTGATAGCATCTACCATCACAGGAACACCCTATGGTTGTGTACATTTGAAGTTATCAAACAACCAAATCTACAAAAGTGTGCATACCATGAGACTCTCTCATTGGTATCTCACCAACTAACATAGCTCATGGTATAAATGGGCTAGCATGTTGTGGCCCCATGAAAAGATAGTCCTATCACTCTCCATCCTGCGTATGAGATGGGTGAAACATGTTGAAAATACTATACCCTTTGTGTTGGGTAGTACAACTAAGGATAACATACATAGCATCACTATCCATACCAAGGGTGTCAGGCCTACTAGTATGGCTGATAGAGTGATCTGATCTGCTCAGGTTTGCATATGTGGAACCTGTCCTAAGAAATACTTTGCATCTGTGTGGATATCCTCAAGACCCCACTATAATCTTAGTCTAATAGGCTCACCTCAGACTGGAAGTTGTAGGATCATGTATACATCCTCTAG
This sequence comes from Chamaecyparis obtusa, assembly GCA_027943335.1. NCBI lineage: Eukaryota > Viridiplantae > Streptophyta > Pinopsida > Cupressales > Cupressaceae > Chamaecyparis > Chamaecyparis obtusa. Next base: position 117,073 of record BSBK01003857.1, on the reverse strand, counting down.
TGTCACAGTGATCTCATCGAAGGGAAGATGAAAGGAGCATGTATCCTCATCCCACCTCTCTATGAGTGCTGATAACGTGGCTTAGTGGAGTCTGATATGTGGTAGGAATATTACCCATTACATTCATGTCTCTCAATAATTGTATCTCATCCTCACTCATCTCAGATAGTCTCTCTCTAATAATCAGTAGTGGCCCTCCAAAGGGATACTCTTAGAGATGATCCAAGTCCTGTAAGCGCAAACAAACATCATATCAACACTTTAGAATCACAAATTTATAAATCCAACTTGACTAGGTCAAGGTCAACCTTAGTTAGGTTAGGGTCGACCTTCCTGGGTCAGGATCAACCTTTTTGGGTCAAGGTCGACCTCATTCTATAAAAGGTGTAGACTTTCTAGTTCATGTCGACCTTTAAGGGTCAAGGTTGACATAACTAGGTCAGGGTCAACCTTTAAGGGTTAACCTTTAAGGGTTAGGGTCGACCTTGCCTACAAACACAAGAATTTTAGAAATACATAAATTAATAACAACAAACTCACCCCGTGAAGCCATCGTCTAGTGGCCAAGTGTAACACCCCACCAGGGAACCCAAGAGAAGTTAACCTATAACTTGCTACTAAGTTTGATGAACATTTTTTTTTAATAGTTAACAAACAAGATACACAATAGTGCAGAAGCAATTACCATTTACTCACATTGAACCAATCAACCAAAATAGATTACAAATCCTGAGGGTTCCATGACGTAGAATTACTTAAGGACAAAACACAACTAAAGAAAGATAACAAAAGATTCCATAACATAAAAGATACAATTACAACTTGCATTAATAAATACAAATCTCATGGACATCCATGATAACTAATACACTGACATCCACTGCACATGTCGCAGGGTATGTAATAATAAATCTAACAAAGAATTACAATGTCCATATTAAGTATCACATGTGATACTCTAATATAGGACTACATAAAGGAAGATAAGATAAGAATCAACAATGAAGAATCAATGAAGAACCATAAGGGCATCCAACTGTAGGAGTACCAATAGCACCAACACTAGGACATCAAATCTCAAATGGTAAAGAATCACTACCACCTATCCGTGTAGAATCACAAAGGTCTACCCCACCGTGTTGAGGAGATAACCACAAATCCCAATCAGATGACCAAAATCAAACAAGGATAAACCACTGAGCAAGGAATCCTGAAAGCTCTCTACTCAAGGTTTACAAAAATAAAGTGAAAGGTGAGACACACTAATCCAGAGGCATAAATAGAAACTTAGGAGATGGCTTAGGCTACATGCTATGGGAATGCCATCACATGTCTATCTACTTGAGTTACCCTGGACTGGTCACTCTGGACCCCGGACCCTCAAGCATTGAGTTACCCTGGAACTGACCACTTTGGGCCCCAGACCCTTAATATAATCCATGTGGGATTAGAATACTCTCTCTCAGATATGAGGAATTCTAATCATAACCATACTCTATATTATCTTTTTAATGATCACTACACATTTTAATTACTATATTATCACTTAATTACATAACCTACAATAGGTTACCCAAGTACTGACCACTTTGGGTCCCAGCCCCTATTGTAAGCCACTCCCCTAAGATGCACTTAATTAATCTCCCCTAGGCTCATAATCACACAAACATCTAACAGGTATCCAACTAGGTAATCCTAGATGTAGGTTCACACATAGAAACCCAAATGATTACACAGATACCAAAAATAGATATTAACCATTAAGAGCCCATAAGATTGATTCATAGAAGACAATCAGAATAAACACTCACATCATACATGATATTGAAATACAATTCAACTGACATAGATCCCTACCTCTATTTCCCCTAGGCCATCTAGTGCCCAAAACCACATATGCATAAGAAAATAGTTCAAGAATGAAGTATACAAAAGTCACATCCTTAAGAACTGAAAAGGAACTACAAGCATTTAAGTACTATTCTGAGTATAATTGAATCCAAAGATTGATACACATAAAGATGCTAAGAGAAACATATCATGAATACTAAAACAATGCAACAAACATAAAAATATACTCTATAGTTGTTCCAAGGACACAACAGAAACTAAGACCCAATTTTAGTATAATTATAACATCTCAATAATTCATTTTCCTATATAACTTCAACTTTAGTACATAACATTAACTATCATATATCATATCATGCAGTTTAAACATATGATCAAAGCATTAAAGCAACTTAGTAAATCAATAATCTATTAAGTTCTAGTACCTTACAACTACAATACCCAAACAAAATAAAAAGGTACACCAATGAATTATCTATTATAAATATCCAATTAAGATTAATATTAATCCATAGATGAAATATCAAACTTAAATTGAAAACTATTATATCTTATTGAATTGTTACAATACACTAAACCTAGTTTAAATAAACAAACCCATATTTATTTAAGTTGATAAACAATTCCAGCATATTTTGATTAATAAAATAATTTTCAATCTATTTTATTAATACACAGAATTAAATAAAGTTATAATGATATAAATAGTCCAATTGTTTAAATTAACTAAATTATTTTAATTAAATACACTAAATTAATTTTAACCAAATCACATAACTAATTACAAATTTCAAAATAAATACCATACCTTAAACTCAAAACAAATTTTTTATTTTTTTTTTTAAAAACAATAATAAAATAAAATGAAATTGTTTATGGGGGTACCCTGCGGGTCCCACACCCCATGCGCTTTACCCTTTCCCATGTCTCAAGGCACACGGGCCCCCTATGGTAGGGTATTACCTACGGCAGTCCCTTTGCCACTACAGAGGTCTGTCATAGATAGTACCTGTTACCGAGTAGGTACACCGCCGACAGAAGGTCTAAGCGGGGGTTGGGGGATTTGGTGGCTCCCGCCCCAAAACATGTAATTTTTTTATAATTATTTTTTTTTTTACATTATTTCCTATAAAAAAATAAAGTTCCTCAAAACATTTTTTTCAATGCAAATTTTTTTGTAATATATTTTTTAAGATTTGCTTAATAAAAATAAAAGCCATAAAAACATGATAAATATATATATATTTATATTCTATATATATTTATTTTTACTTAAAGCATTTTCTTTTATAATGCTAATGCATTTTTTCTTTAAACATGAATGTATATATATATATATATATATATATATATATATATATATATATATATATATATATATATATATATATTTTAAAATCTAACTGTGCTTTTCCAGGCCATCACATATACACATTTTTAAACCAATGGCATGTCATTTTCATGTAGGAATATTCCAGAACCATTCCCAAACCCATATGCATTTTATTTACTTCTATTTCTATTATCTTTTTCCCAAACTTTCACATGTGACAGTATAATATTTTATAGACTGCACCTATTTTACCAGCAAGCATAAAATTTAACCAGAATATGTATTTTTATTAAACTTGGGTTTTCTTTCAATAGGAATTTATTTCATCATTCCCTATAGTCATACTATAGAACAAATTTAATATTTCAATTTGTAGGAGAACCATAAACAATTATTCAACAAAATTTTTCCAGAGTAACACTACAATGCCAAGTAATAATAAAATACAGAAATCAACTACACTAGGGTTTCTAAATACCGAGATCGAATATAAACAAAGATCTACCAAATAGAAAACATAGAAAGCTATTAAAACACAGAAAGATAAATAGATGTGGAAACAGATCTGACAAACAAATCCAAAGCCTACCTCAGATCCAATGCCAGAAATGAATTAAAAATGGAAACCCCTGTAGATCTGAGAACCAAATTCTCTCCAAATTCAAACACAATGCACAGATTTGAAAGCTAATTTGCAAACAGGTGCCCAATCTAGATGCACAAAAAAATTCAAATCAACAAACAACCATAACAATCCACCATTCTCCAAAATACCAAGCACACAAGCCTTCTCCAAAAATCCTCTCCAAAACTTGTCTCTCTCAAAAATGGAAACAAAAATCTCCTAATAGGAATTCAATTCCAAAATCCAAGCAATCACATAAGACAACTCAATATCTAACTCAGAGTTCAACTCAAATCAGAAAAGTGACTCATAAGACAACTCCTAATACAACTCAAATTCCAAAATTGAAAGAAATTACAATTAATTAATTAAAATATCTTTTAATATGCACAACTCAACTTGACTTTTGAAAGCTAGTTGTCTTTTTGAAAACAAACTCCTTTTTCCAATTTTGCACATGTTATAATTTAAATTCATTATTAAATAAATTAAATACTTAATGCATCACAAATTCATGCAATTAATTATTTAATCATTTAATAAAATATGCAAGCATAAATCAAAATATTTTCTAATTAAGCACATGTTTAATAATTAAACCCATATTAAATAGATTAAATATTAAATACATCCTAGGACATGCATTTGAATATTCAATTATTTAATTATACACTTGAACATAATAAAATCCAATTTCAATAAAATAATCAAATAATTCTAATTAATCAAATAATTGACTTTAGCTAATTTTCTAAATTAAACATAGGAACATAATTAAATCATTAAATTCAACTATAGTCCTAACATCGATAATCATATAAAATCACCTAAATAATCATAAGTCCACTTAATCAAGCACAATAAAATCAAGCACAATAAATCAAGCAAACTAAGACCATGCACAGACTGAAGAACGAGATCCACAAATTCATACCAACTAGGTGAATTCAAGTAGGGTAGTCAAACAGACACTTGTCCATTCCTAGGACAATTTGGCTTAGGTTAGGGTTTTGGGTCTGTGTATTATCTCCCCTCTTTACCATTGAGATGAATGTTTGTGGGCATGCTCACTCCTGCCAATTCAGGGAAGACGATGCCCTGTACCTGCAAACCTGACATCAAAAGATGAAGCATGTACATACAATAAATAATAGGCAATGATAGGGTACAGTCGAACGTGTGGATCTTGACTATGCAAGTAACTACGCCTCCGTCCTCTACCACACAAAACACATCAAATAGATACAGACACATAATCACCATACACATGCAAGTATGGGGTAAGTATATTGTATTCAATATAAAACATGTAATCTAACATAATGAAACATCATCATCTAATCTACACATACACTTGATAAACATATAATAATAATCCACATCATCATTAATGAAACAATAATCGATCACATGGAAAGTGACCTAAAAGAATTCGGTCATACATTTGAAACATAAAGAAAACTAAAAAGCATCCTACGGGTGGGTACTACACCAAGCACTGTCTCAAGAGCTCCATGTGTGTCGCTCAAATTGCTTCTCTTCTCATCATTCTTCTTTCTCTCTTCAAATTTGCAAATGACGAGAATGAGTAGGTATGAGTTATCTATCGTTATTTATAGCTCAAAATTAGGGTTTTTCTTAGGGTTTGTTAGAGTTTACTTGTTTTAAATTTGAATTTCCCTTCATAGGCATTTAGATAGACATTCACTCTTTTCATGATAACTTGAGTTCGGTAACTCCATTTTGAGTGTCGTTAGTGGCATTGGAAGCATGATTTAGATACCTAACCCCTTGAATCATTTTAGGAAGGATGGGAATCCTCATCATTGGTTTAGGAAAAGGCTTTCTCAACAAACTACATATCTAGTGTTTATGGCTATCCTTATCAGCTTGTTTCACCCTTCAGAAGTATAAAGCCAAAATAGGGGGGGCATAAGGGGCTCTATACACTTCTCAATTTCATTTTAGTAATTCTTAGGTGATTTTTAGATTTTCATTAACCTTGTGTGCTGTAGTTACTAACAGTTTTTGGCAGGATCTCTACATTGAGGACTTGGTTATATCCTTTTTATTTACTATGATGTTTTCTTACTTTAGCTTGCATATTAATGTAGTGTCATATCTAAGATAAAGAGGTGGCTAAATGTATCATCTTAAAATGGAAGCAGTTCCATTTTGGTAGGTTTAGCACCCTCATTTAGTCCATTCTTCATGACAAATTTTCATTTAGGATGAATTTTCACTTGGTTCTTCATTTCTAGGTGAAATTAGGGTAAGGATCCTGAGTATTCTCCTTAATTTCCCTCATTATGGCTCTATTTTTAAGGTAGGACCTAGTTATTGGTCCTTCTAGCCTTCATCTCATCTCTCCTAGGCCTTTGGGCCCTGTTGGCCCTAAAAAATGATGGACCATTTTTGGCCAACTAACATGCACACACTAGTGCCTCTGCAATTCTAGCTTGATTAAGCCAAGGCTGGTAGGCTTGAATTCACAAGTGTCCTACGTTGCACAAATGCATGCACATACAAATGGAATTCCTTCCAAATGGGTAATGAATCCTTGGAGGAAAATGATATAATCTCCTAATAACTGTGTATTCTAAAATCTAAACTAAAATTGAATTATCTCTAAAACCTAATTGCTAATGCTTATAAAGAAAGAAATTAGATTAATTTGTAAACTACAAAGAAGAACAAAATAACAATTTTCAAATGAAATGAGGTCAGTGCCTCATGAAAATTTGGGTATTAGAGCCAAATATTTCCAATCCTACGTATAATTACAGACAGTTTTAAGGAGACTTACTTTTAATAAAGCAAGACTATCATTCCATAGGCTTCCACTTGATTCACAATTCAAAATAATTCACACAGCTAATCCTATCGAGTTTAACTCAAATTAAGAGACTAAAAAGAACAATGGTAGGTTCATAGACCATACAATTGATATTCGAGTTGCATACATTAACTTTGAACTATAAAAATCAAGGAATAGAACAAAGTAGAACACCTTGGTACGTAGAGTATCTGAAAAACTAACTGAAAATAAATGATATATAACCTCAAATAAACATGAAACAACTTATCACACATAACATTTGAAAAATTTTCATATATGGTCTGAATCTGTAGTTGCAAGAGTTTTTCTCCCAATTGTGTCATGTTATTTTTTGATCACAAATGATTCGATATAAATATATTATTCAAAGGTTTCTTTTGAAAAGACATACCTTTTCACAAAAACCTAATCCTGAAAACTAACCCTAAATTTAAAAAATTTAACCATATAAATGGTTTTACGGAAAAACATTTCCCGTATAACAAACATAATTTGTCATATCTTCAGGTATTTGCAAGATAATCCACATTTTCAACTCCTGCACATCAAACCTAATATTAGATGATCTTTCAATAAATTTTAAAACTAGGGTCATTATATTTAATAATTTTTCAAGCTTTCAAAATGATCCCTATTTAAGATTATTTATTTATTAATTAATAATATATCAAAATAAAACACTAATAAAATCATGACATAATTTTATAATAATGTTTTTGATAATAAAAATACTACTAAGTTTAAATAATTAATCATGAGTGCCCATTTTTAATTATCAAAACATAAAAAATCCCATTAATAAGATATCACCTAAAATTATTAAATAGGAATATAACTTTCTATTTAAAATTTAAAATTTTACTTTCAAACTTTAAAACATAATATATTCCCTTCTCAAAAGGTTTTTTCCAATATGTGATATAATATAATTCTCAAATAAATGTGTTTCTAATACATTAGGGTTCAATAGTCAAAACATTATAGCTCACCCTAGAAAAAAGGGGAACACTTACCCTAAAGTGATATATATTTTTTTTAAACAAAAATTTATATAGGGTAAGGGTATTAGTATTTTAGAAGAAGATAAAAATAATTAACCTGAATATCAAGAAATTCTTTCACATGTAAAAATAAAATAAAATCTCACAACCCTTTTATAAAATGCATTTAGGAAAAATAATTTTGCTTTCTAAACAAAACCCTAAAAATGCATACATTTTCAAATCATTTAATTAGTAATTGCAAAAGTGAAAATACAAATCTAATAGGGTAAAACACAATTCATTATACCCTAATATTTAATTTCAAAATTACCCAAAGGTAAAGTGAGAAATTAATTGAAGTATTTTGAAACTCAATTCATGCCAATAATATTAAAATTATTTCAAAACACATAAATAATGCAATTTACCAAAATGAAACATATTATTATGTTGTTTTCTTTTAGTAATTTTTGGTAAATGAAAATAAGCCCTAAAAGAATTGCATAATGAAAGCATAATATAAATTTTTTTAAACATGTAGCATGAAAGACATTCAATTACATTCTTTAAACTAATAATTTATCCCTAAATCACTAAAGGGAAGAAAGTAATCTAGAATTTATCCCTTTTCCTCTACCCATACTCTCAAGGAATATAATAAGACAATTGGTTAGGGTAGGATGGGTAGTTAGGATAGGAAGAATGGGTGGGTCGAGAGGTCAAGTGTTCAACTCCCTCTCCCCACTCTTTTTTCTTAAAAATAATAAAGTAAATAAGATATAAGAAATGAATATTCATATTTGAATTTTAAAATTATTTTGACAAGAAATACTCCCTGTGTGAGAATTTTATCTTGATTTTTCACCTGCATATGAGATTGTAAATAAATTAGTTCCTCTTCCAAAACCTCTTGAAGAATAATAATAGACTAATTGCTTAGAGGGTAGAAGGGTAGGTAGGTAGGAAAAAGGGCTGGCTTGAGAGGTTGAGTGTTCAACTCCCTCTCACCACCTTTTTTACCCATCTATTTTGTTATTTTTTATAATTATTTTATTTCAAAATATAAATGCATTAAATTTATTGAGATAAAATAACTGAAAAATTATTTCATGAACATAGAATAATGATGATTATTTATGCCTTTTTAATGATTTGATTTTTTACATAGGGAAATTACATGAAAATGAAAATGAAGATTATAAGTTTCCCTAATACTTTTGCATATTTAGAGCCTAAATTTTTAGGTGTCAATAGTGGCTCTTATTGGGGATGTGCATTCATGCCTGGATGCAGTGAGAGTCTAGTTATCTTTGGAAAAGAAGACCATAGTAAAAAAAGAATCATAAGATCAAGATAAAGGAAAATAAAATAATGTACAAGTTTAGAGAATACTTCTTGTTTTAAGAGAAAAAGGGCTTCAAATACTAACCATGAGTTGGGAACTCCTAAATAGTTTCATCAGTATCCTGTAAATAATATGAATTCTCATCTGCCTTTGAAATGACCAGGTAAGGTCCTAGCCATAATACCTCAAACTTACCATGTTTTCCTTTATCTTGGTCTTTTACATTCCATTTCAGTACCCAATCACCTTCTCTGAAAGGCCTGCCTGATACTCTCTTGTCATGAAGGGTCTTAATCTATTGTTGTTGTTGAAGATTCCTTTCTTGTGCTCTTCTTCTTATTTCATCTAGCTCCAATAATTGGCTCAACCTGTCTTCCATAAAATTTACGTCCTCAAGCTCTTCTTCCTGAATGAATCTGTAAACTAACAAGAGATTATTTAATGGTAACCTTGCTTGTTTCCCATAAACCAATTCATAAGGAGCAAAACCTATTGATCTTTTCACTATTACCCTATCTTTCCACAAAGCTAGACCTAGCTTTGAATCCCATACCTTCTTATTATTGCACAATATTCTCCTAATAATCTTTAGTATATTCTTATTGCTTGATTCTATTTGATCGTTTCCTTACGGATGATACGAGGATGAGTATGATAGGTTGATACCATATTTCTCACAAAATTTAGAAAATTCCTTAGATCTAAAACTCATTCCATTATCACAAAGTATCTTGCAAGGTACTCCAAATCTAGTGAGCATGTTGTCTGTCAAAAACTTGATGACCACCTTGCTTGTAGCTTGTCTCGTAGGTATAACTTCAACCCATTTCGTAAAGTAGTTTGTTGCAACCAATATACACTTATGACCTCCACTCGAAGCATCTGCAATTTCCTTGATAAAATCTATTCCCCACATTTTGAAAGTTTCCTTAGTCTGTAAAGGAATAAGGGGTAAAGCACCATTGTATTTTAGTTTTCTAGAGAACATCTGACAAGATTCACACTTTTTGATGTATTCATAACAATCCTTGAATACATGGGGCCAATAATACCCAGCTTTCAATATCTTATGAGTTGTTGTCTTAGATGAAAAGTGACTGCCACATACCTCATCATGCAAATCTTTAATAACTGTCTTAGCCTGATAGGTGTCTAGACAAAATAAGAGGACACAATCATTATTTTTCCAATACTCCTTGAATTAGTACATATCTTGATGCTTGTAACTTTATAGTCCTTTTCTGATTATGACTTAAACCTTCTTGACACTTCATATGCTTTAAGAAGTAGACTATGTATGTGTACCATGGACAATGTTTGATGCTAGTTTCTGAATCTTCCAAATTTACATGGTATACTTGAGTTGTGTCCAAATTTGTTTTTGCCATGAGTTTAGCCAACCCTTCTCCTCTAATTAACTTAGTGATCTGAATTTCAATGTCAAATTCCTGAACCTGATTAATCTATTGACATCTTTTACCTGCGAATTCTGATTGCCTCAATATATCCTTAGTTGCTGCATTAGGCACATATGCCACAATCTTAGCTCCAACCAGGTAAGGTCTAAATGATTTCACTATTTTAACTAATGCATAAGCCTTCTTTTCATGTATATCATAGATTAGCTCAGGAGATTGTAATTTTTTACTGAAGAATGCTATTTGTTGCTCATCTCCTTCATCATTTTTTTGTAATAGAACCGTTGCAATAGTGTGAAAAGAAGAGAAAGAGAACAGCTGAAATGGTTTTGAGAAATCAGGAGATTTCAAAACTTTAGCTTATTTGATTGCTTTCTTAATGCTAGCAAAATCTTCTAAGGCCTCATATGTCCAATTTAGAACTACATTCTTATTTAACATCTTTGCAATAGGTTTGACAATTTCTAAAAAATTTGGGACGAACCTCCTCACAAAGTTGATTTGTCCAAAGAAAGATTGAATCCCCTTAACATTTTTAGGAATCTGAATCTTATCAATTTCTTCAATCCTTTCTAGGTCTATTCTGACTCCTTCCCTAGAAATAATGTGACCAAGAAGTTTACCCTCAGTTACCTGAAAATGACATTTCTTTGGATTTAAGGATACTCCATATTCAAGGGCTCTTCTGAAAATTTTCTCTAAATGCTTGCAATGGCCTTTTGCCTTCTTGGATTAAGCTGTGATGTTGTCCTGATATATTACCATGATAATATCAATGAATTCACCAAAAGCCACATCCATGGCTCTCTAAAAAGTAGCTCCGTTGTTCGTAAGTCCAAATGACATTCTTGCATAAACGTATGTACCCTATGGCATAGTGAATGTTGTTTTGTATTGTTCATCTTCTTTAACCTTTACCTGATTGTACCCAAAGAATCCATCCATCATAGATAACAATTCATTCCCCATAACCTTTTGTAATAATGCCTCCATATTAGGTAATGCATAATTGTCCTTTAATGAAGATATGTTTAGGTTTCTAAAATCCACACAAAGCCTGATATCTCCATTTTTCTTCCTAATAGGTACCAATTTTGAAACCCAAGTAGAGTGTCTAATTGGCTTTATGATACTGGCATCCCTCATCTTGATGAGTTCCTCCTTCATCTTAGGAGCCAAAGTCAGATTGATCGGTCTTTTCCTTTGTCTAAAGGGCTTTGCATCAGATCTTAGGGGTATCTCATGTTGGAACAAGTCTTATCTATAGGCCTTAAGATCTTCGTAGGACCAAGCAAAAACATGTATGTACTTTCTTAATAAACTAACAATATCAGCTTTGATTTTAGGAGTTAATTTTTTACCAATGAAAACCTCTTTAGGAGTATGTTCATTTCCTAAATTTATCTTTCCTACTTCCTCTATAGTAACATTATCCATTTTAACTCTACTATTAGAATCCTTATTATCAAACATTCACTCTAATGCCACAAGGCCCTTAGTGATTTTATTAGTCTTAAGTTGAATTACTTATTTTCCAAATAAAGTATCCTTTTCTTCTATTGTTTCCACATGAGCATTCAAATCAATAAACTGATCTTCATACCTTTCTTCACATGCAAGGAATTTCATGATGTCGCTATCATCCTCAAAGACTTGCCAATTATGAACATTATCAGGTATTGTTGGTCTTGACTTTATCTCTACCTATGCAATATCTTCACATGGAATATCATTATGCTTAACTACTAGGTTAGCCATAAAATCCACAAGAATATTTTCAGACCTATCCATCTAAGTTATTGAAAAAGCATCAAAACATTCTGTAGAATCCCAAACTTCATTCTTGTACCTTTTTAGAGTATGATTCTTAATAACAAACTTATCCCAAATCTGAGATACAACCAATTCAAAATCCCCATAAATAGAAAGAAGTTTGATACCATGCTTACCAGCTATTTTTAGACCTAATAGAAGTGCTTCATATTCTGCAGTATTGTTAGCACACTCAAAAGCCAACAAAAGGGAATATTTAAAAGATTTTCCATTTGGGGATATGAAAACTACACCTACTGCATTACCACATTTGCTACATGATCCATCAAAAAACATTTTCCAAATGAAATCACTATTTTCCTTAGCATATATTTCAATAGAACTAGTATTTTCAATGACATTTTTATGAATACTTACCTAGAAATTATCCATGTCGGTATGGAAAAAGTATGTAATTTGACTTGGATCAACATCTTCAATGATATAAGTATATCTTGGCTCCCTATTGATCCTTATAATCATGTCATTCAATGGGATAGAAGCATAAGATAGATCTAATTGGACATTAACACCTACTAAATTAGACCACTATCTAGATAATAGCATCCCATAACTAGGTGGTACTTCTCCAGTAGTAGTATCAATTTTATAAGACTTTTCAGGACAAGAAGGAAACTTGAATTCAACATTTTTTATTATTCCAATAACTGGGATAGATCTATTGTCCATAGCATAGCGTTTTCCATAAGTAGTATCCACATTCATTCCTAATTCCTTCATTACTCCATGAGGCATGATATTTACTGCTACTCTAGAGTCTAGCATAAAATTTTTAACTAATTTATTATTTATCAAAAAAGTCAAAAAGAAAGGATCTACTTTAGTAGAATCTTCATTAACATAAGTTCCTAGGTAAATAACTGGTAGCTCTTCATTATCCTTTTTCTCTTTTGAATCCTTTTTAACAACATCATTTATTATTGTGAGCATTTCATTCCTGCAATCAGTTAATTTCACTATTTCCAATAGAGGGATATAAAGTTTTACCTGAGATAATGGTTGAGACATGAATGAAGTACAGTTTGAAATTTTCTTACCACTACTTTTCTTATCCGTCGATTTTCTTATCTTTAATGTCTGATCAACTTGCCTTTTGGGGATATCTGCCTTTACTTTCTTCATCTCACCATTCTTGTTTGAAATTTTGAACATCCCTGCCGCTTGTTCATTACCTAAGTTTACAATCATGTTCCTTAGGTGGTAGTTGCTAAGAACCTGCTCCATTGCTACCATAGTGTATTCCTCTCTTTCTTCTTTTGTTGTCCTTCTAATGTCTAGATTCTCATCATTATTTGAAAAGACTTGCTGCTCCTATTGGTAGCCTAACCTCCTGTAAGCTTCATCTGACATATAATCTCCTTCGGAGTCATCACTATCTCCTGACCAAAAGGGGGTAGATGACAAAACATTTATCACAGTTCTCTCCTCACACTCCTGGTGTTCTTCCTCCAGAATCTTCTGTGATATAAGGCATTTTTCTTGGGGGTGGGGAATCTTGCAAATGTCACACCAAAGTTCATCCTCTATAAAATGATTATTCCTTTTAAGAGGGTCTAGAGTGTCTATATGTTTTTTCAAAGGTTTTTCATTCTTCCAGTCGGTGTGATAAGGCATGTCTTGCAATCTGTATCTATCATTCCTATTGAAGTTTCTATCATTCTTTCCTGCTTGAAAATGACTTTTATTTGATAGAAAAATTTTCATCAAACTCACTAATTCATCCATCTTATCACCTTCTTCATTCCTTTCCGAGGCTGTAGGATTGAAAATCCTAGGATCACTTCTCTTATCCATCCTCCTAGCATCTATTCTATTATTTTCAATAGTTAATGCAATTTTGAAAGCTTGATGTAATGTTGTCGGTTTATGAGACCTTATCTCATAATTTGTTTTGACATCAAAGGCCATCAAATAAAAATTTATTAAAAAGGAATCAACAGGGTGGATATCTTTTGGAATTTTATTTAACACCCTACTAAACCTTTTGTTAAATTCTTTTACTGTCTCATTCACATTTTTATTCATACTAGTTAATTCATGAGATGCAAAAGATGGATCTCTGTGATCCCCAAATTCTTCCATAAATTGATCAACAAAAAGTTTCCAACAAGTAATTGATCCATCTGGTAGATTCATGTACCATTCATCTACACTATCTTTGAGTGACTACACAAACATCTTCATACACACATCTTCGTAGGTTATGTCAAATTCATATACAAGATTTTTAACATTTATAACATGTTGTTCTGCTAACTATGACCCATCACCAATAAATTTAGGGATAGCAGATTTTAACTTATTAGGTATTGGGTCAAGAGAGCATATAATATTTGAAAGATCTAATTGTTTATATCTCTCATTAATCTCTTAAAATTTGACATCAACCGAATTTCTATTTTGATTATTATTATGAAAATATTGATTTTGAAACATAGGATTACGTCTCTGGTGTTGATTTGTTTGGTTACCATATTGACCTATGTTTGATTTTTGATCCATATTCATCGGATTATGCACCCATCCTCTGTGTTGTTGACGTTGCTGCTATCCAGAATACCCAGATTGTTGATTTGTGCCAATATCATTTTGCTGACGATTTGTTTGATGAATTTGACTATGTATGTGATGAGGTGCACCTCCATACTATAGGTTGTGGTTATTTTTTGTACTTTGCAATACTCCTAGGATATTGTGTCTTCAAATAATGATGCTCATAATTATCTCACGGGTCATGCATATCCTCAAACTGATTCTCTATAATTTCATGGTAGTTATGCACCCTATCATTTGGTTGCATGTGAAGATGAATGTAACTTCCTTTTCCATGTACTTGATTGGCTTGTTGGAGATTACTATTCTATCTTTTACTGTTCATGAGTTCGCACTGCTAGTGACGCACAAGATTATGTGTTTGATAAAGCACCTCACCACCTTACAGGCCATGTGTATTCTAGTAATTTAAGTGTTGTGTGTGGTGCTGGGCATGTTTGTGCACATCATCCTGATTGGGCCATTCACATGGAGATCATGCATATCCATATTTTGTTCCAGCACTAACATGCTTGTCATTTTTATAATCGTTTGGCTGTAGACAAGCATTGTTATTACCCTGCATATGTAGTCCACCAACCAGCTCTCACCCCTCTTTAAACTGGTTTAACATATTTTCATAAGGCTATGCATAAGCTTTTGAATGATGTAGGTGATTGTGCATTTGATCAAATGCATCATTATACCTCAAACCATACATATTCTTGTTCTGGGCGTAGTTAGTCTACTACACATGATGTTTCTGATAATGTAAATCACTTGTGTCTTTAATTTTCTGAGCACCTTCTATTTGGTGCATATAATAATGTGGCTGCCTGCAAATTTTCTAATAGTGAACATTTTCATTGTACAAACTACAGGTATGTGCCTGATTTGCACCTTTATAATACTTCTCATTTTCAACATGTTGGTCACATTTTTTGCTTTGTGCATTATACCCATGGTCCTAGATGTACTGTCGTGTGTATTGCTGTGTGGGTTTATTTTCATAATGCTCATTCTCAATGAGCAACCCATGTGTGTATGAATCCTGGTGCTATGCATTGTCACTCTTTGCATGAGTGTCTTCTAAATTATTCACATCCCCCTTGCCCA
The DNA here is from genome assembly GCA_027943335.1 of Chamaecyparis obtusa. Taxonomy (NCBI): domain Eukaryota; kingdom Viridiplantae; phylum Streptophyta; class Pinopsida; order Cupressales; family Cupressaceae; genus Chamaecyparis; species Chamaecyparis obtusa. The sequence goes on along the minus strand of BSBK01003857.1, from coordinate 101,198 downwards.
ACATATGGTCTACATAAGGCTATGTATTAATTTGTTGCATATCATTATGAGAGTCACATTGTTGGTGGTCCACACAATACCTATGATCACGTACCTAATAATGCACATTACCACCTTCATTTCTAGCACTAATGTGTCGGTTATGAACACCATTAATCTGCTGCAAGTAAATGTTTTTGTTACCCTACACATCATTATGGTTTGCATAACACGCATTATTACTTTGCAAACCTAGCACATGCTTACATTTCTGTGTGGGTTTATCTCCATAGTCAGCACCACTGGGTGGTAAATTCTTATTTCACACACCATGTGCATGCACATCTGAATGCTATGTGTGTATTTTTTGGTTGCATAAGTCAAGGATATATTCATCTCCCTCATCACGCCTAAGGAGATTAGCCTGTTGGGCATCAAATTCTGGGCAATGCCTTTCCCTATCAGGTCACCCACGCACATTCTTAGCTGGCTATGTGCAAAACATGTTTTCATATGGTTTTGCATTCTTGAAACTCTCTCCATTTTTAATGTACTCATTATGCTTTTGATAATGCATTTCCTCCTTTGGTAGGTTATGCAAATATCAATCTTCAGATTTACCACTAGTTAAATATAAGTTACCCACATTAAAATCCTCACTCTTACCTGGCGTGAAACTCTTAGGGTGCATATAGTCATCAGGCAAGTAATCCATATATTTGTATTGTAGCAAATGCTTCCCAGTTTCAATGTGCTACTCATATATATTACTATTTGGTTGCAAATAATTTTTACCTCGCACACAATCGTCAAATTGGCCTCCCATTTTATTAAAATAATTTTGAGAATGCTGAGAGCAATTAAAATTTTGATAATGCTTATCATTTCTCAACAAATGGCTCGTATCCTTGTTTTGCAAGTGATTATTATGTTGTGAATTGTTTTTCTCTTGCAACATGTTATACACATCATGTTGCTAGTGATTTTGATGCTGGGTGTGATTGTGTGTACCTTCATTAGGAAGATCACATACTTCAATATGTTGATTCTTCGCATTAATAGGCTGGGGTTGATATTGGTTTTGATTTATATACTTCCTCCCAGCAAGTAAAGGATCAGTCTGGAGATTGAAAAGAACACGCTCAACCTCCCTTTGCCCTTGATTTGCCAAATCTTCAATTTTACTAGCTTCACCATCTATTTCATTGTGTTGGGAATTGTTTCCATTGTCTTGATTGTTACATTGGTCATTAATGCTCTCCCATTTGTTATATGTGTTATCTATCAAATTAGAACAAACTTTGAATAGATTGGCCTTGTTACTTTTTGTAATCCTTTCTTAATTATTTGGTTTGAACATGGGATTGGTATAATTGTTGTTAAAGATATTCCCACTATTCTTTCTATGGGGAGGAGTGTAAACCTCATTCCTATCATCCTTAAGAGCCCTCATCTCTCTAGGTGATCTGATCTTATCTCTTTCTATTCCCATTCTTTTTAATACCTCTTCTGGTTGTCTCTTGAGGGCCACAACCATTTCTTCTTCTCCTGATTTAGCCATTTCACAAAATACATCCATCCATTTGTTAATTATTTCTTCTCTCCGAGTCATCTCCTGATTCTAGTCATCCTGAGAATCATGCATCCAATTATTATTTTGAGAGAAGGGGTTGTAATTTTCATCACTGCCCTCACGACTATGATGGTTTGGATTAGGAAATTGTTCATAAGAAAATTCATGATCATCCTTGTTAGGCTATTTTTCAAGAGACACATACATCTTCTTTTCTAACTTCTCATTTCTCCTTATCAGTTCTAATTCAATGAATAAATTATTCTTTAGAGATTTTCTCCCTGACATAGGCTTTTCCTGATTTTTCTAAAATTGAGTTTTAGAGTCACCACCTCACCTTTTGTGAGGAAATAAACTATTTTGAATCTTTTATCCTAGTAGAGTCTCACATCTGTAACCAAAGATCCTGTAAATGTCTTTTACTGACAACATCCCCAGCCGAGTCGCCAATTTGTTGGTGCTAAAAAATGATGGACTATTTTTGGCCAATTGAAAGGCACACACTATTGCCTCTGTAATTCTAGCTTGATTGAGCCAAGGCTGGTAGGCCTTAATTCACAAGTGCCCTATGCTACACAAATGCATGCACATACAAATGAAATTCCTTCCAAAGGGGTAAGCAATCCTTGGAGGAAAATGATATAATCTCCTAATAGCTATGTATTTTGAAATCTAAACTAAAATTGAATTATCTCTAAAACCTAATTGCTAATGCTTATAAAGAAAGAAATCAGATTAATTTGTAAACTACAAAGAAGAACCACATAACAATTTTCAAACGAAAGGAGATCAGTGCCTAATGAAAATTTAGGTATTAGAGTCAGATATTTCCAATCCTACATATAATCAGAGGCAATTTTAAGGAAACTTACTTTTAATAAAGTAACACTATCATTCTGTAGGCTTCCGCTTGATTCACAATTCAAAAAAATTCACACAACTAATCTTATCGAGTTTAACTCAAATTAAGAGACTGACAAGAACAATGGTAGGTTCACAAACCATACAATTGATATTCAAGTTTCATACATTAACTTTGAACTATAAAAATTAGGGAATATAACACAGTAGAATACCCTGGTATGCAGAGTATCTAAAAAACTAACAAAAAATAAATGATATATAACCTCAAATAAACATGAAACAACTTATCTCACATAACATTTGAAAAATTTGCATATGTGGTCTAAATCTGTAGTTGTAGGAGTTTTTCTCCCAATTGTGTTGTGTTATTTTTTTATCACAAATGATTCGATATAAATATATTATTCAAATGTTTCTTGTGAAAAGACATGCCTTTTCACAAAAACCTAATCCCAAAAACTAACCCTAACTTTTAAAAATTTAACCATATAAATGGTTTTACGAAAAAAAATTTCCCGTATAGAAAACATAATTTGTCATATCTTCAGGTATTTGCAAGATAATCCACATTTTCAACTCCTGCACATGAAACCTAATATTAGATGATCTTTCAATAAATTTTAAAACTAGGGTCATTATATTTAATAATTTTTCAAGCTTTCAAAATGATCCATGTTTAAGATTATTTATTAATTAATTAATAATATATCAAAATAGAACACTAATAAAATTATGACATAATTTTATAATAATGTTTTTTATAATAAAAATACCAATAAGTTTAAATAATTAATCATGAGTGCCCATTTTTAATTATCAAAACATAAAAAATCCCATTAATAAGATATCACCTAAAATTATTAAATAGAAATATAACTTTCTATTTAAAATTTAAAATTTTACTTTCAAACTTTAAAACATAATATATTCCCTTCTCAAAAAGTTTTTTCCAATATGTGATATAATATAATTCTCAAACAAATGTGTTGCTAAAACATTAGGGTTCAATAGTTAAAACATTATAGCTCACCCTAGAAAAAAGGGCAACACTTACCCTAAAGTGATATATTTTTATAAAAAAACAAAAATTTATATAGGGTAAGGGTATTAGTATTTTAGAAGAAGATAAAAATAATTAACCTGAATATCAAGAAATTCTTTCGCAGGTAAAAATAAAATAAAATCTCACAACCCTTTTATAAAATGCATTTAAGCAAAATAATTTTACTTTCTAAACAAAACCCTAAAAATGCATACATTTTCAAATCGTTTAATTAGTAATTGCAAAAGTCAAAATACAAATCTAATAGGGTAAAACACAATTTATTATACCCTAATAATTTAATTTCAAAATTACCCAAAGGTAAAGTGAGAAATTATTTGAAGTATTTTGAAACTCAATTCATGCCAATAATATTAAAATTATTTCAAAATACATAAATAATGTAATTTACCAAAATGAAACATATTATTATGTTGTTTTCTTTTAGTAATTTTCGGTAAATGAAAATAAGCCCTAAAAGAATTGCATAATGAAAGCCTAATATGAAATCTTTTAAACATATAGCACGAAAGACATTCAATTACATTCTTTAACCTAATAATTTATCCCTAAATCACTAAAGGGAAGAAAGTAATCTAGAATTTATCCCTTTTCCTCTACCCATACTCTCAAGGAATATAATAGGACAATCGGTTAGGGTAGGATGGGTAGTTAGGATAGGAAGAAAGGGTTGGTTGAGAGGTCGAGTGTTCAAATCCCTCTCCCCACTCTTTTTTCTTAAAAATAATAAAGTAAATAATATATAAGAAAGGAATATTCATATTTGAATTTTAAAATTAGTTTGACAAGAAATACTCCCTGTGTGAGAATTCTATCTTGATTTTTCACGGGCACATGAGATGTAAATAAATTAGTTCCTCTTCTAAATCCTCTTGAAGAATAATAATAGACTAACTGGTTAGAGGGTAGAAGGGTAGGTAGGTAGGAAAAAGGGTTGGCTTGAGAGGTTGAGTGTTCAACTCCCTCTCGCCACCTTTTTAACCCAACCATTTTGTTGTTTTTTATAATTATTTTATTTCAAAATATACATGCATTAAATTTATTGAAATAAAATAATTGAAAACTTATTTCATGAACATAGAATAATGATGAGTATTTATGCCTTTTTAATGATTTGATTTTTTACATAGGGAAATTACATGAAGATTATACTTCCCTGATACTTTTGCATATTTAGAGCCTGAATTTTCAGTTGTCAACAGGCCCTTTTCCAATATTTTCTCATGATTTCCTGAACATCCCAATTCTCTGGCCGACCTAGAGCTTCTATGTTTTCAAGGTTGACTGGGCTTGAAACTCTAGGTCAGGTTTGAGGTTGACCCTGACCTAGATCAAGATGGAGGTTGACCCTGACCTAGATCAAGGTCGAGGTCAACCCTAACCTAGGTCAAGGTCGAGGTCAACCTAGACCCTTATTGGGTTTTGGTCCCCCTTTTCAAGTTTTGATCATAGCGAGCCCTAAAATTAAAGGTGGGCCTCTGAATCTAAATACGAAAGGGTTTTAATTTAAAATTCATTTAATAATTTTCCCTCCTTATTTGGTTATTGTGATTAGACCATAATTCAAGGTGAAATTTGAATTATGTACCCTTACATTTCCCAAGGAGCCTTGCCTTTAAATCTCTATATAAGAACTCTCTTTTGCCTTCATTTTCATCAAGTGACTTCAAGCAACAAGCAAGAGGTGATGATGAGGAGATGATGCAAGATTGCAAGAGGATGATATAGAAGATCAATATTTTTTTGATGCCTTGATGTGAGAAAGTATTTTTGACAAGCTATTATGGACATTCATTTGGAGCAAGAAATATCCCTTCTTCCTTGATCCACCATTTTCAACATTCAAGAATTCAAAGATACAGTCATGGGGTAGCAATTACGGATTGTGAGTTTGGTAGGAGTACTTTATCCTTGGTGGCTTGGTATGATTTCTTTATCATATTCAAATCTATGCATTGCTCTCTCATTTCAATTCATGCTAGGGTTTCAATCTAGAGGATTAGATCTTAGCATTACACATTCAAAGCTCTTCCTACGAGAAATACACACACATATTCTATTGTATTTGGCTATTCGTGGAGGTGGATATCACCAAAATAGGGGTTTGAATAAGGAAAAACTCTAAATAGCCACCCCAAAACACCATTTTAAGATATCTACAGTCATTTTTTTGGGAGTTGCAGAGCAGATATGAGTACCCTTTTTGGAAAACTTCTGTGATCCATGAATAAAATTTATGTTGGAGTAGTGCAGGTCAAGGTCAACATAAAGGGGTCAAGGTCAACATTTACTTGGGTCAAGGTCGACCTTTCTCAAAAAAGGAAAATATTTTTGTTTTTTCTTTGTCTTTGTTTTCATGTCCCAGATCCAGTTGTAGAATTTCTTGAAACTTTGTACAAACACCAAAAACTAGGTATTTTTAGATCAACTTTGTTATGAGGTATGTATTTCATCTTATTTAATTTTAGCATTCTTTACAAGCATTTCTAGATTTACATTAATTATCATTTCAATTTATATGTTTGGTGGTAATATTGGTTTAGGGTCTCTATTAGGTGCATTGTTCAAAACCCTACCTATCCATCACACATTTCCACCTTACAGATATTAATGGAGATCTATTGCATAGAGATTTTTTTTAGATTGTGTGGTGAATCATATGATGTTCATGTCATGTTTCCATCAATACCAAAGAGGGTTATTGTTGGAAACTACAATTGAAACAATTGTTATATTGTCATTGGTGTCAAACCTTAATTGGTAAGACAATTTCTATCTAGGAGAGTACCATATCTTTTTATTGATGAAGAGGATGAGGAGATAACAAGAGAACCTAAGGAATGGTTGATTTATACATGATACTTCAATAGGTACTTGATTATTTGGCACATTGACAAGGTAATGTGTTGTTTACATAGTGAAGAAGAAAGACTGAAAACATAGGCTTAACTGAGTAAAAGTGAAGAAATATAGTTTAAGTCGAGTGATGTTAGTGTCGACCAAGCGCTTGTATATGCTGAGAAAATCTAGTGTTGACCAAACATCAATAATTATCGAGTGAAAGATAATTGCCGAGAAGGAAAATGTTAGCGATGGCCAAGATACATAGTAATGATCAAGGAGATGAACATAGTATTGACCAAGTGTCAGTAATTTACATTTTGAGAAAGAATTGAGAATCCCAGTCGACATAGTTGAATTCTTGGGATATGTAAAACATGTTGACATCATTAATGAATGGTATAAAACATTTAATGCATGGTAAATCATTTTCTTATGATTTCAAAGAGAATTTTGGAGATGTATCTAGAAGGAAAAGAAGGAGAACACAATCATGGAAGGATTCGATGAATATGACCTAAACCTAAGATCTAGGGAAGAGATTAAGAAGCAAAAGACTAATCTACCTGAAAAAGGAGGTATAAGATTAACCTAATTGTGAGGTTACAGAAAATAGAGAAGAGGTTGACGTTATCGACTAGTAAGTTTAAGAAGAAGGCTAAAGGTAAAGTTGTGAAGGAGTTGAACAGAGTTGTGATTGCTTGAAGTGAATATCGAGCAGATCAAAGATGGAGATGAAACTAGAGGTTATTTAGTAAATCAACATATGTGTGAAGTGGATCTATATTTGAAAATTGAGTTGTATATTTTTAGATCAGAACCCACTATTACTTTCTAACCATTGTATCATTCTAAATCCTTTAATCAAGGTTGAGTACCTAACATTCATTGTATAAATCCTTTAATCAAGGTGACATTTTAATGGAATACTCTTAAGACCTCTAACAAGGCTACTCTTAACAGGGTGATTAAATCCTTTAACATGGTCACACCTAACTGTGTGTATTGTAAACCTTTAATTGGGTTGGATTTTCATAGAGCTGACTTTAGAAGAGTGAAAATTAGTAGGATGTTAGAAAGTGGTTTTTCCCAAATTGGTTTTCCACTATAAATCCTAGTGTTATACTTGTGTGAATGATTTTGATGAGGATGATACTGAAAGTTTTATATTCTGCAAGTTATTTACTTTAGGATAGTAGACTACAAGTTTTATGTTATTGGTATATGCTATAGAGACCAAGTTGAAAGCTGATTAGATCTGAGATTGTTGCAGAGATGAAAAGTTGAATTGGTACATCTGGACTTGAGAACAACTGATTCACCCCCCTTCTCTATTATTCTAAAATAATTCTAACAATTGTGTACACCTTGTATTTTCTTTAATGATATTCTTATTTTCTTTACATCTTTTTCTTAACATTTTAATCTATTAGTTATTGTATTACTAGGTTCTTGACAATAGAACCTTAATGCTACAAATAAAAGTGTGATACAAACCAATTATAGCCCTAGGAATTCTTAGGTGTTTTATTTATACCGTAGTAACAATAATAGGAGAATAATAAAATATTATATAGTACAAAATACTAATATTTAACTCTTTAATAGAGACCATACACACATCAAAATTGAAATAAAAAGAAAGTTTACATTATTAGCACTAGCCTCGTCATGACTGACAACTCATACTTTGTGTGTTATGTGAGCTTATTTTATCCCCTATTATTTGTTGTGGGGGACACTAATTTATTTGTTTCAGTTTCTTCTTCTCTTTATTCCATGTTGTGTTGTTGGTGGAACCTGATGAATCATGGGTGGTGATATAAACAAATTAGAGCCTAATTCTTGTGAAAAAATGTAGAAGGATCCAATTATTTGGTGGAAGATCTTTAGATGTGGGACTTTGGCCTTTATGGATAAACTCTATTTTTATGTTATGTTTATCAAGTAAAGAATTCTAAAAAGGATAGAAGAACTCCACTTTATCTCCATATTATTTGTGAAGCTCATTGTCTTAGAGGATTTCATTATAAAGGTGTCAAGTCTCTCTACAGATATCAAGAAGATGTCTAGGGATCACAAAGTATCTGAGGAGGTTTTGTCTTTGTTCTTCAAGGATTATGAGTGAGATAAAGTGAAAAAATGATGGTAGATGGATTTTACGATGGAACCATAATTCACCCATTTGAGAAGAGGTTATAGAAGCTACAATGAGGTATTTCACCCTTCATGGGCACTTTACTAGTCTCTTTGGCCATCATTTTTTTTCTTAATTTTTTTTATATATAATTGTGTTGTATCACTTCCTTTTTACCTATTATCCTCTCTTTTTTCCATTCTTAATAATTATTGGAAGAATTCCAACACCCTAGTCCTCCATGATTGTCTTATTTTACTCATCATGCAGTATGTCAAATATTTCCTATTCTCATTAACCTTTCCTAGTGTAAAAAGGAGACTATAAACCTAATTTTAATGTTTTAATTATCCAATTTATATTCAACATTTAGATACAAGGATAATAACGTTATAGGAGGAGCTATAGCTTTAATACATTGAAATTATTGCTATAAATCCTCTTAATACTCTAGAGAGTGATATTTTAGTCATTTAATGAGTGAATTAATTATAATACAACTTATATATATATATAGTAACAAAAGCAAGGTGTGGAAATACCTTCTTGAATGTCGAGCCCTTAGGGGAGTATGCTAGAGATGGATTTCAATTTTAATTATAGTTACAAAGATGCACATGAATGAAAAAAGTAAACAAAAAAAAAAATATAAATCAAACACAGACAAATTTATCATGGGAAAACCCTTATAGGTAAAAAAACCACACACCAAAGTTAATCCCTCATGTATTATACTAAACAAATTTACATACAATTGTTCAGAATCCTTGGATACTTTTATAGTCTTAAATTATTTACAACTCAACAAAGAATTCCAACATAGTTGACTCTATGATTCCTCTAAGTAATTAACTACAATATTCTTTCTCATTTGATTTCACACTCTACAAAGAATCATTTCTACATTTGAAATATATCCACCTCCCTATAATGGTTTGTTTCAATTCTAGAAAATAAAAAATTGAATCTTCCTAGATTGTCACCATCCATTACACTAATATGTCTAATATGTTTTCATATTGGAAATAAGAATAATTAAAAGAAGGCTAATAATGACTCCAAGATTTCCTAGTCAAATGGTTATGTGACTAATGTTGATGAGGAATACACCCCGTCTTACTCATTTTTTTGATCATGGGGAGTATGTCCTTATTTACCATATTAATAACTTGGTTAGGATGACAAAGAGAAACAAAACACCTTTGATATTGGGTAATCATCTTGTGATAAAAAAATATAAGTGTAAGGGAAAATCATTAGGATGGATGATCAAAATAAAAAACTCACACCAAAATTTCTTTCATACATTACAAGGAATATGATCTCCTATACTCAAGGATGCTCAAGAACTAAGGGGATGGAAGTGGATTTCCTTTTCTATAGAGTTTAAAATGACTATGTAAAGTATGAAGGGAAAATGCAAAAAATGAAGGAATAACTAGGTGATTAATCTTATAAAAATATTTCAATAGTAAATTTGAATTTACAAGCATATCCAAAAAACTAGTACAGTGACTAATCTCTGATCAAAATTGCAGGTTAGAATAGCTGATATGTGTTCCTCTAAGGATTAGGATAAATTTGGAGGCAAACAGAAAGCTTTACTCACATTATACCAATAAATATCAAATACAAGCTTAGTTGACTATATCTCTCTATCTAAATTCTCTACACTATATATATTTGCAAGTGTTCCACCTATCGCCTATACCTAAACATAGAAAAATGGGAAAATGGTTGAGGAAAGGGATTTTCCTTGGCCAAACCTCTATTTAGGAATCAACCTTTAACTCAAGTTGAAATTTCTTGGAAAGGTGAAGCATGTTGTTAGTAGCCTAGGTTTGATAAAATATAGTACCTTCACAAATATTTATTTTGTTGAATCACTTATGAAGATGCTTGGAAATGATATTTGATGTACTCTTGTCCATGGATCTAGGATAGGAAGAACACATGAATACCTTCACTAATTATTTGATCTATACTTCACTCGTTGACTTCCATTATTGAATTAATTGCCTTGTACATAGAGTTCTTGATTTCTTGAAGGTGAATTAAGTTTTTATTGTGTATTATTGTGGATGGATCATAAAATTAGAGAGATAATTTTGTATTTATACCTCACATTTTCTATTTGGATACCAAAATTGGGAGAGAGTTGACTAAAAGTAAAAAAAATAGTAGAAAGAATCACAATTCAAAATTTCCCACAAGCTACGAAGTATGGGGTGATTTTGTAGGTATGGGGTGACTTAGATTCATTCTATACCTATAGGCCCCAATTCAAATTGAGAGTCTATTTGGATGTTAGGATTCTAAAAAAGTACTCAAATCTAGGGGTTGAAATTGATATAAATATAAAAGGCCATCTATTATTAAATGAGGCATATGTATACAAGAGGAAATAATTAGACACACCTAAAATTAAGGGTCTTCATAGAAATAAAATCCTACAAGGAGTTAAATTTAAATATTTATTAATTAATTTCATATAAAAAAGGAAAATGATACATGGAGGCCTTGGACACAAAATGAGCTCTATTTAAGAACCAAAATTATAAGACTTATAATTTATGACACTACACATATAAGCCTGAAAAAGGGAAGAAGGGAAAATAGGGGAAATGGGCTAAAATAATTAGTAGGGAGGTAAAACAAAAAGATACGAAAGGGAATTTTGCCAAGCCCTATAGGGAGGACCCTAGAATGGAAGAGGTGGCGATTGATATAGATGATTGCCAAGTTATAAGGCTCCATTTTGATAATATATCTCTTGAGGAGACTAAGGGATATTTTCATTTTGGTATCCTTGTAGTTGTACACATGGATGGAGATGACTCCATTATGGATGAAACAATTGATTTGGTGGTGTTTCTCATGTATTCTATTGATGTTCATGCCACTTCAGCCAATTATATTGTTTCTAAGATTAACTCTATCAAAGATATTATGAATTCACTTTCCAGTAGGGTGAATGAATTATAAAATATTCTTAATAATAGGTTGGAAAAGTATGAATCTATCAAAACAATATATTTAATTGAGGTAATGATCAATGATGTTAAATCCATGAAGATAGATTAGGAAGAAAAAATAAAAGTATTGGAAGATACTATTGTAAAGGTGTATAACAAGCTTAATAGAGTGGTGTATGTTAGTAGGTCCATGGTCCAAAATAGTGAAGTGCATCTCTAGATGCTATTTAGAAAAAAATGTTAATCTATGATGGAATAGTTTGATGTTACTAGTGAGGATGTGGGCATTTACAGCCACGTATTTGATCAAAGTAAAATAGTCTCTTCCAAAATGTAGGGACCCTTGGTGAGGACCCGTAACCAATCTAGAGTTGTGGATGACCATTCCTAGATCATCTAGTAGGTAATGTATATGAATGAACAAATGGTAGATTAAAACCTAGAGTATACCAAAATCCTAAAAGAATTGTAGTAGGTTGGTTCAAGTCTATGACCTTGTTTCTCTTGGTCTTAGTTTTTCTATTATTTTATTGATGTTTCACTATTGGTTCTAATTTTCTTCTTTTATGATATTGGATTTTTTTTTTGCTAAAGGTTTTTTGAGCCCCTTTGAAATCTATTCTATAAATTAATCAAAAACTTGAATATTAGAAGTTATCTTATCTTCTATGGAATTATTTTTGTTTTAGAAAAAAGATTAAAGAAATTTTTTGGAGGGTTATAAAATCTTGTGGATTTAGGTAACAATATTTTGGGTGTTAATGGAGTGGAAGGGATCATAATATTCTAGAAAGAGTCTTTTAATAGTTTATTTATTATATTTTTTGAATCAATCTTCACATTTGATGAGGTTGATATTTTATTTCTTAGTCATCAAGTGGGAAAGGTTATATAGTTTGAGTTAAAATTGGATAGATTTATTAAAGAAAAAGGTTTATAACTAAATGTCAACCATGAAAATAGCATGAATAAATCATAAATAATTTTATATATGTTAAATATATCAATGATTAATAATGGCATATATTTGGATATGTAGTGTTGAATTTTAAACACTTCGTTGGTGAAGCAACCACCAAGGTTCAAAGCCCTACTAGACCATTGTACTCATAGGCCTTGTCTTTTTTCTAGGTTGTTATATGCTCATGGGTTTGAACAAGTGAAGTGTGGGGATGAGGTCCCCCATTCATGGCCTCACCCATTCATAGCTCTAGGTCAAAATCATTTCACGTGGAGCTGGAGGGTGTGTCATGCTAGTGTCACCAACCATGTTAAAAAATTTACTAGGCATTAATATAAGAATGACATGAATGGATAAACTTATTCGAAGATTACTAAATAGATTCAAATTATATATCTAACATGGAAATTAATGGAAAAGAAGGTAATTCCATTCATTCATGATCCATCCATTAACTACACTACAAAAAAGAAGGGGTGAGATTTGATCAAGTGTAACAAAAGTAAAATTTATATAACTACACATGACAATATTTGAAGGTTGTATAGATATAAAAATATAGAATAATTCCAAAATAATAGGCCAAACATATAAAAAGATGGATTATATAATGGGATGCAACCATTGTGTTTTCTCGGTATTTTGAAGCAAAACATCACATGCTTTTATTGTGTCCAAGTTTTCTATGCTAATTTAAATAATACTATAGAGAAAATAAATATCTATATTTAATTATAATTTTCTAAAGACCTAGAGGAATGAAGAAGAATATTTTATGGACGAGCCATAAAATTTCCAAGATCTAGAGATAAAATTTCAAGAGAGCTATATTATACAAGAGAAAACCAAGAGTTTGTGAATTTAAAATTATACTGAGCTATTTTATTTTCCTTCTCTAGCATATTAAAAATTAACTAGATTAGTTTGATATTATATAATGGGCAACTTAAAGAGGAGGTTGTCCTCAATAGTCTTACAATTTAAAGAGAAATAAAGATTTCATGAAGTAGTTTTCCATGCTCTCGCAAGATGGATTTGTTTATTTCTTCACAAGATAAATATTAAATATCTTTACCAATGCACTTTCCTTGACTTATTCCAAATATGAAAAAAAAATCTCCTATCCTTTTGAGAAAGTGGACTGAGTGGTTCTTATAAATTATCCAATCATATTTTTAAAGATTTCAAATCTAATTGTGAAGATTCAATTACCCAAATTATGTTCAATATTTAGCATTAAGGTACGAATAAAGGAGCTATTATGAACATAGAAAAAATGTCTTAAAATTTATTATGCTAAATTATTTCAATAAATCAAGTCAATACTCTAGGGGATAAATGGTTTATTCATGTTTTATGAGTGATCATTCTAATAGCACCTATATATTGTCCTTAGAGGAATTCTCAACAAGCTAGGAATTAAAGGAATTCATATTGGGATTGGACGATATACATAAATCACCATTTATTTCAATCCTAGCAAATTTTCCTACATGATAATCACGTAAGCATTCTCTCTTGCTAGTAAAAAAAGGAAAAAGAAGAACCTGTTCTTCATGGAAAAACTAGAAAGAAAAAATCCTTTCTGAATTAATATCTCTGGGATGAAATCTTGAAGAAACCTTTGATCTCTGACAGAGGTACCCTTCCCAATATTTGCATATAATCCGTATGTCGCTACTCTTTGGTGTTACTGGCATATTTTCTCCTTCTTCACCTATGTGTTGCTTCTCTTCCCTTCAACCCGAGTGTTGTCTCCCATGTTTTTCCTCTCTATTATGTTTTTTTTTTTTTTCTACGCGCTCCCCTCTCTTATTATCATGTGTCTCCTTTCCTTTACAATGTGTGCTTTCTTTTAACCTTGTGCGCTACCTCCAAAAACTACTGGCCACGTGCAACTCTCTATTGCATTTGATTCTTCTCTTAGACGCGTCTGTCATGCCACACATGGAGATCAGAATCCCATGTTTAGGTAGTTAAACACAGTTTCCATACCCATTTTTTAACCTAAAATCTAATGGATATGTCGATGAAAAGTTCTAACATAATTTCCAAGGTTCACTTACCATTACTTCATCACCCAAAATCCTCCAGTCATGGTTTAACCTTACACTTGGCAGCTAAACAAAACTGAGCCCTGAATGTTAAGTTAACATTTAGTCAACTTATTTAACCATCTCCTGTCACATAGTTAGTCATTTTCCCTTATAGAAATTACATTATTATATCAATTTAATAAAACACTCAAAAGCATAAATATACTCATAGTACATCAATTTCTTCTTAAATAACTTCCAATTATCAAAAGCATCATAACTAAAGAAATTAATAAAATTTTATTTCTTTCTTTGTAATTAAAATTGTCTTAAAACACAATCGATATGTCATGTGAATGATTAGATTATATAATACACATACGCAAAGAATCTCATGAATATCCAAGCTAAAATCTATGTGGTGTGTTCTTGCGACCATTGTTATTCTGCTCTTATCTGTGCCAACAAGATATATCATTCTACCTCAATCACATTTCCATCTTCGTCTACTGTCATGCATGATCAAACTCAAAAGATCATCAATACGTTAGTCTCATAAACCGAAACTCAAATATAAATTTCTTAACTTATTTGACATTTCAATTTCATCATCAATTATAACTCATAAATGTATTTTTTAATGCATGTAAAATTTTCACATATAACATCATACTTTCATTTCATCTATATAATTTATCATAACATAATTAGAAAAACATAATAAAACCATATCTAAAGCAATTATTTAATACAACTTGGGTCAAAAAACCTTCAACCAAGTCAACATAAGTCTAAAGAGTCACACAAATAGTCCTAAAATCCAACAGAAACAAATCAAGTTATGAGATCCCTCCCTTCTAAGAGGAGACATCAACCCGATATCTTATGAAAATATAAAAAGAAGTTCACTACAAAGCTTAAAGCATAAACATAACAAAAATAAATCTAAGAAAATAAATGTGGAAATGATCTATGCATGTCTTCCACACTTCACAAGTAGCATTGTCAACAGAGAATTGGTCCCATTGGAAGTTATATTGCAATACATATCTGTCACACACCTTGATGGTACGTTGATCAATGTGGCAGGTAGGCTATACCAACACCACCCCTAGATCCTGAACCTATAATGCATGCCAATCAAGAATATGAGATGCATTTGGATGGTAGGGATTCAACAAAGAAACATGAAAGACATTATGGATTCAGGCAAGAGCTAGCGGTAGAGAAATTATGTAGGAAACGGGGTTGAGGACCTCCAAAACATCAAAAGGACCCACATATATTGGTGCAAGATTTGAATAATTTCCAAAAGAGATTGAGCTTTTATGTGGTCTCACATGCAAAAACACCTTGTCACCTTCCAGGAACTATCTAAAAGTGTGGTTCCTATCTGCATAACTCTTCTTTCTATTAGCTGCTTCCTTCAGCTGAGTACCAATCAGAGTTATTTGTTCTTCCATCTCTCTCAGCATATCAGGACCAATGATTATCCTATCCTCTACTCTATCCCAGCTCATAGGAGTACAAAACTTATGTTCATAAAGTGCCTCAAATGGTGCCATTCCAAAAGAAGCATCGTAAGAGTTGTTGTAGGAAAACTCCACCATGGAAGATACTCTTCCCATTTATACTCCCAACCCATGCAATACGTATGGAATAAATCTTCAATGAATTGATTCACTCTCTTAGTTTGTCCATCTATCTGTGGATGCTAAGAGGTACTGAAATTCAACCTAGTTCCCAAGGAAGCATTCAAGGTTGTCCAAAACTTTGATGTCATCCTAGTATCTCTATTAGAAATAATATTCTTAGGTATACCATGCAATCTGAAAATCTCTTGAACAAATTTCTTGGCCAAAGCCAAAGATCCATCTCTCAAGCTACCTGGAAGAAAGTGAGCTACCTTGGTTAGTTTTTCAACTACAACCAAGATTACATCATGTCTACATCATGTCATGGGTAAACCTTGGATAAAATCCATACTAATAACTTACCACTTATACTATAGTATATCATGTGGGTACAGAAGTCCTACTGGATGGACATGTCCAGCCTTAACTCACTGACATTCTACAAATTGGTCTACAAAATTTGTCATATCTCACTTTAGCCCTGGCCAAAAATACAATGGACTCATATCGAAAATCATCTTATTTACCCCTCGATGTCCTAAAAATGGATTTGATGCAGTCAAGGATGAAGGATCCAATTAAGGACTATCTGACCTTGTAGCCAAACACCAACATAGTGAAAATACACAACAAGAAACCAGATCTAAAAGGAAACAAATGTCTTTATTCATCAATTAACTGATTACATGCAATGTGTTGGGCTATAAGGCCTTCCCAGTTATGGCCAAATACAATGCAATAAATAGTTCTACAAGATCACAAAGGATCCAACACACTTCTCCTTAGCTAGCCCAGGTCTATAACACAACAGGACACTGGTAGGCACTCCAAGAAAGATCTAAACCTATACTCAAACTTCCAAGCAATCTTTCTGCTACCTAAGCTCACAAGCTACTAACTCTACTTTCATATATCCACACATCAACTACTCTAGCTCCCCCCTAAACAACTACCCAAACATCTACTTAAATACTAAACCCTAGCCACAAGTCATCTTTACAAACAATTAAATCCCAAAAGCCAGTTGGCTTCCAAATATACAAACATTAAATGCCAAACATCATTCAACTTACAAATAACTTCATAAATATTTAATTCACCAAGTCAGCCTCCAGATCCACATAGGATAATGCAACACACCAGATCTAGGTCCCCACATGTCCAACAGTCAATCCATAACTTGAGGAATGTGATCTAGATTAAATGCATCAGTCGGCCAAGCCAAATCTCTAAGAACAACCGTTAGTAAGCCAAACTACCGAGCACCAACAATGTCAACCAAGCACCACAGACATTTTCAAGCACCAAAAGTGCCAAGTCTCCTTCAATGACCGAGCTTCCATCAGCAAATGAGTCCTCTAGCAACTGAGCCACTTCAACAACCGAGCAACAAGCATAAACACCAAGACCTCATCGGTAATTGAGCACCAAGAAACAAACCACCAAGTCACCAAGTGACCATCATCCATGAAGGTCCACCCGAACTTCCAACTGAGAATCACCATCAAGACCAAGAAACTCTAGTCTTATACTAAAACCATCAGCCAAGTAACCGAACTCCACCAGATAGTTACCAAGACTACCAGAATCTTTAGGCACCAAGTGATAAGCCAGGATGCCACTACATTAGACTCTCGGGCTACAAATAAAAGTGTGTCCCACAATTTCTCACTAAAGGGAACATCTGAAAAACACCAACTCAACTTCACCTTCACCAAAGGTTTCCACTCCACCATAGGAAAGAGAACCAATCTGAAACCCAACCAATCAGTATGTTCACCATCCTGAACAAACCGAGCCTTCAATCCATCACCAGGGATCAAGGAAGAATCCCATCTCATAATCTCATCACCAAACTTATCAGTGTCAACTAGAAACTCAAGTCCACAACCAATAAACAACATCTGTACCACAACACCAAATAAAAGCAACTCAGTAACACCAACATCACCGAGGTGTTCAAAAAAAGGCAACTCTACACCAACAACAATTTGATCAAGCACAACCAGATGCTTTGCAATTTCCATGTCAAGCACAATAGACTAAACATGAAAACCAATCTCCTCACCAGCCTCAACAAGATCAACAACATCATAGGTAATCATAGGTAACTCATCAAAAAGCACAAGTTGCTCTACAAGTTTGATGTCAGACTCCACTAACTGAACACCAAAACCAAAGTTGTTTGAGTTCAATGACCTAGCTCCCATCAGTGACCGAGTCCTCCAGCAACCGACCCACTTCAACAACCGAGCAACAAGCATAAACACCGAGACCTCATCGGTAACTGAGCACCGAGCAACAAACCACCAAGTCACCAAGTGACCATCATCCATGAAGGTCCACCTGAACTTCCAACTGAGAATCACTGTCAAGATCGAGAAACTCCAGTCTTCTACTAAAACCATTAGCCAAGTAATTGAAGTCCACCAGATAGTTATTGAGACTGCTAGAATCTTCAGGCACCGAGTGATAAGCAAGGATACCACTGCATCAGGAGTGCAATGCATTTCCTCTAAAACCACCTTCCTCAACCCTACTCGGTCAGGAATATACATCCTATCTTGGTATCTCATGATACCATCATCCTCAAAAGTGTATCTATCAAAATGGAGATCTGATAGATCTACAAGTAATGTTGTCTTAACCATCTTATAATGGTCATATCCTGAAATATTCTCTAACCCATATTCTTTCAAATGAGTTCTAGAAGTAGATATAGTAGAAATGTGTCTTCTCATGCTTAGAGCATCTGCTAATCTATTCTCTTTACCCTTAATAAATTCAATACTAAAAATATACTCACTCAGAAACTCTAACCAACGTCTCTATCTAGGGTTGAGATTAGGTTGTGTGAAGATATACCTAAGTACCATGTGATCTGTCTTCAATTCAAATGACTTACCCAAAAGGTAATGTCTCCACATCACTAAAGCATGAACAATTACAGCCAATTTGAAGTCATGAGGTGCATAGTTAACCTCATACTATTTCAATTTTTTTGACTCATAAGCCACTACTTTGCCACCTTTCATGAGAACACCACCAAGACCTTCACTTGAAGTGTTAGTGATAACTATAAAGTATCCATTAGGATTTGGTATAATCAAGGTAGGAGTAGATGTGAGCTTCTATTTTAGTAATTGGAATGCTCTCTCACATGCATCAGTCCAATCATATATTTTTCCTTTTCTCTAAATAGATGTAATAGGTGCTGCAATTTTGGAGAATCCCTCCACAAATTTCCTATAATATCTTGCAAGTCCCATGAAACTTCTCACTTCACTCACATTCTGAGGAGTTGGCTACTCAATAATGGCTTTGATATTTGGAGGATCTACTGCAATTCCATCTGTAGAGATGATATGAGCCAAATAGTGAATCTCTTTCTAATAGAAAGAATACTTTGAGAGTTTCCCTTACAACTTCTTGTCTCTCAAATTCTATAAAACTATCCACAAATGTTCCTCATGTTCCTCCATACTCTTGCAGTAAATCAAAATGTCATTAATGAATATATCTAAAAACTTATTGAGACAATCCCTAAATACACTGCTCAATAAGTTCATAAATGGTGCATGTGCATTTATCAATCCAAAAGATAAGACTACAAATTCATAATGCCCATACCTTGTCCTAATTTTTTTTTAGATATGTCCTCCTATTTGATCTTGAGTTGGTGATATCCAGACCTCAAATCAATCTTAGCGAAAATAGTTTCTCCCTTCATTTGATCAAAAATTTCATCTATCCATGGAAGAGGTTATTTGTTCTTAATGGTCACATTATTAAGCATTTTGTAATCTATGCACAATCATGAGGTACCATCTTTCTTCTTCACAAAGATCACGGGAACTCCTCATGGTGAAACACTAGGTAAAATAAACCTTTTATCCAAGAGTTCTTGCAACTACACCTTCAACTCATACATTTCAGTAGTGGTCATTTGATATGGACCTTTGGATTGAGGTTTAATACTAGGCGTCACATCAAGTGAGAAATCAAATTCTCTCTTTGGAGGTAACTCTTTAGGAAAAACATCCTTGAATTCTTGCAGAATAGGGAGATCTTCTAAAATAGGAGGTGTATCCAAATCTTTGACATAAGCCACATACAACATATACCCCTTTCAATTGCATGGCCAAAATCTATCAAAGTTCAAGAGACCTTTTCACACCATACAGTATTAAATGATTACCTACATCATCAAGGCATTCTACTATTTTATCTTTGCAATTCACTATGGCCTTATGTTTTATTAACCAACTGATGCCCAAAATGACATCATAAGAACCTAAAGGTGCAATGTACAAGTTTACTTGCATTTGAAAATGAGGAATTTCAATCTCACTACAAGATAAACATTGCTCAACCTTATGCTCTAGCTTATTATCATATTCTACCATCCATGGTTCTATCATATATCTCTCTCTAATTAGAAATTTAGAAACAAGTCTAGGATCTATAAAACATTTAGTAGCTCCAGTATCAATCAAAATATATATGTCATGACCAAAAAGCTTACTAGTCATCTGAATGGGTGTTCCCTAAAAATCAGCTTGTCTATTATTCATAGATGCATGAATGTGGTGCTGAGTCTGAGGTCCTTTCCCATCTCTATGGACTGATTTCTGAGGAAAAATACTAGCATAGTGGTCACCTCCACAAGTGTAGGAACCATCTAGAATTCCCTTTTTATCATTAGGTTTATCCTCTTATTGTCATTCCTATTATTTTCCCTATTCTAGTTACCATTTTTGTTCCTTCCAGCATTACCTTTGCCCTTGCCTCTCATATTTTGCACCTATTTCTCACCAGTGTCCTTTGGTTTATTATCTTGAAACTTCCTCTTATATTCTTGAGGTGCACGATTCCTTTGACTCACTCTAATTAAAGATACCTATTTTAGTTTCTTCTCTTATCTCAAAGCCTTCCTAAAAGAAAAATCCATAGTCTCAAGCTCATGCATATCCATTTCTGATCCTATCTCTGGACGTAATCTGAGAATAAACTTGCAGCTTCTAAACTACTCATCCTACTAATATTGAGGTACATACTTTAGTAAGTGGTAGAATCTCTCATGGAATTTAGTGGCAGTTAAAACTCCTTGAATCAAGTTTGAGAATTCAGCCACTTTCCTATCATAGTATAGCTGAGGTAGCCACCTCTTATGAAAAAGTACTAGGAATTATTCCCAAGAGATCTCACTAGGCTACATCCTCTTTTGGGACATCTCACTATCCCACCAAGTACCAGCCTCACCAACCAATTGAAAATCACCCCACATAGCTCTAGATTCACCTAAAAGATTACGAACTCAAAAATACTTTTCCATGGATACTATCCATTCCTCAACACCATCACTCATGGCCTTACCATGAAATGTAGGAGGTATGACCTTCTTGAGGTGCTTACTCAGGTCCTCTTCTATTATTTCTCTATTATTAGGTACATTTACAACCCCATGGTCTGCATTTTGGTTTTTCCACTCTTTGTTCCTCCTATCCTCTTCTTCCTTTCTTAGTGCTTCCAAATGGTGGTCCTAATCCAGTTTATGTTGAGCTTCAAGTCTCTGATCCTCTTCTCTCTTTCTTCTTTCCTCTTTGTTATGTCTACCTCTTTCATCCTATTCTAGTTGTTCCATATGACTATTTTTTTGTTACAAGAGGTTCCTTTGTTCTATCAAGAGATTTAGGATTTCATCCATCCTTGGATTTTATTCCTTGTTGACCTATCCATTACTGGATCCACCCTTATTACTGTTTCTTATTTGAATGGTGTTAAATCACTTTCTCCACCAAGCATGAGTACACAACTTAACAATAGTAGACCAAGGTTCAAGTGTTTAAACACAACTTTCATACCACGTGTAAAGACTGAATCTTACACTTAAGAGACATGTAAGCTCTAGATCAGAAAAACTCAAAAAGTCAAAAACATAACAAGTCTGAATGATAATAAGACTTTTGCACAAAATAAATTTCATTTCTATAAAAAAAGAGTATAATAATATGAGATAATGTTGATTATCCTTGACATAGTAGATAAAAATTCTACCATACTATCAAATAAAACAACATGAGTAAAAAAATACTAAAGGGATGTCGACCATTCAGTCACACATCATACATCAATTACCCAGTTACAAAGGAATGGAGTACAAGACCCAAAAATGGTTGAAATAAGATAAGATATCTACAAATATATTCCATCGTCCATCAGACTATGAGCCATCCATTTGCATATTCATATCTCATGTGCCATCAGATAGTATATTATCCATCTACAAATCTCAAGATGGAAATGTGATCTAGGTGTGTATTCTGCCCAACCATGGAGCGGTTAGCTCCCCCGGGGCTCATCCTAAAATGAAGAGCACACCAACCCTATTCAAGTCATCTATTAACTTGACACTAATGGATCAGAAAGGAATTTGGTGCAAGCTATGAACTAACTACTTTATCATACACAAAGTAGAACTAACACATATATGGCATAGAGAAAGTACATAACCAAAATAAATTCCATTATGTGTTTTCATAGCTTAGGCCTAAGCATAAATAATGAGATTTCTACTGGTAGGTAAAAGAAATTAATTTTTACCCTTCTCTATTTTCCCATATTCAACACCCTTTCCCATGATATCTTTCCTCAAAAGGAACTAAGTAAAACACTTAAGAAAACATAAATCCAAGTTTAACCCTTTTCATAAAGAAAAATCAGTCTGGTAAATCTTCCATATTTTTTAAATAATTAGTTTCTACTAACAAGACCATATTACTCCTTACAGAATATAAAAACCTAGTCTCATAAAGAAATGATAGAGAAAATTCATATTTTATTATTTTATACAGTCTTTCTACTACTACAGGAAGTTAAAATATATCCTGTCACATTCTAGAAAGAATCTAAACAACAACACTCCACTTGCTACAAGAAGCTCACATAGTTTTGTTCGCTGATTAAGATAAGAAAACAACAATAAAGTTTTTCTAAGTTTTTCATACAAAGGTTGTCAATAGTGTTGTATGTTTTAACTATCTTTTTCCAGTGATTGGGTTTAAAGATAATTAATTGTTTTTAATGTAAAGAAAATGTTTATTTAAAATCCTTTCCAGCTATATATATAAATAAAATGAACTAGTTTATACATACAATATATGCAAGAAGGTTTTACATTCTACCTCAGTTTAAAAGAAAAATAGTAAGCTTATTTTACTAAATTTTCAACTACAAGTTTGATATGCTGACAACATAACCGATCTATCTATGTATACTACAATTAATCATTTCCTTATTTTCTAAGATCTGAAACTAACTGATTTTTGTTTCATATTTATACTAGTTTTCTACCGAGTTTCAGGAAATCCAAATTACAAAGGGTTACATAAATTAAAAAAAACCCATTGAAAAAATTCTTAAATTCATGAATTTAATCTAATCTCTGCTTTAGAAAACTAATTGAGAGATGACCAAAGATTAATAAGTTTGTAAAATTTTGGTACCAGGATTCTCAACAAATTAGGCATTAAAGGAATTCATACTGGGATTGGACGATATACATAAATCACCATTTATTTCAATCCTAGAAAATTTTCCTACATGATAATGGTGTAAGCATTCTCTCTTGCTCTAAAAAATAAATAAGAAAAAGAAAAACCTATTCTTTATGGAAAAACTAGAAGGCAAAAATCCTTTCTGAATCAATATCTCCAAGATGAAATCTTGAAGAAGCCTTTGATCTCTGACATCGGTACCCTTCCCAAGATTTGTGTATACTCCTTATGTCACTTCTCTTTGGTGTTACTAGTGTATTTTCTTCTACTTCACCTATGTGTTTCTTCTATTCCCTTCAACTTGAGCATTGCCTCCCCCTTTTCCCCTCTCTATTGTGTTATTTTTTCTTTTGTGCACTCCCCTCTCTTACTATGATGTGTCCTCTTTCCTTTACATTGTGTGCTTTCTTTTAACCCTGTGCACTGTCTCCAAAAACTAATAGCGTACATTATCGTTGAACCCACATGCAACTCTCTATTGCATTTGATTCTTCTCTTAGACACGTCCGTCATGCCACATATGGAGATCATAATCCCATGTTTAGGTAGTCAAACATAGTGTCCATACCCAGTCTATCACCTTAAATCCAATGGATAAGCCAATGACAAAGTCTAACATAATTGCCAAGGTTCACTTACCTTTACTTCATCACCCAAAATACTCCAGTCACAGTTTAACCTTACACTTGGAAGATAAACAAAATTGAGCCTTGAATGCTAAGTTAGCATTTAGTCAACTAATGTAACCATCTCATGTCACATTGTTAGTCATTTTCCCTTATAGAACTTACAATATTATATCAATTTAATAAAAGACTCGAAAGCATAAATATAGTCATAGTACATCAATTTCTTCTTAAATAACTTCCAATTATCAAAACTAACATAACTAAAGAAATTGACAAGCTTCAATGACAAACTTAATGCCATGGAGGAGAAAATCCAATGCAGTGATGTTTTAACCAAGAAAGTTGAGACTATGGAAAAGAGAATTGACAAGCTGGAGAAGACCATGGGGAACATTGCAGAACAGAGCTTTGTTGTCCTCAAGGATTCAAATGAGCACATGAAGATCCTGGTTGACAAGTTTGATAAAGGGAAAGGGAACCAAGAGATCATAGAGACTAAAGAGGAATAGGGACCTAGTAAGCGTACGAGATCCAGGTCCAAGATGGTGGAAGATGGCAACAAGAATGACATGGAAGAGCTGAAGCTGTCTGCTGCAAACATGCAGATTCTTGTGGATCAGGCTGCAGAACTAATGAAATGTGTTTAGATAGCAGCTTGTTGTCTTGCTTTCCTTTTTTGTTGTCCTTTGTCTTTTGGCTGGTCTTTGTGTTTAAGGACTTGTTTGTGTTGCTTTTTTTGGTGCTGATGCACTTGAACTATTGGAGCTTAAATGTCTTATCTATTTTCTCCTTGTAAAAGGTTTTGTGTCCTTTCAAAACCTATTTTTACGTAATCAAAACATAACTAAAGAAATTAATAAAATTTAATTTCTTTCTATGTACTTAAAATTGTCTTAAAACACAGTCAATATCTCACATGAACAATTAGATTATATAATAAACACATGCAAAGAATCTGATGAATATCCAATCTAAAATCTATGTGGTGTGTGCTTATGATCATTCTTGTTCCCGTCTCATCCCTACCAACAAGATAGATTATTCTACCTCAATCACATTTCTATCCTCATCTCCTATCATGCATGATCAAACTCAAAAAATCATCAGTAGGTTAGTCTCGTAAACTGAAAATCAAATATAAATTACTTAACCTATTTGTGATTTCAATTTCATCATCAATTATAACTCATAAACATATTTTGTAATGCATGTAAAAATTTCACATATAACATCATACTTTCATTTGGTCTATATAATTTATCATAACATAATTAGAAAAAAATAATTATAAAACCATATCTAAATCAATTATTTAATACGAATTGGGTCGATAAACCTTCAACAAAGTAAACATAAGTCTAAAAGAGTTGCACAAATAGTCCTAAAATCTAGGAGAACCAAATTGGGTTATGACAATAAATATTTAAACAAGATAATATTCTAAAGTTCATACTAAGAAAGTTATAATGATACATGTTGAGATTTTGTTTTGTAGGTCCTACCACCTATTAATTTTCCTAAATTTTCCTTTCATTTGTTAGGGAAAAAATGTGATGATGATTCCTTGTTTATTGTTTAATAAAGCCAGTGAATCAACAGTAAGTGCAAATGGAGAGGAAAAGGTTCTGAGTAAATACTTCTCATCTTTGACAATCCATATGTTTCGAGTTTTTTTCTATTGTTGTGTTATATTCGGTCTTTCCACAACTTTTCTCTTACTGTCTTACAAAACATGGCCTATAAAATACATTAATTATTATAGTTTAACCCAAGTTGGGAGTAGATCAATCTTGATGATCCCTTCTTCTCCATGTACATTTTTAATATTATTTCCCTCTGATTTACATGTTTACATTGTATCGATATTCACGCTTTTGACTCTTCTCATACCGAATTTTGGGTTCGTTATATTCCATAAACAAATAAAACTTTAATGCCTCACTGAGTTGATTAGTAGATATTCAAGCTTGTCCTTGCACAAGAATTTGTCGATAATATTTAAAAATCATGTCCCTTAAATGTATGCAAGGCACATTACATTGCACTATAATGTTACTATTTCTTATTTTTGACTTTCAACAATGTCCTTTGTTATGTTTGACTTTTCTAAGGAGACTGGTAACATTTTTAATTTATATAATGCTTTCAAAAAAACATAGCTTAATCTATTCATTTAATTAGAAAGAGTATTAATAAGGAAGGACAAGTATAGTAATATTTTTTTTATATAAAATAAATTTATTTTTTATTAAGGGTAAAAGAGGTTTTGATGGGACTCTGAAATTTATTATAAATAGATTTTAGTGGGATTTGGAACCCAAAACTAATCATCTACAAATAATATAGCGTAGAAAACCAACAGTTACACCAACAACTAACAATCAACAACCTAAAATATAAGAACAATACATAACTCCATCTGCAACTAAATAGAAGATCGAGACCTTACATCACAGAGAATTTCATAAACCTTAAGAAATAATAGGTTTTGTTGGTACCCATAACCACAATCTTTGGGTTTTGACAAGGCTCCCATAACCTTTAAAAAGTGGACATATAGATAAACTTTGAAGACCCTATCCAAAAATAAACAACCCTCCCAATTAAAAAATAGCTGCAAGAAAAACAAAAGGTTTTGATAGGCTCCCTTAACCTTGACAACCAGCCTCAAACAATTAATCAATGAAGCTTAGATGAAGATACATGGTTTTGGAAGGCTCCCTAAACCTCTGAGTCAAGACATTCCATAAGATAGATATAAAAATCAAATTTCACAGGCATAGAAAAGTCCTCCCAATAGGAAAGGATCATAGGGCTTTGAACAACACCTGAAACCACAAGATTGGGTTTTAACATGGCTCCCAAAACTCGTAATAAGATGAAAACAAGAATGAACCACCAACAATTCCACAACACACCTAAAAAAATCCTTTCCACCTCAATAGGAACTATAGAGGCAAGGACAATTGAAGAACAAGTCCAAGCCCAATTCCAACCCACTACAGTATAGCCACAAGTGATAAAAAATATAGAGCCACTAAACACCTCTTTCCAATAGAAACAATCCACTGATCCATAGGATCTTCCTCTACCTCAATAGGAGCTTCCACCTCAATAGAAAATTGAAAAAAGAAAGAAGAATCCCACCACATAGCAACAGGGTGAAACCCCAGCTTAATAGGGGTATGTTGCCCCTCAATAAGAGCCTTATGTGGAAGAGCCTAGTGGAAGGGAAAATCCCACCAAAGATGAACATCTTGAAAGCATCAGGAGAAAACAAGATGTTAGAAATAGGGAATACTAAGAGGGGGGGGGGGGGGGTGGGTGAATCAGTATTCTACAAAATTTTTCTTTTGCCCAATTATGGATATAACAAATTATCTTTATGCTTTCATAATAGAGTAAACTAAAGAACATGCATAACAATAAAGAAAATGAACTCATAACATATTATTTTTTCTCGAGGAAACCCTGGCCAAGTGAAAACCCCAATGGGGATGGTACCCACAAAGATGCACTAATCAAAAGTATCTTGTTAAGGATATTGACCCTGTTAGGAGCCTGTTACATGCATATAGTGTCTCAGTCCTAATTAAGGGACTATAGGCCTTGTTAGAAGCCTCAACCTTGCTAAGAGTTGGTAGTACTAATTACAAATGATTACAAGATGAGCCCACTACCCAAACAAGTAATGTACAATGATTACTAATTACAAAAAGGGTAAGGTACATAAACTTATACTACTTGCTTGTCTTTCACAACTTCACATCAATAGCTTTCCCTATATCATCTATCTCATTACAATACATCTCATGTCTTCGCATTTCATATGCCTTATATTTATACAAGTTATTAGGAATAATAACTTTTAGAGTCGGCTTTACAAAACATAAATCTTTACACAAAATATATATTTACCCAAGCTTTAACATCTAGGATGTCATCCCTTTATATTATTAAGACATTATTTTGATAAACAAAATAATCCCTTAACTCTTTACCAATTTTGTCTTCTTCTCTGTCCTGTCGGCTTTAACACTGTCTTTGGTAAAACTATCATAAATTCTTCCGTACATGTCATAAAAACTTGCACTCTTAGGTGAGTCTTCAATATGTATCATAGTATCTATGTTCAAGTGTCCAAGCACTGAACTTACTCTGATCAACATCACCAATCAAAATTGTCGTAGGTTACATTGGGAAAATATTGCACATACTTAGACAATTTTTCTTTGCACCCTGTCATACTTGCTCTCTGTCATATGTGGTCTTCATGTAGATTATATGTTTCCATAATGACAACATCTAGATATCTGACTCAGCCAAATTGCTAACAATCTCTCCCTTTGTCATTGGTGGCAACATATAAGAAAATGGGCTAAGTCTTAAAACTTCTAAACTCAAAATTGTGGCCATAACAAAAAGATATATTCGTTGTCCTTATAACTCCATAAATCTTATCTATATTCTATACTCCCCCTAATAATATACTTCCTTATCATACATACATCAATTTTGTGCTATATATCTCTCCCCCTTTGACAACAATGACCAAAAAGGGTGCCAAAACTGTGTTCAAAAAAAGTTGTATACCTTGATTCAGAATTGCAGAGCTAGTAGGCTTGCAACACAATTTGCAGAATTCACTTTAATGCTCTATATCTCCTTCTCCCATGCCTTCTTAATGGAATCTACAACTATAATCCATAGAATGTGATCTCACATGCTTGAAGGTTTGCAAAACTAAACTTCTCAAAAGATGTCTTAGATGCAAGACATTCTTCCAACTATCCTTCAACTATGCTTATCTTTATTGAAATGTGCTCTCTTAGAAGAGTGAATCTTTTCAATTTCCCATCCTTTTCATCATTGAGAATCATTATTTCATCATTTACTTTACTGATTCTTTTCTCAATATCCAATATCTTCACATTAGGGATGGCTAAAAGATTTTTCTCTAACTGAATTTCTACTTCTTTAGCCTTAATCTTCTCAACTACTTCAGATACATGGTTTTTAGATTTTGTACACTGAATGTACAAATTTTTACCGCTATCCAAATTCCTTTCAAGTCTTTTATACAAACATCTAGATTGTTAATATCATTTCTGATATTCTGACTTATATCATGAAATATTTTGGCCTCATAGGCTACCTGAACCTTCACTTTAGCTATATCTAATAGGTTAGTGAACTCATTATCAAATACATCCATAACTTTCTTAGCTCTTTCTAGTGGATCTACCTCTTCTATATGGTTAGTCACAACACTTTGTAACTTCTCTTTTATTTCCAACAAAGATCCTTTAAGCCTTTTCACCTTCTTCTTCTTTCCAATTATTTTGTTTAGGGATGTGATCAATTCCATTTGATCATCATCATCAACCTCTTTCTCAAAGCTTTCAAATATTGATCCAATCTGTGATTTCTTTGCAATCTCAGGTGTAAGACTAATTTCCTCTTTGTTAGGGACTTCTTTCTATCCTTGAATTTCTGTACTTTCTTGATTCTCTATTTTCTTTTCTTCCTCTTTCCTTGTTTCTTTCTTTCCTTCTTCACTAGATCTGTCCTGTTCTTCTAGAGCCAAATTGTCAACAATGTTGTCAAGATATTTAAAAGGGTTATCATCACTATCCAATGTGATCTTAGTTCTTTCCACATGCATTGACTCATCTTCAATGTTAATTGATGGTGGAGAGGGACTCTTCAAATGCTCATCTTCCTCTGCTTGTTCTACTAGCTCTATTGCACTAGAGTGTTTTCCAACACTAGATGCTATTACTTTTACTATTGCTTGCTCTATTTCTTTGTTTATCTCTTAATAGTTTCCTCCCATTATCTGAATGGTTCTTTTTTTTTTTCTCAGATGGGTTCCAAGTTCTTTCATTATTTCTTTAAAATGATCTTCATTTATGACATCACATAGTTTTCTCACAAAATTTTCTCTAAATTTATTGTCTTCTTTAGTTTCTCTCTTTTTCCTGTTAACTAGCTTCTCAAATAAATCATTAGGTATCTTACCTTGGATTGTGTCAAACTTCTTATCTACTTGGATCATATGTCTCACAAATGCATTCTCCAAATTCAATCTTTCTGAATAGTTATAAAGATCATAGTACTTGTTCATCTTAGAAAAAACTCCATCATGAATAATCTGTTCATTTACCTTCTCAATCTTTGGTTTCCATTTCTTCTTTTTCACTTGAATATCTTCATCATCTTTTATCTCTGCTATTCTCCTTTGTACTAGTGGCACTATTGTCTTCTATCTCTTACCTAGTCCAGTAGCTATTTCTTTCACTCTTTTCCCTAGTGGAGTTGAAGATGATCTTGTAGATTTCCTAACTTCTTGTTCTTCTTGCTCTACTTTCACCTTATGCTGCAAATTTCTAGTTTCAACCGCTGATAAGGGTGGAATAGACAAAACTTCATTTTTTCCAATGTCTCTAATAGCTATCATTGTATTCTTTGCAATCATAAACTCTTGTTATGTCATTCCTGTGTCCTTTATAATCTTCTTAATTGTACTTTCTACTCTTTTCTTTGACTATTTTTCTTCCTGAATAGACTTTGCGGAGTTGAAGTTCTCCTCAAAAGTCACAAATCTATTGTTGTGTATATCCAACTTTCTCTTAAGAAATCTAATCACATAGTCTTCTACTTCAGTTTCAAAAATTTCATAGCCAACAGGGTTTATGAACTCTACTCTAGGTTCAACTGCTTCAATGAATGTCAAGTTAGTGTCAACCATAAAACATATCTCATTCTTATACTTTTCAACAACTGACTGAGGGATTCTTGATCTGTTCTTCATCAAGTTCTAAAATTTTTTAATCACTAAAACTGCACTCTCATTGACATTTTCAATAAGATGTCTCATGAATACTTGGTTGATTCTTTCCATTGTGGTCTTTCCAACATTCCAATCATCTCCAATTGTAAATGGAAATCTTCTTAACAAATGGAAAAACATATAAGTGATCAATGATGAGAATCTAAACTAGGAGTTTTTAGTCTTCTTTATCTTCTCCAAGTTCCCAAATAACTGTATTCTCAAGATTTCGCACATGTCTACTTGTATTTTGTCAACACACATCAAATAGGCTGCATGAATCATTCCAGCTACCATGTCATCTTCTCTTGAATTAGCAGAAAATTTAGCTGTAAGGATCTTGTACAAATACCTAACATCATCCTGTTGTATCTTGCTAATCACTATACCTCTGCCATTGTAAGATGATTTAGTGTTGTCCAATATAGTTTTCTTCACATTCTTTTCATTAAACGGTATGACTCCAAATTTAGACAAACCAGTTACTTCATGAATTAGGTCAAATGTAATGTCTATCACTTTGTCATCTAACCAAAACTTGCCATTCTGTATTCTATTCAGAATTATCTTAGTGCATTCTTCATCATCAAATTCATACTATAAAGAATAGCTAATGATTTCATTATCCTTCAAATGTGCAAACCCTACTCTCAATGACATATCCTGATTGTAAAGCTTCTCATACTCTTTAGTAAAATCACTATCACTGAGGGTTTCAAGTTTACATCACAAATAGCTTCTAACATTCTCTAAATGCATAACTCTATCTAGTACAGATGATAAAGCCAATTTAGGGTCTTCTTCCAAGGGTTATACTGGTTCCCTTTTAGTGCACTCTCAGGTGAGTCTTCAACATGCATCATAGTATCTATGTTCAAGTGCGCAAGCATTGAACTTACTCCAATCAACATCACCAATCAAAACTATCTCAGGTTACACTAGGAAAATACTGCACATACTTAGACAATTTTTCTTTGCATTCTGTCATACTTTCTCTCTGTCATATGCACTCTTCATGTAGATTATATGTTTCCATAATGACAAAATCTAGATATCTAACTTAGCCAAATTTCCAACACAAGAAACATGAACCCACCAAGAAGAGCCCTAACAAAAACAAACCAACCAAGTTGGAAGGGCCCTTGAAAATTCACAGCATACCCAACCACACTCCAGAATCACCTGAAAGCCCATAGAGCCAAGCCATGGCACCAAAAGAGAAAAGGAAGCTACTCACAAGCATTGAACATGCCATCAAAAACCAAGAAGAGAAGAATGACCACCACAGAATATAGGAGCGAAGGAGGGATCCTAGACACATAGGAACCCCCCAAACTCCATGCAAGCCACCACCACAAGGCCTCTACTTCAAGCCACCGACAACCAAGAGACCCAAAAATAAAGCAAATTTTTACTCTAGCTAAAAACAATGGAAAACCCCCAGAAATGACCAAACACAGGCAACAAAGGGCACCAATAGGTGGCTCAACCATGAAAATAGGTAGCAAAAAACTCGAAACCCTCCTCAAACCACATAACCATTCATTGACCACTCAATAAGAATGAAGATACCAGTGATAATTCCAATAGGAATCCAACAAATCCAAATGAAGAGGAGTGAGAAACCTAGGAACAATGGCTTCTAAAAAGAGAGTGCAAACCACCCACACACCACTCTATGCTTAAACACCAACAACAGGAAAAGACAAATCTCCGTAAACCAAGAAACCGATGACAAAAACAAAAATAAAAAGGGGAACCTCCAAAGCATCAACATGACTAGCATCAACAATATCTTCAAATGTAATGCCAAAGAAAAAAGGGAGAAGTAGCCTACGAAATTATAAACTCTCCAAACCCAAGAAATAGGGAACCCTAGGGACCCTTGAAGGAAGAATCCTTGACAACAACATCCACGAGAAAGGCAGGGGAAAGAGAAAACAACATGACATCAAAACCAATGCCACAAAAAGCCTCTTCTAGGACCATGCCCAGACCATCCGCATCATCCTGAAAGTCATCCCCCTCACTGTCTGCTACCGAAGCTTCCTTACAAGCACCCAAAATTATAGGTTTCAAATGATGAAAACTACTCCTACTCCCACTCATTTGTTGAAGTACATATTTTATGAAGCATATTATTTTTTTAATTAGTTCCAAGATTTTGAAAATCATATAAAAAATAAATAATTAAGTATGGATATTGATAAATGACATACCATACATTATTTTTTAATAGATTTTAGTTATATAAATATTTATATTTTTGTTAAGGAATCTATTATAATATTATTTTTTTATAATATCTTTAAATTCTTGGTTGTAGACGTCTTTAGGGAGCATGTACAACCATAATTGAGAGTGAATGGAAAAAATGATAATTGTTTATGAGGGAAACTTCATTTCAATTAGTAGAGAACATATACCTTAACCTCTAAATGATAAAACTACTTAATATCAAGGAGAAAAATACATCCTTCTCTTCAAATTGTTGCAAACATGTGAATGACTTGTTAGAATAACTGAGAGGGGGGTGAATCAGTTATCCACAGTCCAAAATACAAAATGTATATCCAAAAATAATTTAAACAAATTTCTACAGCTTGGTAACATAGAATAATAAACTATCTGTGCTTTTACCGATTACCAATTAATAACTTATAGAAACTATCGATCAAATCAAATATGTAACATGTAAAGTATGATATCCAACAATTATCACAATCAACACATAGCATGAGATTTAACGTGGAAACCTTGTAAAGGGAAAAACCACCTAGGACCAGTAACCCAAAAATTGTTCACTCTTCTAAAGTGAGCTCAGTGAAGAGCCAACCCTGTTAAAGGTTACAAAACACACTGTAAGGTGTGACCTTGTCAGAGGATTTAACACTAACCATTATCATCCAACCAGCATTCACTATGGGGTTGACATGATAACAAACATACATTCTATGAATGACATTACAAGACTTTCTAGTGTACTCAGCTAAGAGATTTATCTGATTACAATGGTTAAACTGTAATAGTAGGTGATCTGATTACAATACAACTTGATTTGCAAATGTACAGATCTATATTATGCTCATTCAAATCCTTTGATCAATATATCAATTATGTTCAACAATATTCAATAACTAACTATCTCTCGGTTATAGCTTTCTGACGCTCGGTAATCTCTATAGTTCAGTTCTCCTTAACCAGTTTGATCAGTCATGCATGAAGCTTGTTCATGTGATATCTCTGTAGTATTCTTTCCTCTATCATGAGTTTCATAATGAAAACCTAGTCTCTTAAATAGACAAGTAAATCATTTTCCTTTCATCCATCATATTTTTCCTCTTAATCTCCTTTATTGATTTTGTCGCTTAAACCTTCCTCGGCTGATGTGTCAGTAACACATTTCAATTCTATCCTTTAGATCTTCCTTGAATTTTACTAGCCATTGGTCTTGTACAAAACTTTATCTTTCCATTCTGATCATGAGGTGCTTTCTAGCTCATCAACTTCTGTTGGCTAAACTAATCATTTAGTTCTTTTGTTCATTCTCGGTTAACAAAGAAATGTGTCAGTGAACACAAGCTCGGTTTATACTATGCTCAGTATACACTACACTGCTTGGTGTATACTGGAATGCTTCATTAACCGACCACACTTCTTTGTAACATTTTTCTCCCAACTTCATAATAGATTAATGCAACATAATCAAGCCAACAATATGAAGTCATAGAGTCATCAATAAGTTACCAAGAGTATTCCTTATCCTCGTCTATCATATCCATCATCCTTCATGTAGATATCTCAGTTCTTCATCTTTCTCTTCTCTTCTACAAATGTGTTAGATGTTTGCAACTCCGTGGTAAGTACTATCAAAACTAGTTGACATCAATGACAACATAAAACTGATTCAATTATCTTACATAACAGTTCAATGCTCAGTGATCTCTAATCACTTGAAGTTCTTCAATTAGGTTCTTAATCAGTTGTAGCTCATCAATCTCTCGCTTTGGAATTGATGGAAACTCAAGCAATATGAAGTATACCATACACATACCAAACATGTATTCTAAAAATCTGTAAGAAAATGTTGTAGTTTGGTATAAGCTCTCCCTTAGCTTAATATGTTTAATCACTACGTTACATAACAACATTGCAAGTGCAAACTATCTTCTTAATCTTTAGTAGCTCTCAGATTCCTTCTATTTATCTCTCCCTTTATCTTTTTAGATTATCTCTCCCTTAGATAGATGTTCCAGTATTCTCCTCGATTATCATATTGTTTATCTCTCCCTTTCACTATTGTCCAATTTATTCACTGTATCTCAGTATAATGATTATACCATTGGTTTCTCAAATCTTTCACAACTTTAGACAAAAATCCAAAGTACGAATTGTGCTACATCAACATGAAAGATCTTTTGATAAGATTAGGCTGATGCAACCTCCAGATCACATCAGTGACTGGTAGACAAGGGACGAACCCCAAGTCTAGTTCTCAAGTATTCAAATGTATCTTTTGGTAGAGGCTTTGTGAAAATATCAATAAGTTTCTCTTTAGATGTAACAAATTCTAGCTTCACTTGCTTCTCCTATACTTTTTATCTTAAGTAGCAATACTTGATAGATATGTTCTTTATTTTTGAGTGCATCACTAGATTCTTTGAAATGTTTATAGCACTAGTGTTATCACAGTATATAATCACCGGCTCAGTGATTACTTCATTCATTCCTTCTAACACTTGCTTAATATATGCAAGATTTGAATAGTTTGTAGAAGCAGCAACATACTCTACTTTAGTTGTAGACTGGGAAATACAAGATTGCTTCTTACTTGTCCAGGTAACAAGTCTTTCACTAAAAAAAATGCTCCTCTGGTTGTTCTTTTTCTATCATCCGCATTTCTAGCCCAATCAACATCGGTGTATACTTTGAGTTCAAAATTTCCATCCTTAGGATACCATAATCCACAATCCTCTATTTTCTTTAGGTATCTTAAGATTCTCTTTGTAGCAACCATGTGTGAGTCCCTAGGATTTGCATAAAATCTTGCAACAATCCCCACAACATGTGCTATATCTAGTCTACTATGTACTACATACATCAACTTACCAATCATTGATCAGTACAATATCTGGTTCACCTCTGTAGTTTCATCCTCTTTAGTCAATTTGCAGCCTATGACCATCAGTGTCCCAACTAGTTTAGCATCTTCCATGCCAAATGTACTCAGTACTTCTTTTATATACTTAGATTGTGTGATGAATATCCCATCATTCTGCTAAATAACCTGTAGTCCTAGAAAGAACTTAATCTCTCCAAACATTGACATTTTGAACTCTTTTCTCATCTCATCAAAAAATTATTTACATATGTGATCTTGTGCTCCAAAGATAATATCATCCACAAATATTTTAGCAATTAGAATAGTATCATCAATATCTCCTTTCATATACAAATTGTTGTTCTCACTAGTTCTAACAAATCCAATACTTAACAAATAAGTATGCAGCCTTTCATACTAGGCTCTTGGTGCTTACTTCAAACCATACAAATCTTTATGTAATCTACATACCATATCTTTCTTTTCTGGATCTACAAACCCTTCTGGTTGTTCTATGTAGACTTCTTCTTCAAGCATCCCATTCAGAAATGTAGACTTAACGTCCATTTGATAAACTTTAAATTTCTTATGTGTTGCATAAGCCAGTAACATTCAAACTCCTTCTAGTCTAGCAACAAGTGCAAAGGTCTCACCGTAATCAATTTCTTCCTCCTATGCATACCCCTTTCATACTAGTCTGGCTTTATTCCTTGTAACCTCTCCATTTTCATTCAGCTTGTTTCTAAAGATCCACTTAGTACTGATAACATTCTTATCCTTAGGTCTAGGTACTAAGGTCCATGTCTTGTTTTTCTCTATCTATTGAATCTCTTCATTCATTTCATTTATCCACTCTTCATTCTCCAATGCAACTTTAACAATTTTTAGTTCATATTCACAAAGTAAGCATGTACCTTGTCTTGACTTACTTCTTGTTTGTATGTGAGCTTGTTTATGGCCAATGATTTGGTTCTTAGGATGATGTCTTTTGAAAAATATTTCTACTATGTGATCTCTTCTTTCTTGTTCATCATGTTCAGGTTCATTTGCTTTCTCGGTAGGTCCTTACTGCTCGTCGGTTTCTCTTTCACGTTCCTCGATGTTATTTTCCTACTGACCGGTTGTCATTGTATACAGATTCAGTAGATACTCTGGTTGTTCAATGTATGTGAATCTACCATATTCTTCATGTTCCTATGTGATTTCTTCTGCATTCTTGTCACAAAACTCGTTAACCCTGACATTAGCACTTTCAATCATTTTATTAGTAACTTTTTTTAGACACTTGTATGCTTTGCTTTTAGTGGAATATCCAAGAAATATCGCTTCATCACCTTTTGAGTCAAACTTTCCATTTCTTTCATCTTTCAGAATAAAGCATTTACTTCAAAAAATTCTAAAATAACTTACAGTGGGTTTGTGTCCAAACCATAACTCATAGGGTGTTTTTTTAGTGTCCTTCTTCAACTGTACTCGGTTCAAAATATAAACAGTTGTGCTAACTTCCTCTCTCCAGTATGTTTGAGAAACATTTTTCTCTATCATCAGTGTCCTTGCACAATCAACTATTGACCTATTCCTCCTTTCAACAATTCCATTCTGTTGAGGTGTTCTCAGTGCAGAGACCTCTCTTTTTATACCATGCTCATTACAATAGTTATTAAATTCATCAGAAATAAATTCACCTCCTCTATCAGATCTTAAGCATTTCAATTCTTTATCAGTCTCTTTCTCTACTTTTTCTTTAAACCACTTGGACATTTTAAATGCCTCTAATTTTTCTTTCAAGAACATGACAATCATCAATCTAGTGTAATCATCAACAAAAAGAATGAAATATCTATCTCCATAATAACTCTGTGTTCTCATGGGACCACACAGGTCAGTGTGAACCAACTCAAGTATTTTCTTTGTTGAATAATCTTTTCTTTTGAAACTAGATTTTGTCATTTTACCTTTCTGACACTCATGACACATAACATGATCAGGATTTGATAAGTTAGGCAAACCTCTAACCTTTTTCTTTTTACTGATCTTAATCATGTTATCAAAGTTTACATGACATAACCTTTTATGCAATAACCAAGCATCTTCATTTTTCATCATTAAACAAGAAGAATCTACATTATCAAGATAAAACAAGTTACCTTTCAATTGTGCTCCTATTCCGACAAGTCTTCCTCCATCATCAAATATTTTTACTTTCTTTCTCTCAAAAGCTACTCAGTGACCTGAATTATTCAATTGTGCCAAACTTATTATAGTTTAGTCCCTCTACCCAATAAGCATTATCACATTGGATTGTATCATTTATCAGTAAGGATCCCTTTCCTCTAACCATACAAGGTGTATCATTACCCATTTTTATAGATCCTCCATTATATTTCTCAAGATGATTAATTTTTTCTTTATCACTAGTCATGTGATGTGTACAGCCATTATCTATGATCCATGTATCATTTTTATTAACCTTAGAAATCAGTGTTGTTTCTACATACCTTTCTTCTTCCTTAGAATCATCCTTCATAGCAACAAATACAACTTCTACATCATCATCTGAATCTGAATTAGATACATTTTCTTTAGCAATGTACAATACCTTTTTGCCTTTATCAATTTTGTCTTGGTTGTCTCCATTGTAGTGTCGGTAACTTCTATTGCCTCTTCTCCCATAGCTTCCTTCACTAGATCGGTCCTTGTTTTTGTCATCTTCCTTCTTGTTTGGACATCTAGCATCAATATGACCAACTTCTTTGCAGTTAAAACATGCTAAAGGTAATTTGCCTCTATATCTACCTTTTACTTTAGGTAATCTTCTGGCCATAAGAGCTTCAAGCTCATCAAGCTCATCATTAGTATTGCTATCACTATCATCCTTATTATTTCTACTACTAGACTTACCAATCTTTAGAGAAATCATAAAAATAGATTCAACAGTTGGTACAACACTATTATCATAGTTGTTCAGTGATTGCATCAATAGGTAATAAGGTCCTTAGAATTTTTCTTACCACAGTATCCTCATCAATAACACCATCAGATCCTCTAATAGCATGAACTACCTCCTTTATTTTATTTGTGTACTGCATAATGTTTTCTCCCTCTTTCATCTTCATATCATCGAATCTCCCTCGTAAACTTTCGGTTCTGGCTCTCTTGACACTTTTATCACCACTATAAACTTGAGCAATTTTATCCCACATATCCTTAGCAGTAGTGCAATCTTTAATATCTTCAAACTCAACATCTATTAGAGTGGTAGAAATCTCCATCATAGTAATGTTATGCTCATGTCTATCTCTTAGTTGATCAAGAGTCAAAGGTCCAGTGGGTGGTCCAATGTATCCATTCTCTAATAGTGTGAGGGAAGAATTCCCAATTCTAGATATATGCGGTTTCATTTGGCTTTGCCATATTGTAAATTTATCCTTGTTCAACTTTGGCACATCCCTCTTATACATTTTGTGATCTTTATGCTTAAGTCCTTAAAACTCTATTCCAAGCAACCAATATGCTCTAATACCAATTTTTAGAATAACTAAGAGGGGGGTGAATCAGTTATCCATAGTCCTAAATACAAAATGTATATCCAAAAACAATTTAAACAAATTTCTACAGCTCGGTAACATAGAATAGTAAATTGTCTATGCTTTGACCAATTACCAGTTAATAACTTATAGTAACTACCGATCAAATCAAATATGCAACATGTAAAGTATGATATCCAAAAATCATCACAATCAACACATAACACAAGAGATTTAATGTGGAAACCATGTAAAGGGAAAAACCACTTGGGACCGGTAACCCAAAAATTGTTCACTCTTCTGAAGTGAGCTCGGTGAAGAGCCAACCCTTTTAA
This sequence comes from Chamaecyparis obtusa, assembly GCA_027943335.1. Taxonomy (NCBI): domain Eukaryota; kingdom Viridiplantae; phylum Streptophyta; class Pinopsida; order Cupressales; family Cupressaceae; genus Chamaecyparis; species Chamaecyparis obtusa. The sequence continues at coordinate 61,155 of BSBK01003857.1, read as the reverse complement.
AGGTTACAAAAAAAACTGTAAGGTGTGACCTTGTTAGAGGATTTAACACTAACCATTATCATCCAACTGACATTCACTATGGGGTTGACAGGATAACAAACGTACATTCTATGAATGACATTACAAGACTTTATAGTCTACTCAGTTAAGAGATTTATCTAATTACAATGGTTAAGTTGTAACAGCAGGTGATCTGATTACAATACAACTTGATTTGAAGATGTATAGATCTATATTATACTCATTCAAATCCTCTAATCAATATATCAATTTTGTTCAACAATATTTAGTAACTTACTATCTCTTGGTTATAGCTTTCTGACACTCGGTAATCTCTGCAATTCGGTTCTCCTTAACCAATTTGATCAGGCATGCATGAAACTTGTTCACACAATATCTCTATAGTATTATTTCCTCTGGCATGAGTTTCATAATGAAACCCTAGTCTCTTAAATAGACAAGTAAACCATTTTCCTTTCATCCATCAGATTTTGTTGCTTAATCTCCTTCGTTGATTTTGCATCTTAAACCTTCCTTGGCTAATGTGTTAGTAACACGTTTCAATTCTATCCTTTAGATCTTCCTTGAATTTTCTAGTCGTTGATCTTGTAACAAACTTTATCTTTCCATTTTGATCATGAGGTGCTTTCCAGCTCATCAACTTCTATCAGCTAAACTAATCATTTAGTTCTTTTGCTAATTCTCAATTAACAAAAAAATGCATTGGTGAACACAAGCTCAGTTTATACTATGCTTAGTATACACTACACTACTCAGTGTATACTGGAATGCTTCATTAACCGACCACATTGCTTTGTAACATTTTCCTCCCAACTTCATAATAGATTAATGCAACATAATCAAGTCAACAATATGAATTCATAGAGTCATCAATAAGTTACAAAGAGTATTCCTTATCCTCATCTATTATATCCATCTTCCTCCATGTAGATATCTCAGTTCTTCATCTTTCTCTTCTCTTCTACAAATGTGTTAGATGTTTGCAACTCCATGATAAGTACTGTCAAAACTAGTTGACATCAATGACAACATAAAACTGATTCAATTATCTTACATAATAGTTCAGTGCTCGATGATTTCTAATCAGTTGAAGTTTGTCAATCAGGTTCTTAATTAGTTGTAGTTCATCATGACCCACTTTGTCTTTACTTTTGATCTTTAATAATATGAAGGAGAGAAACCCATGTTAGTACTTGAATAATTATAGGAATGAGAATAATTCCCTTTTTTCTTGAGTTTGAACTTGACCATTAGTGTCTTGTCTAGGGATAACTTTAAGAAACCCCCTCCTAGGAAAAAGTGTAAAATCCTAGCGAATCCTACATTATTTTAAGGGGAAATTTTTCTTAATGAAGGTGATTTTTTTTTCAAATCTATAAATTTTCATAGATTTTATTGGCGAATTTTTCCCCGCTGAATGAAAAATCCATGAATTCCTGGCGAATTATACAGTCATGTGGGGGAAAATGTATATTGAATGAGGAGAATTTTTTTCTTTTGAAGTAAAAAAATTATAATATATGAGATGAATGATTTTCTTTTGAAGGAAAAAAATAATTGTATTGGCGATTCACATCGACACTCAACCTAACAGTATGTTAGTAACATCTATTATTTTATAATGTTAAATGTATTAATTGAGACCATATGATGCTTTAAGATCAATGGATGAAGTTTGATTTCAGCCTCAATTTCTTGAAGGAAACAGAGTTCTCTAGGAAGTCACCAAAATGTTCACACATTAAATTAGGGTTGTCAAATTGTCTGCAGACTCAACACGTTGGTATTGATAAGCAAGTCTAGTCACATCCACAGGTAACCTAACAGTAACATCTATTATTTTATAATGTTGAATGTATTAATTTTGAGACCGTCCAATGATCCAAGATCAATGGCTAAAGTTTGATTTTGGCCTAAATTTCTTGAAGGAAATAGAGTTCTCTAGGAATTCATCAAAATGTTGACACGTATCAAATTAGGGTTGTCAACTTGTTTGCAGACTCAACATGTTGGTATCGATTAGCGCAATAACCATGATCATCACATGTGGATGGTGGATAATTTTGCACGGTCTTATAGTGCAACTTGTAACTTGTAACTTGGTAAGAAATAAATGCCTTGTCAGTGATATTATAGACAAATCGATGATATTACCAATTTCAGTTATGGAAAATATGTACATGCTAATATGAAAGATTAAGGACAATGGATTTAAATTTCTCATAGATAGGCATTTATGGGAAAGGTTTACATGAAATATTAAGGATAATATATTTAATATGATTAAAGAAAGAATAATTAATTACTAACTGGTAAGTATTAATCAAGGGATATTTATAGATGATCTAGCTTCTTTCTTCCTCAAATTTCAATTCATCTTTGCTAGATAAATTGTTGTAGCTTCCTCTAGTTTAAGTCATTAGTCTATAAATAATTTGTTTTTAAGGTTTCTGAAGTTTTAGATGGACACTCCAATTAGACTTAGATGCACATCTGAGGAGGCCCTTAAGGCCTTTTTGGGTTCATTTTTAGATGAAACCTTAGAATCAATTTGTAGGGAGGGTGGACCTTTCATAATAGAGGTTGTTAAAATGGTGTTGGGTAGAGATTTTTTGCATAATGAAGACATGCACCGAGTCAACAAGGACATTACATCCCATTTTTGGCATCTCTTCCCGACCTCGGAGGAGAGAAGGTGGACATGGTGATGCTAGAGAGGAAGGTTTCCAAAGAAGAATACCTAGGGAACAATGTTAATGTTTTCATGCTCACAAAAATAGGGGTGGGGATCCCTTGGGCAAGTGAAATACCCAATCTTCTCCTCTGAAGCCAGAATGTGGCCATGCAACCTTTTCTATTGGGCCTGAATGCTAGGTAGTTGAAGTGACATAGGAAACAGGTGCTGATTGCTAGAGATTTTCTTTGTAAGTGGAGGCTGAGGCAGGGCAATATGGGTGGATCGATGAATTCTTGTAGTTAATCCTCTCTAGATAATTCTACTTAGATGGAGCTAGAGGGAAAAATCACTAGTGTTACCACTTACCCATGGCCCATCAACCCTCTTTTTGGGTTTTTTTTAATACAAATGTACCACATTTTAAAAAAAAAAAATTTATATACAAACATACCACATTTTTGGGGTTTTTTTAATACAAACATACCATTGGTAGTCTGACACTATTCCACTACCAATGATGTAGTAGGTTTTTCTTTGTACTGGCAATGTAATTATTAATGTTATGAAAAAAAATAATGAAAATTTTGCAAGTTCATTTCAATTAGTGTTTTATGGGTACAAAAAATGATTCTTAGACTTCTCTATGATTGCAATATTTTAATTAGTTTCTTTATCTGTGTATTAGACATGTAATTATGTTTTTGTAGAAATAAGGAAGCGATGATATTTTCATTTTTAAATCTAAATATTTAAAATGTCATTGCCTTCTTGATTACCATCAGAAACTCAGAAACTCAAAATTCCTAAAGTAAGATAACCATTAATCGAAGTTGTGTGTACTTTTTACCCAATTAATTATCCATATAAAATTACACCATTTTAAATGTATTACACGTATCAAGTCTTACAAGTTACAACTAGTTGATAATGTATCGCAATTGCAGTTAATAAAATAAATGTCTTATCACTGACATTAAATTTGGGTAATGTTACCTCTCGTGATTTTTTTTTCTAATTTCACATACTCGTGCATTTAATATGAAAGATTTATAGAATTTTGAAGGACAAATGAATTAATAAGGTTAGAGAAATATTTGAGGGGTAGGGCTATATATAGACGATCTACTCTTCTTTCTTCTTCAATTCTACCTCTGTTAATAGATATGGGCATCACTAAATTATAATAAAATTTTGTGTTGCACTTTTGTTTAACATAATAATTAAATGTTTCCAAACTTTATCATGTAATGGTGACTGGTTCAAACTTCATGGATAAGGTATTGTCGAATGAATTCTAAGTGAATATAGTTAATGATTGTATTCATTAGTGTGAATTAATATTTTAAAATCATGACAATCATTGGATTACAAGAGTTGAATGGTTGAAGTTGTATTTCAAAAGTACTACGGGTTTCAAAAACCTTTTCTGAAAACTCATTCTGAAAATGTGACACATATAATTTGTTGAAAAGATTACATATCATGTGAAGATAAACCGTAAATGTATTTGAGAATTTTGGTTTAAATGATACATTAGTGTGTATTAATATTTTAAAATCGTGACAACCATTCGAATACGAGAGATGAAGGGTTGAAGTTGTATTTCAAAAGTACTGTGTATTTCAAAAGTACTGTGTATTTCAAAAACCTTTTCTGCAAACTCATTCCAGAAATGTGACACATGTAATTTGTCGAAAAGATTACATATCATGTGAAGATAAAACATAAATGTATTCTAGAATTTTGGTTTAAATGATGTTAGAATAACTGAGAGGGGGGGTGAATTAGTTAGATAAGTTATCCTACAGTCCCAAATACAAAGATGTACCTTATCAAATAATTCCAACAAATTATCCAGCACGGTAATATAAAATATCAATCTCTCTGTTCACTTTACCGATTACCAGTAATTAGCTAACTTTGATTACTGACCAAATCAATTATGGATCATGTAAAGTATGATAACAAAACAATCATCACAAATAACACATAATACAATGATTTAACGTGGAAACCCTGTTAAGGGAAAAACCACTTAGGATTGGTAACCCAAAATAATTCACTCTTCTAAAGTGAGGTCAGTGAAGAGCCAACCCTATTATAGGTTACAAAACACATTGTCAAATGTGACCGGGTTAGAGGATTTAACACTAACAGTTAACTATTACAAGTAGTAGTTGTTGTTGCACCAAAAGATCAACTTGTTAATGCCCGATACAACCACTAGACTTATAGAAGACACGAGAGGTGATTAAGCCATCTCATGAATCTCGAGGGGAGCACTGACCATTTTTCTAACAATCTCCCCCTCAGTGTTACCTAAGGGAATTCAAACCTATGACCAAGCTCTGATACCACTAGTTACAAGTAGTAGTTGTCATTGCACCAAAAGATCGACCTGTTAATGCCTGATACAACCATGACTTATAGAAGACACAGGAGGCAATTAAGCCATGTCATGAGTCCCAAGGGGAGGATTGGCCATTTTGCCAACATTAACTTTTGACCAGCATTAACTATGGGGTCAACAAGATAACAATGTACATTCTTTGAATGACATAAGGTAGAATATAAGACTATTTAGTCCACTCGGTTAAGAGATTTTATGAATCAATGGTTAAACTGATACAGCATGATCTGATTCAAATAAAAATCAATTGCAGATATTCAGATCTATGCTAAGCCCATACAAATCCTATGATCAATAATCAAATTCACTTCATCAATATTCTTCAACTTACTTACACTCAATTTTCATGCCCATAAATTTGCACGCAAAAACACACCAACTTTTTTTTTAAGGTTTTAAGTTTATGTTTAAGGTTAATAGTCAAGTCTAAGACTTATACTAATTTAATATCTGTACTCTATGTCATAAGTCCATTAATCAATGTGTTAAAAGGAACCTTCAATTCTATTGGCCACTTGAGAGTTGCATAACCAAGGTTCATGGATGAGTTGAATGTACAGACTAGATTTACATTCAGAGATGTTTACTAGGTTTCATAGAGGGTTCAAAAAAACATCAGGACACTATAAGTCCTAGTACGATAATCTTATATAGTAGGATCAATTTAGTTTTATTAACCCTACTTGGTCAAGTATAAGGAAATCCCAATAACTTAAATTTCGTAATTAAGGTAAACTAACTTTACTAATGAATGTACATGATGATTGAATTATTACATAAAATTAAACCTAACCAAAATAGTTCATTTAATTATAGTGACCAAACCAAGAATGAATTTTAGCTTTACTAGACACATTAATTTCAGCCTAATGTCAACATTATAATAACAATAATTCTCTAAAATCATATATATTAAAAAATGAATCTAACAAATTTACTAACATCATGTTAAATTATATTTAATAATTTAAATAAAATCTACTAACAATAAATTTAGTGTTAACAATTTTCCTCATGTAATTTAGAATTAATTTTGAGCCAACTCAAGAAAAATAATTTAAGTATTAACTAACAACTATTAAATTTAGCTAATACCCAATTAATGTGATTTCAATAAACAAAGAAAATTAATAAACTAAATATTAATTAGTAATTATATTAATTAATAATAATAATTAATTAATATAGTTATTAAAATAAGACAATTATTAATTAATATAATTAATAATTAATAAATAAAATAAAATTTAAGTATTAATTATTAACTATATTAATTAATAATAATTATTAATTAGTATAATTAATATTTAATAAACAAAATAAAATTTAATATAAATATAAAAAAAAAGATTATTTTAGTTGGGGCCTCGGCCCTTTTTAAGTCCCCAAGGGGATTGACACACGGGGCCTGTGCTGACCGTGCAGTACCCCACATGGCAGGACCCGGCCTGCCTTAGCAGGCAGTACCGTGCACTTAGCAGGGCCTGTCCTACTACAGCAGACAGGTACCTGCACACAGCAAGGACCGTGACCCTTAACTCGCCAATGGGGTGGGGTGTGGGACCCGCGCCTCCCCCCCCTAAATAATTTTTTTTTTGATGATTTTTTTTAAAAACAAAATAACTTTAAACAAAGCATACCACCTTTTTTTTTTAAACTAACACACAGCATACATTTTTTGATATGTATTTTTTTTTTCAAGTTTTAAATTTTACTAATACACAAATTCTCTATATATATTTTTTTAAGGGCCTTTTTAGGCTCTTTTTGGGTGACGACCTAGGTGGGTCCCCTTAGAGGTCTAGACTTCTAGGATGGATAGAATAGTCTCCTATTTTTCTATACCATAACATTATTATATTTTCTTTTTGCCAAGTGGATGTAGGATATTAATTTTTAATTGACTATGGTTTTTGGAAAATGTATGGGATTTTTCCCATACATTTTCTAGAGACCTGTAGGTGCTCATTTCACCATTTTCTTAATTTTTTGGCTTGTTTCTTTGATTGCATTTGTTACTTTTTTTTCTTTTTTTTTACTAAGTGTCTAAGAGGTATATTAGATCTAGTTTTTGTGCACATAAGGTAGAATGTATTTCTTCTACAATCTATATATATTCAACTATGAATTTAACATTAAATTGTCATCACAAGAAACAACTAAACTTCTAAAATTTTAAACTTCCTTTTTCCTTTAACTTGTTTAACATGAATAACTATTTCTCATACTAATACTCAGATTTCTAAGGAGGTTTCTTCAACCAAATTTGAAAACTCATCTATACATTATTCAAGCAAGAATTTTACAAATGTTCTATTTCTTAACATTGAATTCACTTTACAATAATAATAACATTTTCACAATGACTATTCCAAAGAGAAACTCAAGAGAACTAAAATACATTATTACAATTTCATGCCTTGAAATGCTATCATAATAACAACATAATACATTAGCATCTAACTTTGAGCATCATACATTATTTTCATAAGAACATGAATCTATCAAAAGGAAAATCATACATTTCTTCATGACTTTGATACAACTACACTTTGATACAACTACACTTTGATACAACCACAGGATTTGGAGTGTTAACTCCATTAAATATTGACATTGAGCTCAAGGGATCCTTAAGATTTTTTTACAATAACAATTATAAAAAAAAACAAAGGTGATCCATATCAAATCTGAATACATCCTCAACTTTTTTCAAGAATAAAACTTCAAACATGAAGTCTTCAATGGCTTCCAATCCTACAATACAATATATAGGCTATGGAGTGCACACCTCCCAACCTAGGCCTCTATGAAGCCACCCCTGAGCTTGGGGAACCATCACATAGACAAGGATTCACATTCAAGCAAACCAAAATTTACAATAACACATTAAGCACATTTAAACTCCCATCCAAGACTATGAACAATGAGTCTCAAAATGACTCAAAATTTGGGGTGAAGGTGGAACTAAATCTCAAGAGGAGAAAGCACATTTCATAATAAGAGACAAGCCTACACTTGGATTTCTCATCACACATCTTCCACAACATCACAAACCCAACAAAAATCATTATGACCCCCAAGGCTACAAGCCATACAAATCCCTTATGCCCCCCAATATACAAAAAAAGAAATGGCTACATGGATCCCATACATCCATATTTTCTTCCTTCTCCTTTCCAAAGAGAGAATCTACACCCATGGCTATCCCAATAATCTCTTCACCCCCAAGGCTACTCTTCCCTCCCAAGGGTGAGTGTGGCCTTGAGAACTCCCTTAACAACCACACAAACAAGAAATCTTCAAGAGCTCAAAACTTCACATTTACAACACAAGGAAAATATGCACTACAACAAGCTCAAGATTTCACACATACAACTACTAACACACAATAACAAGATTCTCAAATCATATGCACATAAAGAACACAATAACTATTTTCTAGCATACAAGAATGAAAATATTCATGAGAACTCTTTCAACAGAAAAATATTAACAAGTAAATGAGGAATGCCAGCAATGTAGATCCAAGCTTATGGAAGTTATTTGATGAAGAGCCTCCTCTTTTCCTAAGTCTCCTCTCTCCAAATTAGCAATGTCTCTAAGTTAGAGAGTGGGTGTTCAAACTCTTCCAAAAGAAGAGTTTCCTCTAAAAAAGCTTCCACACAATCTCCTAGGGATAAGATTTCATTCTCATTGGATGGTCTTCCCTAAGTTCCTTACATGGTTTCCAAATATGGGCTCCTAAAAAGGTTGACCAAAAAGGTGGGCAAAAGAATTGCATCCTAATGGATGGAGCTCTAACCAAGACCTTACTTCAAAATTTAATTTTCTGTCATTTTGAAAATGCCCCTTACCCATAGGTATATCAAGTGGGCTATCTAAAAATAGCATAAACACTCCCCTAGACACCTTTTTAACCCCCCAAAAGTGCATGCTAAGTTCAAATTCGAAAATCTTTGAGTTGACACTACCTCAAGCTCCCTATCCAAGGGATTTCTCATGGGGATCCTCATGGTACTATCCTAGGTTGATGGGCATCCAATCCCCAAATGGACATGTCATGGCCACAAGTACACACACAAGTGTCAAGTGACACAACAAGAATAACACATCACAAGCCATGTGGCATATCCACTTGGTCATATTCAAGAATAAATAACATTAACAATTTAACATATACATTAAATACACTCATGCACATTACTTTCACAAATAAAATATGATACAACAAGATTTTTTCCTCTCATTAGAAGCAACCTTGGCTCGAACTAATTTTCACATAAGTCTATCCTTTGGTTCCTCAAATTTACCATGGTCTAATTCCCTACACACTAAAGTCCAACATCAGTAGTCCAAGGAAATATATACATGTAAATTCATAACATTAATGATTAAGATAATTCATCTAAAATGTCATAATTCACATGGCATAATCATTGCATATATAATTCAATTGCAATTAAATGTCATCATGACATCATAATCATTCATAAAATTAAATTAATCGTACAATTAAATTGTTATCAAGACATCCTAACATTCATAAGAAAACATATTAACCATAATGCTGAATTATAAGGATGTCATAGTAATCATCATAATAACATAACATAATGTGCATCTAGCCACTATGAAGATAAAGAAATCCATCACATAAAATGTTTATAAACCAAAATGCATCAACATGTAGTATCAAGTAGGTCTATCTCAAATGCAGAAATGGAAAGACTATGATAGGATCGGGGTGAGGCCTCACATCAGTAGATGGTTCTTTGATGCTTGGTTAAATCTACAATTTGGTTCTTTCAATAACCAATTTGATTAGGCATGCATGAATAGTCTTCACACAAAATCTCTGCAATCTTCTTCCTCCTGCATGTTTCAATAATGAAACTCATATCTCTTATATAGACAAGTAAATTGTTTTCATATCAACCATTATATTTTTTCACTTAATCTCCTTCATCCATTTTGCCTCTTAAACCTTCATCGACAGGTGTGTCATTAACATGTTTCAATCTCATCCTTTAGATATTTTTCAAATTTTGTCAGCCATGGATCTCATAACAAACTTCATCCTTAATCTCAATATCATAATAATTTCCAGCTCATCAAATTTTGTCGGCTATTCTTTGCATTTAATGTTTTCATCCATACTCGGTCAATATAGAAATGCATCGGTGATAACTAGTTAAACTAGCCCAATTAATATTGTTAGTCAGTATACACTGTGTTGGCTCGGTGTATATAGAAATCTTTAATTATCAATCATATTCACATGTTTAATTTCAGATCTCTTCTTCATAATAGATTAATGTAACATGCTCAAGTCAACAATATAAAGCCATAGACTCATCAATAAGTTACCCAATGTTTACCTTATCCTTATCTATCATTTTCATCTTTTTCTTCATGTAGATATCTCAATTCTTCATCTTTTCTTCCTTCCACAGATGTTTAGATGTTTGTAACTAACATGATAAGTACTGTCAAGACTAGTTGACATCAATGATAACACATTGACTGAATTAATCATCTTACATATCATTTCAGTCCTCGGTGATCTCTAATCACTGATTCTTTAGTTCATTTAGGTATTCAATCAGTTGTAATTCATCAATCTCTCCCTTTTGCATTTATGGAAACACAAGCAATATGAAAATATTTCAAACACATACCAAACATGTATTCTACAACTATGCAAGAAAAATGTTGTAGCTCGGTAAGCTCATATTTAATATGTTTAATCACTAAAAAACATAACAACATTACAAGTGCAGACTCTCCCTATAGTTTTGATCTTTTCATTTTTTAGATTCTCTTCTTCATTCTTAGCATCAAATATTTAAGTCTCTCCCTTTCTTTATGTTTTTAGTAACTGATTTTTCATATTCATTCTCTCTCCCTTTGACAACGATGCCAAAGAAAATACAAACATCTCTACATTAAAAAAATACTTCTTTGTTGTGTGGTTCATATCATGTACCTTCAGTGTACAAATAAACAAATTTTTGTTCTAGCTTCTACAATCTTTCACAACCTTAGACAAAAAATCCAAAGTGTGAGCTATGTGCATCAACATGAATAATCTTCTAATAAGTGTAGGTTGATGCAACCTCCAGTTCACCTTAGTGACCGGTAGACAGGGGATGGATCCCAAGTCTAGCTCTCAAATATTCAAATGTTTCCTTCGGTAATGGCTTAGTAAAGATGTCAGCAAGTTGTTCCTTAGATGTAACAAATTCTACTTGTACTTTCTCTTCTTGAACTTGTTCTCTCAAATAGTGATACTTAATAGATATATACTTTATCTTTGAGTGCATCACAAGATTATTAGAAATATTAATAGCACTAGTGTTGTCATAATATATAATCACTAGGTCAGTGATTACCTCATTCATTCCTTCCAACACTTGTCTGATCCAAGCTATATTTGAACAATTTGCAGTAGTAGCAACATACTCTGCTTTAGTTGTGGATTGAGAAATACATATTTTTTTCTTGCTAATCCAAGTCATAAGCCTTTCCCCTAAAAATAATGCTCCACCAGTTGTGCTTTTCTGGTCATCTATGTTTCTAGCCCAATCTGCAATGGTGTAAACTTTTAGTTCAAATTTCCCTTCCAATGTGTACCATAATCCATAATGCTATGTTTTCTTCAAGTATCTCAAGATTCTCTTTACAACAACCATATGTGAATCTTTAGGATTGACAGAAAATCTTGTCACAATCCCCACTGCATGTGTAATATCAAGCCTACTATGTACAACATACATCATTTTACCAATCATAGATCGGTACAAAGTCTGATTTACCTTGGTAGATTCATCATCCTTTGTCAATTTATAGCCAGTGACCATCGGTGTTGCCACAGGTTTAGCATCTTCCATGCCAAAAGTTTTCAATACTTCTTTAATGTATTTTGATTGAGTGATGAAAATCCCATCTTTCTATTGTATAATCTATAAACCTAGAAATAATTTAATCTCTTCAAACATAGACATCTCAAATTCCACTCTCATTTCATCAGAAAAATATTTGCAAATCTAATCTTGTCCACCAAAGATTATATCATCAACAAATATTGCACCAATTAAAATGTTATCATCAAAATCTCCTTTCATGTACATATTATTGTTTTCACTAGTTCTTACAAAGCCAATACTTATAAGATAAGCATGTAATCTTTCATACCATGCCCTCGATGCTTGCTTCAATCCATATAAAACTTTGTGCAGTCTACATACTATATGGTGAAAATGTGACCACACTTCTATGAATCCTTACATGCAAGAAAACTCAAGAATGAGCCCTCACAAATCGATCCATAGCTCTTTATGCATGGAGTTGCAAGATTTGTAAAATTGCTCTCAGCTAGAGCTATAAACTCATGATCTTGCTAGTCAACCACACAATGAGAGATTCCAAATCAAAGACAAGGGAAACAATGCCAATATCCCCAATGAAACCAAATATATGCAATGCAATGCAAATCTATATGACAATGCAAGTTAATCTATTGCATAAAAGGAAATCAAAGCTAATATGCCATGATAATGAAACTAAGAAAAGAAATATGCAACTACAATGAAATGCAATAACAAGTCTTCAAAGCTTGGATGTAGAATGTCTTCAAAGAGCTCCAAATGACCTAGAAAACCTGCAGCATAATATTAGCATGAAAACTTAAGATATGAAAATGAAGAAGAGAGCTCTTCTTTTATAAGAAATGAGATGAAAATGGACCATTGAGATTAAGAGGCAAAAGACTTAATCAACGATGGAGAAAAATGGAAGCTTGATCCTTGTGCACAAATATCCTCCAATAAGAAAATTAGAAGCATTTACTTTATGTTGAGCATTTACTTTATGTCCATGTGAGATAAAAAATACTTTTCTTTTATTTTTTATTTTATTTTTCTTTATAAATAAGAATTAAATGCTTTATTTGTGCAACATAGGATAAGAGGAAAAGTGGAGATTTTTTATTTAAATAAAAGGGGAGGAAATTCTTTTTAATTAAATAAAGGCTTAGGATAAAGTGATTTTATTATTTAATTAAAAGAGATTTTTAATTAATTAAAAAGGAGCATGTTCTCTTAATTAAATAAGATTTTTTTTTTTCTCTTTTAAATTAAATAAGGCTCAAACTTTAGGAAATATTGAATTGATTATGATTTGATCAAGAAAATTGATATAATTGATATTGTTGATTTTTAAAAATATTGATTCAGGGATTTGACAAATTACTGAATGGGAGCCCAAAGTCTAGGCGACCATTTTAGGGTGCATACATTTGCCACTCTTTGACTAATGTGTGATCATTTCGGGAACACACACAGTCAAAGAAGAATTAAAATGTGAGATCAATTTGGGATCATAAAACAACCTAGATGTGAGGTCGATTCGGGATCACATCGGGACAAGCATAAACAACATCTGAAAGACAAGACCAACATTGTCACTGCTAGGTGCAAATCAAGCCTTAGACAAAACTATTGCCATCACTGCTAGGCAATAATCAAGTCTAAAAAATAGGAGATAAAATTTGAAAGACAAAATCACCACCATCGCTGCTAGGTGATAATCAAGTCTAAAAATAAGAATCTCAAGCTGAGCTGAATGATAAAGCTGAATCAAAGATTAAAGCTGATAGGTACTGCCTTGAAATGTGTGCTAAAATGTTGTCACACTTTTATGAATCTTTACATGCAAAAAAACTCAAGAATGAGCCCTCAAAAATCGATCCATAGCTCTCTATGTATGGAGTTGCAAGATTTGTAAAATTGCTCTTAGCTAGAGCTATAAACTCATGATCTTGCTAGTCAACCACACAATGAGAGATTCCAAATCAAAGACAAGGGAAACAATGCCAATATCCCCAATGAAACCAAATGTATGCAATGCAATGCAAATCTATATAACAATGCAAGTTAATCTATTGCATAAAAGGAAATCTAAGCTCATATGCCATGATAATGCAACTAAAAAAGGAAATATGAAACTACAATGAAATGCAATAACAAGTCTTCAAAGATTGGATGTAGAATATCTTCAAAGAGCTCCAAATGACCTAGAAAACCTGTAGCATAATATTAGCATGAAAACTTAAGATATGAAAATGAGGAAGAGAGCTCTCCTTTTATAAGAAATGAGATGAAAATGGACCATTGAGATTAAGAGGAAAAAGACTTAATCAACGATGGAGAAAAATGGAAGATTGATCCTTGTGCACAAATATCCTCCAATAAGAAAATTAGAAGCATTTACTTTATGTTGAGCATTTACTTTATGTCCATGTGAGACAAAAAGTACTTTTCTTTTATTTTTATTTTATTTTTCTTTATAAATAAGAATTAAATGCTTTATTTGTGCAACATAAGATAAGAGGAAAAGTGGAGATTTTTTATTTAAATAAAAAGGGAAGAAATTCCTTTTAATGAAATAAAGACTTAAGATAAAGTGATTTTATTATTTTATTAAAAGAGATTTTTAATTAATTAAAAGGGAACATGTTCTCTTAATTAAATAAGATTTTTATTTTTTTTCTCTTTTAAATTAAATAAGGCTCAAACCTTAGGAAATATTGAATTGATTATGATTTGATCAAGAAAATTGATATAATTGATATTGTTGATTTTTGAAAATATTGATTCAGGGATTTGACAAATTGCTAAATGGGGGCCCAAAGTCTAGGCGACCATTTTAGGGTGCATGCATTTGCCCCTCTTTGACTAATGTGTGATCATTTTGGGAACACATGCAGTAAAAGAAGAATTGAAATGTGAGATCGATTTGGGATCACAAAATAACCCAAATGTGAGGTCAATTCAGGATCACATTGGGACAAGCATAAACAACAGCTGAAAGACAAGACCAACACCATCGCTGCTAGGTGCAAATCAAGCCTTAGACAAAACTATCACCATCACTGCTAGGCAATAATCAAGTTTGAAAAATAGGAGATAAAAATTGAAAGACAAAATCACCACCATTGCTGCTAGGTGATAATCAAGTCTAAAAATAAGAATCTCAAGCTGAGCTAAATGATAAAGCTGAATCAAAGATTAAAGCTGATAAGTACTTCCCCCTCGGAATCAAAATTAAAATCAGATAGAGGAGAACAACAAATTGATAAACCTGATCAAGTCATAATAAATCATAATCGAAGGATGGAGCATGATAAGATAACCATCAAACAGTGAAGACATGCCCCAAGTTGACTAAGTTTGACTGGCAAAGATACAGGATAAAGATTAAGTCAAACCTCAGAGAGAGGAAGCAAAAGGGGTGAATGAAAGACTAGAAGTTTGGAAGACATGGAAAGGAAGAAATTCTATCAAAGATTGAAGAATTATGCCTCAAAAAGTTAGTCAACTATGTAGAAGAATGAGAAATCTTGGAAATGCGACTCAAATTTTGATTTTGAGTCTGAAAATGGATAGAAAATGATGTGATATGAAAGACCAGAAATGAAAGATATGATAAAAAAGAATCAAAAAATAAGCATAGTTAACCAACTAGTCCGTAGATGATAAAAAGAAGAGCTCTCTCCATATGCAAAATATGAAAACTAAACTATGATGAACCTAAGAATGCGAGCTACTATGAAAGTGGTTGAATTGCAAGGTCACAACACCTATAGACATCTAATTATCATCATTGAGCGTTATTGGTAGCGTCGTAAGATCATACAATGCACACTAGCATAACTATGTGGATATGAATATGATCTTTATCAGATAGAAATGTAGAAATCCCACCTAGGCATCAAAGACATGGAGGTCAAGATGACTAATGCAATGAGATTACCTAAATTTGATATGGTGAGATTATGATTGTATCAAGACACATGAAAGTTAGGATAACTAGAAGCATGCACTCGCAAAATAGTCAAGGATAATACCTTGTCAATCCATAGTGTCAAGTAAGACCAGCATAAATGCTCATGACAGTTAGGACCAACAAAATATACCCATAAGCAGATAAAGAAAGAAAACATGTTCTCATACCCTCAGTCTTCTAGCTATGCATCATCGAAAACTTCTCAAGGAGAGACCACTCATCAAAGAAATCCTCATAGACAACACACAAAGAAAAATAAAGTCAACATATCTCAAGCGAGTTGATTGTTTAAGTGCGTGTGTTGGTCATAGAGTCAAACTTTGAGGATCAAATTTTCTAATGAATGATATTGCATCATACTTAGACTAGTGGGTAAGATATCTGATAAGTGTTGAGAAACACTCGATGCTAGGGTAGTGTTGAAAAACACACTTTGGGGTGGTGTTGAAAAACACCTGTTTGTGAAATGCTCCAAGAGACAAATGTACCTAAAGGACCTATGCTAATAGTTATGCCCCCTAGACAAAGATAAAGACCAATTCTAGACCAAGCCAAATAATGTCAAGGCATGATGGAGAAAGGCTAAGTGTCGAGAGCACATGCTAAAAGACAAGGGTGTAAAGGCCTCAAGTAGCACCTCTTTCCAAGTTTTCACCACTTGGAGATTTTTTTGATTTTTCAAATTTTTTGTATTTTTGCTACCAAGGCGCCTGTTTCCAAGTTTTCACCAAGGCACTTTTTCTATTTTTTTTGAATTTTTGATTTTTTTAATTTTTTTGTATTTTTTCAAAACTTTTTATATTTTTTAAGATTTTTTAGCATCATATATCATTTTTTTTGGTATTTTTTCAGGACTAATAAAATATATACAAAGGATGCCCCCAGACAGAATGGGCATTAAATTCATGAGCAAGATCACATCGTGTAGTCCCAATATCTAGCAAGGTGAGGGCCAAGATGGATAAGCAAGCTGGTGGAAGAGATGGAAGACATGAGAATGAAAGGAAGAAATCTTCAAAGGAAAACTCCTCAAGAGTACCCAAGCTAGAGAAAAATTGTCATGTAAAGCGCATTTGGACAAGAAATGAAAGGATAGCATAGGATAAGCCTCAAAAGTGTAATGAAAAAGAAGGAAAGGATGCAGTCCAAAGGAGTAGACATGTCAAGAGTCTTCATAGCATCATTTTTTTTACTCTTTTCTATTAGATCAAGACCAAAGGGGAAAAGGATAGCAAAAGGCTATAATGAATGGAGGAAAATATGAAGGCTAAACATGAAAGGAATGAAAGCAAGATCATCGTAAGATAACTCACAAGATAGTCAAATGTTCGTGTATAATTCAACCTTGTCAAGATCAAACAGAGAAGATGGAATGGATGAAAAATGTAGAAGAACTACGCATGATGCCTGATTGCTAAGTTTTCATCATGATACTTATCCAAGGTGCCAGAAGGGAGTGGTTTTCACCATATTATGAATTTATTTCTCTTTACTTTTGCTACCAAGGTGCCTATTTCCAGGTTTTCACCAAGGCACATTTTCAATTTTTTATTTTTTTTTGAATTTTTCTATTTTTTTAAATTTTTTGGATGAAGGAAAGCTTTTTAGATAATGCTCCTTGAAAGGATAAACCATGATATGCCAAAGATTCAAAATGATATGCTCAAAGATGATAATAGGGAAAGGGAGATGGAATAGGAAAATGAAGGATAAGGTTTTATGTAAAGTGAGTGAGGTTGGAAGATAGGAGGAATAGGCAAATGAGAAAAAATGATAGAAGGTAGAAGGATAATGAATGGAAGGATTTTGAAAAGGTAGATGGAAAGAAAGAAAAGATCAACGTCAATACACACCTTGAAGGGTGGCAAAAAAAATGGAAGAAACGTAAACCATATTCTAGTCCAAATGCGAACCATATTTTGGTTCATTATTGCTATCTGACTCCTCAAAGAGAGGATTGGTTTACTTGTTATAATTCTCAAATGTGAATGGAGGAATATGAGAAGGAATATGGAAAATGTGTATCAGAGGTTGTGGTTCAGGCACATGGAATAGAATAATATTTTTGGAAAAAGATGAAGTGGAAGCTTTTAGAAGCTTGAATGTTAACTTCACTTTTTGCTCAACATAAGACTCTTTCAAGAGAGACTTTGGAATCCATATAGCTTTAAGATTTTTATTTTCTTTTGATTTTTTAGAGAGAATATCTTCAATGATGGATTTTGGAACCCATACTTGTCTTTTAGTTTTCTTCTTAGATATCTCTTTTGACTTTATGCCTCCATGTCGATTAGAGGAGACATGGTGATCTTCTTTTTTTGATGGATTCTTGTATTGCTTCTTTTTCTTGTATTGAACATTCAAGTTACTTCCAAAAGACTTGGGACTTGTGGAAGAAGAAGGAAAATACAAATAGTTTAGATGGATGGATGGATGAAAATGATTCAACAGTATGCATCTATGTTGATCTTGAGGGAAGATAGGAGATGGAGGGACGTAAGGACCCAAAATAGATGATGAATTAGGAGAATTAAGAGGGGAAAGTGAAGGGACA
Source organism: Chamaecyparis obtusa (assembly GCA_027943335.1). Taxonomy (NCBI): domain Eukaryota; kingdom Viridiplantae; phylum Streptophyta; class Pinopsida; order Cupressales; family Cupressaceae; genus Chamaecyparis; species Chamaecyparis obtusa. The sequence goes on along the minus strand of BSBK01003857.1, from coordinate 42,645 downwards.
TAAGGGCCCAAGATGGAAGGAAGATATGAATCCCTTGGTATTGGTGGAGGAGGTCCAAGGATGGACGTGGAACATGCAAAAGGATAATCAATAAGTTCATCAGTATCTATATGACAACCAAGGACATTAGGATTTGCAATAGGATCATGAACATCTTGAATAGGAGCACCTTCTTTCATAGGATCGTTGGTAGTTTGCAAAGATTTAGGAAGAGAAGAACGTGGAAGTGAACATGTAGTGGTAGAACAAGAAGATGGAAGACTTTGATCTTGACAAGTATCATTGGATAGCATAAGCATGTCATTTTTTTCTGGATTTTCAATAGGCTTTACATCAGAAGTAACAACACCATTTTTAATAACCTTAATGGAAGTATCATCTTTGGAAAGCGCAAGTGTGGTAAGGTTATTTTGATTATCAATAAGCTCAATGGTGTAAGTAGTAGCTTGATCTTGCTTAGGAGATGGTGGAATGAATGTGGAAGAGCGTAGAGGATCAAAAGAACCATGAAATGGAGGAGATACATCATGAAGAGAATTGGATGATATGGAGGGTTCCTAATCTTGATCTTTATTTATATTTTTTTCTTTATCATTTTTAGGGTCCTCTTGACAAGGAGCCACTTCCAAGGATAAGGAAGCATGTTGGAATTGTATGGAAGACTTTGGAAGAGATAGTGAAAGACTAGCTAAAGTAGGCATTATAGTGCATGAAGTCTTAGGCTCTCTAGGTGTAGCATTATTGGAAGTATTTTCAGCCAAGTAAAGGTTAGCTTGAGTTTCTTTAAGAAGTAGCCCTTGAGGATAACTATAGGGAACCGCATGGAAAGCCTTAGGATCTTTGTTGGATGAAGGATTTATGAAAGATTTGGAAGACTCAGAAGCTTTAGGAAGTGTGTGGGTATTGGAGGAAGTAGAGGATGAAAGGGAACCATCACAAGACAAAGGTTCAACATTAATATGATCTTGCTTAAGAGAGCAACCTTTATTTTCAGCATGAGAACTTTTAGAGGAGAGATTCTTTTGACGTTTGAAATCAGCGCGATAGATTTTCTCTTCCTCAGTAGGAATATTGTATTGTTCACAAAAATAATCAAAGAATTATTCAAATTTAGAGTCATATGGATCACCATCATAGTCTACCCAATACGACTCCCAATTAGAAATCACAAGTGTACCACGAGGATGATGCTTAGGAATAGAAGTTTCATGGACATCACTACATTGTCCATCATCATAGTCATCATAGGTGGGTGTATCACTCTTTGTGGAAGAGACATCAGAAGGACTATCACATTACTCTTTATGGTATGTCTTCTGAAGAGAAGTAAGACTCTTGGGAGAAGTAGAAAAAGAATGAGATCGTGAAGAAGAGGAAATTGAAGACTTAGTGGAAGAAGAAGACTTGGATAATGAAGAATGTGAATAATGTTTAGAAGAGTCATGGTAAGATTTGGAAGATGAGGAAGAATGAGAAAACTTAGATGATGAAGAATCTTTAGAAGAAGGAGGTTGTGATATGATCATGTCTATGATCCTGGCAAAGGTGTCTGATTTAATCATCTTTTATTTTATTTTTTCCATAAGTTTATCACCCATGAGATATTTGGAAGGACTATTGGAGGAATAAAGATACTCTTCAAATTGAGCAATGAGTTCAAGATCATCTATTCTCAAGAGAGATTCCTTAACAAGATAGTTAAAATTCATGGTTCTAGAAGAGGAGAAATCAATCATGGAAGAAATGAATAAATGAATAGAAGAAAGTAGACTAGGTAATAAGAGGAAAAGAATCAAGAAGAAGAAGAAGAATTTCCCATGGGAATAGAAGACTTTAGAAGAACATGGGAAATGGAGAAGAAATAAGAAGACTAAGATTCATCTTATGCAATTGATACCATAACATTCATTGAGATGTTGAACAACATGACAACACCTAGGATCTGACAACTGGAGGTTGTTTCCTTTGATTAACTTGGTATCTTGTTGTAACTGATATGAAAGAAAGAAACTCTAGGTGATAAGTTAATCTCTCAAAGTGCCAATGCCAACCTAGGATAATTAAGATCCTCTATTGTCCAAAGAGAAAATGAAAAAAGAGAAAATGAAAGGGCTTTACCAACATTGTCAAAGAGGTGCTTTAAATCAAAGGATGAATATCCTTGCACTTTTGAATCAAGAGGTTGGACTAGGCCAAAATTCAATTGAAATTGAGATAGATGAAAAATGATTTGGACAATAAGAGGACCAAAATTTTCCAAGGGTGTAATCAACAATCTTAAAGATAAAATTTTCACTAAGAATAACTTTCTAACTTGGCAAATTATTTCTAAGACAACCTTGTGAACCAATTGAAATTGCCCTTAGAAGACAAAAACCAAGAATTTGCAATCAAAATAAGTCTCTGACAACAAGGTAGAAAACCAAGCAAGTTGCAAAGAGTCAAACAAGTATATCAATATATTTTTATCATTGATTAGACACATAAGACAGCAATCAAGGAGTTCAAGAAAATAGTCTTCAAGCAATGGGCAAGGGACAAAGCAACCTTGTGCATGAACAAGAATAGTGACTTAGTATTTTCTACTCCTTAGGGATTCTACTTGTGTATGTTCTTGAGAATGTTTTAGCAGGCACTTAGAACACAACAACATCCTATCAAGTTATCTACAAGGATATACATAGCTTTCTAAGAGGAGTCCTCAATATACACAAGGTACGTGAGGCCCAAATCTGTAGATGAGAAGAATTCAAAATCACACAGCTGGGGGGAGACAGTAACCCAAATCTCCTCCTTCACTTCTCAAAGGTATAAAGTTCTTTGAGGCTTAGCCAAGAGTGATATCAAACTCAATTTCCAAGAGAGGTATATTTGGATTTATCTCCTGATATTTATACTCTACCAAAACACAGGAGTTAAGGTCATCCCTTGAGGTGGTGTGTCCCCAAGTAGGCCTTCTAGAAATAAAAAGTAAGTAATTCACTATCAAAAGCATTTAAAGAACTAAAGGTGGAACACTTAACTCTTCAAGTAAAAGTGAAGTGAGTCCAAAAGTGGAACATTTAACTTTTCAAGTGAATGTGAAGTGAGTCCAAAAGTGGAACATTTAACTCTTCAAGTGAATGTGAAGTGAGTCCGTAAGGTGGAACATTTAACTTTTCAAGAGAATGTGAAGTGAGTCTAAAAGTGAAACATTTAACTCCTCACATCAAATCAAAGTGAGTCCACACTTAAGAAAACTAATGAGATCAAGAAAGCATAAAAGGGGCAAAACTTTGTGGAACACTTAATGCTCTTTTCAAGTAGATCCCTCCCCCATGTATAAATTTTAACCTTGCACCCAAAGGGAAAATAACAAGGGGTGATTAGAAATAAGCGAGTCCAACACCCAATTTAGCTAACAAGCTCAATCAAAAGTAATCTAAAGTTGCTTATCAATACTACTCACAAATGAAAAAGGGTTGAACAATGAAATATTTAACTTTCCAAGTAAACATAGAGTGAGTCCACAAAGTGGTGCATTTAACTCCTTATGTAAACAAGGAATGAATCCATGCCCTCAATCACTCAATGAGATATTTGATATTGGAACCAAGAATTACTTAAGGTTTAAACACAAACATTCACTTACACAAACTTGTATGAAAGCAAATCTATGTTCATTCATTTCCCATTAAGAGCATCAATTAAAATGTGTTCTATGAAAGCATGTAAACACTCAAGCCAAACACATGAGAGGTTCAATTTTAATCTCAAAATCCAAATGTTGTAGAGATGGAACAAAGTACCTCAAGTCCAATGCTTTGTTTTAAGCATTTTCCATAAAAGCAAGAGCACCTTCAAATGAATAAGACAAGAAACAAGCAAACAAGATATGCAATGTATATCCAACTTATGCAAACCCTAAGGTGGTTAGATCTAAAAATCAATTGTTAGAAGCAATAATAACCAAAAAATAATCCAAATGACAACTCACATCATGCATTGAACCATGTGAAAAATAAATGCATATTAATCATCAAATATCCTTTTTTAAAATTTTGATTTTTGACCTTGTCAACAAGATTGGACTTATACCACATGAATTCAAACCCTAAACCAAAAATACAGAAAAGAGACCTCTATCAAAAAATAAAGATCTTTCCAAAAATGTAAAATTTTTAGAAAAATCTCTTCATTTGTGCCCTAGAGACCCATTTTACCAAAACAAACTAGTTTTTATAAATTGACCAAATGAGCTATGATATGACCTCTAAATTAAAAAAATAGTGAATGGACCCCCTATAGAATTTTAAGACCTTTCCATAAATGTAAACATTTTTGAAAAATACATTGATTTGCGCCAAAAATTGATTTTTTATTAAAAAATCAAGAAAAAATCATAAAAAATACAAATCAGGTATAAAAAATCTGAATTTTGTTTCGGAGCTTCTCTGGTATGTCAACAACTTGCAAAAACAATTTCAGACCAAAACACCAAGCCATTTGGGAGATATGATCAAATTTTTAAAAATCTAGGGTTTTCCATCTCCAAACAAATCTGCACAAGGGTTAGCTCCAAAAATAATCAAAACCAGCATGTAAAAGTGGGTTGCCCCATGGTGGGTGCCAAAAATGTGTGCTAAAATGTTGTAACACTTCTATGAATCCTTACATGCAAAAAAACTCAAGAATGAGCCCTCACAAATCGATCCATAGCTCTGTATATATGGAGTTGCAAGATTTGTAAAATTGCTCTCAGCTAGAGCTATAAACTTATGACCTTGCTAGTCAACCACACAATGAGAGATTCCAAATTAAAGACAAGGGAAACAATGAAAATATCCCCAATGAAACCAAATGTATGCAATGCAATGCAAATCTATATAACAATGCAAGTTAATCTATTGCATAAAAGGAAATCTAAGCTAATATGCCATGATAATGCAACTAAGAAAGGAAATATGCAACTACAATGAAATGCAATAACAAGTCTTCAAAGCTTGGATGTAGAATGTCTTCAAAGAGCTCCAAATGACCTAGAAAACCTGCAGCATAATATTAGCATGAAAACTTAAGATATGAAAATGAGGAAGAGAGCTCTCTTTTTATAAGAAATGAGATGAAAATGGACCATTGAGATTAAGAGGCAAAAGACTTAATCAACGATGGAGAAAAATGGAAGCTTGATCCTTGTGCACAAATATCCTCCAATAAGAAAATTAGAAGCATTAACTTTATGTTGAGCATTTACTTTATGTCCATGTGAGACAAAAAATACTTTTCTTTTATTTTTTATTTTATTTTTCTTTATAAATAAGAATTAAATGCTTTATTTTTGCAACATAGGATAAGAGGAAAAGTGGAGATTTTTTATTTAAATAAAAGGGGAGGAAAGTCCTTTTAATTAAATAAAGGCTTAGGATAAAGTGATTTTATTATTTAATTAAAAGAGATTTTTAATTAATTAAAAAGGAGCATGTTCTCTTAATTAAATAAGATTTTTATTTTTTTTCTCTTTTAAATTAAATAAGGCTCAAACCTTAGGAAATATTGAATTGATTATGATTTGATCAAAAAAATTGATATAATTGATATTGTTGATTTTTGAAAATATTGATTCGGGGATTTGACAAATTGTTGAATGGGGACCCAAAGTCTAGGCAACCATTTTAGGGTGCATACACATACCATGCTTTTTCTAATTTAGATCAACAAACCCTTCAGGTTGTTGTATGTAGACCTCCTCCTCAAGTATTCCATTCAGAAATGTTAATTTCACATCCATTTGATATACCTTAAATCCCTTGTGTAGCATAGGCAAGCAATATTCAAACTCCTTCCAGTCTACCAATAGGTGAAAAGGTTTCACCATAATCAATACCATCTTCTTGTGCATATCCCTTGCAAACAAGTCTTGCCGTATTCCTTGTAACTTCTCTATTCTCATTCAGCTTATTCTTGAAAATCCACTTAGTACCAATAACATTCTTATCTTTCTGTCTAGGCACTAAAGTCCATGTCTTATTCTTTTCAATTTTTTCAATCTCCTCATTCATAGCATTTATCCATTCCTTATTTTCAAGTGCATCCCTAACATTCTTCAATTCAAAATCACAAACTAAGCATGTGTTGTGTCTTAACTTACTTTGGGTTAGCATGTCAGCTTGCTTGTCTCTAATGATTTGGTTCTCAGGATGGTGTCTTCTAACAAATCTTGCTAGAACTTGATCTCTCCTCTACTGATCATTCTATTTAGGTACAATTTCCTGCTTGGTGACTTCTTCCTAATTCTTAGTTTCTATTTGCTGATGCTCAGTTTAATTTTCCTAATGCATAGTAGACTTAGCCTGTGGCTTTGGTAGATACTCAGGATCTTCAACATAAGTGAACCTACCATATTCTTTCAGCTCCTTCATGATTTCTACATCATTCTTATCAACAAACAAATAGACTTTAACATTAGTACTCTTTATCATCTTATTAGTAACCTTATTCAGACATTTGTTAGCTTTACTCTTAGTAGAATATCCTAAGAATATTCCTTCATCACCTTTAGAGTCAAATTTTCCATTCCCATCATCTTTCATAATATAACAGTTGCTACCAAAAATTTTAAAATAACTTACACTTGGTGTGTATCCAAACCATAACTCATAAGGTGTCTTGTTTGTATCCTTCTTTAGTTGTACTCGGTTTAGGACATATATAATTGTGATAACTACCTCTCTCCATTATACTTGTGCAACATTTATTTTCTATCATTAATATTTTAGCACAATCAACAAGAGATCTATTTCTCCTTTCAGCAATTCCATTCTACTGTGGTGTTCTAGGTGCAAAAACCTATCTTTGTATAGCATGCTCATTATAGAAGTTAGTGAATTCATCAGAAATAAACTCACCTCCTCTATTAGACCTTAAGCATTTCAATTATTTTCTAGTTTCTTTTTCTACTTTTTCCTTATACTATTTAAATAGTTTGAATGCCTCATATTTTTCTTTCAAGAACATGACTATCATCAATCTAGTATAGTCATCAACAAATAAAATAAAGTATCTATCTCCATAGTAGCTTTGAGTTCTCATGGGACCACATAAGTCGGTGTGAACCAACTCCAAAATTCCTTTAGATGAGTAGTCCTTACTTTTAAAACTAGATTTTGTCATCTTCCCTTTCTGACATTGATGACACATAACATGATCAGGTTTGGTTAGACTAGGCCATCCTCTAACTTTTCTCTTTTTACTGATCTTAATCATGTTATCAAAATTTACATGACATAACCTCTTATGCCATAACCATGCATCTTCATTTTTCACTAGTAAACAAAAAGTCTTCGCATTGTCAAGATAAAATAAATTACCTTTTGGTTGTCCTCTTGTTCCGATAAGCTTTCCATTTTCATCATATATCTTTACGTTCTTGCTTTTAAATTCCACTCGGTGACCTGAGTTATTAAGTTGTGCCACACTCAAAAAAATTAATTTTGTCCTTTTACCCAATATGCATTCTCACATCTAATTCTATCATTCAATAAAATAGATCCTTTTCTTTTAACCATGCAAGGTGAGTCATTTCCCATTTTCACTAAACCTCCATTATAATGCTCAAAATGATCAAACTTATCTTCATCACCGGTCATGTGATGTGTACAACCACTATCAATGATCCAAGTATCATTTTTACTAACTTTAGAAATAATTTTTGTTTCTACATACCTTTCATGCTCTTCAAAATCATCTTTCATTGCAAAAAACACTACCTCAATATCATCATCAGTGTCGGTGTCAGTGTCATCTTCTTTGACAAGATAGCATGCCTTTTTTCCCTTATCTTTGTGATCTCAGTTGTCTCTTTTATTGTGTTAGTAACCTCTTTTGTTCCTTCTTCCATAGCTTCCATCACCAGATCAGTCTCTGTCTTTATCATCCTCTTTTCTATTAGGACATCTAGCCGCAATATGGCCAACTTCTTTACAATTAAAACAAGCTAAACGTAACTTTCCCTTATATCTACCTTTACCTTTCGACAGTCTCTGGGCCATAAGAGCTTCAAGTTCATCAAGCTCATCATTATTATTACTATAACTTTCATTCCTTATATCATGCTTACTACTAGATTTACCAATCTTCAGAGAAGACAAAAAAGTAGACTCAACACTCAGTACCACACTATTATCAAAATTGTTCAGCTCAAAAGTTGTTAATTTTCCAATTAGACTATCAAGAGTAAGAGTGCTACCATGCGTAAACCTCATTTCATGAATAGAAAATATTTTGTTTTCATAAGCAAGCAACAAGGTTCTTAAAATTTTACTTACCACTGTATCTTCATAAATGATACCACCAGCTCCTTAGATAGCATTGACTACCTCTTTGATTCAGTTTATGTACTGTGTGATATTTTCTCCTTCCTTCATTTTCATGTCATCAAATCTATGTCTCAAGCTTTTAGCTTTGTCTCTCATCACATTTATATCACCACCATAAACTAGAGTAAGTTTATCCCACATTTTCTTCACAGTAGTGCAATCCTTGACATCCTCAAATTCGACATCAGATAGAGAAGTAGAAATCTCTATCATAGTAATATTGTATTCATGATGGTCTCTCAATTGATCAAGAGTCAAAGGACCAATTGGCTATAAGTATCCATTGTCTAGTAAAGGTATAGTAGATTCTCTAATTCCAGATATGTGAAGTCTCATCTGACTTTGCCATGTAGAAAAGTTATCTTTGTTCAACTTCGACACTTCCCTCTTATACATCTTGTAATATTTCTATTGAAGTCCTTAAAAATTTGTTCCAAGCAACCAATAGGCTTTGATACCAATTGTTAGAATAATTGAGAGGGCAGGTGAATCAGTTAGATCAGTTATCCTACAGTCCCAAATACAAATATGTACCTTATCAAACAATTCCAACAAATTATACAACTTAGTAACATAAAATATCAATCTGTCTGTTCACTTTACTGATTACCAATAATTAGCTAACTGTGATTACTGACCAAATCAATTATGCAGCATGTAAAGTATGATAACAAAACAATCATCACAAATAAAATGTAACACAATGATTTAACATGAAAACCCTGTTAAGGGAAAAACCACTTGGGATCGGTAAACCAAAATAATTCACTCTTCTGAAGTGAGCTCGGTGAAGAGCCAACCCTATTAAAGATTACAAAACACACTGTCAAGTGTGACCTGGTGAGAGGATTTAACACTAACAATTAACTTTTGACCAGTATTCACTATGGGGTCAACAAGATAACAATGTACATTCTTTGAATGACATAGGATAGAATATAAGATTGTTAAGTCCACTCGGTTAAGAGATATTCTAAATCAATGGTTAAACTAATACAATATGATCTGATTCAAATACAACTCAATTGTAGATATTTAGATCTATGGTAAGCCCATACAAATCCTCTGATCAATAATCAAATTCACTTTGTCAATATTCTTCAACTTACTTTCACTCGGTAAATGGTTATTTGATGCTAGGTTAATTCTATGGTTTGGCTCTTTCAATAACTAGTCTGATCATGCATGCATGAATAGTCCTCACATGAAATCTCTATGTTCTTCTTCCTCTAGCATGTTTCAATAATGAAACTCATATCTCTTATATAGACAAGTAAACTATTTTTCATATCCACCATTAGATTTTTCCGCTTAATCTCCTTCATCAATTTTGCCTCTTAAACCTTTATTGATAGGTGTTTCATTAACACATTTCAATCTCATCCTTCAGATTTTTTCCAAATTTTGTCAGCTGTGGATCTCATAACAAACTTCATCCTTAATCTTAAAATCATAACAATTTCCAGCTCATCAAATTTAGTCGGCTATTCTTTGCATTTAATATTTTCATCCATACTCAGTCAATATAGAAATGCATCAGTGATAACTAGTTAAAATAGCTCAATTAATACTGTCAATCGGTATACATTGCATTGGCTCGGTGTATACAGAAATCTTCAATTATTGACCATATTGACATGTTTAATTTCAGATCTCTTCTTCATAATATATTAATGTAACATTCTCAAGTCAACAATATAAATCCATAGACTCATCAATAAGTTACCCAATGTTTACCTTATCCTTATCTGTTATATCTATCTTTTTCTTCAGGTAGATATCTCAGTTCTTCATCTTTTCTTTCTTCCACGGATGTTCATATGTTTGTTTTTAAGATGATAAGTACTGTCAAGACTAGTTGAGATCAATGAAAATGTATTGACTAATTCAATCATCTTACATATCATTTCAGTCCTCGGTGATCTCTAATCACTGATTCTTCAATTCATTTAGGTATTCAATTAGTTGTAGCTCATCAAATGATACACTAGTGTGTATTAATATTTTAAAATCGCGACTGTTGGCAAGTTGACTTTACTAAGATTATATGACTAGTTTTCTATTTTCATTATGACAACAAAGTCATATGGAGTTTTGATAGTCAGCGCACAAGCTTTGAAGTTCATATTTCGGCTAAGTATGGTAGACAATGTAGACAATGATGTACCTGATGATTAGAGCATTGACGCATGTGTGTATGATCAAGTTATGCTATGCACCCTTGGATATAAGCTTTGGAATATGTTATTATGCTAATTCTAAGAATGCAAGATCAGATGTGATAGTATCAAGAAGTTACAACAAGTCTAAGCAACATTAGCAGTTTAGCGGGAGAGCAGAATAGAGCATGGAGCCGACAAGAAATTTTTTGTTTAGCGTGTATCATTTTATTTTGTAAAGGCTATGCACCTATTGTAATAGTGTTTTAAACATTCTATTATCATTATATGTAAACATGCTTGAGGGAATTATATTGGAAGTGTTGTGTGTGTTTGGTTTTAGGCTGACACAATATTAAGTTTTAGTTGCACCTATTCAACATGTATATATATGATATGTGCCTTTGTATTTGAAGTAAGAAGTGACAGATAGAAGAGAAGAAGTATGCAAAGTATGGAATAAAGCTTTACAAGATGTTAGAGAAACAACACACAAAAGGAACTGATCAGACAACAGTGTCAAAGCAACAGTTCACCCTTCCAGATATAGTGTGTATCTAATTATCAGGAGGTTGTAGCCTTCTTCATTGAGCAGTGTGCTTAGGAAGTGTTCCATCCACCCCTAACAGGGTTTGTTCTTTTAGACTCCTAATAGAGTCATTGTACTCAGCAATGTAATGACTGCTCCTAACAGGGAAAAGGAACTCTAACAAGTTCATAAGACTAGTACAATTATTCCTAGGTACTAATTCCCACTGGGGTTTTCCTCTAGCTAAGGTTTCCCTATAAACATATCTTGTGTTATGTGTTATGGTTGATTGTTTTGTATGCTTTAATATTCATTTCAGTATTCATGTAATTGGGCTAAGTTTCAAGAAGTAGAAAAACATTAATTATAGAACACTGATTCACCCCCCCCTAGTCTTCCCATTCTTAACAGTGACAACAATTCGATTGTGAGAGATGAAGGGTTGAAGTTGTATTTTTGAAGTATTGTGGGTTTCAAAAACCTTTTCTAAAAACTCATTCTAGAAATGTGACATGTTTGATTCATCGAAAATATTGCCTATCATGTGAAGATAAAACATAAATGTATTCTAGAATTTTGGTTTAAATGATACATTTATTGAAAAGTTGTTAACATTTCTTTTTTAAAAACCTATCGACTCATAGTAGCAGAAAGCTAAAAACAACTATTGAACCATCACTAAAGATTTTGAACTGTAACTTGTGAGAGCCTCTATCATTCTAATTTCTATCTATCCAGATTTCAAAATTTAATTTCTTGTAAGATATCTAGGCTGCCTGATGGCATCCCAATTTTGTAATGTAAAAAATTTAGTTTAACTTGATTTTGAAATTTTAATTCAAGTACAATTGGGGTTTTCTTAATTAGTTAGTTATTATCTATAAATTTATTAGTAAATATGTATGATTTTGTGTTTTTTCATTCTTCCAAAGAACAATGGGAAAAGCAAAAACTCAAGGCCAAGGGCAAACAGATAGGAGAACTTTAATAGACTGGAGAAAAGTAGTAGAAATCCCTAGTTTCACTGATGAGTATCACGATGTTTATTATCCTTCTATCGATGGTGAAAGGAGAGTTATAGTAATTAAACATACATTGTGCATTAAGGAAACTAGGCCAAAGAGGTCTAAATTTATAAAATTTAATCCAGCGATAGGTGCAAAAATGAATAAAGTTGCTTCGTGGGATATTGGTTTGGGTTGTGTGTTGTTATCCGAAGTTTTCCCTTGCCCAGAAATTGTCTTGATTTGTGTAGAAATTATGATGAAGAAAGAAAAGAAATTATGAATAAAAATAATCAAGAAGAAATTTTATCAATAACCAAGGAATAATTTCTCATTTTTCTAGACCTAGGGTTTGACTGACAAAATTGTAATGTCCATATTGACCTAGGATTGCTAGTAGACCAATATGAGGCAGTCATGCCAAATGCAAAAGATTCATTTATAAAGGGTCTAATAGTTGTAGAGGCAAAGGCTTCATTGGATGAGAACCATAAGCTTCCTTATGATTTTAACATTTTTGTGCCATGGGTTCAGGATACTGTATCCTCTCTAGCATTTTTCCTGGGACTGGAAAACAATAGGGAAGTGGGTTGTCATGCCCCGCAAGGGAACCAGGGAACTGCACAAAGGTTTACTTTGCAAAAGAAAACCTAAGTAGAGTTTTACGAAAAATTTTGAACTTTTAAAGTTTGCAAATAAACAAAACATATTCTAACTTCTTTCCAAGGTTCCCTTAAATGTACATTAAAAAAAACTGATAAACTATTAACAACATCTACTAACCATACAAATTCCATTTCAAGTTCTTTATTGGAAAATACTTAAACACATTCATAATTAATTTCCATCTAAAACTTTTTAAAGATCAATTACTATAATTCCATTTCCTCAAACAAACATATTGCAATAGTACAACAAATGATTCATCAACATTTTACATAACTTGATACATAACAAGATTACATCTTTCCATTAAATAAACATCCCATATAACCCTTTTCCTATGTCTACCCATTATTACATCATTTGAAAATTACATTACATTTGAACTCCTCATAGGAGAATACATAAGTTTACAACAACATGAATAAGTACAAGTCTTCATTCTTCAACAGGTGCTCAGACAGAAATGAATCTTCAGTTGTTTACATCTGCACAAGATACCTCGATAGAAAGATTTTCCACCCAACCATGTGAAACTGGTAAGGTTTCACCCCCCGTGCTAGGAGATAAACACCAAGCCCACAAGAAGGAACTTACTAGGTTTTACCAAACAGGTTGGATAACATTTCACACAAGTAAAGTACATTTCACAAGGGATTCTAAGGTTTGGGTAGGAAATCCTAAGCAACAACCTAAGTGAGTGTCATCGCATAGCCCTCACCCCTTGGGTCCTGGTACTAGCCACACTGGGCCCCGGCCCCCAAGTAGGCACATGCAGAAATTGAATGCCTTTCGTACAGACAAGCGCCATTCGATTTGTACCTACGCATAGGTACCTTCTCCCACTCCCATCCATAGCCTGTCCTAGCGCTAATGGCATGGGCGAGGCACAATTTAATCTTTTTAACGTTTTGAACCCAGCCCTTAAATTTTATTAGGTTATCACTTGGTTAACTAACTCATCAGTCGGTTATCCTGGTCTAGCCACTTTAGGGCCCCGGCCCCGCACTGAGAGCCACTCACTTAGGGGTTCCTAGGTTTCCTAACCCTAACCTATTCTAGTTAGGTTTTCCTAGAAAACCACTAACATGTCCAACAATTTCATTATAACAGACCTACCTAGGACGCTTAGGAGATCACAAAGTTTGACAGGTTTGATTGCTGACAAGTTAGGAGACAAAGGGTTCAGTTTTCTAGTCCCCTCCTATCATCTATACAGATATGAAACCAAGAAATCAATTATTTATTTGCAACTTAAATGAAATTTATAAAATTAAAACATTGAACAAATATGCCTCTAGATCCTATGTTTTCCCCATGTAATGGATTATATTATATCTAATATATTGTATATATAATATATATACATACAATATATTATACATATATAACCCTCATTAAATTTTAATATAGTTTTATTCCTTAAATTAATATGCCTCTAAGAAGTCTTAAATGAATGTCTCCATATATTATAATTATATATATATAATATCATACATATTATATATATATAAACAAAGAAAGAAAACATGTGTTCCAATTATAAATCATATTGTATGTAAAATATAATACAAATTTAATTTTAATAAAAATTCAAATTATATTACATATATATAATAATACCTATATTATATATATAGAATATAATATCTAACTCAAATTAATGTTAAACACATATTATATTATATATATAATATATTAACCATATATTATACATATAATACCGAAATCACTTTTGTTTCAAAAGCTAAAAATAAATAATAAAAAAATTGTTTTTTTTGAACCTTACAAGGGGGCCCGCTCCCGTGCGGTACCCCCGGGTACCACCGACAGCGGTCGCTGCCGCACGGCACCTGAAGGTGCCGCCGGCAGCGGACGCTGTCGTCCGGTACCGCGGGACCCGCCGCGGCAGCGGCCTCCTATTTTTATCGTTATTTTATTTTTTTTAGTTTTAAAACATTTTTAATAGAATTTATATTATCTATTACATAATAATAATATTAAGACAATAGATAATTATTTAATGAATATTTTAGAATATCAAAACAATAGTAGGTTGATAAATTTATATTTATATATATATATATATTTTTTTTTCAAAGGACATATACAGGAAAATATAACTCTTAATAATATTATAAAATACAGCGTTGTGTATTTTTATTTGTTTATCTAACTTCTTATACATTTTCTAGGGTTTAATATTCTGTGAATTTACATTTTATTTCAGCAAATATTAATATACCATGATATTAAAACTATTGAGTTTGCCGATCTAACATAAACAATAATGCACAAACAGACATTACAGTAAAATAATTATTTCATATCCTAGGGATTATCAGGGAAAAGCTCCAACCTGGTAAATAGTTCCCTGGTTGACGAAGCCCGTTCCTGCAAAATTCTTCCGCTGCTCCCTGTTCCTCCGCTCCCAAATTTCTCCTGATTAGCCAAAGTTTCTCCGTTCCCAAAATAGTTTCCAGCCCCCCTCTTCCGAACCAATCATCATAGATATAATCTCCTCTCCAACTATTTGGTTGGAGAAGTTTCTATACGGGAAGAAACTTCTCCAACTTCCATAGTCGGTTGGAGGAGAAACTAATCTCTCCCGTAACATAATAAAGTTTTGTTTATTATTATTTTTTAATTAAAAATATTGTCCAAAGAAATCTTTAATAACCAAATTAGTTAAACATCTCACAAGGAATTCACATAACACAATTGGTAACTAACTAGCCCAACTTCTAGGAGGTCTCGAGTTCAACTCCCTCCTAGCTAGTTAGTTTTGTTACCGGAGGCAATTATTTTTAATTGTTTATTTTTATTTTTATTTACATTTTGGTTAGAGTTATAATTTCTATTTATGAGAAATTATAGAGATATATATATATATATATATATATATATATATATATTTACTTTTATCGAACAATAATTAAGCTAGTACTATTTTGCTAATCCTGTTTATATATTTATTTATACTTATAAATATATATACATATATGTGTTCATAAGCATATGTGTGCACCCATATGTTTATGACACATATAGTATAAATAACTTATTATTCATTTTACTAACATTCTATAACTATATAACCAAAGATGCAAGGTACAAGTAATAGCTTGACCCTAATACTAACATGATAATCTAACAGAAATTGACCAACAAGGACTCACATAGATAATCTACTGACAAGGTTGAGCATACCCTAATAGCAAGATCAAGATCCAAACCCTAATAACTGATAACCACATAATCCTCCCTACCAGGAACTGATCTGGCACTTCCCACCTAAGGTGAATGATCAGGGGTAAAAGTTTTTCTTTTGTGAAGCTTGGTGATATCTCCCTGACAACAACAACGATCGAGGATTTAAGGGATCGCTCAGACCTGTGGAGCCAGGTGGAGATGATACCCGGTACCTGCAAATCCTGCATCACCAAGAAGAGATACATATACATATAGATATATATAAATTAGATATATGCAAGCAGATGACTAGGATCGATACATCGTGTGGACCTCACCGAGTGAGTAACTACGACTTCGTCCTGAGTCATGAAAAACACATATGTATCCATAAACCAATTGAGATAAGGGTTAGTATACCATTCATGAGATAAAACATGTAAAACTAATACATTCTTCTAGGATCTCATAAACATATAATCAAAGTAACTATAACTGAGCATATAAATATCATCTGATGAACATATAATCCTCCATGAAAACATAAACATGAGTGCATAGTTCTAACCATCATAATAAAAAGTATCAAATCATAGTATCACTGTAGGAGAGGTATTACATGGGTGACATCATTCTTCAATTAAGTTGGGATATCCATTGTGTCAATGAACCAGTAAGATATAATTTTATTGGACACGCAGTTGAATCGATGCAAGAACAATTAGCATTGATTAAAAGAGGCAATTCTAAGACATATAGGTTCACAACCTACTTGTGCTATCTTCTACTAGCCAAGCATGCTGCAATATTAATGAGCAACAACAACAAGCTTGAAATTTAGAGCGGTACAAGTACTCCAATATATAAATGGATACCTCAGATAAGGATGTATGATAAAAAAAGGAATTATTGTAATTTCATAGACTTCTTTTTGGCACCATTGGACAAAAAAATAACAAGCACTCCAATGCTCAGATTATCTACTTCATGTAGGGATTGCATCCAACTTGGAAGCACAATTCAATTGGCTGACTGGTACCTAATGGAAGATTACACTGTGCTAAGGTTTTATGGATCAGAACTACAACCCCACAAACTTCCAATGCATGTGACAAATAGGGTATTTGTAGTATAATATGTACTACAACTAGAGAGCACAGATAGACTCTTCACTGACCATTCAAAGAAGAGCATATTCCCTTCCTTACCTTGCTCAATTAGAGGGCTAAAATTTGAGAGAAATGCATTCAAAGTGGAAAATTATTTTTTAGAGATTTTTCAATTTTATTTAGAGTGGTACTGCAAGTATGATCCACTCAACATCATTCAAACAATGCTTGTTGCTAATGTGAACTCTGCAAACTTATTTCAATATGAAAGTAAACCATTGCTAGAGAAGTTGAAAAACAAGGATAGCTGGAATGACATTACAAAAGGGATGGAGAAAGTTTCCGCTAAAGAAAAAATTTCAGCTGAATAGTTGTCATCACAAATTATGACATCAATAAACCAGGGCATTGTACAGCCTAGGATGTCCTACAATTTCTATGAAAAAGCTTCTAATCCATAAAAGAAAAACATACCAAAGAAAATAGCAAAGGAATGTAAGGATAGAAAATGGACTCAAATGAAAAATGACTAATTTTTGGACTATGAGAAAGAATCTTGGTGAGCTAAAGACCAGTCAAGATTTGGATGACATGGAGTTTATAAAATTGTGAAATTTGGAGCATCTTGGAAGTGGATATGACAATAGTGATTAGGATGAAAATGCAGAAAATGAGGATGATAATCCACCAAATACATTTAGTCCATCAAGTCAGAGTGGAGTAAGCGACTACAACAAAGAAACATATAGAAAATGGGCAATCATTATGGAAAAAATGGGTTATAAAGGTGGTGGTTTGGATCCCATGGGAGAAGGCATCTATATGCTAATTTTTATAGATGAAGTACAAAAAATTGATCATCGTGTAGGCCTTGGGATTAGAGTTGGAGGACCCATTAGATTCATCAGGAACCACTATGACCACAATACCATCTATTTCCATGGGTGGGATTGGGGAATCTACTACTATGGGGTCTGGTAGTGGCACTGATGCTAGTGGGACTGAGCAAGTTATACAACAAGTTCCCTCTCTAAAGAGGCTAGTAGAATCTACATAGAATCCCATAGTAGAAGATAGTGTCAAGAAGAAAAAGGTTTCTAGAGCATTGATACTCAAACCTAAAGCACTATTCGCACTTTCAGGTTCAACAAAACTCTTTAAAAGTTTATATCCTCAAACAACATTACTTAGATCAATAGGCATTGTGAGCTCTAGTTCACCTTTCAAACATTCAATTCCTTCTACAACACTAGTTAGATTTTTGTTTCAAATATTTCTATAATAAATTTGCAAAAACAACAACCAAGAATAAGGAAATAAAGAAGACATTACAGACTGGAGCCCTTATTGTAGCTGTAGAGGAACAACCTGCATCCAACAGGGTTTTTCCAACATATGACCCAAATAGAGATGTGATGGAGCTCATGGTTGTTATTCCACCCAAAAAATATGGAAACTCATTAGAGAGTTAGATAGATTCGTCTGAATTTCAAGTTAGCACTCTTGAAATTGATTTTTTGAAAGTTAAAAATGAGGACAAAATCAATGTGTCAAAGTCTACAAACCAAGTGGTCTACAGTGTTGCTAAAGCTAGAAAGAGAGAAAACTAAGATCGAGAAACATATAGAAAATTTACTGGTAGACATTGCCAATGAAAAAGAAAAGAGGAAAGCTTCAGAGAAAAATTTGAAAAAATTATAGAAAAAGATTAAAAAATCATCCTCTACATCAGCAAATAGAGAGCAGGAACATGCAGATGAAGTAGTGAAGGAACAGGAATAGGCATAGCTGAAGGCACTGAGGGGAAAATTGGTAGAAATTAGTAAAAAATTAGAGGAAGAAAGAGTCACTTCACAAAAATTATTTAAAACCGTGGAGATTAATGATGCCTCTAATTGGGAATTGCAAAATCAATTGGACTCTCAGGCGGATAAAGCTAATCATTGCGAATACAAAGAAGTGGAAGAGAAAAATAATTGTGAAAAAAGGGCAGAAGAACTAAGAAGGCAAATAATACAATTCAAACTTTAACAAATACTAGTAATAATTTAGTGAAGATTACAAAAGAATACATTTGGGGCTGAATATTGGGGATGTCTCATAGCTTGTGTGACTGATTTGAAATGCTTCAAAGTATGAGAGTATTTTATTGGAAGCTCCATAACAACATTGAATAGAACATGGATGTTGTCAAGAAAGAAAAGAATGAAAAATATATTATGCAACAACTCTACAGTAAAAGTGATAGTTATTTATCAAACAAGGGAATTAGCACCTTCCTTGATGCCTCAGTAAAAGTATCAAGTATCATTTGAAAATCTGAGAAACTAAGGGAAGCATAGGAATTGGATGACAAAGCTAAGAAGAAGATCACAAATATGGAAGAAACTAAAGAAAATTTGGAAAGTCTTGGTTTGCCTAAGGGATTTGATGCAAATAAGTTCATTGGAAGAGAAACTTACAATTTAAGGTTGCAGGACAAAATAAATACTGATTTACGCATTCTTCCTACAGACACATCTCCCGATACATTCATAGATTTCATCAAACTAGTCAGAACTTTGAATGGAGTTTTACAAGAAGCAGTGCTGCCAAGTCACACTTCCAAATTTGAATTGCTAACGAAGTTGCACGAGTGTGACTATACTTTAAACCAAATTATTCTACCATCATAGGATGTTTGGACTAGTCTACAAACATTGCTAATGCTCTAAATTTTGAACTATTGAAAGTTGTAATGTATTGCAAATGAATACAAAACAAATTGTGCGCTATCTAATTTTCATGTTTTCCAATTTAATGTACATTGAGTTACTCTATTTTATTTAGTTATTATTAGTTTTTTTACTCTGTTATATTCTATTGGAACACAAAATTTCATTCAAGAATTTCAAATATGAATGATCATTGATGATATGATACAAACTACAGTAATGAGCTAAATAATGCAAATGAAAACTATTATTAATTTGTGGAATTGAACCTTTATGACATTATCAGCCACATTCATGTTTTTGACATTAGAATATGCTATTATGCATGATTGATGATGAGATACAAAAGTTGACTGTAGACTACAAGAAAAAGTTTAATAAATACCTAGGACCTACTACTTCTACAATAGTTCAAGTTGCCACATCATATCATTATTGAGATCCTTAGATTCATCACCATCAACTTCATAGCTTCCTTAGTCCTTCAATATATTTTCTTCACTTTGCATACCTTCGCTTAACTGATGTTCACCGCTAACACTAGTAGTACCAGTACTAGTACATGATTCAATGACATCATTGACTCTGCAACTCCCACTTTTGTTTGAAATGTTTCCCAACCCTCTTCTTTGACATTTCTTCCTCAATAATTTTAGTGCCTTTCATAAGGAAAAGTATTGACTTCATATCTGGATGTATAGAGCCTCAAGCAATTTTCCAAATTCTTTTCTATTTGTTTAGATTAGCTTTGAATTTAGGAATCCCAAAACACTAAAAAATATCTCATCCTCTATGGACCCCAATATCATGGACAGACATAAATCAACAAGCTTGAAAAATCTTGTTATTGAATCAATCAACATTTCTCTCTTAGCTAGATTTTTCAAAAGCCTTGTTACCAATCTATCTTCATGGGGTCTCTGCATAATATTATATTGTTCCCTCATTGTCAATGAAAAATGACCTAATTGATCTCTCAAATGAGATTCATCTAAAATTCCATTTAGCATTACTACATTTAACTCTTTAGTTTTGAAAAAATAATCTATCAAAGTTAGTAGCTTAGTTCAAAAATCTTTCGAATTGTTCAATCTTCAATATCAAGGAAACATAATAGCCATGGATTCAAGTAGTTTGACTGAAGGAAATCTTTCTCTAATCTATAAGGAAAGATCATAGGCAATGTGCTTCAAAGACCCTGTTATAGACTCAACAATCTTGGTAAAGTCTTCCCTTTTAACACTTGATACTCACTTCTTGGGGTTCTTTCCTAGTTCCTTGGACTCGATCCTAGAAAAGTAGTACATTGGTATCTAACCTCTGAAAAATTCTACACATAACTCCTCATTTGCACCGATTTTATAAAGTTATCAGGATTATCCAAATTTGTGATTTTCTGCTAGCAAGAAAATTTTACATCATCACATGATCGATAGAGATTATCAAGCGTCGTGCATGTCAATTTACGTAGTGCAAAATATTTTGCAATATGTATAGCTCTTTGTTGGGCCTTTTTTCATTATATTTCTCATTTCCTCAAGCATAGGGAGAAGACCTACTAATGTTAAGAGTGTCTCTACATTACTTAACATTCGTAATAGTGCAAGAAATTTTGATTTCCCTGCTTCATCACAACTTGAGTTTATTAGACCAAGAAATGATTAATATTCTAAAAAAACTTGATGTGCTGGTCCATCCAAGGAGATCCATCTAGTATCATTATTCTTAAGAAGCTTGTTCCTATCAGTTAGTCCTTTGGTAAAGTGTTGGAATTCCCTCAATCATTTTAGACTTCGACAGAAGTATTGGTAGAGATCTTTGATTAAAAGTTCAATTTTTTTATACTGGAGCATGCTTGTTGACAATTCCAAAAGCTAGATTCATTTTGTGAGCCATGCAGTGAAAGGGAGTAACGTAGGGTACACAAGAAGATTGTATCTTTGTGTAAAGACTGCCAATGTGGCCTTGCATTACTAAAGCTCCACCCGCTCCAACACACCAACTTTTTTGCAATCCTCATGTCATTTATATCTCCATATTCAATTAGAGAACTCTTTACTAGTTCAAATACATTTTCTGCTATCACATTATCCTTCATTTTAGCAATAGTTAGTAGATGAGGTTGGTGCAAAATTTTGTATAGTATTAATATGCATGCATACCCAGGAAGTATTATCTACTGTTGTAACATCATCTAAAGACAATGCAATAAAATTTGACTCTTTAATTTTTTCCTTTAGATCCTCTTTTTCAACCTCGGCAAGACAACTTGTCCATTCCCATTCACTGCTTACTAACCAATGACTATTAGGATAGTTACGAACTTTCATAAAGTGTAATAAATTAGTCAATGATGCACAACACTTAACTGAATAGTTTTTCCCATTAGTTCTACTTCCAATGCATTTCCAAAACAAGCTTCAATAGAGCCTTTAACTTCACCAGGCTTCATCTTTATATTCTATGGAAATTTATTTAATTCTGTATTCCTAACATGCTGAGATTCCTCCTTTATTTTCTATCTTATCACTATTTTTTTAACACCATCTATGGTTTTATTTTCATAAACTTTACCCATATGCTTCTCTTGGTATCAATTTTTAGCTGCAACCTCTTTTCCTTCTTATTTATCTTGGTGCAAATCTTACATCTGCATTCTACTAAAGGCTCACCTTCAATTGGATTATCCACTGGTTCAATATTGAATGGATACTTTGACACCCATTCTACTTGAAAATTCCTCGAGGGATCCCACATCCGATCTTTTTTCGATTCTATATCATTCTTTGAATTTCATTTTCTTTTCTTCTTCCCTACACCATCATCTTCATTGAAATTCTCAGTCTCATCCATGTCAATTATATCATTATGGCTACTCTAGGTATTTAACTAAAAATCTTCTTCAAGTTCATCAAGATCTGAGATATCGGGTTTGTTGACTTCTTCAATATGTCATGTAGGTTTAGGTTGTGACTCTTGAAAATATTCTTGTGATGAAGTAGCTTCCCAATTTTGGTCATAAATATTACCAACACCTTGAACAAAGTATGATGATAAGGTTCTACATTTTTTTGGCCTCTCTTGGCTTTCCCCATATGTGGGAGCCTTACCCTTATTCTTGTTCAAAATCTTGATTCTTCAAAGAAATAAAGGCTACCAGCCTACCAGTGCAAAAAAAAATGTTTACTTGTTGAAGAAGTGACAATGGAACTATAATATATATAAATATGATTCATTGACTCTTAAATCATGTCTCATGTCTCCCTGGTCACCATTGTTCACTAACTTGTCCCCACTAAATAAGAATGAACTCAAATTTACATAGTCGTAGAATAATAATCACTTACATTTGCCTCAAATTCAATTGTAGTCGCAACTCGCCAATGCAGTCAAGACTCAACACTCTGAACTTCGTTATCAATCAAATTTAACTAAACCAAATTGTGTACAATAACATTGATCTATGAATGTATTTATACTAATCTTCATTTGGTGAATTCGGTGGGAGGTATTAGGTCTACAAATATTTGGTGAAGCCTGTGTAATTATAACACGTCTTGTGTTATTTTTGAGTTGATTATGGGTCATCCAATACCTTGGTATTCTTAATAAAGCTGGTGAAAATGCATTAGTTTTAGACATGCATTCGTAAAATGTCAGGTGAATTTGGGGCCACCTATACATATATATGTATAAAACTATTGGTAGATATAAGCCATCCATTTGGGGCCACTTTGAAATTATAGGAGAATGTTCAAAATTTGTCATGCCCAAAACTTATATGCCATTGGCGATAATGTGAAAGAAATGGACAAAATTAAATAAACTGATGGACAATGGGCCCAGGCATTGGCCCCAATTTTAATAAATTCAGGGCGATAGGGTCAATCCCATATGTGAAATATATTCGCCAAATCATGGATTGTCGACATGAGATATTTTCCAAATGGTGAATAATCACCACTAAAGTTTTCACTAGTCTTATCTTGGTGATAAATCTAAACTATCTTATGGTAATGTATTGAGGATTTCTTTTCTCACTAATAAGGCTCTTGATTAAATTATTTTAATACATAAGAAAACAACTTTTAAGCCTACACTTAGGTTTATACCATTGTAAAAAATCTATAAAATATTCTAAACACAATTGTATTCCTAGAACACATCTTGAAAAAGGTAGTAAAAAATCTAAAAAATATTCTAAACACAATTGTATTCCTAGAACATATCTTGAAAAATAAGTATTTAAGAAATGTACACAATTGATACAACAATCTCAAGCTTAAGGGAAAATTAAAAAAGATTCAAAACCACAAACAATAAACTAAACATGTATCCAAGGCAACTGTTATAGTTTGAACACAAATTCAATAGGGCTTAGTAGAAAAATGTCCAACAAAAATGAAAATATTAAATTTTATAATAGCTTTCAAGTGAAAAGAAATTGCATGCTTCACATTTTTACTCTATTTAAGGTTGTTATTTTAGTATTCATTATCTTAAAAAATTCTAATTTGTATTTAATCAACCTGCATCTTTTAAACTTATTGTTAAGGTGTAGAATAATCCCAATCTAGCTAATTTATGTTCGAAGATATCCATTACACATTTTGAAAATGTATAGAATCTTACAAGTTAATACACTTGTTTAGAAACTACATTCAATTTTCTACTTTTGTTAGTACACATTTTTAAAACTATGTTAAAAACTTATTGAATTTTTATATCAAGTTTCCTAACTCTCTCTATTTATTCTACATTTTCATTGTCTCTTAAAGGTCTAGTTTGAACCCCCATGATCCTCCACACACCCTTTTTATATTTGTTTTGTTGGAGCCTCCTCTCTTATTGCTATGATTTTTGCACATGATGATGCTACTTTTTGGATAGTTGTGCATGGGAAGGAAAAAAATATTTATTGAAGATCATCCCTCTTGGCTCACTCCTTTAGGGGTGAAGCTGGGCCCAAACCCTAATTTAATTGGTCCTTCTAGCTGCTATTGTTTATTGCATTTTAGTGTAGGATTGTTGTCTTGATTATTAGTTTTAATATTATTTTGTATTATTGATGAAGGGTGCTCCCCTTAATACCACAAACACATAACAGAAATAGAGAAACAACAACAATTTGCAAGAACTAAAAATAGGCTTCCTATTATCTCCACAAATGTGGAATTACAAATTTCAAAATTACAATATGCAAAGCCACATGAGCATTTTCCCTTACAATATTCTATAGGACAAAGCCTCAAATCATTACCAAGATATACCCAAAACTCCCTAGACAACACTATGGACCTTTCTTATATAGGTAATTTCCACTTCTTGAGAAGGTTCATAAATTTAGCCCTTAAGGCCGACTTCCCTAAGAATTATTTTATTTTCATTTCATTTTACATAGGGTCGGCTCCAAATAATTACAAAATATGTTTTTAGGTAGCCCAACTTCTGGAGGCCATAAGTTTTTAACCATAGCTCTATTTTTCTAGTATAACCCCTTTTTGGAAATGACAGGTCCTGATCTATAGTGTCTAACTTGTGCAAGCTCTAATCAGCCATGGGTCAATCATGATCCAGAGCCTCTAAGGCCCTCAAAATTGAGCTCAAATATTTCATATCCAAAAACCTTAATAACTTCACTACTACAGATGATGTGGCAATGAAACTCAACCAGTAGGCTGATATGACTAAGATGAACCTCCACTTGTGAAATCAAAACATTCTGAGATCATATGACCAACTTACTAAAAATAGTAAGTTTCCATAAATAGCTTCTCTTCACAGGATAGCCCTTATTGAAAAGAAACTAGAAATATTTTTAGGTGATGCAAGATTGCTCTTACACCCAGGATGCTCTTGCATCAGACACTTGGGGTAATTTGAGAAGTGACCCTGTCATGACTCAAGTGTGAAGTGGAAAACCAACAAGGTTAACCTCCTCTCTTGTCAACCACAATGATTCTTCAACAGGTCATCCTTTCCATTTGACTAGATATTCTTCACATGTCATGTTTCTTGTGATTCTACCAACACGACTATCTAATATGTCCTCAATCTCCTTGGTATCTGAACTAGTTGCTGGAATACTCCACTATGCTTCTATGACCTCATCTTCAACACCCCCTTCATGATACTTTGTCAGATCTAAAATATTAAATACTAGTGAAATATTTAGCTTAGTAGGTAATTCTACTTCATAGGCATTTCCTGAATCATGCTTCTTCAGTACATCTTACATGGCCCAAACTTCTTCATTTTCAACTTGTTCTATGTACCAATTGGAAGCCGCTCCTTCTGCAAATGAACCATGACTTTATCTCCAACTTGAAATTCCTTATGCCTCCTTTTATCATCTACTTTAGCCTTATACTGTGCATTCATCTTGGTAATGTGTTTCCTCACTTCCTCATGGATGTTCTTCAAATGTTCTACAAAATCCTCAGCTTCAACACTACTTATCTCTCCTTTGTCTATCTTTCTCAACTCAGACGCATTTTTGGGACTATTTCCATATACAATCTAGAATTGTGATTTACTAGTGCTCCTATTGACATAATTATTGTATACAAATTCCATCTATGGTAAAATCAAATCACATCCTTTTGGCTTATCTCCAACCAAACATCTCAGCAAATTCCCCAAACTCCTATTCACCACCTATGTCTGTCCATCAGTTTGCGGATGATCTGATGAGCTAAACTTCAAATCTATCTTTAACTTCTTCCACAATGTGCACTAGAAATATCCAACAAACTTAGTGTCTCAATCTCAAACTATACTCTTTGGGAAACCATGTAGTCTCACCACTTCTTTGAAAATAAATTCTGCTACATGAAGTAAATCATTAGTGTTTTTGCAGGGAATGAAATGTACCATCTTTGAAAATCTGTTAACCACCACAAAAATTGAATCATGTCCCCATTGAGTCCTTAGTAAACCAAGTATAAAATCCATACTGATATCCTCCCAAGGCTAATCTCATAGGGGTAATGGATGATACAACCCTGTATTTTGCTTCACTCCTTTTTTTATTTGACATACTCTACAACTCTGTATAAGCTTCTTGACATCTTGTTGCAGATGTGGCCAATAATAATTCTCACTAACCAAAGCAAGGGTTTTATCTTGACCAAAATGTCTAGCCAATACTTCGCTAAGATTATCCTTGATAAGATTATCCCTCATAGAACTTCGTGGAATGCACAATTGAATCCATCTGAATAGCATATCATTCTGAATGATGAAATCCAACCACTTCATTCTATCTAGAGTAAAAAGTTCTTTACAAGATTTCCAAGCTTCACCAAAATCAGGATCCTTTGGATACAAACTCTTGAGTTCCTTGAACCCAACCACCTCAATCTACATATTTGTCAGCAATAGTTTCCTTCTACTAAGTGCATCTACAACCCTATTAGACTTTCCACTCCTATGTTTCAAAACAAATGTGTAACTCTGAAAAAAATCCATTTTAAATGCCTTTGATTTAACTTTCCTTGACTATTCAAATATTGTAAAGCTTTATGATCAGTATAAAAAAAAAAATTCATTAGAAAGAAAATAGTATCTCCATTTCTGCAATGCCTAAACTATAGCATAAACTTCGTGATCATAAAAAAAATATTTTTTCTTGGCATCATTTAACTTCTCACTCAAATAAGCAACAGATTTACCTTCTTGGCTCATAACAGCTCCTATTATAGTACCACTAGCATCACAGTCTACTTTAAATACCTTATTAAAATCTAGAAGTGCTAAAATAGGTTGTTCTGTAACTTTTTGTTTCAACAATTTAAAACTCTTATCTACCCTTGTAGTCCACTTAAATTGTTTCCTATCTCCTATCATTATTTCAATCAAGGGTCCACAAATACTGCTAAAACTTCTAATATGCTTTCTGTAAAAGATAGCCAAACCATGAAAAGATCTTACCTCAGTAGCACTCCTTGGAGTAGGCCATTCAAGGATAGCCTGCACTTTCTTTGGGTCCATTTTTAGACCTTCTACTAAAACTACAAATCCCAAATACACTAACTCTTTCACAAAATTGTATTTCTTTAAATTAATCAACAATTTATCTTCCCTCAACTTCTCAAAAACCATACAAATATGCCTCATATGCTCCTCCAATGTCTTACTATTTAGATCAAAATATCATCTAGGTAAACAATGACAAACTTGCCCAAAAATTCTTTTAGAACCTCGTTCATGAGCCGCATGAAAGTGCTTGGTGAATTGGTTAGCCCAAAAGGCATGACTAACCACTCATATAGTCTTTCCTTTATCTTGAAAGCAGTCTTCCATTCATCTCCTTCTCTAATCTAAATCTAGTGATATCCACTCTTCAGATCTATCTTTGAGAAATACAAAGCTCTACTCAAACAGTCCATAATATCATCCATTCATGGCAATGGAAAGCTATACTTGATTGTGATTTTGTTGATTTCCCTAGAATCTGTACACATCCTTCATTCTCCATTCTTCATTGGTGCTAATACTGTTGGTACAACACATAGACTCAGGCTCTCCTGAATCAACCTCTTTTGTAACAGCTCATGTACTTGTTTGTTCAACTCTTCACTTTTTGTTGGTGTCATTTTGTGTGCTATCTTATTTGGGAAAATGGCTCTTGGAATCAAGTCCATCTGATGAATGATCTTCTTTATTGGTGGTAATCCATCAAGAACATTATCAGATACAATATCTTGAAACTCATTCAATAAATCTAAAATTTCTATAGGTACATCTTCTACTACCTCTTTACTAGCTTTTGGAATTAAAGAAAAACACACATTCTCATGCCTCATACCCTCTAGGAACTTTCTTCCATCAGCAAAAATTATTCTTGCATTACCACATACATTTTCTTTTGTGTCCTTCAATGACTTTAGCTTATGTCACACTCCATCCTTTGTCAGGAAATAGGTATTCACATGACCATCATGTACAACATTCCTGTCAAACTCCCATGGTCTACCCAGGAACATATGACATGCATCCATAGGTATGATATCACATAGTACCTCATCACGATATTTGCCAATCTTGAACTTTACTAGGCACTGTTCACTAACCATGACCTTGTGATCATCTTGTACACAAGCGATCCGGTATGGATGTGGGTTTTTCTATTTCTTGAGCTTCAACTTTGTGACCATCTCTTCTGACACCAAATTGTTAGTGCTTCCACTATCAATAATAACATCACAACACTTATCCTCACACTTGCACCTGGTTCAAAACATGCTCTTCCTTTTCTCAGGTTCATTCTCACCACTCAGCATGACTCTTCTATTAATTAGTGTTTCTCCTCTTTGAGCATCTTCAGAATGTGATGATTTGGCATCTTAATCTACATGTGCAACTCTAGCTTGGCCTTCAGTTCTCCTATCTGTCCTTCCTTTGTGTTGAGGCCATTCATATGCCCTATGACCTTCTTCTCCATAGTGAAAAAATATTCCACATAAGCATCCTCTTCCTGATCCTTTTCCTCTTCCTCTTTCTCTCTAATCCCTATTATTCTAATCATGGAAATGACTGAAATTGTTTCCTCACTAATTTTGACTATTACTAGCCTCATCCTTCATTTTTGGATCTTTATTTTGGCCTCCATATGATCATCCACCAGATCTTCCACCATGACCTCTTCCTTTTTATGGGTAAGTACACAAAGATGGGGGACCAAAAAGATGCCACTTTTCTTCTTGGCACCCCATCATGCATAGTGCACATGCACTAAAGAGTGTGCTCCCTATAGGGTGCACGCCCTATGGCTTGGGAAATCCAAACCAAAGCGTGTGTGCCTTATAGGGCGCACACGCTTTGGAAAACACCAAAGGGCATATTCCCTATAGGGCACACGCCCTTCTAGAAAACCCTTATAAAGTTTTTTGCATGGGTTTGGAAGCTCATTTTGCTTTCTCAAACCTACATTTTCAGCTAAGAATGGATTCTAAAGCACGCATGCCCTGTTATATTTTCTTGTAAATTGATTTTTTTATTCATCCATCGATCAAATGGCTCCACGGCGTCATCAAGTTCGATCCGGAAGAAGAGGTAAGTGTTTTTACAGCCCATGCCTCTTATTTGTTTTAAAATTTTAGTTTTGTTGCAATTTGTTTTGTTAAAATTTGTTTTTGTTAAAATTTGTTGTGTAATGAAGATTTTAAAATGTAGTTTTTTCAATTGCTAGGAAGAAATAATCTCCCTCAACCAAACTCTCCACCAAACCCCGTGTCTCATGAAGAACCGAATGAAGAAACAAATGAAGAAAATGAACCTCAATTACCTCCACCAATCGAGAAACCTCCTCCTGGAACACAACAAAATTTGATGAGCCAAATTGAAAGAGGGAAAAAAAAATTAGAATCTTTAATTAATAGTTTAAAAGATTCTAGTGGTACAAATCCCAGAAGGGAAAGACTTTCAAAATCATTGGAAGCAATCTTGACCCACGTAGGCATGGTTAGTGGAAAAATTAATTTATGGCAGGATAAAAGAGAAGAAAAAAAACAATATTATGCAAATAAATTATCTTAAGCAGACATAATAAAGAAAAAAATCACAAAAGATGACATTTGTCAGCTATTTAAAAAACCAGGGGACGCAAATACTCTTAGAACTAAAACAAGGAGGTTCCCAATTCATTGGTGCGTAAATGAAGATGTTAAAAACAATTTTTGGGAGAGATAGTGGATGGTCTTTGATTCACCTCCTTGTAACAATCATGAGGTTCCTATATATTTCTTGAGGAAACTCTATTGTGAGTTTGTACTCAAGGAGGTGCCAAATTATTTTGACATTCTGGATTCTCAGGGTAGAGGAGGGGGGTCATCATTTGATCGAGTAGGGGCACATCATGACCCTAACACACCTAGGGATGCTATTGGCAAGCCACAGGTGGATCATGTTAGTATTCCTTCCATTGTGAAGGAACATGTAGAGGCAGACACACTAGGCATGATTAGTGCTCTAACATAGACTCTTATTCAGTGTGCCACTCCTTTAGTTGAGGGTGACTATGGTCAATCCTCGAGGGGAAATATTTTTTGGTCATGTGGATACTTGTGCACATTTGGTACTAGCGAGAGAGAGGAAGAGGATTTTGGATTGATGACTGATAGCTTTCTAAATATGACATTTGGCATTGACACACAGGTAAATATTTCCAACTTCATTAAATTGCTTTGATCATATTTCATTTATAAAAGAATAACTATTTAATTTAGTATCTATTGTTTATGATGAAAATTCAGGGCAAGAGTGTCAGTGGTGGTGGAAGTGGCAATGATCCTAATGTCCCCTTTTACACATCGTCATCAATTCCACAAGTATGTATTGAATAAAACATTTAATTAACATATTTGATTATTATGTAATTATATGAATAATTGTATCCTAACTTATTGTGCATGTTCATTAGATGTGCACTGGTGGACCATCGACATTCACAATAGATAGAGAAGGGCATCATGCAACTTTCCTTGAGGTATCTTTATTTGCATATTAATTGGATTTACTTGATCATATTTAATTAATGAATGAATGACTAAATTACTAGACAAATTATGATAAAAAATCCAGAGGCACGATGATTACATTCTTTCACCTAGGTTTGTGAGGTCACCATTGAGTCCACAGGTATTCATGTAATAATGCATTATAATTAACATGTCAGTAGTACATTCTTATATGAATGGTTATCTTATAATTTTCTATGTACATGTGCACTAGTTGAATGTTGGAGCTTTGACTTCGACACCGCACACTAGAGGACGTGGTGGAACCTTCATGGAGGTATCATTTACTCATTAGTAGGGTTGTAAAAAATATATGTAATCTTGATAACTACATAATTTACTTTTTTTGTTTCATTTTAAGCTTTTGACATCAAAGACTCCTCCTTCTGTCCATGATACTTTGGATCATGGAGTAGTTGCAGCAGTAGCTAGTTTTGAAGCACTGATTGAGGTATGAAAGAGATAACTTAACTTTAATTTTTATTTTAATAGTTTGTATTGAATTTTATAATGATATCCATGTATGTATTTTAATTATTATTTTGATCAGTGTTGTATGGACTTATGACTCCAGATCACTAGCATGCACCTTTGGTGGATGAACATAGTGACTATTTGCTAGCGGTAAGCCAAAATTCAATTTTTTGTCATTGTATAATTCAATTTTGATGTATATTAGTTATCTTTATCTTTTTTTTTTTTATCAGGTCGAGCTATAGAAGAGTCTAGATAGGAGGACGAGTGAGCACACTTGAAAGACTATGACATCCACTGCATCTCCATTGATGCAATGATCAAAGACATCTTGGGATTTGTTTTCTTCCCCTAGTGGGAAAGGACTAGATTAGGGATATGGATTGTATGCCTATATGGCATTAGTGGACATATTTTTTTTTATATTGTATTAATGATAGGTTGTACATCCATTTGGCTTTGAGGAAGCGAGTTTTACTGTATTGAATATATTCAATGTATGACATTATTAGACATATATATTTGACTTCATGCCCTATGAATATATATTTTTTATGTTTTAGGTATGCAATTCATGTGTTTGGTGTATTGATGTATACTAATTTATGTTTATGTTCATGTCTTTTCTTTGTAAATTTCCCATGCCTTATAGTTATTCTTGTATGTTTATCGATGTATGTTTAACTTGCTGACTGTGCTACAAATGTCAGTCACTGTCCTCAATAACAACCAATTCCTTAACTTTAATAATAAAAAAATTAATGAAATGAATGCATAAATGTATAAATATAATATAAGGATTCTTGGGGTACCCTAATGTTGGTAAGATTTCTTTTATTAATAAGATTACTATGGCAGATGTGGATGTCCAACCTTATGCTTTTACAAACTATCTTCTAATTGTCTCCTACCTAACTGATTGTTAATGACAAACACTAGAATACATATTTGCACTCATCCTACTACTCGCCCCGGAGTCGTCAGTGTCGTTCGAATGACTGTGTGTGCCAAAAAAGGTTGTCAGTAGCATTTATCCAACCATTCAAAGTTGTTGGAACAAATAGTTTGATGCTATGACCAACGGTTGGAAAGATACACAATGTTGGTCATTTGAATTGAGGAACACTGTGAGTTTTGACATCAACCGAGAATGTGTTTCCAAATATAAATGAACTTGAATGTCTAAAAATTGAGATAGGCTTTTGTAGGCCCTGACAACATGGTCCCGTAGCACCTAATGGATCCATGCTACCTTGCACGAGCTCTGAGATATGACCCCTCAAAGATCACTAATTTCATGCTTAAGAGACCTTGAGGGACACTTTGGCCTAGAGTCATTAGCGGGGTTTGAACTACTATGCATGTTGAATGAAGTTTCCCCTAGCATTTACTCGATCATTCAGAGCTATTGGAATAGATGGTTTGATGCTATTACCGACAGTTGGAAAGATATGAAATGTTGGTCGTTTAAACTGAGGAACACTATGAGTTCTGACAATGACCGACAATGTGTTTCCAAATGTTAACAAACTTGAATTGCTAAAAACTAAGATAGGCTTTTGTAGGCCCTGACAACATGGTCTCATAGCACCTGACGGATCGATTCTACCTCACACGAGCTTCAAGAAATGACCCCACAAAGATCACTGATTTCATGCATTTGGGACCTTGAGGGACACTTCGGCCCAGAGTCATTGGCAGGGTTCAAAATAATGTGTGTGCCAAATGAGGTTTCCCCTAGCATTTACCTAACCATTTAGAGCTATTGGAACTAATGGTTTGATACTATGACTGATGGTTTGAAATATACGCAACATTGGCCATTTGAACTGATGAACACTTTTGAGTTCTGACATCAATTGAGAATGTGTTGCCGAATTTAAACAAACTTGAATCTTTGAAAATTGAGATAGGCTTTTGTGGGCCTTGACAACACGGTCCTGTAGCACTAAAAGATTGATTCTACCTTGCACAAGCTCCAAGATATGACCCCACAAAGATTGATGATTTCATGCCTAAGAGACCTTGAGGGACACTTCGGCTCGGAGTCATCGGTAGGTTTTTAACTACTATGCATGCCAAATGAGGTTTCCCTTAGCATTTACCTGACCATTTGGAGCTGTTGGAACTGACGGTTTGAAAGATATGAAACATTGGTTGTTTGAACTGAGGAACACTTTGAGTTTTGACATCGACTGAGAATGTGTTGCCAAATTTAAACAAACTTAAATCTTTGAAAACTGAGATAGGCTTTTGTAGGACCCAAAAACATGGTCCCATAGCCCCTGATAGATTGATTCTACCTCACACTAGCTCTGAGATATGACCCCGCAAAGATCATTGATTTCATGCTTAAGAGACCTTGAGGGACACTTTGGCCTGGAGTCATCGGCAGGGTTCAAACTACTGTGCGTGCCAAATGAGGTTTCCCCTACCATTTACCTGACCATTCAGAGCTATTGGAACTAATGGTTTGATACTATGACTGACATTTTGAAAGATACGCAACGTTGGCTATTTGAACTGAGGAACACTTTGAGTTCTGACATTGAACCAGAATGTGTTGCCGAATTTAAACAAACTTGAATCTCTAAAAACTGAGATATAATTTTGTAGGCCCCGGCAGCACGGTCCCATAGCACCTGAAGGATCGATTCTACCTCACAAGAGCTCTGAGATATGACTCCACAAAGATCATTGATTTCATGCTTAAGAGACCTTGAGGGACACTTCGACCAAGAGTCGTCGGTGGAGTTCAAACTACTCTGTGTGCCGAAAGAGGTTTCCCCTAGTGTTTACCCGATCATTCAGAGCTTTTGCAACTGATGGTTTGATACTACGACTGATAGTTTGAAACATACGCAACATTGATCATTTGAACTGAGGAAGACTTTGAGTTCTGACATCGACCGAGAATGTATTGCCAAATTTAAACAAACTTGAATCTCTAAAAATTGAGATAGGCTTTTGTAGGCCCTGGCAACACAGTCCTGTAGCACTTGGTGGATTGATTCTACCTCACATGAGCTCTGAGATATGACCCCGCAAAGATTGCTGATTTCATGCTTAAGAGACCTTGAGGGACACTTCAGCCCGGAGTTGTTAGTGGGGTTCGAATGACTATGCGTGCTGAATGAGGTTGCCACTAGTGTTTACTTGACCATCTAGAGCTCTTGGAATAGAAGGTTCGATGCTACAACTAATGATTGGAGAGATACGCAACATTGGCTATTTCAACTGAGGAACACTTTAAGTTCTGACACTGACTGAGAATGTGTTTCCAATTTTAAACAAAGTTGAATCTCCAAAAACTAAGACAAAATTTTGTAGGCCCCGGCAACATAGTCCTGTAGAAATTGACAGATCCATGCTACCTCACACGGGTTTTGAGATACGACTCCACAAAGATCACCAATTTCATGCTTAAGTGACCTTGAGGGACACTTCAACATGGAGTTGTCGGCAGGGATCGAACAACTATGCATGGTGAATGAGGTTTCCACTAGCATTTACCCAGCCATTCAGAGCTATTAGAATAGATGATTCGATGCTACAATCGATGGTAGGAAAGATACACAATGTTGGCCATTTGAACTGTGGAACACTTTAAGTTCTAACACCGACTGAGAATGTGTTGCCGATTTTAA
Organism: Chamaecyparis obtusa; assembly: GCA_027943335.1. NCBI lineage: Eukaryota > Viridiplantae > Streptophyta > Pinopsida > Cupressales > Cupressaceae > Chamaecyparis > Chamaecyparis obtusa. The sequence goes on along the minus strand of BSBK01003857.1, from coordinate 7,281 downwards.
ATGAAGTTTAATCTCCAAAAACTAAGATAGGCTTTTGTAGGCCCCAGCAACATGGTCCTATAGCAATTGATGGATCCATACTACCTCACACGAGCTTCGAGATATGACTCCATAAAGATCATTGATTCCATGCTTAAGAGACCTTGAGGGACACTTCAGCACGAAGTCATCGGCGGGGATCGAATGACTGTGCATGGTGAATGAGGTTGCCACTAGCATTTACCCAGCCATTCAGAGTTGTTGGAATAGAGGGTTCGATGCTACAATCGACTATTGGAAAGATACGCAACATTGGTCATTTCAATTGAGGAACACTTTAAGTTCTAACACCGACTGAGAATATGTTGCCAATTTTAAATGAACTTGAATCTCCAAAAATTGAGATAGTCTTTTGTAGGCCCCAACACATAGCAACTAATGGATCCATACTACCTCGCATGAGCTCTAAGATATGACTCTGTAAAGATCATTGATTCCATGCTTAAGAGACCTTGAGGGACACTTCAGCACAGAGTCATGGTGAATGAGGTTGCCACTAGCATTTACTAGGCCATCCAAGGCTGTTGGAATAGATTGTTTGATGCTACGATCAATAGTTAGAAAGATACGCAATGTTGGCCATTTCAGGTGAGGAACATTTTAAGTTCTGACACCGACTGAGAATGTGCTACCAATTTTAAATGAAGTTGAATCTCCAAACATTGAGAGAGGCTTTTGTAGGCCCCATCAACATGGTCCCATAGAAACTGATGGATCTATGCTACCTCACACAAGCTCTAAGATATGACCCTACAAAGATCACTAATTCCATGCTTAAGGGACCTTAAGGGACACTTCAGCACAGAGTCATTGGCGGGGATCAAATTACTATGCATGGTGAACGAGGTTGCGACTAGCATTTACCCAGCTATTTGGAGCTATTGGAATAGATGATTCGATGCTACAATCGATGGTTGGAAAGATACGCAATGTTGGCCATTTTAATTGAGGAACACTTTAAGTTTTGACACCGACTGAGAATGTGTTGCCGATTTTAAATGAAGTTGAATCTCCAAAAACTAAGACAAGCTTTTGTAGGCCGCAGCAACATGGGCCCGTAGCAACTGACAGATCCATGCTACCTCACACGAGCTCTAAGATACGACCCCACAAAAATCCCTGATTCCATGCTTAAGGGACCTTGAGGGACACTTTATTATGGAGTTGTTAGCGGGGATCGAATGACTATGCATGGAAAATGAGGTTGCCACTAGTGTTTACCTAGCCATTTGGAGCTGTTGGAACATACGGTTCGATGCTACTATCGATGGTTGGAAAGATACACAACATTGGCCATTTCAACTGAGGAACACTTTAAGCTCTGACACCGACCAAGAATGTGTTGCCAATTTTAAACAAACTTGAATCTCTAAAAAATGAGATAGGCTTTTGTAGACCCCGGCAACACGGTCTTGTAGAAACTGACAGATCCATGCTACCTCACACGAGCTCTGAGATATGACCTCACAAAAATCATTGATTTCATGCTTAAGGGACCTTGAGGGACACTTCAACATGGAGTCATCGGCGGGGATCGAAGGACTATGCATGGCGAATGAGATTGCCACTAGCATTTTCCTAGCCATTTGGAGCTATTGGAATAGATGGTTCAATGCTACGATTGACGATTGAAAGATACACAATGTTGGCCATTTCAGCTAAGGAACACTTTAAGTTTTGACACTGACTAAGAATGTGTTGTCAATTTTAATCAAAATTGAATCTCCAAAAAATGAGATGAGCTTTTGTAGGCCCCAACAACACGGTCCCATAGCAACTGACAAATCCATGCTACCTCACAAGAGATCTGAGATATGACCCAGCAAAGATCACTGATTCAATGCTTAAGGGACCTTGAGGGACACTTCAGCATGGAGTCATCGGCGAGGATCGAATGACTATGCATGGTGAATGAGGTTGCCACTAGCATTTACCTAGCCATTCAGAGTTGTTGGAATAGACGGTTCGATGCTACAATCGACTGTTGGAAAGATACGCAACATTGGTCATTTCAATTAAGGAACACTTTAAGTTCTAACACTGACCAAGAATATGTTGCCAATTTTAAATGAACTTGAATCTCCAAAAATTGAGATAGTCTTTTGTAGGACCCAACACATAGCAACTAACGGATCCATGCTATCTCACACAAGCTTTGAGATATGACCCCGCAGAGATAATTGATTCCATGCTTAAGGGACCTTGAGGGACACTTCAGCACGGAGTCATCAATGGTGATCAAACAACTATACATGGTGAACGAGGTTGCCACTAGCATTTACCCGACCATTCAGAGCTGTTGGAATAGATGGTTTGATGCTATGATTGACAGTTGGAAAGATACGCAACATTGGCTGTTTCAGCTGAGGAACACTATGAGTTCTGACATTGACCGAGAATGTGTTTCCAATTTTAAATGAACTTGAATCTCCAAAAATTGAGATAATCTTTTTTAGGCCCTAGAAACATGGTCCCATAGCAACTGATAGATCTATGCTACCTCGTATGAGCTTTGAGATACAACCCCGCAAAGATCACTGATTCCATGCTTAAGGGACCTTGAGGGACACTTCAATATGGAGTCGTCAGCGGTGATCGAATGACTATGCATGGCGAATGAGGTTGCCACTACCATTTACCCAACCATTCAAATTTGTTGGAATAGATGGTTTGATGCTATGATCGACAGTTGGAAAGATACACAATGTTTGTTGTTTTAGTTGAGGAACACTGTGAGTTTTGACATCAACCGAGAATGTGTTGCCAATTTTAAATGAACTTGAATCTCCAAAAACTAAGATAGGCTTTTTTAGGCCCCAACAACACGGTCTTGTAGAAACTAATGGATCCATGGTACCTCGCATGAGCTCTGAGATATGACCCTACAAAGATCACTGATTCCATGCTTAAGAGACCTTGAGGGACACTTCAGCATGGAGTCATTGGTGGAAATCGAACGACTGTGCATAGTGAATGAGGTTGCCACTAGCATTTACCTAGCCATTCGGAGCTGTTGGAATAGACAGTTCGATGCTACAATTGACTGTTGGAAAGATATGCAATGTTGGCCATTTTAGCTAAGGAACACTATGAGTTCTGACATCGACCAAGAATGTGTTGCCGATTTTAAACAAACTTGAATCTCCAAAAACTGAGATAGGCTTTTGTAGGCCCCGACATCACGATCCTGTAGCAACTAACGAATCCATTATACCTCGAATGAGCTCTAAGATACAACCCCACAAATATCACTGATTTTATGCTTAAGGGACCTTGAGGGACACTTCAACATAGAGTCATCCACGGTGATCGAATGACTGTGCGTGGCATGTACTTGCATGAGGACATTATATATTATAGAAATCCCACATAGAAGCAGCTAGCAAGCCACTCAAAAAGTAGTAATTGATAGCAAGTGGTATAATGTAGATGCTTTAATAAACCACTATCTTCTTTACTCAAGCAACATCTAGTTCATCTTCTCAACTGGGGCATGTTTGGGAACAGACAGTCTCAATTTAAGCTCAAGTCTCAGGAAGTAGTTATATTTGTCAGTGGAGGAGATACACCCATTGGATCTCCAATAACTTAATGCTCACTAGAATTTCCATTTCTCTTCAATTGGGATACTCTTTCTAAAATTGCATCTACCCTTTTACCAATTTGGGAAATTAATGGGTCTATCTTTTGTAAAATGAGGAGTGAGATTGCCTTGCCAAAGGTGGCAATGAACTTACATTTCAAGGATAATGCCCAAGTCCCATAAATACAAGGCCATTGATGAATAGGCATTTCTAATAGAAATATTTGTGGTGCTAGAATGAAGTGCATGACCAAATTCTTTGCCTACTAACGAACCAATTTGAGAAATTAATGGGTCTATTTGTGCACCTCGAAGGAGTTGGTCACCTAAATGAGAACCTTGAGATGAAGCAGGAACTTCTCTATGAAAGAGATCAGTACCTTGAGAAGCTCTCCACTTGTCAAATGAATTAAAACCTTGGACCATAGATGGCTGCCCTTTATTGTAAAATGAGGAGTGAGACTGCCTTTCCAAAGGTGGCAATGAACTTACATTTCAAGGATAATGCACAAGTCTCGTAAATGCAAGGCCATTGATGAATAGACATTTCTAATAGAAATATTTGTGGTGTGAGAATGAAGTGCATGACCAAATTCTTTACCTACTAATGAACCAATTGGGAAATTAATCGGTCTATTTGTGAACCTCGAAGGAGTTGGTCACCTAAACGAGAACCTTGAGATGAAGCGGGAACTTCTCTATGAAAGAGATCAGTACCTTGAGAAGCTCTCCACTTGCCAGCTGAATTAAAACCTTGGACCATAGATGGTTGCCCTTTGTTGTAAAATGAGGAGTGAGACTGCCTTTCCAAAGGTGGCAATGAACTTACATTTCAAGGATAATGCACAAGTCTCATAAATGCAAGGCCATTGATGAATAGACATTTCTAATAGACATATTTGTGGTGCTAGGATGAAGTGCATGACCAAATTCTTTACCTACTAATGAACCAATTTGGGAAATTAATGGGTCTATTTGTGAACCTCGAAGGAGTTGGTCACCTAAATGAGAACCTTGAGATGAAGCAGGAACTTCTCTACGAAAGATATCAGTACCTTGAGAAGCTCTCCACTTGTCAACTGAATTAAAACCTTGGACCATAGATGGCTTCCCTTTGTTGCAAAATGAGGAGTGAGACTGCCTTCCCAAAGGTGGCAATGAACTTACATTTCAAGGATAATGCCCAAGTCCTGTAAATGCAAGGCCATTGATGAATAGGCATTTATAATAGAAATATTTGTGGTGCTAGAATGAAGTGCATGAGCAAATTCTTTTCTTGCCAACAAACCAATTTGGGAAATTAATGGGTCTATTTGTGGACCTCAAAGGAGTTGGTCACCTAAACGAGAACCTTGAGATGAAGTAGGAACTTCTCTATGAAAGAGATCAGTACCTTGAGAATATCTCCACTTGTCAGTTGAATTAAAATCTTGGACCATAGATGGCTGCTCTTTGTTGTAAAATGAGGAGTAAGACTACATTCCCAAAGGTGGCAATGAACTTACATTTCAAGGATAATGCCCCAGTCTCATAAATGCAAGGCCATTGACGAATAGGAATTTGTAATAGAAATATTTGTGTCAGTGTACATGTGCACTAAAGAGCTTTTGTCACTACTTGAGCTACTAGCAGATGGTGAGTACTCATCATCATCATCTAACATAGGCTCACATGCATATCTTACTTCTTTCCTTTGCCACTTTCCCCTTCCTATCTCTTCCTCTTTATCTGTAACTTGTATCATGGGTCCAAGGGAATATCCAGTGCTACCATGGATATCATGGAGAGCTTCATGATTGATATTTTTGATAAGATTAATCTTGAGGCTACTTCTCTACTGAAATATAACAAGATCATGACACTTTCCTCCAGAGAAAATGAGATTATTGTCAAGTTTGTCTCCCTAGAGAGTTGGCTAGGCATGCTGCTTCTGAAGGAGTAAGGCTATTACCAAGTTTCCTACTGCTATCGGTTAGGTTTTGTTGGAAGATTTTAGGTATTTTGTATGTGGTGTTTATGGCAGGCTTGTTTAGAATTTGGTTTTGGCTTGGTTTATATGTGGAAGTTAATACTGAACTGGGATCTTAGTGTATGTAAAGACTATATGAATTATGCTATGTATGGTGTGAAAAATATTTGAACTATAAGATTTCTATTATAAAGTTTTTTTATTAATAATGAGAAATATTTTACAACTCAACTCAACAGAAGCAATGGAGGAAAGAGATGAGAAGAGAAAACCTTTCGGTATTGCCCTAAAAAATAGAAGAGAAAGGTTGTCTTTAAATGTTACAAACTTCCCGTTATACATACGAGGTAATGCATGAGCAATTTACAGTCCATCCAATTTTTAGTGCTATATAAATTTGACATGTTATGATATTTTGTATCTCCATTTAGTCCAATGAACCAATTGGGTCTGCCCTACCCTTGATTGTCTCAAAAATTGCCTCGTGGTCTGACTCACGAACCTTCCAAAGAGTTTTATTTTACGATCTTCCCCCCATATTTGATTAAGTGGACATTTAATGCAATGACAAGGTCTAAATAATGAAGAATCTTTCTGTGTGTCTCCCAATCCTGGAACAACCACAACCTAGGGTTCTTCACAGCATACTATCTAAGCCATGTATCAGTTACAACCACTACTCCTATAGGGTATTCTAATTCTTCACCATTGATAACCGAGTGATCAATTTCTTTTTTGCCTCTACACAATGATGCAAATAATAATATGTCCCTTCTTCATTGTCTTCAGGTGCAATAACAACAAAAACATGGCCTGTTAATGATTTAAACATAATGAGGACATTAGTTTACTAAATTATTTATGAATAAAGTAGTAAATTTGAGATTAATTTATATGTGGAAAATAAAGACCTAGTTGTACTAGATCAGATAAGTGATCAAATTCAATGGATGATTCCATTTCTGTCAGTTGTAGTGATTCATGGGATGATACAAGCAAGTGGACTCAAAATACGTGTATACCATTCGTCAACCCATTCCTTTGACTCACACCCATCCAATCTTCATCTACACATGATGAACAAAAGCACACCATATGTCGTGTGTGGATACTCCATGAACCTGCATTACAACTTGTAAAAGAGTGTAGCTCACTCGATCATGTCAATGTACAACAATCCTCATATGGTGCAATGTTAGTTTCATCCATCAACCAAAAAAATCTATGAATCATAGACTCACCTTCATTACCTGGACCCATTGTAGCATTACACCACTAGACAATACATCCACATCTAACAATGTTGCTTTCTCTTTGTACTTTAATTCTTCACGTGCTAAGGATCTTTTAATACATGCACCTATGCCATCGTGCTCTCCCTCTCCATGACTAGCCTCTGTGAAATTTCACATATATGAATTCTAGTAATCTTATGCATCCTACACAACCAATAAAACATCCAAGAATTCTTGAATTGGGATGCACAATTATCTGACCAAATGATATGTTGATGAATTTTATGCCCCTATTTGCCAAATGACCATAAAATAGTTGAAAGCAACCATGTACAAACTCTGTAGAATATGAGTGATCATCAATAATATAAAAATGATACTCCCTCAATATCTTCATATTCTCCTTTGTATGTTTGGTGCATGCATGAATGCTATATGAACAAATATAGCAACCT